>VDFB02000017.1:245658961-245779165 GCA_007258455.2 Sequoia sempervirens
TACAGATTTCCATCAAAGCATAATGGTAGGTTAGAGCCTGATGACAATGTGGATAGACGGATCAAGTGCATATGGATAAAAGTACACTACCTTCAAACTAACATGTAGTTTTTCTTTGTATTTTAGGGCACATGAATGCATTAGAATGCCTTAACAGGCATATAGCTAACAAGGAGAATAAAGGAACACAAACTAAGGAGAAACAATGCAAACGTGAGCATACATACAGACAACAACAAGAGACATTGACTACGACAATATAAAATCCTTTCCAGAAGACATCTGTATGCATAGTGCCATGTCAGGGTTTTCCCTAGCTACTACAAATGCTATACAAAGCCCCGACAATAGAGCACTCTCAGCAATAGATCCCATGGTTGCTTCACGGTATTTATGACTAGTGAGTAAATCTAAAAATATTAGGATTATAGAGCTACTCCATTCTTGAGCTCAAGACATGATTTTTGCAACTTTCTAAACAAAATATCGGTTGGGAATTAATATTTGATTTCATGCTTGACGGAAGGAAATCTAATGTGATTTTGGAGATTTGATTTCCTTTGACAGTGACCGACAACTTGTAGACCATAACCTGTAAACCTTTCACTGTTTAACAGTAACCTAGTAGTTGTTTGACAACGTGAGGCAAGTTTCAGGCTGAAGCCTCTCACTATATATAGCTTATTGACTAATAATTTAGTTTTCTAGCAATCTTTTATCTATTTTATAAAAAAGTATTTTAATTTTTTATGAATGGATGCAGTGAGAAAATAAAATTTAAATAAGATAATAGATTAGTTTTTTCAATAAGATAGTTGTTATTATAATACTTTAATAGTGAATTAAAAAAATGGATCATTTATTTCAAAAATATATATTTTTTATAATAATTAACATATCATTGTATACTTTATATTTTCTAATTTTTTATAATATTAAGTTTAGATTAATATTGAGATAATATTTTGATATTTTAACTATTTATATGAACAAACATATTATTAAAAATGTGTAATCTATGTAATCTCAATTCTAATATTAATTATTAATAATCAATCTTTTGAAAATAATTTATATATATGATGAATATTGAATATATATAAATACTAGATGAATACTTGTCAAACTCAATTTACTTGTGATATTGTTATTAGGAGTCAATTGTGTAGTTTTTTAGAGTCAAAACTCATTGACCCATGTTTCATGAGTAAAAGTTCACAAGATACCATCTCTCATGATAATGAATGGTCCACTCATTATCATGAGAGATGGGTTCATGTGAACCACTACTCATGAAACATGTGTGAATGAGTTTGGCTCTAAAACTACACAGTTGAATCTTAACAGAAATACCACAATCAGACATGTTGTGAAAAATGCCTCCTACATATCAATTTACTTCTACTAAATCTGCAACCTTTTATAGATATATAGTAAATTATTCTAATGAAAAGTAAATTATTCTTCAAAATGGCTTCCTTACCTAAAGTGGGACTTGCTTTTGCACTTTTCTCTGCTTAACCAGAATAACATTTAAATCACAATATCTAACCATATATATATTGTTCTAACCGGGATCTCCTTGTTCACAATGATTCAAGTTCTAGCTAAGTTGTCAACTGAGCAATAACATAAGTGAATTTAAATGAGTTAAATTGAATAGATGACCAACACTTTTCTGGCAGTTTAGTAGAGAGCTTTGTGAGAAATTTACTTCCATGTGGAAGTTAATTTTAGTTGTAGGAAAAGTAGAAATATGAATTCTCTTTAATTAGGTGCTTTCTTGAGAATATAGGATGTGGCCTATGGGTTCTCAAGGTTATTTTGTTAAGTTTTTGTTGTTTTTTAATAGAGTTGGAATATGTCAATATTATGGTCATTATTATTTGTTATATGAAAAGTTTATGATAGTTTGGTTATTTAAATGTCTTTTATTTTATGTTTTAAGAAATAATAAATTTTCAAAAAAATATTTAATTTATTTTAAAATATAAGATATTTTATATTAAAATAGTTTTTTATAGATTTTATTAACATACATATTAAGTATGGAAAAATATAAATTTATATATTTAATAAACTAAATGCAAATAATTTAGTTATTATTTTCAAATATTATTATGTATAATTTAAATTAGCTAGTTATTTTTGAATAGGAATCATAATTTTTAAAAATTTCAATAAACAATAAAAAATATAATAATATAATATAAACCTTCAATACATAGAAGATTGATAGATATTATCAAATTATCAATGGTCACCAACAAAGTATAAATAATGTATGTAAAATTAGAAAACAACATAATTGTAATAATAAATGCAAAAAATTTAAATTTATTATTTTGATTATAAGGGAAAAACAAGTTTTGAAGGAACTTGAAACCATTTACAACTTTAGGCACAAAATACTGCTTAAAAGATACACCACTAGATAGTCAACAACATCCAAGAACCCAAAAACTGCAAAAGATACAAAAAACTACTCAAAAGATAAACAAAGAATACCAACAACCAAATAACAACAATCAACAGTGGGAGAAGTAGAGTTAAACCACTCATGCAACCTTTTAACCACCATGAGAAAATTTTACAAGGGGCTGAAATGAATGATTATGCTTAGGAAGACCTCTCTACCTCATTTGCACAACCATCCAAGAAAGATCATCCTCTGAAGGAATAGAGCAAGGAGAAGATAGAGGACCAACCACCAATGGAAAAAAAGGAAGAGCACTAGGAATGTCACTCCCACAACCAACAACAACAACAGGGTTGTAGATAAACTAGCAATCACAACACCATCAACAAAATCATTAGCAACAATAGTAGCAACCTCACTAGTTGCAGTAACAACTATAGACAAACCGACTGCATTAGTAGTAACGATAGACGAACCAACAACTGCAAATGAACCAACGACACCAATATTAGCAATAGAACCAGAAGCCTCAACAACAATTGTAGAAGACCTAATAGAAATAGTGGAAGGAAATTGAGAACCATTAGTAGAAGAAGCCACAACTTTAGGGGTCAATACATCATCCCCTGAATCATCCCTAGAATCATCGTCCAAAAATTCACCCACAGTAATATGCTCATGAAGAGCATATTTCCACAAAGTAGCATAACTTTGATGAGATTTCTGACAATTAGTAGCCAAATGACCTATAGAAAAGCATCTCCTACAATGGAAAGGAAGACCTTCATAATCAAGAATTTGAGACCATGGTCTATCCCCCACCATCAAAATTACCTCCCCAAGTAAATCTTTTGAGGTATCAACATCCACAAGAATGCAAACGAAAGTAGGATGATCATAGGTAAGAGAAGAAGAATCAGCCATAATAAACCTACCAATAGAATTTCCAATAGACTCAAAGCAAGGAGTCCAAAATTGAAGAGGAAGATGAGGAAGTTTGACCCAAGTAGGAACAACACTAGTAGATTCAGAAACAGAGTTGAAAGAAGGGAACCAAGGCTAGAGAGAAAGCAAGTGCTTTCCCCACAACCAAACACCCCTTTCCAACACCTGATCCATATCCTCAAATCAAAAAGTAGCCAAAAAATACCCCTAGCCGAAGGATAGAGTTCAATCCTATCCTCATTAATAGGCCTCCAAGACTCCAAAACCCATTTGTGCAAATTTGGAAGGGAAGTCCATAAACCATTAAATATGCAAATAAGAGCAGAATGAGAAAAATAATCTTCTTTATCCAGCACCTATTTCCCACAAATAATGGTAGGGGCAGAAGAAGAGCACCGTAGGGGTTTACCCTTAAAAGAGGGTAGAGAAGAATAAGGGATTTTACCACTAGAACCAACCACCTTAGAAAAGGAATGAGAAACAAGGCACAAAAGAGGGACATCCACATGCAATGACCTAGATCCTAAAGGAGGAAAATCAAAAGCAACAAACCCACCTAGCAAAGGCCATGAATAATCGGGAGATACATCTGAAGATAGCAGCAGCCCAATTGGAAGCAGCAAGCCATCTATAGATACATTCAAGCCAACAACACATGACTCAGCAGTGGCCAAAACTGACCTAGTAGAAGCCGACAACACACTAGAAGCCGACTGCACACTAGAAGCCAACAATGCACCATCCGCAGAAAGCAAGAGGGTTTCAACAGAGGGAGGGATAGCCATTCCAACAAAGAGTGGGAGAGCCATTTTAAATTTATTTTTAGTAAGTTTCTAAATTCATATTAAAAAATATTCAATATGATCTTGTTAAAAATATTCTAATTTACATAAAAAGAATTATATTCTATCTCTTAAAATATTTTAAATTAATATCTATTTTTTATAATAAATATTATACTAGCAATCACACCTCGGTGTGCTATGAGTATGCCCAAGAGGTGTGGAAGGAAAGTTTGAAAAAAAGTCTATTTTTTGGTATGTTTGTGTAATAAAGATCTCATTAGAGAAGTGATGTGCATCCATTTACAAGGATCCAAGGATGATTGAAACAAAACATTTGAATTAGGAAAATAATCATGCTCCTTTACCATAAATATCTACATGCATGAGTCCCATTTTTTTAGCATTATTATTTTGTCATTATAACTTTCCCTTGTTAGGTATGTCATTATTGGTACGTAGTTTAAATGTTTGGTGACTTTGATTAATTTAACTATCAAATGTTATGTCCTCAACAACACTGTCCAACGAGTTAAAATAAAGAGGCAAAAATTATTCTAAACACACAACACACCAATAGATGACAAAAATGTCTCATGCAGTGACTTCTTAAAACAAGACTATTTGATTTATGAGATTTGGCTTTACACATGCGAATTACATTTTCTTGGAAGTTGGTAGAATTTTTTTATCAAATTCATAGTGTACAATTATGGAAGGTCATGAGGGAACATTTTTTTTGAGGAATTATATCAAACATTTTTACTCACTAATTCTTTTCAAAATTCCATTTTTGTGGTCCTTCTCATTGGTGAGGTATTTCTTAAGAACTATGGTAAATTATTATTTACTAGTTGAAATCAGTAATTAACAATTTGAAATTTGACCATATTAACAACCTGTTTTTAGTTGAGGACCTAATTGGAAGGGTAAATTTCCTTTATTGCAACAACTGTAAGGCCCCACCACACAAACCCCAAAGGAAACTAAAACAACTAACATTGACTAAGACAATTTTTTTCTTTTAATTAAACTAGCATGAGTGTACATTAACATATATGACTAGTAATAAACCATGCATAATGAACATATATATAAGTCTCTTGGGGTAGCACGACTGCATTACATTTCAAATATCTCTATCATAACCCAACTCCCATAATGACGACTAACTAATTATGAGTATTCCACTTAACCCATATATAGAATTAATTATTAACGATCATACATCCATACATTATATAAATGAAAACCATCCATCACAACTATGAGTTTAATTATGAATATTTCCACAGATACAACACCATTAAGGATTGCATACTGTGAAACAAAACACACATAATGATAAAAGGATCAACATACATTGCATAAAAGGTAAGAATCCATCAATGATCATAAGCTAAGGCCAAAGATTACAATCATTATAATTATAATAAGAAGTTACGGGTATGTGCAGGATCATGATGGGCCAAAAAGTGGCAATATGATGGGGTATGTGGCTGACGAATTTTTTTTTACCCAAAATTAATGAAGTGAAAAGAATTTTTAAAGGAGATTCTCAGATTTCCACCAATATAGATTATGCTTTACTTTGAATTTAATAAATAATTATTATTCATTTTCTATTTGAATTACGAATAAAGTCCTAATTGATAGAATGATTGAAAAACATATGTAGCTTTCAAATGATATCACATTTTTTGAATACAAAACATGCATCACATTCTATACTTCACATACTATAGGATTAAAAAAAAATTGAATTTCATGAAGTTTTGACTAAGTTAAGGTGGTCAGACATATGAGTTTTTATATTTTTTAAAAGTTGTAATAAAAAATCCATAATTAATTATTTACTTGGAAAAAAATTACAAAAAATATGCATCACATCGGGACATGAGTCTTCTACTTATATCTAAAATATTATAAAAAAATATTATCATTTTATTGTGTTTAGGGTGGTCAGACAGACACCTACTTATTTTTTCCTTGAAATTTAAGTACTACTGCAAATTGAAATTTCAAATTTTCACCAAATAGATTTAAAAAAAAATAAACCTAGTAGTTTAGAAATTACATTCAATTTGCTACAAATTCTATTTTGACATATTTTTGAAATAATATAGATAACTTGTTCAAATTTTTATGTCAATTTGCTTATGATTTTTCTAAATTTTTTGCCACTTAAGGGCCTATTCTTTCCATGGTGATCCTACACATACCCTTACATCATTCAAGAGTTACATCAGTACAAAAATTTTTCCCAACATGAATGAGAATACTACAATAACATGGAATGATACAACTAAAATGAAGGAGTACAAAACAACAAAAATGGTTCCAACTTTGGCACATCACTAGAGTCTCTGCAACAAGTACAACTCCGCACAACTCAATCTTTGGTTGGGGACCCAATGGGGTGCAAAGGACGTTCCACTTGACCATGTGGACTTGAAGGCCCACCCCCTATGCTAGGAGTAGAAAAGAAAGACGCCCAATCAAAACAATTAGGTGAACAATGACAAACAAGACTCCATGACAAAAGCAACAATAAACACAAGGAAACATTTGCTTCCAGAGGTACACAAATAACAAGAGGGGAAACAAAAAAACACACAAGGTTGCTAAAGGGTGGAGTGTCATCATATAAGTTCGACATGGGTTTTCCAATGTGGATCTTCATAGGCTATCGAACCCCTACCTAGTCAAACCTTAGCAACCTCAATCGATCCCTGACCCTCATTCTCACTCATGTGGGATCAACAAACCTTTCAAGAGAACAAGGTAGTTGAATTTTTCCATTCTAGGCCTTCCCACTCATCTCAAGCTAAAGCGAGTACTTGAGCTATGAGTGAGGATAACTTATTTGGATTAATGTGAGATACTACCCAAATCCCCTAATTAATTATTAGGTTATCACTGATTAAGGAAACTCTCAATGAGTTACCCATACACCACTTTGTGCGCTAGCCCCCATTGAGATTCACTCCCCCTACTAACAAAAAAATCTCAAAATCACACATGGGCAAATAAACTTGCACAAGATACCAAAACCAAAAAGTAAATACACCAAGTGAGGCATGCACCATCTCACGCCAGAACTTCATAGTAAACAATTTCCAAGTGCAAGGCTAAAACCCACCAAAGTCCAATCAAGCATAAGAACAATAGTTCAAAAAGAACCATTATGAAAACCAATTATAAAGCAACATTTTTCCCTACCTCTAGAAGCCTAAAAATACCAAATACCCAAGACTCACAAATGAGGGTAAGTCAAAGTAATTCAGGTTTCCAATTAAACACCAACATGAATTCGATGAATAAAATCTCTTGAAACCAAAACAACTCAAAGGAAGATACATCAATATGAAACCATCAAAGACCAACCTTTAAAAAAATGAATACATTTAAATAATCAATTACATCTATTTATTCGTTGATTACAAAGTCACTAAAAAAATTTAAAATGTTACATAACCATCTTAAGTTTTACCAACACAATCGAAGCGATAAATTTCAGAGAACATTTAATTCATCAAAACATTTATCTTTTCTCTTGTGATGAAAACATTTTAATCAGTTAAAGAAATTATGTAAATGTGTTATGTAAATACCTGTATTCAAAAATCAACCCACTCAAACAATCAAATCAATCATGATAACAATCAGAAGTGTTCTAAATAACTATCCATATTAGAACTTATGAATCAACGATTAAATGAATATAAGGGAAATCAAAATTCAAAGGATCATCTAATTTCATTTATTTACATTGGCCTTTTGTTTATCTAAATATAATTGATCAAAATCATTCATTCAGTTATCTAGGTGAGCAAACAAATTCCTTTCACTTAATTATCTACTCAATCCCCTTACCTGAAACAATTATACTATCCAATATGTTTATTCAAATTTACTAATTTCAAAGACATTCTAAATAATCAATTTACTTTTTTATTTGTACATTATTATAAAGCCGGTTAAAATAATTAAAGAAATCATATTATGTAAAATACAAACCATTTTTTTTAAAAATAATAGTAAATATAAATATAAACATATTTTGTGAATATCTAAATATACACTTTTACACAAACAAATTAATCTCTAATAAAGTCATGATATATATATATATGTGTGAGTGTTTTTTATATTAAGATTACTCATCTTTGTATTATGTGTATATAATCATATAAATATATTAAATATATATTCCATCTATTTTCTCTTAATGAAAAGTTATAAAGAAAATAAAAACCACATTTAAAAATAACAAAAGAGATTCTTTTCTTTCTAAAAATCTAAGGTCACTAAATAACTATTTATTTCATTCTCTTAAAGTTAGGACCTTCTTCCCACACCATGAATGTAGCTTCACTATAAAAAGGAAAACTAATGAAACTATTTAAGGAGAGTCTCCATGAGGAAATTATACGTGGTCCCTAAAAGAAAGCCATCACTATTCTAAGTTTACCTCAAGTCTTAGAATTACTAATAAAGCTACACTTTCTGGCGCATACCTTGAATTATCTAACATATAACATATTCTCTAGAGACTTGAAGAGCCGACCAAATGTCTACATCCTAATCATCAGCTACTAATGGCAAATGCTACCACTAAATGCTACAGGTATAGAGTACATAGAATTCAAATAAGGGCCACCAAAAGCTACACATATATCTCATGACTAAGTTAATTCTTAATGGAAATCAGTTACTCAGGAAGAAAGATCAGTTTAGGAAAATGTCGATGAAACAGTAGCTATGAGATGGAGTTGCTAATTATAAAAAACACAAAAGTAAAAAAAGAAAAAAACCAAATAGTACAAATTTCCAAGTAGGTATAGAGTCAAGGATTTAAGCATCAAAATTGAAGCCGACAAAAGTGCTTTTTAATGCTTTAAGGGACTTCCGTTTTATGCTTTAATTTTATGTTTTAAACCAACTAGATCAATGTTTCTTTTCAAAGTTGGATGTTAGAAACTCACTAAAATTTGGATCTTGAAACTAAAATTGAATAAAGAAAATTATCACATTTCCTTTGGTGCTTAAAATGAAGTCATTATTGCTTTGTGGGATTTAAAATGAACATGTGTCTTTTATGTTTTGTAATCTTTTATGCAAAATAATCTCATCTAGAAAGGCGTATGCTCTTCTCTTGCACTTCACGGTGATCTTGAGAATCAAAAGTCTTTTTGATGACATTAATTTGCATAAAAGATTGCCTTCACATCTTCATTTTGGGAACTAGAATTGAACAAAACACTTTGCGAGTGTGAGTAAACTTATTGCATGTGTCCTCCCTTTGTTTCTAAATGAAGGTTGATCGAACTATGAATATGTTTACTCACTTTTGTCTATCTTAGAGGGCCTGCCTTGGGGAAAAAGTACTCACCCAAGGGAACGACTTAACCGGTAACACTCTAAAGCCAAGATTATTTCCAACCAGGATATAAATGTGGGTATTGGAGTAAATGCCAATATCACACGATTGATTCTGACAAGATGGATCTGAAAGGGGACTCTTGCCATATGGTTCAATCTCCATGAATGAAAAGTCCTTATTAAAACCCATATGCTAGAATTTTTTAAAATCCTTTAATCTATTTGTTGGTGCAAGAACGGTCGTTCTGAAGCCGCCCCACACTTTTATGGTCTTTATTAGAAATGGAAATAATGCCATGGGAGTTTCATGGGTGTTGATGCTTGGCTACCCTGATTGACGTTAATGAGCCGTGGAGGGGAGCCAGTGGGGTCAAGCATCTAACCATTCACTAAAGATAAGCATAGCTAGACTTGTCCAAGTGGGAATCCAACAAATATTGTCTTACACATCCATAGGGTTGTACTTATTCTTGGGTTACAAAATGTGTTGCTTGTTCGAAAACTTCTCGAAAACAAACACTTAACATCATCATCCAAATTTCAAACCCTTTTTGGAGACAAATACAATTGACTCGATCCATATGTTATTTCTTTCCATTGGGATTCACATCCTTAGAGGTTTCTAAACATTGGATTACATCTCGATTTGTCTACTTAAGTAAACAATAGGTAAACCCTTGCCTTGAGTTCATAAAATCTCCACACAACATACTTTGTGAGGTTTGAAGAAATTAAGAGATTGGACATCTTAGTTTGAAAGCTAATCAAGAAGTGTTTGTGGTAAAAAGAATCCATTAAGCAAAGATTAAATCAATTGGACCCCACATATGTGCTTGGCATCTTTTGGTCGTATGGTTTCCATGCAAACATTGATCTTTTGATTTTGAATTACTCTTAGAGAAAGGCATGTTCTTCACTATCTTGGTCTCATAAACAATTCTTTCCTAGGTTCTGTTAGGATCAAATCAAACAGTTAACCCATCCCAAACATCTATCAAAAACTCATCCCACCAAACAACTTTAGAGCTTTGGAAACATCATTATCTAGACTTGGGTACATCCTTAAATCAAATAAAAGTCATTTGTTTAGTTAGGTGTGTGGGAATGCATCCTTTCTCATACATTTAATTGAATTAGCAATCCTTTGAACAAGTTCATCCTAAAATCACATCCAACATATTAGGGTTTACAAGTTCATTATCCAATCAAACCAATCAAAATCAAGCCCTAAGTCTAGCATTGATCCAAAGTTCCTAAACATTCAATACTCATATCATTCACCCCTTTCATCCTTCATCTCATTATTGGTCCTAAGAACCTTAGAGGTCACCTTTGCAACAAGGTAAAAACACAAGAGGAACATGGAATATAAACTTGATCCATACATCCTGAGTAATCCAAGTCAACCAAACTATCAAAGCTTTACAATGCCAATTGATTATCAACACTCACACTTATACAATCCATACATGGGATCATTACCTTCTACAAATGTCAATGGTACAACAAATGTGAGTCTACCCAATCTAAATCTTGGAACACTTTTTCTGATGGTAGATTTAAATCCAAGTCCAACATTACAAATCTATCAACCAAATACTCAATGCATGAGCCTTCAAATGGACAACGTCATCTCATCAAATCCCAACATTCCAAATGTGAATGTACCAAGTACAACTTTACAAAACATGAATCCAGAAAACTTTGGGATAAATATGTTTGTGAATCATATGAATGTTATTCAAAGTCTAAACAAGATGTTAACGACTCTATGTATTAATCCAATTCAAGGTAACACCATGCAAAAACAAAGCTACCTAAATCAAGGAAATATGATTCCCAACATCAACAATGCTCAATTTGAACCTATCATGCCAAATTTGAACATCATCCCAAATCAGAACATTGTGCAAAATCAAAAACCACAAGTATGCATCCCAAATTTGCTTGAACAAAAACCAAATCAACTATATCAAGGGAGTCAAGATTGAAATCAAGACCAAATTTGGCGAGATCAAATTGCTACACTTACCACAATAGTTGAGTCATTGCGCCAAGAGACATCTCCACCACCATTACCCATATCAACATCATTCCTTGGTTTAGGGCTTCCCCCTTTACCTAGCACCAATCACTCCATCCAAATAATTCCACCTAACACCAATCAAGCCATCACATCAAATCATTTGAATATACCATCGACATCACACCAACATATGGTATCTAATTAAATGACAACATCAATCCAAACAAATCAAAACATGGTCTCCCAAGGACCTATCACCTTGGTCATTCCAACCATCCCTATCACTTCGATCATTCCAAACACCACTATCATGCCCATCACATCTCAACCCCTCACTACCACAATCGCTTCAAATGTATCTCAACTACTCATCACTACATCCAACACAATTCCAAATCCACCACCACTACCACCAAAACCAAATGTAGCAAGACAATATAACATTGTGCTAAAAGCTCACCAGGCCTACCAAAACTCCATCCAACAATATCTAGCCACAAAACAAGCAACACAAGCTCAACAAGTGCAACAAGCCTCTCAAGCTACCCAAAAAAAACAAGCACAAACACAAAAAATGATAACTATTGGGAATAACGATGAACATTCAACCACTAGTGATAGCATTGACAATCTCCCCACCACAATTGCTGAAACAAATGATCAAGATCTATCCATCAAAGAGCACATTGAAGAGGTTTCTATCTCGTCCAAAGATCAAATCAACATATGTCAAGAGTCACTTTTCAACCATGATCAAAATTCACCAACCAACAATGATCCAATTCAAGAAGTGTCAACATCATTTGACCCTATGGTTGAAGACATTGGAAATCCCTCCACCAAATTTTTTGAAAACAATGATCAAGATATCTCCATCGATGAGCACCTTGAATATGTTTCCATCCCATCTGATGATCAACTCACCATACATCAAGAGCCACTTTCTAGTGATCTATTTCAAGGAGTGTTAGGATTATTTGATCCTATTGACATAATGCACGATCTATTGACCTATGATCGTGTTGAAAATGTCTCTACATCACCTTATGAGTTAGAGGACATATCTCAAGAATTCATGCCAAAGCATGATCAACGTCTTTCACCAAAGTCTAGCAATGGTCCTTTCCAAGACATATTGACATCCTTCAACCTCATGGTTATAGATACCGAAGGAACTTTGAACTCAACACTTGAGGATATTGAACCACTTACCATGCCTAATGAAGATATCCAAAAACCCTTTATAAGCAATCCATCCTTTGAAACTAACCCGTGTCAAGAACTTGATCCAAAGCGTGTTGAAAGCAATTATGAAATTATTCAAGATCAAGAATTTGTATCTCCAAGATACTATAATGATTTAATGGACACTCTCTTATTTATACAAGATGTTGCAAATAATGATCATATCCATATAGCATGTTCTCCTCCATCTACCCATGAGATTCTTTCTATGGATGGACACATAGATGATCTTCATCTAGGACAAGATTTTGTTACACAAAAAGAGAAGATTATTAATTCCTATAGTCAAACTGAGTTATCAACATCAGGATCAGATATATCCCAAATTCAGACTGAGGATGTCAGGTATACAAATATCTAGCATTATCCACTCAAGAAAAAATGTTAAGACAAAACATGATATTTCAAAGTCAACAAAGCAACAAATTCCAACAACATCATCTACGGTGGTCATTTATCAGAGAATGCACTCTAAACAGGAACTCTCAAAACAAGCAGAATCAAAGCATGAAGTTACTACTACCACCATACTAGGGGCAACTTCATCTCAAGCAAACATCAACATAGGGAGCACGAAGAATCGTTATGATGAAACCAATGCTAATACTACAACCAACCACGTCATGAATCTTCATCCACCCATCACGCCATCCACGAATTGGGACCAACATCAAAAGAGGGTTTTGAATCAAAGCACAAAGAATGTTGTCAAAGAAAAAGAAGCTAAAGAGCATATCAGACAAAACAAATACATATTGATACCAAATGATACAAAGAAAGATTATCCCTATCAAACTCCATTAGTCAAAGAAACTATGGGGAAAAATAAAAAATGGAAAAGTATCCATCAAAGATGTCCACAAAAGTAAAAGCAGGCTTTTCAAGCAACATACAAAGTGTATCAAGTAGTTGGTCCTAATTCTATGCACACTTTCATATCCACCCATCATTGCGCATCTTCCCAAGTTTGGAGATTCAAAGGTTCCAAACTGTCAACCAATCCATCTCTTATCCCCAAACACACTCCATCCTCGCCTCCATGCATGATATCCAATTCTTACATTGACCATGTATTGGAAATGACCCTTCATCATAAGGATTCAAAAGGCACTCTATCACGATGTGTGCACCAAGACAAAGTCAACTCTAGTATCAATAAAGCAACTCAGGAATCTACAAAGTTGCATTCAAGTGTGTGTATACTGGCAAAGCAACTTCTTCAAGTAGGATATCAATGGCACACCATGACAGAAGGAGCTACATTGACACCACCAGGTGGTTCAACATGAGCCTAAAATCTATTAGAAAAATACAAAAAAATCATAAAAATCAAAAAAATCCAAAAAAAAATAGAAAAAGGATTGAAAACAGTAAAGAGAAAAATTGTCCTCTAGTGAAAACTGCATGGGTGGTGCTTTGGGCAAGACCATGATGAAAACTTGGAAAAAGGGTGTCATGTGTAGAATCAAGTGTCTACGTGCGCCAATTCAGGTGAAAGTGTCACATGCCATACAAAATAAATCCAACATTCTATCCATCTCATCCATAATAAATCCATGCATCCATGAACCATTTATCCAATCCATTTTCATCCATCTGCATCCATAGTCCAAATTATCTTGATCTTGATGAAAGTTTGGGGCACACTTTACACTTGCTTATGGTAAACATCTTGACATGGATCATTTTTCATTGATCCTATCCTATCCAACATTATCTGAGCCATGAAGCATTATCCAAATGAGCATATTCTTTATCCAAACACCTTATCTCATCGCAAGATGATCCTTGGCATCCTTTGTGTGCTTACCATCCATACATCCATTCATGGAATTCCATACATTGATAGACACTGGGGGCAGATATGTACATCTTGCTTTGAGAATAAATCTTGATCTATATCTTCCAACTTATGTGGTGATCCAAACATTAGAAAATGTGAAATCAAATTGGTCAAACCACTTGTGAGAAAAATTCCAAATCACTAGCCCATGGCATATTTTGATGAGAAAATGTTCCTTATCAAGCTTCATCTTTCATCGAACATCAATCCAAGTAATCACTATCTGTTGCATCTAATTTGCGGGTCAAACGTCACATCAAATCATTTGAACAACTCTTGTTCCAAATCAAGCTTCATCAATCCTGATCAATCGAATCCAATCAATCAATAATCTTGGGATATCCTTCCTGATCATTGTGTTTCTTAACACTATCCTTGCATTGTTGTGCATCCTCAACAATGTTATCATCATCAATCCTTGCATTGTTGTGCATCCTCAACAATGTTATCGTCATCAATCCTGATCAATCAAATCCTTGCATTGTTGTGTATCCTCAACAATGTTATCATCATTAATCCATCGATTTGATCAATCAACCTTAGCTTGGTCTTCAACAAAATCCCAAACAGAGCAAAAATATCATCACACACATCCATATTGAAATTGTCAAAATGATGTGAAAATCCAAAAACATCAGAAAATCAAAAAATCCAAAAATATTCAAAACATATCAAAATCCAAAAACATTCATAAAAGTCAGATAACGTCAAAAACATGGAAATATGAACTACGTTGTCTTTGAGCTTAAACGTAGGCAAGGCTAATCTTTGATCAGCCGAGACATCAAAATCCAAAAACATTCAAAAAACACAAAATCCAAAAACATTCATAAAGTCTCTTAAAACACAAAAACATTTGAAAACTTGGAAAATCAAAACATTTGTATAATCTCGAAAATACCAAAAAAAGCCTTAAAACATTTCAAAAATGTCAAAAACATCCAAATATTAAAAAAAATCCATCTGTCTCATTTCGTTTTCACCCGCGATAATCAATCATCCATAATAAACTAATCATCAACTTCATCCTTTGGCAATGCAAATAGAAACAATAACAACAATCAACAAAATCAAACTTCAATCATAAAATCAAAATCGAAACAACAAACCTTTAAAGCAAAATCAAAATCTTGATCATTTTCAAACATGTTAGTCAACCTTATATCAATAGCCTATCAATCAACTTATCAAACCATCATCATCCTATACAATGAATGTCCTAGGATATATCGTTCTGACAATGGGCATCATTTTGGATATCACCTTGGATTCTTATCCTATCAAAACAAGTCCCTTTGGCTGAAGGTATGAAGAACATTGACTTGTTTGCGTACTTGATCTCTTCTTTTGATTTATCTTATTGTACTCTTTCCAAGAACCTCTCGATGATATCCGAACGAAGGATTTAGAGAGATATGAATGGGGAAATGATCATTATCCTTTTTGTCTGTTGTGCTTGTTAGATGTTCATGTAATATAACGTGGCGAATACTTGCTTTGTTAGGTACGTCTTAGCAAGGTTTTCGTATGTCAAGTGTGAACAAGAATACTCCTATCCATTTGTTGAGTCAAAGTCCATCACACTAGGTACAACACCATCCTGGTTCTTTATACCTTGATGCATCATGCTTATGTGTGTTATCAAACATAAGGTAAGTAGCCCTTTTAAAATCCCAATCCTTGATAAGCGAATCATCATCTATCATTATCATCTCTAATTAAGTCTCGTCAGATCATGGACTTGTTGGATCCTCTTGTCATCATCTCATTTCTTCTTTCCATGCTAACATAACATCACCAATGCATCCATCATGCATCCATCCTGCATCCACAAACCATCAACATTCGGCATGTCATCTCACATACATATTCATCATCATAATATAGATATGTTCGTCTAAGCATCTCATAAATCATACATTTGCATAAAACATCTATTACATAATCATATAGGCATTATCGCATCACCATCTCATTTGCATCATCATTTCAATCATCCATACCATCCATTTTGAACCTCTTTATCATGAGACCGACCCTTAAATCAAATCTTTTTGCTTGATCTCTCAAGGGGGCAATGTACTAGTGTACTTCTTTCCCCTGGGGCATTCGAAAAAATCATAAATTTTTTGAATTTTGATCATGGCAAGTTTATTATTTGAACCAATGCAGCAAGTACATTGCTTCAAAGAGGGGCAAAATGTAGACATGCAAAATTAGCATCATGCATTTAATTAGGTCCATTCATCAAGTAAACCAAGTTCACATTCATCCGCTCATTAAATTAATCAAGTTCATTAAATCCATTCATTAGGAAAATCAAGTTCATTTAATCTCTAAGGATTATCCACTTAAATTGAATAAATTAACTTTATTTAATTTAATCCTATCATTCCCTCTTTGATTAAATAAATCAATACTTTATTTAATTAAATCTCAAAGGTCATATTTCTCCCTCTTGATTTAAATAAATCAAAATATCTAAGTCAAATGGGTCAAGGCATCTAATCATCATCTAAGTTAATCTAATCCTGATTAAATCTAATCTAATGCATGTCACATCCTCTAGCTTTTCCCACTTGCACCAATAAATCAATTTATTGATTTATTAAAATCAGCATTTTCCATCAACATGGCATCTTTGAGGACTATTCCCTCAAATTTGAATTCAAAAGAAAGTTGAAATGTACATCCAACAAGGAATTTAATAGGTCTTACATGTCTCTTACAAGTCTCTTGCACAAGGTCAAACTCAACATTTAACTCTCAATTTCAAATTTGAATCTCCCTCTCTTTGGCACATTGCCCAAAATGTGCTCATCCTCCAACCTATCACAAGTTGACAAGTGGCCTCTTTTCATTGGCTTGTTTTAGTCCCACATCCTCCATGTTTGGTATTCTAATACCATTCTATTCTATAAATAAAGATCATCTCCATTTGTTTAATCCTCCACAACTCTACAATCTTAGCATTTCATCTCCACAACTTGATCTACAATCTCATGCAAAGTCACTCTCTTCACATTGAGAACTGATTTTTTCCACCATCATTTGCAACATCAAGCTTGTCAAGGGTTGGGAAAGGGCTACTTTTCACATCAAAGTAGCACCAATCCAATATGGGATATATATACTTCATATTTTTCTTTGTATGCTTTTATTTATCTTGTTATTTGATAGCATTTTAAAACATGTTAGATTATCTCATATGGATGTTGAAATTTTTCTTTGTTTTAACAACTAACCATGCTAAATGTGCGTGTTAGATTATAAGCCATTTGCAGATTTTAGCATCCACAGATATACCTCACCAACTACAAGGTGCAACTTGGGGTCCTTCCACCATGACCATTACTAATCCTTCATCACATTTAGGGAGTTCAATAGGGAAGATTCATGTATGTCATTGTTCCATGACATTGAACATCATAAAAATAAGTTCAACAATTGGGGAAGGAGACGGGATGGCATGCTGCCTCTTGGAGATGAAAATCAAGTAGAGGACGGGGTTGTGGAAGATCAAGAAGATGAAGTGTTTCTCCTCAAGGAAAAACCAATAGGGGTTGTGGATCCCATACAAAGGTTGGAAGGGGTGCTTGCTGCCTTGTCTTCCCAACCCTTTGCAAGCCTAAGCTCATAAATGCTGCACAATCTTGTGCCACTTCCTAAGTTTTCCAATGTCATGATCAATGATGTTGTGGTTGCTCTTGACTGTCAAATTGTGCCACCATCACATGATGATATCCAAGTTCTATCTTTCCTTACTCCTATGAATTATTATAGCTTCATTTATCATTTTGATTATGGGAATGAAGGGAAGCTGACATGTTTATGGATCAACCATGGGTTTAATGAGTTGCCTCAATTGCTTATTTTTCGTGAATGTGTGATTGAATTTGAATGCTGCTACATTGAACTTCAATTTTATGAATACAAGGATAAATCTGCATGGTTAAGAACTATAACTATTTCCTATCTACTTCTGCATGCATTACAAAATCCAACATGCATAAATGTCAATTTTCCTTATCTGAACATAGTTCTTTGTAAATATCTTTGTACATAGTTTGTTTCAGATAGTGTAGGTTTTGTGTACATACCTCGGGTTCGCGTATATAGTCCTGCTTTCTTGTTGTTGTTAGGTTTGGTTGGTTTGTTGTAGGTTAGTTTTCCTTAGGGTGGTTTCTTTGTTGTTTTCTTTCACTTTCCCACTTTGGCTAGTTTAGGTTTTTGCTTTATGTTCCCTTCCATTTGTTTCCATTTTCTTCTATTTTGTTGTCGCTTTGTTGCTACTTTTCTCAAGGTCCCTCTGCTTTTAGCTAGGCACATTTGTGCGTGTAAAAACCATACCTAATTTCATGGGTTTTTTCTATGTATTTCTTCATCAAACTCTAATTAGGTTTTCAGAGTGGATGGTGTGGGTCTTCTATTAGGGTCAAGTAACATAGATGTTTGACTCGAAGAGGATAAGCCATTGGTTCAATTCAACTTTGATGTATTCTAAAATCTTATATCTTTTACATATTTAAACAATCCCAAGGTCACTATAGGTCCTTTGTGAAGTTTAGTTAAGTGAAAAAATCTAAAATTTTGCTTCAATGACACTATGATCCTTAGCCCTGAGTGCAAGACTTACTACTTGTAGATTGAAACGAAAAGAACTAAAAGGAGAAAATTGAAAATAAAGAAAAGGAAAGGAAGGAAAATGTTGAAAATCAAAAGAAAGAAATTCAACTTTTCAGGGGGATCCAAACAAATCTACTAGGGCTATGGATGCCTAGCTGGTAGTAGAGAAATGTTCTGGAGAATCACAATGAAAACCTCATCAGGGCTATGGATGCTTGACTGGAAATGAGGCAATGTCCTAGATGCTTTTGCAAGTAGAATAAACTACATAGCTTAACTTGACGGAGCTTGGGTTCCTATCGCAACCTATGAATGGGAATTAACACATTTACACACATTTGGATTTTTAGTATACTGAAGGTTGGGTTAACTAGTGATTTTGATCCTTTGGTTGAGCGTTTAGTTTGTTTTCCCTAGCATGAGGATCAGAAATGAAGTTTCTGGGTTCACGATTCTAGTTTGTGATCGAAATGCTTTGGAGTATTTCCCCAATGTTTTTCCATTTCTGGTGCATGTTTTGCACACCCTGGCCTGCCAAAGGTAGGGACCCCCTCTTTCTACTCTTGAAAGGTCATTTTCACTCCTGATAGGCTACTTTTCTCTCGTTTGATGTTGCATGGCCCCATTTCCTAGCCTATGTTGGCTCTAAGCTTGGAAATGATCAAATTTCCCTTGGCAAAGTTCATCAATCTAAGTTTCACTAAGTTTTTTTCCTTTGTGGGTTGGGTCCTATGGTTTTCCCCTTTTTATTTTCGCATAGAATTTTTGGACCGTTTTGGACCTGCATTTGTGGGTTTCCCTTTTCCATTCACTGCTGCACTTTCCCGATTTCCTAGAGTCGAATCCAAGCGTCTGCTTGATGTGCAGACCTCGTACCCATGTTTGCCACTACATCCTTTATGTTTTGTAGACCCATAGTTGCAGGTTGCCCTATGCAGGTCATTGTTCCCATTATGCCACTCAAGCGATGGCTAACTCTTGACTCTTGCTTGCATGGTGAAATCTGTGCTTGGTCTAGCTATCTATGTCACCATTCTGTTGCCATTACCCTAGAAATGAATTAATCACTTAACAAGGCTCCACCCTTGTCCATCATTTACCTGCACAAAATGTTCATGTGTTTCTCATTCTGCAAGAAGATGTTAGAGATGTTGCATAGTTACTAAATATGAACTCATGATCGACCTACAAAATGAGGGGACTAAATTGGGTTTGTGAGGATTCAAGACAATTCCTTTAAAATGGCACTGTGCCCTAAAATTTACCTTACGGACGATGATATTTTAAAAATTGATGAAACAACCTTCATCTACGTGGAACCTGCATTGCGGGTTTCTTTCTTTTTGTCACCATTCTCTTGGCAGTGTTCCTCAGATGGCTTTCAGCAGGATGCCATGCACATGAAAGCAAGCTTGCAGATTTTGCATACTATCCTAGCCTGAAATCTCCCATGGACAGACATCATCCATGCAGAGTCCACCATGTGAACCTCTGTCTACTTTACACTACTCACTTGACGACCACTCTACCTTGGCCATTTGCATTATCCCTCCCGCAGTGGCATTCTTTTCCTAGCACTCTGCATCCTTGCCTCTACGCATGGAATTCATGTTCGAGGCCTCCAGAAGGCTTACATAAAGGGTGTTGGTTCAATTCACGATGCTTGCAACACATAAATATTTGAAGAAATTGAAAGAGGACCCTGGGTGACAGTAATTCGAAGCAGCACATACTCTTCACAGATTTAAAAGGGAAAGGATAACTAGGGAGCGATGCGATTGTATGCTATTTGGACTGGAAAGCACCATGGAAATGGAGAAATGAGAATCATGGAGACCATCAAGGTGATCTCGTAAACATCACAAATCAAATTGAACAATCACAAAATGTTACAGTGATCATTATCGTGTGTGTGACTTGAAGAAGAAATGTAAGCCATTTACCCAATCGTGCAACATAGTTAGACAAGGAACACATAATAAAATGACTAAGGGGATCGATATTTCCCATTGAAACCCTCTGTAGAGTTGGAAAATTTAGTTGTCGAAGCTAGTGCATGGGCTTCACTATGATGGAGGCCTTTGTTTGTTATCCATGGCCCTCTTGAGACATCCCTCTGCATGCCTTCCTTTGTGGAATTCCCATGTGCGGATCTTGCAACTCCTTCGGCTGTGCATCCTTTAAAGAAACTTCTTATGCTATGGGTCCTGACGTCATCAATGCCATTTTTCTCCACTAGGGTTGCAATGGCATTCCTTAAGTGCTGCCCCGCATGCTATCACCCACATCCTTGAAGTAGCATTTGTAGATGAAGCTTCCATGCATGGGGCCACTACTCAAATTTCATCCAATATTTATTGAATATAATCTTGAGATAAAGTAACAGTTAATGGAATTAGTAATGGGTGGTGTCATCTCAAGCCTGTCAGATCTTCATGTGTGAAATTCTATTTTCTGAATGCTGCCACCACCACGACTTTCATGTTACAACAATCTGCATTCTTCCACCCATGGTCTCCTTGTTGGATACTCCACTTGTGAACCCTACATGATTCATGGACATCTCCTTTTCCCCTGCTTTGTGTCCTAAGAGGCATTATTGGTTGCAGTGCATTGGTGATAGCTTTCCACTATGGCGGATTTTTGTTTGGATCTTCTACTCACGGTTGATTAAATAATGCAACATGAAAGCGGTGACAAGACCCTTCTGTGCTCAATATTGATCAACGAGGTGGATCACTATCACCAAATTTTCCAACCTTTTGAAGTGGTGATTTCATGGAGGCTGATGATGCTGAGGAAACCCACACCATATTAAGGGGATATCAGATTTATTATTAGTAGACAGTGAGTAAAGGGCCAATGATAATGTTTGTTATAAAGTCATGACTGTGGGTTCAGACAAAGCGATCACCTCTAGCAGGTGAATATGTACCTACAACATTGTTGGAAATTCCCTTAGCATGGCAACATCAGGCATCAATAGAAGAAGACAGGCGAATCCTACATTTCCACCCCCAGTTTTATAGGTGCAATAATGGATACCTTCAAATGAGAGAGGATTCAACATAGGCCGAGAGTAGTTAAGGATTCCTTTTGATAAAAAACGTAACTGAGGAGTTTCCACTTTAATTTCTCCTACAATCATGACATGGTGTACATTTAGAGAAATTTTCATGAAGGTTGTGCCTTAGTTGATCGAAAGTCATAGAAGAATGGTAGGTAATGAATGATTGGATCGGGGCTTGTAATTTAAGAAACTCGATACTTAGAAATGTCTAAAGCTCTATACAACTCATTACAAGGATAATTATAAGCTATCTTTCACTTAGTTGGTAACGATGATCAAATTGAAGACAAGGGTAGGCTTACAAAAGGATTGGGCTTGGAAAATTTGGCACTTCCATCTTTCACATTCAAAAGAAAGTGGAATCCGCCATTCGAGAAACCATGAGCCTATGAAAAGTTGTTGAATGAGCCAAGAAGGTGTGACACACGATATCACCACCTAGAATGATTTATCCACAAAGAGGAATTATAGTTAAAAGGCATGAGACCCACAAACAATTAATGCTAAGTCAAATCAACCTTGCGATGGGATTATATAATGAGTGGCTGCAAATTGTAAGGCATGCTGCAAGGGAACATAGAAAGATCACGGGGTATGTGTGTCTCAAATAGTTTTTTCATCATGGATCACATTCTTCAAAGGTTGCAACACTTACGATAGTTGTGAGGTGAACCCAATGCGGGAATCATGTTGTACCCTTAACACACATGCCCCATTTGGAATGGGGACCCTCTCTTTCCTTTGTTGTGCTAGGTTGTTTTGTTCCTACCTCATTTTGTGTGCCCCCTCTTTTGTGTCCTGAATGGCCAGTGATCCCTAAAAGTGTCATCTCAAGTTGACCATTCCCCCCCCATCAAATTTTCTAAGTTTTGTCTTTGTGGGGACCCCTTGGCGGTTTGCCTCTTCCAGCTTCCTTGGAGGTCTGAGGGTCCACCTTCACGGGTTGCCCCTAACAAATTTCCCTATTGTATTTTCCCTGCCAAACGACCGAAGGACCTCATACTTCTGTGGCATAGGACCCACCACATTTATTTCTGCTTCCCATGTTTTGAATGAGTCTAAACAACCATCCATATCATTGGGCCCATCCTTCTGGATCACTCCTAGAATTTCATGGCTTCTTTTCCTTTCTATAATGGTCATTCTTCGGTAGAGTTCTACCTTTCGATTCTTAGACCTTCTAGTGTTTCACAATCATCACCAATCAGTTAGACAACCATCAGCTGATAGTGTTCCATCCATCGGGTTCTAGCCCTGCAATGACCATTTTCAAATTTCAATGCACCAATCTCTTGGTCTGTCGTACACACATTAATTGTTGGCATTTAATGCGTTAATTTCTATAAATAGCCAGGTTCAACCTGCCATTTTCACTTTGTTAGTTCATCAAAGAAAGTTACAGTGATCCAAAGACAACTTCCACCACCACCAATGTTCCCGAGTTAGGGTATGTGGAGGATCATGATGGGCCAAAAAGTGGCAATATTATGGATATTTGTAGGGTATGTGGCTGACAATTTTTTTTTTATCCAAAATTGATGAAACAAAAAGGGTTTTTATAGGATATTCTCAACTTTCCACCAATATAAATTATGCTTTAATTTGAATTTAATAAATAATTATTATTTATTTTCTATTAGAATTATGACTAAAGTCTTGATCGATAGGCTGATTGAAAAACATCTATAACTTTCAAATGGTATCACATTTTTGAATCAAACATGTGTCACATTATATGCTTAACATACTATAGGATTAAAAAAGAAAAATTAAATTTCATGAAGTTTTGACCAAGTTAAGGTGGTCGACATATAAGTTTTATATTTTTTAAAATTTGTAATAAACAATTTAATTAATTATTTACTTGGAAAAAATTACAAAAAAATATGCATCACATTCGAACATGAGTCCTCTACTTATATATAAAATATTATAAAAAAATATTATCATTTTATTATGGTTAGGGTGGTCAGACAGACACCTACTTCTTATTTTTTCCCTGAAATTTAAGGACTACTGCATTGAAATTTCAAATTTTCACCAACTAGATTTTATTTATTTTTAAATAAAGCTAGTATTTTAGAAACTACATTCAATTTTCTATAGATTCTATTCTTACATATTTTTGAAATAATAATGATAACTTATTCAAATTTTTACGTCAAGTTGTCTAACACTAATTTTTCTGAATTTTTTGCCACTTAAGGGCCTATTTTTTCCATGATGATCCTACGCATGCCTGTCAAATGATTTCCATCTCCAAGCCATTGCTACTAGCTACGTCACCCACATTCATTAGGTTCTTGAGGTAAGTTGGCTTTCCGCCCTTGTGTTTTTTTTTCTTGGTTTCTAGTAAAATGAATGAGTTTTAAAGGAGAGAAAAAAATGCCCTAGATAGAGAAGAACAAGGTTCCCCAAACCCATGTCATGAAATTTTGAGGAACCATTCAAAATCACCTAATAAATGAGCATGAAACCTTGTCCTCCTGGTGTTGTTCTTCGGCCAGATCATTAACACTCTACAAGTCTGGGCATTCTCTTTGTCATTGTTGAGACTTGAAAATTGAAGGCAACTTATATGTGGTGAAACACTCTTTTGGGTCCGCCATCGTGGAACACCCCCACCTCCTAGGTATGTGTAGGATCATCATGGAAAAAACAGGCCCTTAAGTGGCAAAATTTTTAGAAAAATCAGAGTTAGACAACTTGATGTAAAATTTTGAATAAGTTATCAATATTATTTCAAAAATATGTAAGAATAGAATCTATAGCAAATTGAATGTAGTTTCTAAACTACTAGGTTTATTTTTAAAAAAAAATCTATTTGGTTAAAATTTGAAATTTCAATGTAGTAGTACACTTAAATTTTAGGGGAAATATAAGAAGTAGGTGTCTGTCTAACCACCCTAACCACAATAAAATGATAATATTTTTTTATAAGATTTTAGATACAAGTAGAGGACTCATGTACGTATGTGATGCATTTTGTTTTAATCCTATAATATAGGAAGCACAAAATGTGACACATGTTTTGGATTCAAAGATGTGATACTATTTGAAAGCTATAAATTTTTTTCAATCAACCTATCAATCAGGACTTTAGTCCTAATTCAAATAGAAAATGAATAATAATTATTTATTAAATTCAAATTAAAGCATAATTTATATTGGTAGAAAGTTGAGAATCTCCTTTAAAAACCCTTTTCGTTTCATCAATTTTGGGTAAAAAAAGTCGTCAGCCACATACCCTACACATACCCATCATATCTCCACTTTTTGGCCAATCATGATCCTACACATATCCTACCCACTGTTCAAACTTGGCAAAAGATCATGAGCCAAACTGACTCCATCCATGCTACCCAGGCCCGTGCCTAGAGAACTCTATCCTTGGGGTTTGGCTTGCGAACTGCCATTTCAAATGACATTCTAAGCCCAACCATCCCTCTTTCAGGCCTCGCTCATCTGTTCGCCACATGATATTGAAGTTGAAACCACCGCACCTTAAACACCCTTTGGGTCCCGGTTCATGGACCTTCATCCGTAGACCGCCGTGGTAACATTGTCATTCCTCATAGCATTCTCATGACTACCTTCCACCCTTCGAGGACCAATCATCCCTCAACAGTGCGAGTGAAATGATAAAAATGTGTCCGAACCTTCAGCAAGTCATTCCCATCAGACTTCTGTCATCAGGACTCCGTCCCATCTTGACCATTACAAAGGAGAAAATTTCCCTCATCCTTTCGCTTCCTGAGGCTCAATTCTCTATTTTTCGATGAACTCCTAAGTGAAAATGAAGAAAAACCTGAAGGCTGAACCCTTAGACGGGTCTGATTCCTCGGGTGGCTCCTAGTAGAATTTTGCACTCTATCCATCATTTCAAACAACAATCCGCTAACGAATTTCCACCCCATTTGACTCGAACAACTCAAATGCCAAGGTATGATGTGAATCATCCTCTGGACTCGCGGGTCCCACTTGGTGGAAATCTGCCCCCGGGATGTTGTCTCATCGGAGCCATTTTGAATGACAAACACCAGATGGACAAGCTCCTCCCTAACTCTGACCACCTCAAAGATGATCGAAATGGCTCCTAATTTGAAATCAAACTTTGAACCACGTGCCAAAATGACATGTTCTCCTCAGTGGACCCCATGATTTGACCAAATCCTAGGGTGGGTGGAATGTTGTGGGCTACCCTACCTTTTTTTCCCTTCAAAACAACTATCTAGCAAGGGAAGTCCAAGCCTTGGGCCCCGAACCATCCGAACTCCCTCCTGTGAACTGCTGATGACAATCTAGGTTAAATGTTAGATTTCTTGAATGTTGAATTATCCAATCTAACTCTATTTGTAGGGATTTGGCTAACATTTCATGTTTTCATGCTTGATTTTAGTTACCTCTCTTTTTTTTGCAAAATATATGGAATCAGGTGTAGGACCCTCGGGGGCAACCACGAAAGACAAAGTAAAGAAAACAGGCAAGGCACCCCACAGAAAAGAAGACAAAGACCACATGAAGTATCAATTCTAGGGGTAACCCCTAAGATTTAGAATCACCACAAATTGGAAGGGGATATTTGAAACAAACATCGAGCACATTGACATTGATGAGTTCAAACAGAGGGTCAAGATCAACCCTACAACAAAGAATGCAAGACTAATTAGAGGTAGTGGAATAGCCAAGGCTGCGGGATTCCCTCCTACTCTTGTAGCCCTTGAACTAGTAATGACTTGAAAGGAGGCATACTAGCTAGAGACTTGAACAATAGTGGACAGGGATGGAAATATTCTAGCTGACAATCCAATAGGGAAATAACAAAGACTTTTCATATCCCTACTTTTGGGGAGATGGAGCTGCCAACCATAAGCAATGGAAAGGCTATGTGGGATGAAGATCCCCTTAAATGCAAGAGGGTTATTAATCAGTATTGGCTAAAGGAGAAGACAGGCAGTGTTTCCAAGGCTCCTCAAGAACAGTTCCAAAGTGATTTTTATGAAGATTACCATGATTTGGTAACATTTCTAAGTAGATTCATGGGCCTCCTGACTGCCACCTTCTTCTAGGAATGGATGCTCTACTTTTTCAAGGAGATTCTTCAAGGAAAACCAAGTTCTATTGGGGTGGAATAATCAGCAATTGTTTCCATGAGCAGTTAATGCCTGTTAAGAAGACTTCCAAATTCTACATGACATCCTATTTGGTCTACTCCTTGGCTAAATAGAGGCAACATAAAGACTTTTTCAAAGCTCTAGATGAGGAATCTGGTAGGTAGCTAAAATTTTATGACAGATACCCCCAACTACAATACAAGAACTTCAATAAAGATTACTGCAGGGTCAATGCTGCTTTCATAGGTCATATCATCAGATTGCTCATGGGTGACTTCTAGAGGCGAGTCTCCCATAGTACCAACACTTTCTTGAAGTATTATGCCTTTTTGTTCATCCAATATCCAAAGTTTACATACATTCATGCATAACGCTTCTCAAAAAGACCAAATAAGCTACCCTGTTGCCATAACGATCAGATAATACTATTGGAGCTCTCTCGGCAGTTGTGGCATGTGCATAACCTTTTGAACAACAAACACATGGTAGGGATTCCTTATCCCCTCTCCTTCAGCCAATGGATGTATGAACTCCATACTTTGTAATGTCCCCACAATTTAGAGAAGGAGTTGGTCGAATACCATCTGAGACTCTACACTTCTTGGCCACAGATGGATCCCTATAGCCATATCAAGAAAATACTTGGACCTAAATATGCCCATTTGCATAGCATTGAAGATTTTTGGGCTAATTGTAAAGATGACAATGAGGTGCAGATGAGGCATTATATGTAGATGACTACATACTTTGCACAAAGAGGGTGAATCTATTCCTAGTGCCTAACCAAGTGGAAGAATATGACAGCATGATCATGGATCTCTGATATATTACAGTTGCTAATCTGCCACTACCACTGATCGATTGGGATGAGCAAGAGGTCAATGACCTTGACATTCTAACCAAGCCCATTGAAGCTAGAACAAAAGATTGGGTTGATGGAAAATTTTCCTAATTAAAGTAGCAAGGGGTCACTTTGACCTATGAGGGGCTCAAAAATGAGCCAAGTGGAACAAACAGTGGGATAGTTACTGCCCTGAAAGGAGAAACTTAAAAATTCCCTTTGGTTACTATGTCAAGGAAAAGAAAAGAAAATGATGATCAACAACCTAATACAAAGGTGTACACAAGAAAGAACTTGGAAGGGGAATCTTCCAAGAAACATAAAAGTTCGGGTAGCATCACAAAAATGTCTGTTATTCAAGAAGATCTGCTCCATAAAGGAGAGGAAATGGAGGCTAAGCAACCAAAATCCCCACCTACCGCCTCCACTATTGCTACCCCTTCACCTACTTCTTAGGCCATGGTAGCTACTTCCCCACCTACAATGCACATCTCAGTCCACCTTTCTTCTTCTTTGCCTACTGGACAAGTTGTAATGATTGACTCTTCTTCCACCACCACCTCTCCACTTTCTTTTGATTCCATGTCTTTGACCACATCTCTCTCATTGGTCACAACTACAATGCCAATTCCTACACTCTCGCTTCTAGGGGAATTCTCTTGACATATGCAAAAGGTTCCTACAAAAATTTCTAAGGAATTGACGAACCCAACTATTCAGACTACCTTGGCCTCTATAGGTCCAATTGAACCACCAGAAATGAAAGCCACAATGGAAATATCTAAGGAGTTGGAATGACAAGAGGGAAGCCACAAAGGCATTAGAGGAAGAAGATGATGAATACCATGAACATCCAGAGCACCAACATCTACAAACTGATAAGTCTATGAGGGAGAAGAAATAGAGTCCTCTGAGGGTGATGAAGAAGAAAATGTCAACACCAATTATATTTTAGAACTTTCAATTCAAACCTAGAAGAAGAGCTAGCTCAGAAATTAAAGGATATCGAAGTGGAAGTAGAAAGGAAACCTCCTGAAGAAGAAAAAGAGGTTAGTGAGAAAATGGAAGAAGACACTGAACTTCCAACCAGGGAGCAAGAAGAAATCCCCAAACATGGTGAAGAGGTGCCTCTCTTAGAAGGACACGAAGAATGAGAAAAGAAAGAACATGAGGATGTTCTCCCTCAACACGAGGAAGAGGAAAATAAAGAAGAAGATAAGCCTCAAGAAGAGTCTCAAGCTAACAAGAGTCCCAAAATGGAGCATCCTAAGGAACATGGGCATGAAGAAGAGAAGGAAGAAAAGGATGTTGAAGGGGAGAGAAGCCCTAAAGAATGCATTCCCACCAAGTCCCCAATCAAATGCACGATGTTCATCCAAGACTCCAATGAAGAAGAAGAAGAAAGATGCATTGCGACAAAGCATGAAGCTCCTGATGATAAAGAAATTAAAGTCAAAAGGGACAAAGAAGAAGGTGATCATGAATCACCTAAAGAAAAGTCTCAGATGCCTGAGTTGCTGGAAAAGAAGCTAGAGAAGAAAGCTCCTGCTCCAAGAGATCTGAGAGCAAGGTTAGAGGCCATATTGGCCTTATCTTAGATTAACACCAAGAAGGAGAAGAGGCCCAAAGTTAGATCCAAGCTGATGATGGATGCTTCTAGATCTAGAAGTGTGTAGGTAGCCACGATGGTGGTGAGAGAAGAAGGGATAAGTTACAATGTCTCAACCATTGACTTGGGGAAAACCACTAGAGAGAAAAAGATAGGCCACCTTCAGACCATGGTGGTACATCTCATGTAGAAGAATAAGCTCTCCAAGGAGGAGCTAAAGGCACAACTAGCTGATTTGAGAGCCTATATTCAACAATGGTTCTTAGTAGAAGAGCTTCCCATGACATCCTCAGCTCCACCACATTTTTTGTCCAAAGAACAAATTGAAAAGCTCAAGAGGAGGAAGACCTAGACTAAGACCACAGAAGATTGGTTCCAACAATGCTAGAAACATGGGCATCAGTCATGTTGTTAGGACAAAAAATAAATTCTTGGAGGTCCAAAAAACCCTTGAGGGAACAAGGAAGTTTTTCATTTACTTTCCAAGGATATATGAATCCACCTACCCTAAAATTGAGGCCATCCTCAAGCTACCTCACATAATATGGAAAGAGGACCTTGTGTTCGCAAAGGATGATCATTTTCTAATTGAAATGTGAAAGATGGACTTCAACCACATGAAGGAGATGTTGGAACAAGTCCTCTACAAGGTGGAACTAGACATTGATTCGGCTAAGGACATTAGGTTAAATTGTATTGAATATTTGAAACTAATGACAGGCTACGATGTGCCCACTATTGAGATTGATCTAGAAAAGGTGAAGCCATATTTCTGTAAGAAGATGGAAGATAGAATAACATGCGAGCTCATCGTGGATTTCATGAATTTTCCTAATCGGGCTTTTGCCTAGTTTGAAATGGTTAGGGATAATACAACTAAGTGTGATGAGGATTGGGATACAATTACAGATCGATCTAAACAATGGAACTTCTAGGTAATTCAATCCAATATAATGGAGATTGAGAAACTTTGGGAGCTAATTATCAAATTTATAGAGTATGTCGCTTTGAAGAAGTAGGAGGGGAATACAACCATCAATGATAAGCTCCTCACAGAATCGTTGTAGCATAGGAAATTAGTTAGAAATTCCAAAATACTACAGTGTTTCCACTAGAGGACAAAATAGGGAAAAAGACAAGAAATGTATTTTAAATTGTAATATATTTGTGTGTAGGTGAAACCCTTGTTTGCAGTGAATCTTGGCCACACAATCCAAATCAATCTTGGCCATTCATTGTGATTTTTAAACACTATAAATAGGGGGTATCCTCTCATTTTCTAGAGAGATTTGGGTTGTTGTAGAGACATGCTACAAAATTTTTAATAGAAATTCATTGGCTTTGGTGGATTCTTGAGTTTCTTGGCATGTTACATGGTTCATCTCCCATAGTTAGTTGACTTAGTTAGATTTACTTTGTTGTTTCAGTTGATTTTAGATTATTTAGATTGATTTAGCAATGTTCTTCAATGGTTGTGTAGATTTCTGTTGTGTTGATTCCTTTCTTGTCCATACTTGTTGTTTACTACTGCTAGATAGTTGTGTAAAGTTAGTTTGGAATTAAATTGAAAGCTGCTCCAAACTTTGCCTTTTGTTCATGCATGTTTAGGGTGAATGAATGGTAGAATATTTATAATCCTTAGAAGCTCGCACAAGTTTTATGATATTGTACATCAAGTTAATCTAGTTAAGTAAATCTCTGTTTGAAGGAAGTTGTCCATAGTAGAACCCTCCATGATCACTGTTCATAGTTAGTTTCAGATCCAGGAACCTTTTCTCTTCCCTGGCCCCCTTTTTTTTAATAAGTAACCTATGCTAAGGTTCATTGCACATTGTAAAGCCAAATCTTAAGGTAAAACAAGATTTTATGGTTGTTGTTCGAACCTGCAACAAAATGCACTCTAACTTCCATTTTAGAAACTCCATTTCATGATTCATCTCGTATCTAGCCAAATATGTAAGTCTGCCTTGTGATTACCAACAAAATCACATCGAACATCAACTGAGGTATTCCAAGCATTGTGATGGATTGACACTCGAGAGACCTTCGGGTAGTAATTGGTAACTTGCTTGCGAATTTCTACCTTTCAAGAGAGGTGATGCACCTATGCATTAACTATGTTGAGAAAGTGCTACAACACCCAACAACACATCACAAGGAAGAACTGCGTGTGTATTTCACCCTTTTTTCACAACTTCTCTAGGGTCATCATCCACATACTCAGGCCCACAAAATTTTCCTATATAGGCTCTGTGGCCCATTTTTTCATATAGGAAACAACTTTCTCATGTTTTTTCTAGTAGCACCTTGGCACAACGAGCTCAAAAAACTTATGTTCATGACTACGTTATTCATAATCAGACGGTTGTGCACCTACATGAGTATGAGGATGGAATACAAACTAAGAGGGAGAGAAGCATACAATTGTCAAATAATAGTGATGAACATGCAACTCAATTAGGATTCCATAGAGTGGTAGTGTTCTTACTATGAAAGTAGGCTTGTGATATGCTCAAATGAACAAGAATCATGTGGAGAGGAGTCATAGAGTTAGATTTTGATCATAGCACCACTAGATTGAGGTAACATGTAGACAATAATAAGGTGATGATCTATAAAGCATAGGTGGGCACTCAAATGAGAACAAGAGAAGATTCTTAAATCTAAATGGTTGAGAAAAAGGGGGGACCGTTGCTCATCTAAAATATTAGCCCTACGAGTTGTCTTTCAATATTTCATAATCACCTCCATGCGAACATGTATGGGAACCATAATTACTTCACTATTTTCAAAACAATGACCATCTCCCTAGGCATTCACATTTGTGGAATCCATACTTCTCTCTATTGTCACTTTAATGTTTTCTTTGGACAACCTTCTATCATGTGGAACCTAATTTCCCTCTCGCGGCTTTTCCCTGTGGGTGTTTGCTTCGTCAAGGCCATCACCATTTAAACCGTTCATAATGGCATTCAATATTTTTCCTAATGCACCTTATGACCAACCAAGTGCAATTGAGTTCTAACATAGATGTCTTGTAATTGAAAATATTATTCATAGGTCACTTGAGATTGCTATTTAGGAGGTGAAACTCCATTTGTAGACCCAACTTCCCATAACTTAGATCTCATGACTTCCAACACTTTGAAACTCCATTTGTAGACACAACTTCCCATGCTTTGTAAACCATAAATGCTGACCCTATCATTACTAGAAAAATACATAAACCAACTGAGATATTGCAAGCATTGTCATGGCCTGACACCCAAGAGACCTTGGGGTAATTTTCAACAACTTGTTGTTTGAGATTGCCTCTCAAGAGAGGTGGAGCACTTATGCATTGCCTGTGTTGTAAAGTGCAAAAAAAACCATCAATAGAACTGGTGCTAGAAGGAGGGTCGTGTAAGCTTGAGGTTGCAAAGATGAAAGGTGGAAGTTGAAAAGAACATTCAAGTAAACATCTGAGATAGGGAGATCTCAATATATCTTGGAAATTTAAAATTAGAGAATTGTCAAGGAAAACAAGAGATGAGTTGAAATGGAGTAGCATTTGCAAATTAGCATTAATCAACTACATGTAGATTTGAATAGAAGATTGTGAAAACCATTGTAGTAGTTTGCATTGACAGATAAGTGTAGGATCCATGGAACTCATAGAGACAAAGAATTGGGATGCCCAACTTTCCTAGAAAAGTTGAAAGAGTCTTGCAAGGAGAAATTCCCTTTTGGGAAATATATCAACCATTGGTTCAGACAGATTCAGAAGAGGAACTTTCTCACATGGTAGCTAAGGAATTCAAAAATCTAATCCAAGAACACTTGACCAACAAGGATGGACTAAGATTGGAAGAGGTCCTAATGTCTAGTTGGTGCAAATTCCATAATGTATCCCACTCTGAATTAACGTGTTCATCTTGTGCAAACACCATCACTCAAGTCAAGGGTTGTTTAGGAAAATTAGAACAAACAACTTACAATGAAAATGAGACATCCCATGAGGTAGGAGAGTTTTCAACATCTGAAGGATAGCACATTCAAGTTGAACAGAGAAATTTGACACAAGAAGGTGTTGAGGCAGTAGATGTAAAGGCTGAAAATCAAGAGGAAGGAGCTGATTCCCTTGGGACAAGAAGCTTTGATGAAAATTCACTTGTAAAGGAATCAAAGAGCCTTCTCCACACAAACAAAGGGAAGCCCTCTACTCAAGAAAAGAAACCAATGGCAGTTGAAGAAGAATTGATAGAGTTTGCGGGTCATCCCACAATAATGGGTTACACTTTTTGGCCAAACTTGACATTGAAATCAACATTTTCAGAGAAAACTTCACTTTCTGACTCTTATTGTAGGTAAAATATTAGGAATTTGAAAATGATGTAAATGAGTGATTTGTGATATTTTTCCTATAGATTTTAAATGTATTTTTTTTTAAAAAAATTGAAATTAAATTGTAATTTTTTTGCGTCTCCCTTGATAACTAGTTTTTAATAGTAAACAACATTTTTAAAAAGTGGTGTGGACTTTTTCTTGCATAACTTTTTTTCTACAAAGGATAAAACTCTAATTATTTTGAATTTAGGTTGGTAACACAAGTATCTAGGGCTTTCATTTTGTTTCGTAGCATTTTGTTGAATATTTTCCTTTTAATTAAGTTTTGAAGTCAAAACATTTATAATTTAGACATAGGTGCACTTCGGCTCGCATAACTTTTTTGGTATGTATTGAAATTCAATTTTTTTTTTTTTTTTTAGAATGAGGACATCAATACCTATTGGATATATATTTTCAAAATTTCCTCAAATTTACTATTTTTCCATGATGATTTTTCATCGAACTTGACGTTCGGTGAAAAACCTATGTATAGTAAAACTAAAAAATAAAATATAAAATAAAAACAAAATATATGAAATTTATAGTTGTTGGAAAGCACGTTTAGATCACTACAATCATCCAACTTGGTTTATCAAGTTGACTCCATTTGCACCTCCTTCCCAAGCTTCGATAGTAGAAAAAATGCATAAATTTCAAACAAGGAGGGGAAGGTGAAAAAAGGGGGTTCATTAGAACCCCCCTTCTAATGAAGGGGGTTCATTCGAACCCCCCTTATATGGTGCAAAAGGGGGTTCATTAGAAGGGGGGTGGTTCATTCGAACCCCCTTCATTAGAAGGGGTAAACCATTTTAATTTTTTTGATGAAAATTTCTAATTATTCTTCATTCAAAAAAATGTAACCCACTATTGTGGGTTTACCCTTGCAACATCACATGCTATGACAACTAATGAAGACACTGAAAACCAAAAAGAACAGGTCAAAAGCCTTGGGGAAACGAAAAATAATGATGAATGTATAAGTGAAATAAGATTAGGATATCTCTCCTTCATGAGTGACAAAGATCTAGCATCTTAAAAGGAAGGTTTCAAGGAGTGGGAACAACCATAGGTCGTAGCTCTCCAATATCAAACTTCCTCCTCAAGTGATGATGAGGACCTAACATCAGAAAGATACAATGAGCTAGTGTCAAGGCTAGCAAGGGATTGGTCCAAGCAGAGATATCAAGTGGGTTTGGAAGTGTTGTTATTAGGATGGTGTAGACTCCATGAATTTCCACATTTAGATTTTACCTGTCAACAATTCCAAGAGGCCATTAGACAAGTCAAACAACATGTGGGGCAGCCAAGTACATCGCCTCCTATAGCTGCTTCAAGGATTAAACTCGAGGACCAAGAATAGGAACCAAGTGACAACTTATTGGAAGTAATCCTCAACAAGTTGTTGGGGCAGCAATGGAAGAAGAAAAACATAGTCCTGAGCCTCCAAATGATGAAGCATAATACATAGGAATGTTGACCATCAGACATTAAGAGACTTTTCTTGTTGAAGAGCATCTATACGCCATGGATGATAGGTTTTATGGGGAGTCCTTGGAGGGAAATCACATAGTAAATCTTGCCCCCTTTGACGAGGTTCCTCCATTGATTACTTTTTTCCATTGGGAGCTATAGGGTATGTGTAGGATCATGATAGGCCAAAAAGTGGCAATATGATGGGTATGTGGCTGACGACTATTTTTTTACCCCAAATTGATGAAATGAAAATGGGTTTTAAAGGGGATTCTCAACTTTCCACTGATATAAATTATGCTTTACTTTAATTTAATAAGTAATTATTATTCATTTTCTATTCAAATTACAACTAAAGTCCTGATTGATAGGCTGATTGAAAAACATCTATAGCTTTCAAATGGTATCACATTTTTTGAATCCAAAACATGCATCAAATTCTATGCTTCACATACTAAAGGATTAAAAAAGAAAAATTGAATTGATAATGAAGTTTTGACCAAGTTAAGGTGGTCAGACATACAACTTTTTATATTTTAAAAAAAGTTGTAATAAAAAAATCATAATTAATTATTTTCTTGGAAAAAAATTACAAAAAAAGATGCATCAGATTGGGGCATGCATCCTCTACTTATATTTAAAATCTTATAAAAATAATTACCATTTTATTGTGGTTAGGGTGGTCAAATAGACACCTACTTCTTATTTTTTCCCTGAAATTTAAGTACCACTACATTGAAATTTCAAATTCTCAGTAAATAGATTTCTTTTTTTTTTAATTTTAAAACCTAGTAGTTTAGAAACTAAATTCAATTTGCTAAAGATTCTATTCTTACATATTTTTGAAATAATATTGATAACCTATTCAAATTTTTATGTCAAGTTTCCTAACTCTTAATTTTCTGAATTTTTTGCCACTTAAGGGCCTATTTTCTCCATGATGATCTTGCACATGCCCTATACTCTAGAGGTATGCCAACACCAAAGAAGAGTACTTTTTCAGAAGAAGCTAGTGATGAAGATATACTACCTAAACCTTTAATGATGAAGCATCAGAATCTTCAAATTGGGAGAGGAATTCCTTCTCCATCTACAATGATAGTGAACAAGAGGAAACAGGTGAATGTCATGAGGAGATACATGAAATGAAAAGAGAAGAAGACAAAGGTGGAGGTGTTTTGATGACTTCCAAAAAGTATGATATACCTCACCAACTAAAAGGTGCAACTTTGGGTCCTTCCACCATGACCATTACTAATCCTTCATCACATTCAGGGAGCTACAATAGGGAAAATTCATGCATGTTATTGTCCCATGAAATTGAACATCATAAAAATAAGGTCAACACTTGGGGAAGGAGATGGGATGGCACGCTACCTCTTGAAGATGGTAATCAAGTAGAGGATGGGATTGTGGAAGATCAAGAAGATGAAGTGTTTCTCCTTGAGGAATAGCCGATAGGGGCTGTAGATCCCATAAAAAGGTTGGAAGGGGTGCTCATTGCCTTGTCCTCCCAACCATTTGCAAGCCTAAGATCAGAAATGTTGCACAACCCTGTGCCACTACCTGGGGTTTCCAACGTCACAATCGATAATGTTGTGCTTGCTCTTGACTATTAGATGGTGCCACCATCACATGGAAATATCTAGGTTCTATCTTTCCTTACTCTTGTGAATGATTATAGTTGTGTTTATCATTTTATTAAGGGAATGAAGGGAAGCTAATGTGTTTATGGATCAACCATGGCGTTAATGAGTTGCCTCAAATGTTTATTTTTCCTGAATGTGTGATTGAATTTGAATGCTGTTGCATTGAACTTAATTTTTCTCAATACATGGATAAATCTACATGGTTAGGAACTATAAATATTTCTCATCTACTTGTGCATGCATTACAAAATACAACGGGAGTAAACACCAATTTTCCTTACCTAAACATAGTGCTTTGTAAATATCTTTGTACATAGCTAATTTCGCGTAGTGTAGGTTTTATCTACATACCTCAGGTGTGTGTATATAGTCCCTCTTTCTTTTTTTCATTAGGTTTGGTTGGTTTGTTGTAGGTTAGTTTTCCTTAGGGTGGTTTCTTTGTTGTTTTCTTTCATTTTCCCACTTTGGCTAGTTTAGGTGTTTGCTTTCCGTTTACTTCCATTTGTTTCCGTTTACTTCTATTTTGCTTCCACTTTGCTGCTACTTTGCTCGAGGTCCCTCTGCTTTTAGCTGGGCACATCTATGTGCACAAAAACCATACCTAATTTCCTAGGTTTTTTCCATCTATTTTCTTCATCTAACTCTAATCAAGTTTTCAGAGTGGATGGTGAGGGTCTTCTATTAGGGTCAAGTAACCCAGATGTTTGCCTCGAAGAGGATAAGTCATTGGTTTAGTCCAACTCCAATGTATTCTAAAATATTATATCTTTTACATATTTAAAGAATCTGGAGGTTGTTGTAGGTCGTTTGTGAAGTTAAGTGAAAAAATATAAAATTCTACTTTAGTGCCACTATGATCCTTAGCCCTGAGCATGAGCTTTACTGCTTGTGGGTTGAAATGAAAAGAACTAAAAAGAGAAAATTCAAAAGAAACAAAAGGTAAAGAAGGAAAATGTTGAAACTCCAAAGAAAGAAAATTGAATTTTTAGGGGGATCCAAGAAACTCTACCGGGGCTATGGACGCATGGCTAGTAGTAGAGCAATGTTTGGGATAATCATAGCGACAACCTCATTGGGGCTATGGACGCTTGACTGGCAATGAGGCAATGTCTAAGATGCTTCTAGTGTTAGAATAAACTATGTAGCTTAACTTGATGGAGCTTGGGTTCCTATAGCAACCTATAGATGGGAATTAACCCATTTGCACACACTTGGATTTTTTTAGTATATTGAAGATTGGGTTAACTAGTGATTTTGATCCTTTGGTCAAGTGTTTAGTTTGTTTTCCTTAATATAAGGATCAGAACTAGAGATTCTGTGTTCGCGATTCCAATTTGTCACCAAAATTCTTTGGAGCATTTCCCTAGTGAGTCACCATTTATTGTGCATGTTTTGCACACCCCACCTCACCAAAGCCAAGGACCCCCTCTTTTCACTCCTAATGGGTCATTTTCACTCTTGATAGGCTACTTTTCTCTCATTTGGCATTGTGTTCCCCCATTTCCTAGCATAAGTTTTCTCTAAGCCTAGAAACAATCAAATTTCCCTTGGACAAGTTCATCAACATAAGTTTCACTAAGTCGTTTGCCTTTGTAGGCTGGGTCCTATGGTTTTCCCCTTTTTCTTTTCACCCAACATTTGTGGACCCTTGCATACCCACATTCATATGTTTCCCTTTGCCATTCACCTCTTCACTCCACCATTTTCCTATAGTTGAGTCTTATCTTTCAACTGACGTGTGGACCCCACACCCATGTTCACTGTTATGTCCTTTATGTTTTGCTGACCTGCAATCACGGGTCACCCTATGTGGTTCACCATTCCCATTCCCCCACTCAAGTGATGACCATCTCCTGACTTTTTCCCATGTGGAAGAATCTGCACTTGGTCTAGCTGTTTCTATCTCCATTTCATCACCATTACCATAGTAGAAAATTAATCACTTAACAACACTCCACCCTCTTCCATCGTTTACTCGCATAGAATTTTCATGTGTTTCTTTTTCTGTGGGAAGATGTTAGAGATGTTGCATAGCTCCTAAATATGAACTCATGATTGACCTGCAAAATGAGGGCACTAAATTGGGTTCATGAGGATTCGAGACAATTCCTTTAAAATGGCACTACACCCTAAACTTTACCTTACAAATGATGATATTTAAATATTTGATGAAATGACCTCCATCTATGTAGAACCTACATTGCAGGTTTCTTTTTGTTTATCACCATTTTCTTGGTGGCGTTCCTCAAACAACTCCCATAGGCTACAACCCACGCGAAAGAAGGCTTGTGGATTCCGCATACCATCCGGCCACTCCATCTAGGCTTGATGTCTCCTGCAAATGAACATCATCCATGCAGAATTTGCCATGCGGACCTCTATTTTCTTTATGTTGCTCCCTCAATGGGCACTCTGCCTCATCCATCCGTGTTATCGCTCCTACAGCGGCATTCTTTTCTTGATGCTCTGCATCATTGCCTCTGCCCCTTAGAATTCACATTCGAGGCCTCTGCAAGGCTTGTGTAAAGGGTGTTGGTTCAATTCACGGTGCCTATAAAACATGAATAAACAAAGAAATCCCAAGGGGAACTAGGGTGGCAGTAGTTTGAAGCAACATATACTCTTCACATATTTAAAATGGAAATAATAACCATGGAGTGATGGGATTGTATGTTGTTTGGACTGATAAGCACCATGGCAATGGAAAAATGAGAATCATGGAGACCATCAAGGTGATCTCATAAACATCACAAATCAAATTGCACAATAAAAAAATGTTGTGGAAATCATTATCATGTTGTGACTTGAAGAAGAAATGTAAGCCATTTACCCAATTGGAAAATGTAGTCTGACAAGGAACACATAATACAATTACTAAGGGCATCGATATTTTTGATTGACACCCTCTATAGAGTTGGAAAATTTAGTTGCCGAGGTTGGTGTGCAGGCTTCAGTGTGATGGAGGCTATTGTCTGTTATCCACAACCCTTGTGAGAAGTCCCTCTACATGCCTCCCTCCATGGAATTCCCATGTTTGGATCTCGCAACTCCTTTGGCCATACATCCTTTAAAGGAACTTCTTATGTTGTGGGTCCCAATGTCAACAATGCCATCCATCTCTGCTGGGGTGACAACAACATTCCTTAAGCATCGTCCCACACACTATCGCCCACATCCTTGAAGTAGCATTCACAAACAAAGCTTCCATGCATGGGGCCACTACTGAAAAGTCGTCCAACATTTATTGAATATAATCTTGGGATAAATTAACAGTCGATGGCATTAGTAGAAAGTGATTTCATCTCAAGCCCATCAGAGCTTCATGTGTGGAATTCTATTTTTTGAATGCTACCACCACCATGACTTTCATGTTACAATAATCTACATTCTTCCACCCATAGTCTCCTTGGCAGAGACTCTACTTGTAGACACTGCATGATTCATGGACATCTCCTCCTACTCTGCTCCATGTCCCAAGTGGTTTTCTTTGCCGCAACACATTGGTGATGGCTTGCCACTACAATGGATTTGTGTTTGGATATTCTACTCATGGTTGACTAAGTAATGCAACATGAAAGAGGTGACAAGACCCATTTGTGCTAAATATTGATCAACAAGGCAAATCACTATCACCAAATTTTTCAACCTTTTGAAGTGGTGATTTCATGGAGGTTGATGATGCTAAGGAAACCCACACCATCTTAAGGGGATATCAGATTAATTATTAGCAAATGGAGAGGAAAGGGCCGATGATAACGTTTGTTATAAAGTCATGATTGTGGGTTTAGCTAGAGCCATCACCTCCGAAAGGTGAATATGTACTGACAACATTGTTGGAAATTTTGCTAGCATGGAAGCATCGGGCATCAATAGAAGAAGATGATTGGATCTTACATTGCTACTCTAAGTCTTATAGGTGTAATAATGGGTACCTTCTACGTTGAATGCTCTATGAGAGAGCATTCAATGTAGGCCGAGAGCAGTTAAGGATTCCTTTTGATAAAAATACAACTAGAGGAGCTCTCACTTCAATTTCTCCTACAATCATGACATGTGTTACATTTAGAGAAATGTTCACAAAGGATGCACCTTAGTTGATCAAAATTCATAGAAGAATGATAGGTAGTGAATGATCAGAACAGGGTTTGTAATTTAAGAAACTCGAAGCTTGAAATGTCTGAAGCTCTATATAGCTCATAACAAGGATAATTATAAGCTATCTTTCTCTTAGGTGGTAACACCAATCAAATTAAAGAAAAGGGCGGGTTTACAAAAGGACTGGGCTTGGTGAATTTGGTACTTCCATCTTTCACATTCAAAAGAAAGTGAAATCTACCATTCGAGAAACCATGAGCCTACAAAAAGCTATTTAAAGAGCTAAGAAGGTGTGACACACAATATCACTACCCAAAATGATTTATCCACGAAGAGGCATTATAGTTAAAAGGCATGAGACCCATGAATAATTAATGCTAAGTCAAATCAACTTGGTGATGGGATTAGATAAAGAGTGGCTACAAATTGTAAGGCATGCGGTAAAGGAACATAGAAATATCATGGGGTATGTGCATCTCAAATAGTTTTTTCATCATGGATCACATACTTCAAAGGCTACGATACTTACGATGGTCAGGAGGTGAAGCCAATGTGGGCATCACAAGGTGGAACAACGTGTGTATTTTTCCAAATTTTTATCACTTGTCCAGGGTTGTTGTCCACATACTTAGCCCCACAAAATTTTCCTTTGTGGGCTCCGTGGCCCATTTTTCCATCTAGGCAACAACTTTCTCATGTTTCCACTAGTAGCACCTTGGTGCAGTGAGCTTGAAGAACTTCTTTTCATGAGTGCATTATTCATAATCATACGGCTATGCACCTGCATGAGTATGAGGATGAAATACAAAGTAAGAGGAAGAGAAGCATAAAATGGTCAAATAATAGTGGTGAACATGCAACACAGTTAGGATGCCATAGAGTGGCAATGTTCTTACCATGAAAGCATGCTTGTGATATGCTCAAATGAACAAGAGTCACGTGGAGAGGAGTCATAGAGTTAGATTTTGATCATAGCACCACCAGATTGAGGGAACATGTAGACAATAAAAAGGTGATGATCTATAAAGCATAGGTGGGCACTCAAATGATAACAAAAGAAGATTCTTAAATCTCACAAAAAAAAGATTAAATGGTTGAGGAAAAGGGGGGGACCATTGCTCGTGTAAAATATTAGCCCCTCGAGCTATCTTGCAATATTTCATAATCACCTTCATGCAGATGTGTATGGGCGGAGTGTTGTGATTACTTCATTGTTTTCGAAATAGTGACCATTTCCCCATGTGTTCAATTTTTTAGAATCCATATTTCTCTATGTTGTCGCTATGATGTTTCCTTTGGACAACCTTCTGTCATGCGGAAGCTACCATTCCTGTAATGCCCCGCTGTGCGAACCCCAAAGGACAATCAACACAATAAATATTGCATAATTTTTTTTTTTTAAATGCACATAACATACATGTAATACACATTAAGTCATAACATGAATTTCATTTAAGTAAACTCACTAACACAACATCCTTTGGGGTACACGAAGAGTCATTACGCAACTTAGATCCATACAACATCAATAAAGAATAGAATCCAAAGATATAAAGTAAACAATAACAAATATAACACATACATGATGATCAATGATAAGAAACCATCTGAATACGCAAATACATCATATGCATGATCATCCTAACACATTAAATAACAACTACCATGGTCAATATCCACACCAAGTTTAACATTTCATTACAGTACAATGTTTAAGAAGTACAATGATACAAAAGTGTTTCCAATCATGAACGGAAACCATACAACAAGATAACATGATACAAATAGTTAGAGAAATATGAGTATCAAAACTGGCTTCAAGACAGATACAACTCTGAAGTCGCTGCAACGGCACCAATCCGCACCTCTCGATCCTCGACTAAGGACCCAATGGGGTGCTTAGCACGTTCCACCCGACCATGTGAGTCCGAAGACCCACCCCCCGTGCTAGGAGCTAACAAGAAAGAGACCTCAACCAAGAACATCCAAACAAAGAACCACAAGACTCAACGTCATACAAAAGTATCATAACACTCAGGAATTACAATGACATAATCAATCACATCTAAGAGTCATAAATCTCATCACATAAATCAAAGCAATGACCAGTAACCAAATAACCAAAGGATGATCATGAAACACCTCCAATAAACTGCATTAATAAACATGACACAATTCCAAATTGCAATAACCAATCACAGTACCACAAGGGTACAAGGTCATAAGTCAAATATCAAGGAGATCATACAAGACCACAAAGTACACCAAAGATAAAATAGGGTAAAATCATAATTCATCTCAAATAATTATGTTCCATCAATTCAAGACAAAGAACCACTTCCAGAGGATTTCCAAAGAACAACATAAGAAGGAGTGTTAGAGGAGAGTGTCATCGCATGGCTTAACATGGATTATCCAGACTACCACTATCGCAAGGTGCCGCCTCCGTCTACTGACGAATTATCCAGACTACTCGAGCGATAGGAGCCGCCTCCATCTATGGTTATCTAGACTACCTATCTCAAGGCGCCGCTCCATAGGGTTGCTCATGCGGAATCGTTAACCTTTCATGAAGACAAGGTAACGATCTTGCCAATCACGGCCTTCTCAATCCCCTTTAGCCTGTGATAGCACTAAATGGCGGACAAGGCATCAATTATCTTTTTAAATGTGATTCTACCCACCCCCTAGTTAATTATTTAAATTATCACTTATTAATTTCACTCTAACGAGGGCTATCCTGGCACCCCTTTGTGCGCCGACCACCCACTTAGAGCCACTCTCTCTCTCTAGACACTCAAAACACAAAAGACCAAAATCCAAGGGTTGTACAACATAACAAGAACATTAGATCACAAAAGAGAAACATGTGAGGCATTACCCATCTCGCTATAGACACATAATCAAAATCTTACAATTCTCGTACAACCCTTTTCAAAATCCAAATACCAAGGCACTTGCCACATCAAAGCACATAGAGAGAGAACATTGACCAACCATGAAAACAAGCCTCTGGAAGATTCTCAAAAAGTCACACTAGGGTTTCCCCATCAAAGAACTAACAACAATAAATTGCAAGACCTTAAGGAACTATTTCCAAATCAAATATAATGAGTGAATAAACCAAAATAAGATCAACAACTCCTTACATACTTAACTTCGATACGAAATAAATCAAAAATTCAAAAAGATCAACTATCCACAACTCATAAACAAAACACGAGTTCCCAATTACATTGCAACACAACTTAAATGACAAAAGATTCCCTGAATCAAAATTAATCTCCAAGGTATTCACACCAATACGGAAACATCCAAATCAATCCTTCAACAACAGAGGTAAAAGCATGCAACCAGGCATCCAAGGGAGACCTCAATTTCCTCCTCACAAGATACCCGTACAGATGGTAAACAAATGAACTTTGATAAAATTCAACCAACATGACAACAATATAATTAAATGTTTCAACAATATAATAAAAGTGGGAAAATTGCATACAACAAGAAGCATAAACTTATCACAACCAAGCATCACCTTTGTATCCAAAATACTCCACCACAAAATCAAATATGAACTCAATGATCAAGATCACCTAAGGAAACTAAACAACTCAAGAGATATATTGAAACAAATTCATCATAACAATCCTCAAATACGGGGATACACTTAATGAATAATAATAATCACACAAACACTTTCTATCCCTCCGCGAGGACCAAAAATCTAATCACGACTTTATGACACAAAAGAGCTCCATCCATAAACAAAACTCAAATAAAATAAAATAAAAATACATAATCATCTTGATACAAATCAACTGGCTCAAACCATCAAATCAATCATGAAACAAGTAAGCATCCATATAGAGAATAAGGGGATAGTCATCATTTAGAAAATCATCTAATTAACATAATCCCTACATCCATCCACAAATACACAGTCAACTCTACAACCATCTACTCTCCTAATTATCAAAATAAAACTATCTTAACCAAGCAATTTTCTTATTTTCAACATATCCCTATCTACTTCATAACCTTATAAATATAAAACAATCACACTAATATTCACGTCACACAATTACATGAATGAATGTTTATACAAAAATGTTCATTTCACATAACGATTCCTAGGTCTTAAAAATAATATGAAAGATTCCATTACCCATTTGCCAAGTTATCCATTAACCAAACATAAAAGCATGCGAGGAGAAAGATATTGAGATAACATTTATTTAATTCTAAAACTAACAGAAATATAAACGAATTAAAAGATATCACGAAATTAGTACTATAAAAATTAAATTACCAAATAAAAGAACATATAAGAAAAGGTCAATATACACTCCATATTTTAAATTTTTATTTAAATAAAATCTCAAGTTAAAATCTTTAACCTACCTTTCCGTTCTAAATTAGATACAATGAATAATAATAGTCTAATGAACATATGTTTCCACAGATAGGAGGAGCAAGGTTAGAGTGTTGGATTGGTAACAATAATTATAATTTTAATAGAAATGGATATAAATTGTAATAGGGCAGCAACCAGGAGAAATTAAGTTTAAACCATCGGTACCAACATAGTTTCATAAAAGATATTCTACTTGATACCAATCTATTTACAATAACTATTTAGATATGATTATTGCTAATTTTATTTTAAATGCGAAATAAACCAAACAATGAAAGTACCCAAAACAATAAAATCATAAGCCAATTGCTAATTATGATCAATTTCCTTTTTATGAGAGATGGTTAATAATTTAAATAAAAATGACTTTAAAAATAAATAAATAAGTAAAATAAAGTAATCTTGGCTGTAATTTTCATTTTAATAAACATACCCTAAAAACACCATCCAAAACCTTATTTCCAGACTGCAGTTACGCCAAATCGGAGAAGTGAAAGATTTTTACTAGCGAGGAGGAGATTGGAGGGGCAAAAAACTTGCTAGAGGTTATAGTTGATAAACGCAGCAAATACACTGGGAGACATGTAAGCAGAATGAGGAAACAGAACACCTCTAAGAAATGTGCTTATTTTCACCTAGAGAAGAATTATGCAGCAAAAGAACCCTAACTCATTTCCATAAAAAGAACAACCAGAAGAAAATTAAGCGAATTAAATTACAGATTAAGGGCATAAAGGGGCATACTATCTAGTGTTAAATATAGAGACTGCGATGGAAAAGAGCAGACAGATTGACAATAAAAGAAATCAGTTAACTTTTGAACTACCTATTAAGCAGCTGAGGCAGTATAACAAAGAATGTAGAGGGTTCACTTAAATTTATATACCCTACCATGTTCACGTGCTTTACTGTGATGGGTTGACAATGAAACAGAGAGAGATTATTTAATTTACTACTTCTTTGCAAGTCTAAACATTGCTACTGTGATAGTTTGCCAATGGTTTTAGAGAGGCTTAATAAATTTGGATTACCAGACTATGTGAAGGAGCTCATCTAAGCGCTGTATCCAATAACATCAATTTCTCTCAACTTTGACTGAATGGAGGTAACTGGCAAGGGCTTGAAACATTGCGCAGACCAAGAGAATTAAATAATCTGCTCGTTGGTCCTCAATTTCTTCGCTTGAACAATCTGTTCATTGACGGCATTAGAGAAGACACACGGGCCAAGCCTCCTCCAAGTTTGAGATGGTTACGGTTGTAAAAAAATAAAAAAAAATAAAAATGTGAGACACCATTATATGAGAAAGTGAATTTTGGGAATTTGGAAATATCGCCATCTACTTGCATTATTATCAAATTACAAATGTTATCCGTAAGACTCGAGGGCGAAAGAAAGGTGAGGCACAAGTACGGGATTTAAGAGTCTTTCAAGGAAGTGCAACTAGCAGAAATAAAGCATCATCTCAAGGAATGCAGTGATTGCGGGATATGCACAGATCATAACTGATAAAAATACTTAAGGAACTTTCAAGAAATGCCACAGTAGAATTATTGCTGGAACACAAAGTGGTCCAGTTACAAAAATAATAGGGCACATTCTCAGAGAAGAAAAAGAGAAATTTATTTACACGGGGTTCCTGTTATTTGTGCAGATTGTTTGAAACATGGGAAACGGTTTTAACAAAGGAAATCTAATATAAATACAATACAACCATTAATGATAGGCAGAAACTAACGCAGCCATTCACTATCAAATGTACTCAAGAAAAAGTAACATATCAATCCAAATAGAAAATATAGGTTACAAATACATGATAACATGAGGAATTCTGCTAAAAATTCAATCTTTCAAGTTCCAATCAATAAAATTAAACTGTACACTTATATCTGATTTCAAAACTAGTTGGTTGAAGGAATGGAAAGATAATGGAAGGGAAGCAAGAATACATTTTGATCTAAATTAAACCTGATCAACTAAGATTAAAACTTAACCTTTCTTGTACGACTTAATAATTTGAACCAAATGATACATGCATCAATAAGTTATCTTGAAACGTGTCAACCACACAATGCATAAATGAGAAGGTGACAAATAATATTTTGCAATAGCTTATATAAATAAAAAGCAAGCAGGTTGAGAATCATATCTCTGTTCCTCACGTAGATCCTCCTGTCCAAACCAAAATTCATCACCATATGCTACTTGCAAATGAAGATAGATTCAATGCCCAGGCATCCGGAGTTCCCATCGCTCTTATTATATTTTTTTTTTATCAGAGGAGAAGGGTGAAAAACTTCTAAAAGAATCCCCCCCAAAAAGAGTAACTGAAACCCTTATTAAGAAGGAGGAATCTACTCCTCTCGGGAAACCGTTCAACTTCCAGCAGTTATGAATGAACGAAAACCCTTAATTAGTATTTTATAATTTACTCTTTAACATATGAACCAAATAGGTCATCTATTAAATATTCAATAAATATTTAATAATTTAATCTTTCTTTTAGTTACACATAAATATTTTCACCTTAATTTATTTAAACTCAAATACAATTTTAATATTTAATCATTTCTAATATTTTCTCACTTTAAATTTATTAATCGAATTTAAACGTTAAATGATAATTACCTTGCAATATTCTCTTTTTATTTATTTCTATTAACAATGTAATTTTATTCTTTCATAACCTCTAATTATATTAAAACATTTATTTAATTATTTATTTCACAAAGAAATTAATAAAAATCTTATTTTATCACATTGTTTAATTACTCATACTTCTTTTAGTTATTATTTTAATTTAATAATTGACCATCCAAAAATAGTTACCGTATCATTTATTAATGTAGTTCATTCAGTTATAATTTCACTTCCCAATTAAATTAAGTTCCCTTTTAATCCTTTTTAATTTAATTAATTAAAATAATCAAAACTATACAATATTACAAAATCACAAAATCAAGACACCTTAAAATCAACTTATCACACTACTCGAACACGGGAAAATGACATAACCACCCAATGGTCAACTTACTTAACATCAATGACAACTGAAATGGAGGGCACTACAATTCCTCTCGCCACTTTGTGTTGCAGGTGTTTGCTTTGTTGAAGCTTCTATCATTTAAACTATTCACAACGACATTCACTTTTCTTCCTCTCACACCTTATGACCAGCAAAGTGAAATTGCTTTGCAAGATGGATGACTTGTAATTTGAAATATTATTCGTAGGTCACTTGAGATTGCTATTTAGGAGGTGAAGACAAGAAGAGGGTGTGATGGCTGGGAGTGGGGGTTCAATATCACAAGATTCAGAAATTGATGGAACAAGGCCTTCTCGGTAAGATGTGCCACTATTATGAGCTCCATTAAGCGATCATCAACAATCCCAAATTGTGGAGATCTTTGAAGTCATTAACCTACGCACATTAAAGTTCGAGGGGTAAATAAGGATTAACAATTGAAATATTTGGGAAAATGAACCTTCCATTAATGTGGGATTAAAAGGGGAGATGATCATGAAACTTAGAAGGCCTCATGTGTACATGCAATAATTTGAATGGACCAATTGGAATCAAAAGAGGGTGGTTTGAGGCTCGAATTATTGTAAATTATAATGCTTCCCCATTATCGAATTATGAGTGAATGATCTACAATAACCCTCTTATTAATCTTTGTAGTTTTGAATGGCCTAATAGTTGCACATGTTGCTTGCAGGTATAATCTTGTAGAGGGGTGAACTTGACCGAGACATTTCTCTTGATCTGCCTATGATGATGAGCAGCTAAAAAGGGAAAGAAAGGTGAAGTCATGATGATTACCATCCGAATAAGAAATTTGTATGGGGTATGTGCAGGATCATGATGGGCCAAAAAGTGGCAATATGATGGGTATGTGGCCGATGACTTTTTTTTTACCCAAAATTGATGAAACAAAAAGGGTTTTTAAAGGAGATTCTCAACTTTCCACTGATATAAATTATGATTTACTTTGAATTTAATAAGTAATTATTATTCATTGTCTATTCAAATTATGACTAAAGTCTTGATTGATAGACTGATTCAAAAATATCTATAGCTTTCAAATAGTATCACATTTTTTGAATCCAAAATATGTGTCACATTCTATGCTTCGCATACTATAGTATTAAAAAAAAAAATTGAATTTCATGAAGTTTTGACCAAGTTAAGGTGGTCAGACATACGATTTTTATGTTTTTAAAAAAATTGTAATAAAAAATTCATAATTAATTACTTGGAAAAAAATAAAAAAAGATATGCATCACATCAGGGTATGAGTCCTCTACTTATATATAAAATATTATAAAAAATAATTATCATTTACTTGTGGTTAGGGTGGTCAGACAGATACCTACTTCTTATTTTTTCCCTGAAATTTAAGTACCATTGCATTGAAATTTCAAATTTTCACCAAATAGATTTTTTTTCTTTTAAACAAACCTAGTCATTTATAAACTACATTCAATTTTCTATAGATCCTATTCTTACATATTTTTGAAATAATATAGATAACTTATTCAATTTTTTACGTGAAGTTGCCTAACTCTTATTTTTCTAGATTTTTTGCCACTTAAGGGCCTATTTTTTCCATGATGATCCTGCACATATCTCGTGCTATCGACTAGGTCTATAGAGGGAACATTAGTCAAATACCATTTGCAAGTTTGAATTAAGGGAAAGATCTTAACAAACAAATGATGCACTGAAAAGTGGTTAGATTATAGATGATAGTATGCTAAGGGGAGACAATGGAAAAAACCCAAATGGCTAACCATTAAAGACAAAAGGACAAAACAATTTTCAAATGATATGGATCCATCAGAGGCTCTCTTGCAGGATCTAAAGGGATATCTTATATGTTTTGCAATGATGCAAATTTGTAAATGAGGCTCATTTGATCAGATGAAGAGGGTTGCAAATCCATCAAATAGAAGGAAACTTTTAGATAGTTTCAGCTACAGTAAAAGGCAATCAACTAGGAGACAAAAATGCTACAACACCTAGTCACTACAAGATGAAAAAGGGAAAAGACAAAAGTTGTTTAAATTACCATATAATGGGTGGTAGGTAAAACCCTAATGTAAACAAATCTGAGCCAGACAATGCAAATTAATCCTAGCCATTCATTTGGGCTTTGGAAACTATAAATAGGGGTCTCCTCATTTTTAAATGGTTGGAGAACTAGTGTAAAGGCATTCTGTAGCAATAGAGAGCAACATTGCATGATTTATGTGTGTTTCTTTTGAGTTTTTTCATTATGCATGCATGGTTCTACTTCCATGTTAGTTTTAGTTGTAGTTTCTTGAGTGGATGTGATAATGGAAATTTTTGTTATTATATTTGATGAACTTTCAACCCATACTTTTAGCACTTGTTGATGACAAACTGCTGTGTAAATTATCCTAGGCTTCTTTATTCCATAGCTGCAACCTAGAGTTCAATTGCATGTTCATGTTGTGCGTGTGAAATCTAAAAATCTGTAGACCTTAGGAGGTTGCACTAGTTTTGTGTAGATGTAGGTTCTCTTGGTCAAGAAAAATCTAATATAGGAAGTTTGTCTACTATAGTAGCCTCCATTGTTATTGTTCATGCATAGCTTAGATTTAAGAAAACTTTCTCAACCCTTTCCCTTTTGCTATTTCTTTTAGTCCTTTGGTAGATTAGGATCACAAGCATCACCTTGAAGCTAAATCAGATGAACTTGGTGGGTTTCAACTTACTATTTTGAGTGGGTAGCCACTATTCATTCACATCTAGCACATTGAAACTCCATTTGCAGACCCAACTTCCCATGCTTTGTAAACCATAAAGGCCTACTTTGTGATTACCAACAAAACACACCAACCAACTGAGATATTCCAAGCATTGTCATGCCCTGACACCGAGAGACCTTGGGGTAATTTTCAAGAACTTGTTGTTGGAGATTTCCTTTTAAGAGAGGTAGTGCACTTATGCATTTCCTGTGTTGAGAAGTGAAAAAACCCCCATCAATAGTTTTCACTAGAGGATGATTTTTCTCTTGACCATTTTCTTGATTTTTTTGATTTTTTTTATGTCACACAAGATGCTTGTTTACCAGGTTTTCATCATGTTGAATTATTTTTGCTCATATTGAACCACCTGGTGGTTTTTATGTAGATAATATTGGTGCTAATATTGGTGTTGTTACTGTCATGATGTGCCAACAATATCTTACTTGGAGGAGTTTTTGCTAAGATGTGGGTGCTTGAGTGTAACTTGCGATAATTTTTGTCTTCTTTTTTGATATCAGATTCAATCTTACCTAAATGTGCACATTGTGATAGGGTGCCTTTAGAGTCTTTATGATAAAGAGTTGCATCTAACACATGGCCAATGTGAGATTTTGATATCATGGGTGGGGAAATGAATTGAGATTTGAATGGATTGGTCGACAGTTAAGAATTTTTGACTCTCTAAACTAGGGATGATGAGAAATGATGGGTGGATATGGAGATTCAATTGAGACCAACTTCTTGATATGCATTGTAGGTCACTTATGAAGCTTTCTTTTGCATCATTGGAAATATTTTATGGATGAACTTCCCTTTTTATTTTTCAACATAGTTTCTTTGACTAATGGAGTTTGATAGGGATGATTTTCTTTCTTTTTCTTTTGTATCCATTTGAAGTTTTCCAGTCCATTTTGTTTTACTGATTCTTTTACTTCAATGAAATGTTCCTTTATTTGATATAGCTTTACCCCTTGTTGTTGGTACCAACTAGAGGGTGGAAAAATACTTGGATGATGATTCATGATACAGATAGTTGTAGCGTTGGTAGCAATATCACCATAAGGACTCTTTGTGCTCTTGATCTTGACACTTCTATTAGATAAAGTTGCCCCCAATATTATAGATGTATCACTAATATGTTTAGATCCCTTAATTGTTTAATAACCAAGGCCTTGATGCTTAGGAGTTCCAATAATCTACATTGGTTCTAGGATACCCTATTCGTGTTGGCCTAATCCTGTGCCTTGATAATTCATCTATTCAAAAAATTTATTTGCAATAGGATATAGTCTTCCTTAGAAACAAGGTAATAATCCTTCTTTGCTTTGTTGTGGATATTCAAAAGTAACAGCTTCTTCATTGGTAAGATAGATTTCTCTGAGAAAGGTAAGTGATCCAGGTTTATATGTGATAGGTTCCTCAATATATGGGATAACCTCTTGATTGGTAACTTCAGCTTGATCTTATGAAATATCAAATTTTGATGGTTCTTCAAGAGATATCGATGCTTCTTAGACTATTGTATACCTAGTGCTCTGTTGCTCATGAGTTCTTATTTTATTGTTGTAAGGGTCTTCCTCATGATCAATTTCTAATATGTCTATAGATTCTTCTATGCCTTGATCATGTGTAAAGAAGCTAAGAGTAGGTGACTGTTGTTCCTTGATAATGATATAAAGAGTATGAGACTCTTTTTTTGGATGAAGATCATCTACATGTCCATTAGGAGTAGGCATCTCATGGGTAGATGTATGTGTGCTTTGTGTATGGATTTTTTCTTCCTTTGGAAAACATTGGATGTCTTGGAAGATATCTACCAAGTCATTGTAATATTTTGATGATAGGGATTCTTGATCTTTCCTTTGTGTGGTATTACTTTTTATATGCTTTGGTTCAAAATCTTGAAATGGATCAATTTCAAAGAAGGGATTGCTTGTAAAGGATTCTTGTATTTCCTCAAAATGTGGACATATGGATGATAGTTCTTGGCTTTGATTTTATGTATTGGGTATAGGTGCTGGATTAAGAGTCTCTTGATCATTAATATGTACTTTCATGAGGTTGGATGATAATATATCTTGGACTAGATCATTGCTAAACTTGTGTGATTGGGTTGGATCATGCTTGGGATTAAATTCTTCAAGTATTTCCTCTTGCTCATTGGATGATGCAGAGATATTGTCAATGTGATCAGTGATAGATAGCTCTTGATCATTGTTTTCAACTTTTAAGGTTGAGATATTTTCATTGTTGTCATTAGTGTTTGAACCTTGAATGCCATATTCAATAGCTATTTCTCCTTGATGAAGAAGCCCTTGGATGATATTTTTGAGTTCTATGCATTTGTTCATTGTGTGAACCTTGATTTTGTGGAACTCACATCGTTTGTACTCATTATACCAAGGGAGTTTAAAGTTTGGTTCACCATAAGTTGGATTGTCCTTGATTTTGATAAGGTCCTATTGTACTTATTTGTGCATGATTACCTCTAAAGTCTCTCCCAAAGGGGTCAATTTACTTCTTGGTTGGTAATATTTCCTTTGTCACCTCTCTTGATTGTTCTGCTCTTGATTTTGTTGTTGATTATTTGATTGATTGTTTTGGTAATCAAGTTGATTGTTATTTTGTAACTACAGGGTTGTAGATCATTAGTAGGTGTGTTTGTTTGGTTTGGAAGGATGTTATAACCTTGTTGTTCATTGACATTTGTTTGATCATAGGTGGGTTTTTGTGAAGGTGTGGACTCTTGATAACCATGTTGTCTATAAGGAGGGTTAAGTCATTTTTTGTGTGTTATAGGTACCTTGAGGGTGGGGTGCACCTTGATTTTGAACTTGAGGAATCCTTTGATCTTGAGTTTGATGTGTTCCTTGTTGTTGCTAAACTCCTTGGTACTATGTTTTAGGTACATCTTGGTGCTATGGAACTCCTTGATACTGTGATTGAGGTACATCTTGATATTGCATTTCAGGTACACCTTGGTGTTGTGGATTTTTTTTGGCAATTGATGTTGTTGATTCACTTGATGTTGTGGAAATAGAGTTTGTTGTTGATATGAATAAATGTTTTGATGATGTTGGAAATATTGTTGATGTGGATATTGAGATATTTGAGGATTTTCAAGATGTTATTGATATTGTGACTCACTCTTTTGATGGTGTCCAAAGCATTGTTGATAAAGTTTTCCAATTTTTTTTTCAAGTGCATTTAGGGCAAGATAATGTTGCATATTTTGATCTTGATGGTGATTTTAAAACCCTTGATGTTGTTGTGACCCTTCATAAGAGTGATTTGGGTAATAGATTGATTTACCCATGGATAAGATTTTTTTTGGTGAAATGAAGTATGAAAAATGATGTGGGGTGTTTAGTTTCCTAGTGGTTAAAGCTTTAACCAGTTCTTGGGTCTATTTAAGATTTTCACCAGAAAATAAGGAAATTGTGACAAACTTTGGGTCACTTGTGGTAGAATTTTGGGCAGTTACAGTAGAGTTTAAAGAAAAAGCATTAAAATTTTACAAGTATGAAAATGTCAATGCCAATTATAGTAGAGGGGTGCAACTATACAAATGATGAAGTAAAAATGTGTTCCAGTTTGTCAAAAGTAGCAAAGAAAGCTGAAAATACCATCCAAACTGGAAAATGCGATAGGAATCTTATCTATTGCAGAAAATTTTAGGACAAGTGCAGGAATGAATTCCAAAAGTGGCCTCTGTTTTTCTGAGACTATGTAATCAGTGAGAGAAAAAGTGTCAATTCTATCAAAAGCATTGGTTTTTTGGTTGACTATAGTAGAAGTAATGTCAATGGAAAAATAATTATATGGAAAAAGCATTAAAATTTTAGAGATGTGTAGATTTCAAAGTCAATTGCACAAAGGAGTGCAATTGTGGTTAATGTTTACATGTGATTGTATGCAAAAAAAGATGAAAAGCATTGGATTTTTGGCAACTGTGGTAGAAAATGGGTCAACTGCAGCAAAATTTTGTGGAAAAGCAATGTCTATGTAACTTTTTTCTAATTTGAGAAAGTTTTCTCCAAATTTTTGCAAGTTTGGGATTTTTTTTCTTTAATTTCTCCATGGTTGGAGTATGGAAAGTGGTAAAATAGTATTTGACTGACTCAAAAAAGCATACACTTGTGTGACCTACATCTATGGCTTTAAGTTGTGAAATCACAACACCTAAGCCATAGTTTCTAACTTTACTTTTGTTAGTGTAATTAATATTTAATTACACTTGCATAACTTTACTTAGGTAATATTTAATTCCTAGGTTAATTATTCTCATCCTTATCTTGTTGAGCTATCTTGTTGCTCAAGATAAGATTGGGGTTATGCATCTTTTCTTTTATAAAGGAAATCATTCTCATGTAATTAAGAATTCTTGAATAATAATATTTTGCACATCTTTATGCAATATATCTGCTTTTTCTATTTTTCTCTTCTGTGGAAGGCTTTTTCGAGTTCACATTTTAGATCTTGGTTTCTAACATGGTATCAGAGTCTCAATTTGCAGCCTCTTCTCAGATTTTTTGAGAAAATAATTACAGAGTTCGTTTGGGATTCCTTGAGGGTATCATGCCTTGAGTTCATTTATGAGGCATTTTGGATCATATCAGGCTTCACCATTGGATTCAGAGCACTATAAAAAGTCAGGATTGGCTTTTGTTTTGCATATTTTGGCCATCATTTGCTAGATCCATGAGGGTTTCAAGTAGGGAGATTTTTTGCAAGCTCTGGGGTTAGCAATTTTTTTGGAGCATTTTGGGCAAAAATGGAGGTCACCATCGCATTCCCAACATCCAAAAACCCTAGGAACGCCCTTCGTTTCATTGATTTATGAGTAGATGGTCTAGAAGGAAAAAAAAATTTGCCTGGGGGGCTGTATGACCCCCCTAGCATGCATCCTAGGCACGATTCTAAAAAAAATTAAAAAAAATTAAAAATATTGATTTTTTTAAAATCTGGCGCTCACAGTTCTAAAGAAATCCACCACCTGGCGGCCACCGGGCAGCCGCCAGTCTGCTTCCGCCACTGATGTCCACCGCCCAAGCACTGTCAGGCCAAGCTTAGCCCTTGCGGGCTTTCACCAGCAACCCACCAATCCTATGGGGGACCGGGCGCTATGCGCCCAGCCCCTGGCCAGACCCTCAGCTTAACCAGAGGTCACATGGATGATTAGGGGCTCCACTCTAGCCCCCATCCACTAGCCCCCTGGTCCTACATGCGACCAGGGGCCAAATTTTTTTTAGCCCCTTGGGGGCCCTGCAGGCCTTATTGGCCTTTCTGGAGCACTTTTGAAAAATTAGGCATAAATTTTGTCTATGATGTCCTTTTTTTGTAAACAAGATTCCATTGGAAAGCTCATTTCGATGCTGATCTAGTGGTGAAGGTGGCTTCTTCTGTTTTTTCTCTAGATTTATTTTGCAGGTCCTTGAACTCAGATGTTGTTGTTTTCACTCTGGAGGGCATATTTTTTGACTCGGTGATCCTTTTTTCATCATTCTTATGGCATTGGAAAGTTGGTTCAGTCCTCTACATAGATCTGTGGTCTATTTTTATATTCTATTTATGAATTTTTTCATTCTATCCTTTCACAATCATTAGGTTATTGTAATAAATGAACTGAGATAAAGTTCCATCAGGGGGGTTTCTTGCATAATAATCTAATTAGAGTGTGCATGCACTTTGATCTCCATCTTGTTTTGATCGAAACTCGCATGAGTTTATCTAGTTTCTTGGTTTCTTTTGGCCACATCTTGATTTATCTTGACACATATTAGATTCATCAGTTCACACTTTAGATTGAGAGTTTATGTTTCTTGATCCGCATTGGTTCAGATCCTTCTCAGTTTGAGGGCCATGTTTTTATGGTTAATGTTCCAGAGTCTTCATGGTACTTGTTCCTATGGAAGATTTTTAGTCTCGGTTTGGCACCGACATCGAGATACACAACTTCTAGATTCTATCATCATCTCATCTACTGTTGCTTCATAGATTCCAGGGTTGTTCCAGTTTGTGAGTTTTCCAGTGTTCCATGGCATTAGGTTTGTCATCACATTATGATTCCGTTTTTGGTTTCTTGTAGACAAAAGTATCTTTCCTTGCTTTTTGGATTGTGGTTCCAACGTTACTCCATAGTTTTCTTCCAGTGCTTCTTTGTAGCAGTCATCTCATTATAGGGGGGTTTTGTCCTAGTGGGTTTTCCTTCTCTACCTTATTATTGCATTTGTACTTGGGTACCTCATCAGGCCTTGTTGCTAGAACCCATTCATGCTTTCTTGCATTCATCTTAGAATTTAGGTGCATGCTTTGTTAGTCTCCCTAAGTTCCAATTATGGGGGGTGTTAGTGTAATTAATATTTAATTGCACTTGCATAACTTTACTTAGGTAATATTTAATTCCTAGGTTAATTATTCTCATCCTTATCTTGTTGAGCTATCTTGTTGCTCAAGATAAGATTAGGGTTATGCATCTTTGCTTTTATAAATAAAATCATTCTCATGTAAGGGTATGTGTAGGATCATAATGGGCCAAAAAGTGGTGATATGATGGGTATTTGTAGGGTATGTGTCTGATGATTCTTTTTTACCCAAAATTGATGAAATGAAAAGGGTTTTTAAAGGAAAATTTCAGCTTTCCACCAATATAAATTATGCTTTACTTTGAATTTAATAAATAATTATTATTCATTTTCTATTTGAATTATGACTAAAGTCCTGATTGATACACTGATTGAAAAATATCTATAGCTTTCAAACGGTATCAAATTTTTGGAATCCAAAACATGCAGATCACATTCTATGCTTTGTATACTATAGGATTACAAAAAGAAAAAATGAATTTCATGAAGTTTTGACCAAGTTAAGGTGGTCAGACATATGAGTTTTTATATTTTTAAAAATTTGTAATAAAAAAATCATAATTAATTATTTTACGGAAAAAAATTACAAAAAAAATGCATCACATCTAGACATGAGTCCTCTACTTATGTCTAAAATATTATAAAAAAATATTATCATTTTATTGTGGTTAGGGTGGTCAGACATACACCTACTTATTTTTTCCCTAAAATTTAAGTACTACTGCATTGAAATTTCAAATTTTCACCAAATAGACTTTTTAAAAAAAATAAAACCTAGTAGTTTAGAAACTTCATTCAATTTTCTATAGATTCTATTCTTACATATTTTTGAAATAATATAGATAACTTATTCAAATTTTTATGTCAAGTTGCCTAACTCTATTTTTTCTAAATTTTTGCTACTTAAGGGCCTATTTTTTCCATGATGATCCTCCACATACCCGTAATTAAGAATTCCTGAATAATAATATTTTGCACATCTTTATGCAATCTCTCTGCTTTTTCTATTTTTATCTTCTATGGAAGGCTTTTTCTGGTTTGCATTTTAGATCTTGGTTTCTAACAAATTTTAGCCAATGTAGCTTGAAATTAAAACCTGGATATTTAGAAACCTTTAAGGAGATCCTTAAGGAGTGCAAATATAGGGCTTCTCTTAAAAGCATACACTAAGTCAAAGATTTTTTGATTTTTATAAACATGAACTAAGTGTTTTTTCTGATGTGTTCATTATTATTTCAAGCACAATGTTTGATGTTTTCCAAGTAAACAATAGATTTGGAAATTTTGTGAATACAATGTACATCCTAGGGATAGAAACTTCTTCCTAGATGGGCTTACCTCATGCCTTGAAGGGATGATTTTACATCAATGAATGGAGAGTGTCTTAAGCTCCACCATAAGTTGGACTTGGTAAGTAACTTCTCAAAATCAAAGTTTCAATGCACCACTTCAAAGTATGTTTTGGATAAAAGGGGTGGATTTTACAAACATTGGTTCTTAGTCATGTTCCAGGATAATTGGTGTCTATACATTTAGTGATTCACTTAATTAAGAGGCCTCTCAACCCTTTCAAGTTTTTAGATATCACACAAATAATGAGGGAATAGTTTGTCGGTATAGGGCATCTACACTAGGTGGGTAATGAACTTTCCTCACACCCACAATACTTTATATAGCATACCAAAACAAAAGTACCTCTTGGGTCACCTTTGAGTTCTCTAGCATGGGATGTGTCTCTAAAAGTAGGCCCTCTAAATTTTTTCTTTGAAATGTAAACACATGTGCAAAAATAAAGATGTTTTTTGTCATCCAAGATCATTGAAAGATGCTAGGTGATAGGATAGACACTTAGTTTTCCAAACACAAAATACACAGTTACACTTGAACATTGCAATGTTATTTTTAAGCCCCTCAAATGGTGCTATCCAAAAAAATAAAATTTAAGGTGTGTACAAGATAGGAGTGGTTCTTTTTATGTTCACCAAATTGAAATGCTCTAGATTTTAGACAAGAATATCGTAGTGTGCAAAACAATAATTTTAGTTTTTCATTTTTAAACACCAACCAAAGCATTTATTCTAAATATTGTCTTAATGGTCAACAAAATGAAATCCAACATTTGTAAAAAAAAAGAATTTTTTTGGTCAACAAAAATAAAACATTTTTTAGAGCACCAAAAGGGAATTATTTGTTCTAGAAAGATTTGAAAGAAATAATTTTTTAGAGCACCAATTAAAAGCATTAATTTTGGGGCTCTTTTTATGCACCAAATTAAATTTTCCTAACTTATGAAAGCTTAAAAAAAATCATTTTAGAGAACTAATTGAAAGAGTTCATTTGTGGGTTTCTTTTTATGCACCAATTGAAAGAATTTTCTAGTATAGAAAGATTTGAGAAATTTATTTTTAGAGCACCAATTGAAATGTTCATTTGTGGGGTTCCTTTTATGCACCAATTGAAAATATTTTTTTAATCTAGAAAGCTTTGAAAACTCTAAACTCTTTTACCATTCACCTTCTCTACAATAAACATGTTAATTGTTCTTGGATAAATACATGCTATACTTTTGCAAATCCTACATAAACAACATTATCACATGTCAAAAATCCAAATCAAATGATTGTTAATGTTAGAAATAAAAAATTGACTTGCAGATTTTAGATAAAAATTGACAAAGCAAAAGCAAAACTTTCAAGCAAAAGTGACCCTGCTAGTTGCAATTGTAGCTGAAAAATTCAACTACGTGCTTGCTATTTTTTTGCAAAAACACATGAAAAATTCAAGTGTACGCATGTTATTTTTGTAAAATCACATGAAAAAGTCAAGTGCACGAGAAAAATACAAGTGTGTGCCTATTATTTTTGTAAAAGTGCATGAAAAATTCAAGTGTGTGATAAAATTCAAGTGTGCACCTTTTATTTTTGCAAAAGTATATGAAAAAGTCAAGTGTGTGAGAAAAAGTCAAGTGCACAAAAAAAAATTCAACTGCATGAAATTCCTAGAGCTTCTATGTGAATATTTTTCTAGTGCACTTCTAGAACATGCAACTTCAAAATTAGCTCATAAAATGATTAGTGCTAAGGATTGTGGTCCCACCGGGCATGCCAAAATGTGTAAGGGGGAATCAATGGTGTCATATGAGATAAATGTAATGAATTGAACCTAATCCAATTGAAAAAAAAAGAATCAATATCTATGCCCATTACTCATGGAATGAATATTTCTAAGCTATTGAAAACACACAATGAAATCCTACGATATCATGCATAACAAATTTAAAAACAAAAGAAAATTTACTATCCCATGTCAGAGTGTGTTTGCAAATATGTTGGGTTGTTTGTATTAATGCAAAGCCTCCATTATGTGTGCAAAAGCTAAAGAATGTGCATGTGTTGTTGATCAAAGATGCGTGTTGAAGCTTTTTCCAATGTCAATTAATATCTTGGCATTGCTTTGTTGTATAAAATAGGTTGATTATCTTATCCTTTTTTGAGAGGAAATAATTTTATTAAATAGAGTTTGTGATTCAAAATGAACACTTGAGATTACATAGTAGAATATCTTGATTGATGGCTGAAAGATGTTGAGAGGAAATAGATAGGAATATTAAGTGCAAATTGATTGTGTAATTAGTGTGATTGATGAAATCAATTTGAACCTTCAATGGGATTGAATAATAAATTGATCTATTAGGAATAGAGTGAGCAATCGATGGATCGTAATTTACTCAATCATAAAAGTGGGCGAGGATAATTAATTAATTGATTTAATTAATTAATCTTTTGGAGTTGAATGTGAAAATAAAGTTTGAATTTTTTCAAAAAAATGGTATTTGTTTGATTTGACCTTTTTGATAATGTTCTTGAATAATCAACTCAATTATTTAAATTTGGTGGAAAGTGATTTAATTAAATTATTATGTATCAATAATTTAATTGATCTAAGGGAGTAAGGTGAATTGGATACATAATTAAATAATTGATGTTATTTAATTAATTAGGAGGAATAATGTTAGATTAAGACTATATTAAATAATTTTATTTTATTAAAATAGTCAAAAGTGGTGAAAAAGTCAATTAATTAAATAATATATTATTATTCAATTAAGAGAGGAAATTAGGGTTTTTCCTGATGTAAATGATGATTTGAGGATGAATTAATTAAATAATGTTAAATCACTTAATTAATAGATGAATATGAGAAATGATAATAATTGAATAATTTAATGTATTATTTAATTAGAAGGGTAAGAGTTAGTTAAATAGTGTTGTTTGCAACTTAGGATAATTTTAGGTGTCTTCACCAATATATGGAAAATTTCATCTATCTTTTATGCTTAGATGGATGTCCATACTATTCCAAAGTTCTCATTTTGGCATGGGTAGGGAGGATCCTAACAAAGGTTGTAAAATTTGGCTTTAAACTTGACAATTGCATTTTGTTGGAAAGTTCTAAAGCCTTTTTAACAAATCCATTTTTTGGATATCTTGCAATCATGATAGTACACAAGACCACATCTCTTTGAGGCACCTTATCAAACACTTCACGTACCTTATCTATTCTTCCATATTTTGCATACATGTCTACTAGGGAAATTACAACTACATCATCAAAAAAATTCCTCTATCCTTTATGCTTTGATGGATGTCCATATCCTATTCTAAAGCCCTAATTTTTGCATAGGGAGGGATAATGGTAGCAAATGTAGAGGAGTCAATTACAATTTTTTGTTGATGAAAAAATCAACTATGGAACAAGGTATATCATAATATTAGATAAACTATAGCATACATTACCCCATATTAAATCCTTCTATGTATGCCTCTGCACAAATAAAATTCATAAATTTCAAAATAGATAATTTACGCACACTAAGCAATGAATAGTATCTTACCTAATAGGCCAAAAAACCTTGAGATCCATGGCTAGGTGGTGTAGCAAGATTTGTTACAAAAAGAGGCTCTCCACAAAACCATAATCTTTGAGAATTTGCTAGAAACTTTGAAAATGATGAAAATAATTTTTTTAGGCCTCTAGGGTAGATTTCTTGATGAATTCACTATGATATGTAAAGTATTCATGGTTCTTTTTCCAAATACAAAGAGAAGGATAGGTATCTTAACCATGGTGTAGAACAGAGGTGACATTAAATTTTTATTTCTAGGATGAATGGATTAGATCATTCTAATTGTCTTGCATCCCCTCTAAAGCATTTCTTGTCATTGATGGTTGAAGTTAGTTAGATAGACTTCAAATATGATATGCCTTTGGTGTAAAAAATTACATATATTAATATAAAACAATGATAATTATTATGAATAAATATAAAATTCTTATTGTTACTAAGTTTCTAAATTCATATTAAAAATATTCAAGATAATATTTTTAAAAATATTTAAAAAATGAAAAACAATTACATTCTATCTTTAAAAATATTCTAAACTAATATGTATTTTTATAATAAACATTATAAAATGATATATATTAATATTATAAATTAAAATATTATATTATATTTATCTATAATTTTTATTATGATTTAGTAATAATTTAAAATTTCATATATATGGTTATATAAAAATATAACAAATTAAACTATATCGTTTAATAGACTTAAAAATTGAAATATATTGTCAAAAATTGGAAAAATGGTCACACATACCATGAAATTTAGGTTTGGTCATCCATAGACATTTGGAGAGTTTGATAACACTTGTGAAAATTTCCAAGAGGGTCACTTATTATTTGAGACCATAGGTCTAAATTATCTTAACTTGGCTTTTGGGAATTGATGGAAACCACTTATTTTCCTAAACTTGTCTCATCTTCCTTTTTATTTGGAATTATGTAGTTCATCATATGTATGAGAAAAATTTTGCTGAAGATTTTTTGTGACCAAACTTATATGTAATTATTTTGTATGATAACTATAGAGACTATGTAATGTCTTGCCTAAAGAACATGAAAAAACATGGCCAAACATATTTTTTAATCACAACAACCACAACAATGCAGATATGACATCAACATGTTGTATTACACAACAACGTGCACATAAGTGTCACATGAACACAATTACATGATGAACAAAACAACCAAAATATCTCACCATTGCATAAGAAAGGTGGAAACAATGGAAGACTAACCATGAACCCACCATTTAGAGAGAGAGAGAGAGAGAGAGAGAGAGAGAGAGAGAGAGAGAGAGAGAGAGAGAGAGAGAGAGAGAGAGAGAGAGAACATCTCCTATGTCATGCCCCAAATTTTATACAACTAAACAATACATAACCACTATTTTTTTCCTTGAACTAACACATAAACACTAATAATTGTTAACCACAAACGAACATAACAACATACTAATGAGAAGGTGAACATAATAATGATTTTAATAACCACTTATATTAGTATCATGTTTAGCATTATTCTATAAACATTCCATTTTTATAGTTATAACCACCAATATTATTAATATTGACACTATTATTTCTTGATAAGTAAAGATTATAATAAATTACCTTTAACACTTAATATTTTATTTCTTAAGACCACACTTATTAAGTACCAAAATTAATGTTAATGTCCTTCATATTATTTATATTTATTATTATCCTTAATAATTAGCCTATGAGACCTTATGGTGGATTTACTAGATTGTATCAAATTTGTAATATCCAACCAAGAAAAACATCCAATTAGCATTGTTGGCATATTACACTGTAACTAGTTGTATATAGTTACTTAAATGTCCCTATTCAATCGCTTTGATTCTCAAAAACTTTGTTAAACCTCCTTTCTGTAGATGTAGATATGATTTCAAATATTAATCAATGATTTTTTTTTCATTTTACCAATAATGGTATCAGAGCGACAATGTTCCTATGTGTCAAAGCATGGTAGTTATGTGTTTGTGAAATGATGACACAAAATTTTGCAAAAGGAATGGTGAAGTAATGCATGTCTAAAAGTGTTGGTGGAGCCAAAGATATTTCTCTATTGCATTTCCTATAGTTTTACATAGTAAGAGGCCAAATATTGTGCCAAAAACTCGATGGAATGGTCGATGGAAGTAGTCAAGAGCATAAAATTCTATTGGCACATTTTGTTCCAATTTAAAGAAGTTGCATCATAGTTGAAGGATTTGTGGAAGGTATATCATGTGAGAGAAGGGGTTTCCTGAAGGCACCAAGGAAGAAACCAAGGGGGAGTCCAATGCAAGTTAGAAATACCCATGTACATCATGTAGGAAGAGTAGAGCTTCATAGGAAGCCACTGTGTAGGAAGAGTAGAACTATGCAGGAAGAGAAGAGTAGATGAGCAACAAAGAAAGTGTGTGAAATAAATATAGAATCCTATGAGAGTGTCGTGTAGGAAAATGCACACCCTTTCATTTTCACACTTGTTTGGGCCCACCTTGCTTTATTTATGCTTTATTATGGCTTAATTGTTCCTATTTTGTGTCCATAGGCCCTATGAATGGCATTTTTTTTGGTTAATCCAAAAATTCTCCAATGCATAAATGATAATTTAATGACTACATCACTGTGTCCTTGATTTTTGGGTCTAGACTAAAATGCCACCTAGGGTGTCATTGTTGCCCAAGGCTCTCGAGACCCTGATTTTAGCATATCTAGATTGGGCCCATTTTTTGTGTTTGTGCCCTAAGTTTTTAGGAATTGGAACTAAGGCGCCACCTAGGGCATCTTAGCCCTCCTTGAGTCATTTTTGAGATTTAATTTCAAATTATGGTAGGGTTTAGCCTCCTTTATTTAATGAATTCATATGTCGGCTTGGTGTGATGTAATTTCAAGATATTAAGCATACAAAAGTATAAATACAAGGTTCATTCATTCATTTCAAACCAAGTATTTTCTGAGAGAATCCATCATACCATAATTGAGTTCACAAAAGCATTCAAGAGCAGATTTATCAAGCATTTACAACCATTTTAAGATTCAAGCATCATATCAAATAGTTTTCTTGCATCATGTGTGTTTTTGTGCTAACATTTGTGACGTAGTGTTTTGATTCTAGCAAGCAATTCAAGTGTTATCTTTCAAGTATTCAAGATCCATATCCATTGCAGCCATTACACACAAGTTTTTAGACTTTATAAGGGTTTGGTGAGTTGTATAATTGTATGTTTTTCATTCACCATTTCCTTCATTATTGCTATTTCATTTCAATGTTTATTTACCAACAAGGGGTTTGACCAAGGAAAACCCCCATTCACTAACAAACAACAAGTTTTTCCATCTCACATATTTGTCATTGTAGATCTAGGTTGAAGACTTGAAGATCACTTGGAGTGAAAAATTTCAAAAGTTGCAAAGTTGCATTACAAAGTTGTCATCTTCATGGAAACTCACCTATAGGCCATATTCGAAAGTTTTAGAACTTGAGATCAGAAGGAAAGCAAGTGCAAAACTAAGAGATCAGGATCCTATTTAGAGTTTTTAGAAATTTAGAATGGGAATAATACACCATCTTGGGCTTCTTAGTCCTCCTAGGCCTATGTTCATATATTTTTTGAGATCTGGTTCTGAGATTTGAAGACTCTATATTTGCCCCCAAAAAATAGCAGTGGGACTAATACACCATTTTGGGTGTCCTAGTCCTCCACAACATATTTTGGAAGCTTCTTCACATTTCTAGAATACTCACAGTATCTCCATATTTCCCAAGTGCACACATACTATCTCCCTATTGCGTAATTTCATTATTTGCATCTCTCATTTTGCTTACATTTCTAGTTTTAGGTTATTTAGCATATCATGTGTGTTTTCCAACATTTTCTTTTCCAAGCATTTTCTTGGTGGTAAACCCCTTAGAACTCAAAGAACCCCTTCCTAGGTGCTTCCTAATTATGAATTGGCTCCCCTTGCAAGGTTATTAGTCAATCTAATTGGGACTCCTAGGACATTAGTGAATGATTGAGTGGGAAAATATGTGATATCTCTAAGAGGTATCCATTTTCCTATTCATTGGTGAACCCGACTTTTAAGCATTCATTTCTAATTTGGATTCCATTAAGTCCTTAGATCTAGATTGCATCTTGAATTAGTGAAAGTTCATCTTGGATTTCTTGCATTTTGCATTAGTGAAATTGCATCTAGTGTTTCATATATTTGCATTAGTGAAAGTGCATATAGGTTGCATATTTACTTTATTGCATCATTTCATTTCATTGAAAATTTGAAAAGTGCATTGTTCTTCATCTTCATTGCATTCTTATTGCATTCAAAAGTGAAAAAAATTTGCATTCTATATTACATTCAATTGCTTGTTCCTAGTTACTTTTTCTTGCACTTTTTTACACATTTTTCTATTTTTAAGCATCAATATCTTCGATAGGAAGTCTGTAAACACTATTAAAATTCTAGAATTTATTTATTTTCTACAAAAAACCTCTAGTAGGACTAAAATGACCTTCCTAGCATCTTAGTCCCTCTCAGGATTTTTGCTTTAGAAATATCTCTCTACTGTTTTCTATCTGTTTCAGCATCTAGAACTCTAGAATCTCACCAGGAGGACCAAGGTACCCTTCTTGGCATCTTAGTCCTTGTTGACTTTGATTCTATAGTTTTCAAGATCTGAAATTGCTTTTTTGTGTTTATGAACTAGCTTCCTTCAGTTTTATGTTTTAGTTTCCATATTTGTTGTTATTCCAATTTCTTTCATTTAAAGTGTAATTACAAGCATAGGATATTGTATTCATTACATTTTCTTTGGTTTATCCCTTGTATGAGATGTAGTACTTGGTGTCCTACTACTATTACTATTGTTAGATGAAGTGCAAGACTCATGGAATCTCATGATAAGACACTTGTTGTGGATCTTGGGTTATCAAGATCTTTTACTTTTTGTATTGGCACTAGTTCACTAGGTACGTACCATACCTTTGACACCTCTTTTCCTATGCCTACCTTACCTACAAGTGCTATGCTAAGTGTCTAAACAATTATTGATCATATTCCTCAAGAAAACATCATGAAAATTAATGAAGACTTAGCTCATTTACAAGATAGTGTAAGTACTAAAAACATTTCAAACACTATTATACCTACCATAGAGGACCTTCTCCACATGATGGACAGTGATAAGGGACTAGAATTTGTGCATAATATAGGTCAAATATTTGTTAAACATCTTCCTTCCACCACTAATGGTGCTCAAGCTTCAAATAATATGTAAAACCAAGGAGGAAGTCAAACTCCTCCCTCTTCAACCATAGCCTCAATTCCCACCTATACCAATCCTAAAATGACCACAACAATTCAACCAACTAGTAGCATCCTTCCTAACATTTCCACTAGTGCTCCTTACCTATGTTGCAATTAATCTTATATCTCCTCACGTAATTCATCCATTCATTAGTCCTTCAAAAACATACATCCCACCACCATATTCATCTCCATAACACACTACAAGAAATGAACCTATCATTAACCACCTCTTACAAAGCCTTTCATCCATCCAATGCTAAGTTTCCACCATAAATCAAAATCAAAATGGTCCACCTTCATACTATATCAAGAGCAATCCATTGTCCTTGGAGATATTGAGAGCTTTGATGCCACAAGGTATAGAGATCCCTAGATTTGAGAAATATGGAGTAAAGGGATATCTTGCTAATCATGTTAATACCTTTATTGCTTTTTGTAGTGACTTTATCCTTGAAGATAAACTTTTGGCTAAACTTTTTTCTCGATCTTTGAAAGACATTGGCTTGGACTGGTTTTCTACATTATTGAATAACTCAATTCATTCATTAAATGAAATTGTTGAGGCCTTTATTAACCATTTCCAAGTGCACATGGTCCTTGAAATGGAATTGGCTGATTTGATGAGATGCAAGCAAAATAAGGGTGAAAAGTAACTAACTTTATTTCACACTACCAATCCCTTTATTCCCAAATCATTGTGAAAATTCTCTATTCCCACCTTCAAAATATGTTCATAGAAAACTTACAAATCAAGATAAGAGATAAGCTCACCATGATGAAATTCCCCTCTTTTATGCATTTATGCACTACCCTTTGAGACTATCAGAATTCCCTAACCAGTAGTGAACCAAAAACCACCCCTACCCGTCTTGAAAGACTGAAGCTTCAAACCAAAACACTTACCAACCTTTCAAAAAACAAAATAAACTTTCCTTCAACTAGATTCCACCTCTCAACCTACCTAACTAGTTGATTCTCAAGTAGCTACTATAAAGAAGAGTAATCCTTATATATTTGGGCATCTATAAAGATATTTTACTCCCTTACCCAATACACTTCACATCATTATGACCCAACTCTTAAGCAAAAACCTACTTACCTTACCTCCCATTCAAGTCCTTGACCCTAGCAAGCCATTACCTATGAACTTTAGACATAATTCCTATTGTGCTTATCACCAACAAAAATTACATGATATAGAACATTGCAAGCGTCTTAAACATCTTGTGCAAGACCTCATAGATTCCAATCATATCGAAATTAGAGGTGTAAATGACAAAGGTAATAAGTATGTGGCTCCTCCCAGCTAAAACTTGCAAGTCCTTATCAATCCCATTCCCAACCATAATATTTCATTTGTTAAGGCTAGTGAAACTAAGCCTGATGTGATGAATTTTGACACAGATGATGAGAATTTGAGCAATCATGAACAAAGTCCTATGGATGACGATGAACAGAGTCCTAAGCATACTAATGAACATATTCCTATTGATACAATGATATGAGTGGTTGGTCAATATTGAGCCATGAAAACAAAAAACCATTGACATTATTTTCTATTTAGAAGAAACAATCAAACATGCACTTGATGGTACCCTTTACGTAGCTGATAGAATCAATAATAGGCCCACTACTAGGATTTTAATTGATCCCATCTATGGAGAGAATGTAATCATAAAAGACCTTTTATATGTGCATGAACTTACTCAAGATAGATATGATAAATCGAAAGCATGGATTAAAATACATGATGGTTTTGCTCAGGCTATGATGGGCTTGATCACACTCTCTTTACAACTAGGACCAAACAGATAAAATGTATCATTCCATGTGATATCTAATTTGAACCAATTTGATGTGAAGTTAGGCTAAAAATGGCTTTGTTCCATGAATGCAATCCCATTTGTTGTCCATAAGTGCTTAAAGTTTTTAGTCGGCAATGAAATATTCATAGTGAATCATTGTGGCTTTAGACCCACATCTTCCCATGGAAATTGTAGTGTCCCTCCATCTGTGATATCGTCATATTGTTTTCAATTGTGGGAGGTAGGGTATCATTTGATTTTAATTTGTTTTATTGTTATTTCTTTGATTAAATAAATATTACTAATAATTTATTTAGTTTAAATAAATTAAGGTGAAAATATTTATTAAAATAAATATATTTTATTGTAACTAAAAGAAAGATTAAATTATTAAATATTTATTAAATATTTAATAGTTGATCTATTTGGTTCATATATTAAAGAGTCAATTATAAAATAATGAATAGGGGTAGTGGCTGGCATACAATCGTAACTGTTGGAAGTGCAATGGTCTACTGATGGGAGTGTAAAAGACACCATCAAAGAAAGTATAATAAGTGATGGAAGTTGAACGGTTCCCCGATGGGAGTGGAAAAGACACCATGAAACAAATTATAAACAAGGATTATTCTGGAGAAGGGGGGGTGATGATATTTTGATCTTTCGAACATGAATCTGGTCTACAAGAATTTTTTTGTAGAATAATGACATTTCTTTGATCGAATAAAAAATGGGGATTGCGGGTTCGAAGGGTTGTTCCTTCTGTCATGGATTGTTCAGCACAGGGTTTTCGTTCCAGTCAATATTGATTTGCGACGTCCATTGAAATCTCTTGTCAATGCTCTCTGGACAAGAGTAAAATCTTCTTTCCCCTTTATACTTTTGATATGTTGTGTGCAAATTGTAAATCATTCTGAAGGTTCAAATTGCATGTGCATGCTAAGATTTTGATTTAAATTTATACGATGTGATTTTCAATTTATAATCATATGTTGCGGTTTCAATCTATATTCATATTTTATGTGAATGATTCTAAAGAGTTAGTTATGTATAGTAGTGCTGAGGTTTGTATCTTTTTCATTCGATTGTTGGAATGCCTTGAATTTTGTTATCTTTCGACACAAAGTCTTTGTGCAAAATTTGGTGTTTAGTCTATATGGTGTATCTAGAGAGATTTGATGGTATGTTACGATTTGTATTAGTCATATGTTTATATTTTGCATTTTTCCTTCCTTGTGTTCGCCTTAATGCTTTTTGCTTGCTAGTTAATAGATATGCTTTGGTAGGTATTTGATGTTTAATGTCCAAAGCTGTAAGTTTAGTTTTTACATTGAAATATCTCATTCAAGCTTGGTGATACATATACGTATTGCGATATCTCAATCTTTTGCAAGTAACTTTATCCAAGTCTAGGTAATGTAATTTCTTTCTTTAGCCTTTGCTCAGTGCTGGTACATGCTTGTGTTCTCCTTTGTAGTCTTTTGCCACCTTATTGTTTTTTTTTTCTTTTCTGACTAATTGCTGCAAATTTTAGGAGCCATACCTTTGACTGCAATAATTTGATTATTCATCTCTCATACAAAAATTTCTTTGTGTTTAATGTATGATTACTTAAGAGGTCAATGGAGCTATCCTTTGATTAGTCGATGTGTATCTGTTGTGCATGATTCCACATTCTGCTTCATTGTGTATTCCTCCTCTCTTGGTTGCGATCTTCTCATACTGACCTGGTTACTATCCATTGTATCCTTCAAACTCTAAAGCCGTATTAGTGTGCATTCATTTTTCCCACCACCTTGGTACTTTGTCCTGGAAAGTAACTTATTGCCATGGGTCAGTCGATTCACTATATTGTAATGTCTATGTTGTTGTCTATATGGCATAGTATTCGTAGTAATCTCCTCTGCTTAGTGAGAAATGAACCTCTCGGAAGATATGTGATGATGTTGTATATCGCTAGTTTGGAAAGACTATGATATAGATAACCCTGATAAATTGTTAACCTGTCTAAGCTGCAACGCTTAAACATGATAGGAAATTTAAAGATTTAAATAACCTGTTTGATTCTTTTGGCAATCTATCACAGTTGTAGCACTTGAAAATAAATATTATCAATGTACTAACACAATAGTGAGCTCGCCTTTGATCGTGGTGAAGTTTAACTTCCATCTTCAAATTTAAGCGCGTCTCTGGAAACTTGCCACCAAATAGAAAAGTGTCCAGTTCAGAAAAGAAAAAGTTGTACATTATTTCTCCTGCTCTTAAGTCACGTATTTGCACCCCACCTGTCTCCTTCCCTTCAGTCCTGTGGATAACATTTGGGATTTGATAATAATGCGAGTAGATGGTGATATTTCCAAAGTCCAAAATTCACTTTCTAATATACTTAGCAACCTGTCTCAGTTATAACATTTAGAGTTGAGGCATTGTACAGAGTTAAGTAGCCTCCCTGAAACCATTGGCAAACCATCTCAGCTGTAAGGGTGTAGTAAATCATATAGCTATGAGTTTATGTATTGTTTTGGATGTGGTGTCAATCGGTCAGAATAATATTCCTTTGAAGTGAACAATTTTGCAATCTTGTAGAATTTGGTAACTGCTTACCTAGTGCTTGATGCCTTGTCTTTAGTTCCATTTAATTACATTATCTAGAATTTCAGTGAGAATTCTTTTTGGAAAAATGAATAAATGAGATTTATGTATGTATAAGTGGGTATAAATAACTTTATATTTGTACATTCAATGGATAAATATGTATATAAGTGTATGAGTTTATGTTTATATATATGATTGCTCATTTCTTAAATTATGAATAGTGATTAGTGTGGCCTAGTATTTAATTAAGAAAGTAGTTAGCAGCTTTGAAAAACTAATTAGGAATAAAAGAGACTTGATAGTAAAAAAAAAGATTTATTTAATAAATAAAATAGAGTAGAAGTGTATAGGTTGTTAAAATTCTTTATAATTCTAATTAAGTAATTATGGAGTATCGTGTCATGTGGGTGTTTGTACTGCACTCTTAAACAATGGAATTTAGTGGTTGATTTAAGGGATGTCTTCTTGGGAATTATTTTGGTATAATTGTCAATTTGGTAGTTCTTAGAATCATGGTGTCTTGTGACTTTAGGTGAATCATGTGAAAGTTGTGTTCCATAGTAGTAGAGCTCGAATGTTATGTGCAAGTAGGTATAGGGGAATGGAGTCATTATTGTGATAAATGTGTAGTGAGGTGGATATTAAAATGTCTCTACATTTTCTTCAGTTTGTTTTAAATGATGCCTCAATAATGGAAGAGAAAAGATACAAAGGAAGCCTTAAATGCTAGTATAATGTTATCACTCTTTGTGGATTAGAAAAAGTAGTTTGTTAATTATTTATAGTCTTTTATATGAGTAATGCAATGAGAAATTTATAGATTATTTAACTTAGAACACTTTGAGTTATTGGATATTACTTAGTAGTTTATAGGTGGAAGGAATGTCTTAGTGTTTGATTGATAATGGGAAGTTGCTTGGAAAAGTGAAGTTCATGGAAGTTGTAATTGCTTGTTCGTGTGATTAATATATGATTTGATTTTTTCATCTTGACGTGACTTTCCCTTGAGTTGATTTTTATTTGGGATTATTTTGTATATCTTGAAGTCTTGAATGTTCTAATGTGTATGACCCTCTTAGTTATCTTGATTTGAGGAACTTTTATTCATTAATTAGTGTTGAAATTGGCTTGAAACCCCGTATCGTTGACTTACTCTTGTTGTGGGATTTTTGAATAGCTGTTCTTTTCTTAGACTTCCAGAGGCATGGGATATTTGTGAATGATGTTTATCTTCCATTTTTCTCTTATTGTGGCCAAGTTGATTGGAATCATGATTTTGAAAGGGTTGTACGAAACTTTGTGAGACTCTGATTTTGTACTTGTTAGCGAGATGGGTAATGCCTCGCATGATTTTATGTTGTGATTCTTTGTTCAAATTATGATGGTACAACCCTTGGTTGTTTTTGGTTTGATGTTGTTGGGTCTCTAGGGAGAGTGGCTCCTCGTGGGGGCCGGTGCCCCGTTTAAGGGGAAGGGCACAGGATAACCCATGAGTGAGTTAGTAATCAAGTGAAAATCTAATAATTAACTTAGGAGGGTTGGGTAGTAATATCATTATAAGATTTAAAAATGGATGCCTCATCTTCATTAGTGCTTCCGCAGACTAATGGAAGGCTGAGAAGGCTGTGGTCGGCAAGGTCGTGACCTCGTCTTCATGAGAGGTTTACGGCTCCGCATGAGTCACCCTATGGACCGGCGCCTCCAGTTGGGAGGAAGGGCACAAGACAACCATAGATGGGACCGACGCCTCCAGTTGGGAGGAAGAGCACATGACAACCCATGTAGGACTATGCAATGACACTCTCCCCTAGTTGCCCATGTGTTTTACTTTATTGTGTTCCTCTGGAAGTATATTATGGGAGTTGGTTTAGTTTGTGGTTGAATGGACTTATATTGTTTTTGGAGTATTGCCTTGATACATCTTTGGTGTACTTTGTGGTCTTGTATGATCTCATTGATATTTGACTTATGACCTTGTACTCTTATGGTACTGTGTTATGATGTTATTATGTTGTTTTAATTGCAATTTGGAATTGTATTATGTTATTAATTCAGTTTGTTTTGAAAGTGTGTCATGATCTTCCTTTGGTTACTTGTTTACTGGTTATCGTTTTGTTTAATGTGATGAGATTTATGACTTTAAGTTATTATGTTGACTCTTGGGTGTTGTTGATTATGTCATTGTAATCCTTGAGTTTTATGATACTTTTGTATGATGTTGAGTCTTGTGGTTCCGTGTTTGGATGTTCTTGGTTGAGGACTCTTATTGTCAGCTCCTTAGCACAGGGGGTGGGTCTTCGGATCCATGTGGTTGGGTGGAATGTGCTAAGCACCCCATTGGGTCCCCAGTCAAGGATCGAGAGGTGTGGATTGGTGCTATTGTGGCGACCCTAGATTTGTATCCATTTTGGAGCCAGTTATGATACTATGTATTCCTCTATTCATTTGCATCATGTTATATTGTTGTATGGTTTCCGTTCATATTTGGAAACACTTTTGTATCATTGTACCTCTTGAACATTGTATTGTAATGTAATGTTAAACTTGGTGTGGATATTGGCCATGGCAGTTGTTATTCAATGTGTTAAGTTAATCATGCATATGTTGTATTTATGTACACAGATGGTTTCTTATCAATGAATTTTCATGTATGTGTTACATTTGTTAATGTTTACTTTGTTATGGGTTATATCTTTGGATTTTATTCTTTATTGCTGTTGTATGGATCTAAGTCTCGTAATGATCCCTCGTGTACCCCAAGGGATGTATGTGTTAGTGAATCTACTTAAATAAAATTCATATTATGACTTAATGTGTATTACATGTATGTTATGTTAACCTTTAAAAAAAAAGTTGTTGTGTTGTTGTCCTTTGGGGTTCGCACGATGGGGTGTTACAAAAATTTATCCTCAAACTCTCTCTTGAAAAATTTCCTCCACCCATGATCGAATCTCCACCCACGCTTGAACCTATGCCACCTAAAGAAAATAATGTTGAGTCTAATACCTTTCCAAAAAATCAAGACCCGTCCATGAACAATCGTTTGCCTATTTCCTACAAGAGACCTAGAGAAAACCAAACAAGTCCTAATCCACCTCCTAAGAAATTTTATAAAGCCAAAGAGAAAGTGGTTGAAATTAATTCTATGGTTTCTTCTATTCTTCCCTCAAAAGAAGAAAAGTAACCTATGGTTGACAAACCCAGTCCTACATAAATGTAGCTTGAAAATCGTAATAAAATAAATTGTAATGCTAGAGAGCATAGGTGTAGATGTCGTGCTATTGCTCAAGAGATGAATAATGATAACAACATTGAAATTAAAAATCCAAACTTGAAAAAAGAATTAAATGATGACCCTCCTCCTTTACCAAGATAAAAAAAAGCTATATCTTCACCACAACAAGGACCAACAACTTCTATGGATATTATCATTCATCCTCCTATTGTGGTTAACTTGGATGATGATGAGGAAACAACTAAAATCAATGAGGCAATGCATAATGAGTTGAATTTGTTATTTTCCTCTTCTACAAGGTTAAATGATAACAACTAAGGAAATCCTCAAAAACTGAGTGATGAACCTGGTGATTCTCCTAGTATAACACTTGAGGTTGTGCCTCTTGCTAGTGATATGTATTTTGGATATACTGAACAATACTAGGATGCAGATGACCTACTGGATGGTTGAATCACATGTGCTTTAATAGTCTATTATTTCTTTTCTTTTTCTTGTTCTTTCCTTATGCATTTTCTTTCTTTGCTTGCATGTGTGTAACATAATCCCTCATAATGTTTTGTTTGATGTTCCTCTTTCTATGTGCATTCCTCTATTTGTACCTTCATTCTTTTGTATGTTGTATACTTTTTCCTTTTGATTGATCTTTTCTCATTTCCTTTCATTTTCATTTCTTGTGTTTTCCTTTTGGGGATGATGCAAGGCATTGAGGAATTCATATCTCCTTCATGTTGACCTAAAATCTTTTTCATTATCTTTTCTTTTCTTTTTCCTTTTCATTTTTCTTGTGTTTTTCTTTTGGGGATGACACAAGGCGTTGAGACACCCTATTCCTCTCCCATGTTGACCCAAAAGGATCTTTTTCATTCTTTTTCTCTCTTAATGTCATTCTTCCAGTTCTATATGTATTTTGGGAATGATGACAGTTCTGAGCTTTCTAAAAATATTGTCACAAAGAACATACTAACCCCAAATCTATAGATCCCTTATGTGTTTGGTGTTTTCATTTTTTTGGTAACCCATTTCTTTTCCTTTTCCTTTTCTCTTGCATGATGTAGCTTTACTTGGAAACATATGACTTGGCATAGGGCTTTCCATGTTGGCTCTCATGTCTTCTTGTTTTCATTTTCATTTTCTACTTTAAAGTAATTTCTCACAACATGGTGTTAGCAATTTCTTTAAAGTGGGGGAATACATTGGCATTATTTTAGCATGATTTTGCTTGCATTTTCCTTTTCTTTGATGTGATTTTCTTATTTCACGTGACATTTTTTCTCTTTGTGGTGATGTTGGGAGTAATTTCCTTCAAGAGTGTGATCTATCTTAGCATATTATATTCCCCTTAGTGGTGATGTCACACACTGCATCCCTTTAGTGGTGAATCTTTTGTTCTTTGATTGGTCCTCTCTTGGATACATTAGGTATGATTTTCCCTAAGTGTAAGACCTCACATGAACTAAGAAAAATACCTTTGAGCATCCTTCTTTCTTGTTGCATTTTCCTCTTGTCCTTATTAAATTCATGGAGGTATGGATTTGATATCCACCCCTTGGGGCTCACCTAGTGAACACCTAACTTCACTAGCTCGTGTGAACATGCATTTTTGTACCTTATTAAAGTCATGGAGGTATGAATTTGAAATGAACCCCTTGGGGCTCATCTAGTTAACATATAGCTTGACTAGGTCATGTGAGCATGCATTTCTGTACCTTATTAAAGTCATGGAGGTACAAATTTGATATGGTCCCTTTGGGGTCACCTAGTGGACACCTATCTAGCATTAGCCCTCATGAGCATGCATTTTGTTTCCATAGTGGAAAAAATGTTCCACTTGTAAAAATATTTGGACAAATAACCTAGACTCAATCCATCGCGTTGGATGGATAGTCAAAGCTTGATCCATTGTAGTTTTGCAGTTTTTCCTTTTTCTTTTTCCTTCCTTTTTCTTTTCTCCAATGGTGTATGTTTGCAATCTAGTTAAGGCTTCATATATCATCCACAAGCGTGTTCCTTTGTGCTTATGTTGGTATTTTCATAGGATTTTGAAGTTGGGGGCTTGACCACCATCTTGATTATTGTCATCCTATCTTGCTAACGTTTGTACATTTGAACCCCTATTGATTGCATGGTTGGCTACTTTAGTGTGATTTTGAAGCAATTTAATCCTCTCACAAAAGTGGGGACTAAATGTAGTGTAGGAAAATGCATACCCTTGCATTTTCACACTTGTTTAGGCCTGCCTTGCTTTATTTATGCTTCTTTATGGCTTAATTGGTCCTATTTTGTGTCCACAAGCTCTATGAATGACATCTTTTTCTAGTTAATCTTGAAATTTTCTAATGCATAAATGATAATTTAATGACTCCATCAATGTGTCCCTAATTTTTGGTTTAGGACTAAAATGACACCTAGGGCATCTTTGTTCTCCAAGGCTCTTAGGACCTTGATTTTGGCATATCCAGATTGGGCCCCTTTTGGTGTCTGTGCCCAATTGTTTTAGGACTTGGGACTAAGATGCCACCTAGGTGTCTTAGTCCTCCTCGAGTCATTTTCAAGATTTAATTTCAAATTTTGGTGGGATTTAGCCTCCTTTATTTAATGAATTCATATGTCAGCTTAGTGTGATGTAATTTTGGGATATTAAGCATAGATAAGTATAAATACAAGGTTCATTCATTCATTTCAATCCAATTCTTTTGTGAGAGAATCCATCATATCATAATTGAGTTCAAATAAGAATTCAAGAGTAGATTTATCAAGCATTTGGATCCATTTTCAGAATCGAGCATCATATCAAAGAGTTTTCTTGCATCATATGTGTTTTTGTGCTAAAATTTGTGATGTAGGGTTTTGATTCTAGCAAGCAATTCAAGTACTATCTTTCAAGCATTCAAGATCCATATCTATTGCATCCATTACACATAAGCTTGCATAATTTATAAGGGTTTGGTGAGTTGTAGCACTGCATGTTGTCCATTCACCATTTCATTCATTATATTTCAAGGTTTATTTACCAACAAGGGGTTTGACAAAGGAAAACCCCCATTCACTAACGAACAACAAGTTTTTCCATCTCACATATTTGTGATTGAAAATATAGGTTGAAGACTTGAAGATCACTTAGAGTGAAAAGTTTCCATTCATAATTTCCCACTCAATTATTCAGGACATTAGTGAATGATTGAGTGGGAAAATGTGTGATATTTCTAAGAGGTATCTATTTTCCTATTCATCAGAGAGGTAGAGTCATCTTGATGTAGAGAGCCACGTGATGTCTATAACAATAGTATGAAATGAACATGGTAAGTTTATTAATTCCCCTCACTAAAAAGTTTTGTTTTAGTCCAACCTTGAAATATTGGAAGAAGGGTTGACTATTTTCCAATCACATTGATAGAATGAAATATTTTCTAAATGGGAAGGATTCACAAGATTCATGAGTATTTTGTATGATGAGGTGGAAAATATGGCTCACAAAAATGAATGAAAAAGATGATGAACCACTAAGTTTTTCCACACAAATCAATGTGTAATTTATGCAATTATGAAAGCCAAAAGATGCAAATAATAATAAAAAGTTGACCCTAACTATTATAGCAACTATGAGGGGAGTTTTTAGAGCATAAAAATCTATGCACCTTGTCAAAAGATTGTTGTTTTAAGGATATAGAGGACTCATTCTTCTTCTGTGTTGAATGGGTCCCTATTAGGGTTTCTAAAACTAAGATTAGGGTCCTATTCCTTGATGTCTATACTCTCAATTAATTGATTATCAGGTTTGGGAAGTCTATACGTAATTATGTAGCTTCAAATAATTGATTTTACAATTTGAATAACAAATATTGCAACTTTGACACTTTGGAAAGTTTGCTCCAAACTTGCTCCACTTGATCTTCAACCTATAAATCTGCAATCATACACTTAAGAGGAAGAAAAACTTGTTTTTAAGTGAATGGGGGTTTTCCTTAGTCAAACCACTTGTAGGTAATTAAACAAAATGATTAAATGAAGGACATGAAGCATGAAGCATGAAATATGAAATTGATATCACCTTGGATGATGTCTTGTGAAAAAAATTTGTAATCTAACATGTAGTGGCCATGAAGAATGTAGATCTTGAATCCTTGAATATGATGTGAACAATGCTTGCAAGGAGATCTTCAATGCTACATCTACTTCTTTGGATCAACAACTTGCATGAATGCATTAAACCCTTGTCATGATGATATGATAGATTGAATTGTTGAAATAGACTCTTGAAATCTACCTCGAGAGGCCTTAAAAATGCTAATGTAATTCTCTAATGCTTGATAAATTGAATGCTTAAAGGCTTAGAATGAAATTGGTAGGATGTATCATAAAAGTGTTAGGAGAAACTAGCTGAGTTAACCCATTATTTATACTAACTTAGGAGATTAACCCCAAAATTCAAACAATTAAGGCCAACACCAAATTTGGAATTAAAATTTATTAAATTCTCCACAATAATTAAATTTGAAAAGGGGGTCCTGAGTAAGGGAGGAATCATTCACCACCTAGGGCGAATGGGTCCTAGCTCAATTTTTTAGGACCTAACCTTGGGGGATGGAAAGAGAATCAAAAGGATATTTCAGATCAACTCAGAAAGGGGGGTCCTATTAAGGGAGGACCCATTTTCCACCTAGGGTGAATAGGTCTTGGCACCATTTTCTAGGACCTAAATTTTCTCAATTAAATGTTTTATTATTTAAATCATGGGTATCAGGATAGATCTTCAAGAGGTGTCAAAAATAAGGTTTAAATTTGAATTAAGGGGGTTACTTAACTCCAATTAACCACAATTAATTAATACCACCTAGATAATTGTGAAATTTCTTTACAACACCTTACAACACTTAAATAGGGTACAAATTTAAATATATTTTATTAAGAAGGGGCCCATTAATCTTAATTAAGTAAATAAATCCTAGAAAAGTGTGAAAGTGTATTACAACACTTTACAACACCTTTGTAAAGGACTAGTTAAGGCATGTTTTAATCAAATAAAGGTCCTAAAATGATGTGAATGTGTACAACACATTACAACACTCTTCCAAGACACCATTAATTCAGTTTTAATGTCAATTATCAAGCCAAGTATGATAAAAGACTACTTTTCCATTAGTATAGTGGAAAACATAGGGCAGGCCCTAAGATGAAATCCATGAATTGGGAGCACATAAAAGGAATTACCATTCAATTTTTACCACTTACTATGTTTGGGATGGTCATTATGTTAATATTATTGATACACGTACTCATGTTGACTTCATCATTGAAGTAGAGCAAGTATTGTGTGTGTTAGAAGATGCATTTTATAGTGGGGAAATCATTTGTTTGAAACATATGGGGATTCCTATTCTACATTAATTATTAGTTGTAACATGGAGATATAAGTTTCTTTGCAAGAGAAGATGCAACTCAAATTAGGTTTATGGGCATTATAAGATGTCAAGAATTTTATATATATTATTTGATTTATGCCAATCAAGTAATCTATCTTTTTACTACCAATGCTTGGGAAAGTGAATTTAAAAACATTTAAACAATTGATTATTATCATGTAGATGAGTTTATCAATGTTGCCAATGGATCTTCAAATAATTATTCTTGGAATTTTGAGGCCATATTTTCTATTCTTGATGAGGCCTCCAAAGAATCGTCTAATATATTAAATGGATAAGGTGTAACAAGATCACATTGGAGGCTGGTGGCACTGAAGGATAGAGGAATTTCCATCATCTCAAGTTAGCTTCTTGTTTTGAGATGATGCTTTGCATGATAAGCATTTTTGGCTTTAGTTTTTGCTTTTCATTGATGTTGCTAACATATTTGAAGAATACATATATATTGTGAAGTTTTATTTTGGAAACAGGTAAGGGGTTTGGCATAGAGCTCAATATGGATGGTGTTCTAGTGAGAACTCAAGGCTATGATCCATGTTATACCCTTCTGATTCATCAGACAACTTGGGTATGTGCAGGATCATGATGGGCCAAAAAGTGGCAATATGATGGGTATGTGGCTGACAACTATTTTTTTACCCAAAATTGATGAAATGAAAAGGGTTTTTAAAGGAGATTCTTAGCTTTCCACCAATATAAATTATGCTTTACTTTGAATTTAATAAGTAATTATTATCCATTTTCTATTCAAATTATGACTAAAGTCTTGATTGATAGGTTGATTGAAAAACATCTATAGCTTTCAAACGGTATGACATTTTTGAATCCAAAACATGTCACATTCTATGCTTCACATACTATAGGATTAAAAAAAAAATTCAATTTCATGAATTTTTGACCAAGTTAAGATGGTTGACATGCTTTTATATTTTCTAAAAGTTGTAATAAAAATTCATAATTAATTATTTACTTGGAAAAAAATTACAAAAAAATATCCATCACATCATGGCATGAGTCCTCTACTTATATCTAAAATATTATTAAAACATATTATCATTTTATTATGGTTAGGGTGGTCGATAGATACCAACTTCTTATTTTTCCCTGAAATTTAAGTACCACTACATTGAAATTTCAATTTTTTCACCAAATAGATTTTTATTTTTTAAACAAACCTAGTAGTTTAGAAACTACATTCAATTTTCTACAGATTCTATTGTTACATATTTTTGAAATAATATAGATAACTTATTCAAATTTTTACGTCAAGTTGCCTAACTCTATTTTTTCTAAATTTTTTGCCACTTTAGGGCCTATTTTTTCCATGATGACCGACTTGATGGATCCATGTGTTTGGAGAGCTCAATATGGATTGTTGTCAAATAATTCAAGGAATCTGTGATTCAGGAGTTCATAGGAGTAAGAACTCAGGAATTCAGCTAGGAGCTACACCTTTACAAGGGTTAAGAGATAGTTTAATGAGCTCCACTTGATTCAAGGATTTTTTCTTCAAGGAAGATCTTCACAAAGATGTATATACATTTTGTATTCAGTAAGTTTTGTATGTAATCCTTAAGGGGGGGTCCCTTGGTAAAGTGAATAAGAGCTATTAGGAGTTACTTTGTAGGAATGATGCAATAAGGGGATGAATGTTGGTGTATTACGTTGTAACTAGTTGTATATAGTTACTTAACTATCCCTATTCAAATGCTTCACTTCTTAACCACTTCACTAAACTTCCTTTCTATAAATACATATGTAATTTCAAATATTAATCAATGAAAGGTTTTTGCATTTTTACCAACAAGCACAATCCTCTTTATTGCAAGTAATTGGTAAATAATTTCTCAAGGAAAGAATCTACAAGCCTTCATCTTTATATATATACATATATAGACACACACACACACACATATATATATATATATATTTGAGAATTTATCTCCATTATGAAGCAAGGATGTTAAATTTGATGAACATGGGTAACTTAATTATTTTAAGAAATTCAAGATTTGGTTAACTAATTCAAGAATTTTATTGCTCATGAATAAGACTAACATTCTTGAAACCAAATATCAAGTTCATATTATTCATTTTCCTCCTTATAATTTTATTTTATTACATAAACATAAGTGATTCAAAAGAAACCAAAGGAAAAAGCAACTTGCTCTTAGTGTGGATAAGGATATAATAATTACAATTAACCTTGTTAGGAATCAATAAGTTTAATATAACAGGGTTAGAGAATATAGCTCTAGGTTATTTTAAACAAGTTATAATTAACATAATACTTTTAACCTTTTTATTGCAATACTTAGTACAAAATTCATACATGAGGATCAATTACAACCCATAATCATGTTCTCTTGCAACATGAATCTAGAACAGGACGAGGGAATCATCAACCAATAATCTAAATATAGACTCACTTAATAAACCAGAACAAGTACAAAAACTTACCAAATGATTCCAAACAAATAGATACAAACTCTTATCTAACTAGAATGATGATAAGCCACTTTGAGACACAAAACATGCTTTCCAAGATGTCCCATTGCAATGTGACATCAAAAAAATGGAAAGGTACTAAAAAAAAACACCTAAATACCTATGAGTAATTTTGATAAAAATTAAAATACTAACCAAGAAGGTTTACAACCTTCCCAAGACTTCACAAGTCTAGGTGCAAAATCTCCCTAACCCTAGGTTTTCCAACCAAGCAACTTTGAAAGATTGCATGCAAAATGATGTGGGAGAACCCACATGTCCTAAACAAAGACACTTAAGGAAAAGTTCCAAATATCAATCATTAGACCCCTAGTACCATTATGAAAACCTTTCATTTACATGTTTTATCCATCTAAGTTCCCAAAATTAAGAGGAACTAACAAGTCATAAAAGAGAGAAAAGTTGACTAGGTTTTTGAAGACCTAGTTGATGAAAATGATCATTAGGAGAAAAATATAGGACATAAAATTATCTAAAAAGGAAAATAGGATTATAAAACCATTTTCTAACCCTATTTAAGAGGATTTACAATTTTTTATGGGAACAAGGTTGCCCCAACATAAGATGAGGCCACCCCAACACATGACTAGGCTACCCAAACAGAGATAACCATGTTTTAGTCTATCATCCCTCATAACTAGGCCACCTACTATCAAAAAAGACACCTCATTGTGATAAAAATCTTACCTAGTGATGACAAGGCCACCCCAATAGACTTAGAAACATTTTGGAAGAGTTTGGGGTCTCTTGATATGACTAGGTTGCCCTAATACAATACCAGGCCACCCAAACTCACTAGAAGATACCCAATTTCATTTTATAGCCAAAAAAAATGTTTGTAAGTTATTTTTAAACATATAAGGCATAAATATATCATTATACATTTAAGATTATGTCTGAAATTGATACCGAGACACATAATTAAGGCTAAACGAATAACATTCAAAATCACATTACAAGCCATCTCAAGAGAGAGGTTCAATTATAATTTACTTTACAACTACATTAAATTTAGATGAAGCGAGGAGTGAAATGTCCTTCCAACATAAAATGATATTGAATATAACTAATTACAAAGAAAATGAATAAGAACACGATATTTCAATGTAATTTTTCTCCTCAAAGCTCTAAACCCTAATGGTGGTTTCAATGACACCCTACTAGATGTGAAACCAATAATTTTCACTCCCACCATGCTAGGAGATGGTCACATGGCCCAAACACACTCACACAAGACACATTGGGAGAGGATAATAAACTAACTCTAATCACAGAGTAAAAATTCTCAATACAAATCACACAAGGATCACTTTCACATACATAAGATCAAATGGGATATTCCTTAAGACCCTAAATGAAATAACTTCAACAAGATGAAATTAATTTTTCATGATGGCTTCAAGAACCAACAATACCAATCAATCAATACCTCTCCATTGAATGTGTGATATGCTATATACATAAAAAATATATGTAGATGAGGCTATCCACAACTAATGAATGTATCTACATAAAAAATTCCATAGGAGAATAATGGGAAATGGTTTGAAATCACAATCAAAGCATTTAGGGTTAGAAAACACTAAAAACTTAAGAGATAAAGATAAATTATTATAGTGTTAAAAAATGGGTCCATTGACATTTTCACACTAGTCTGGGTCCTCCTTGTGGATTTTTGCTTAATGTTGCCTTGATTTAGTGTTGTAATGTGGATAAAAAATTCACATTAAGTCTTGGGCCCTTGTGAACTAATGGAATTTAATGGTGCCTTGAAGAAGTGTTGTGAAGTGTTGTAAGACACTTTCACACTTTTCTAGGGTTTTATCAATTAACTAAGCTTAATAAACATAATTTTAATCATAATCAAATCTAATCTTTCCTTATTTGGAGTGTTTTAAACTTTTGTAACACACTTTCACATTCCTCTATGCTTTTCATTAATAATTGGGCTTTCTTATGCTTTAATTGGCCCTATTTTGCATCCACAAGCCTCATTTATAACATCTTTTTGAGGATAATCCTAACACCAGTAAGTAACCAATCATAATTCAGGTTTCCTTAGCTTATGTGGGCTAGATTTAGTGTTTGGGACTCATTCGCCACCTTGGGTGAATGAGTCCCACCTAGGTCTTTTTAGCCCTAATGCAAGTTTCACACATTTCTAAAAACTTTTCACTTTTGGTCCCATACATTATGTGTGATGGGACTCATTTTCCACCTTGGGCGAATGAGTCCCATGTGACCAAAATTCAAATTTAATTCAAATTTCTAGTGTCATTTTATTCTCCAAGATCTTTAATGTCAACTTGTAGTGTTGTAATTTCAAAAATTCTTGCATAATTAAGTATAAATACAAAGTTCTTTCACTCATTTTCATCCCAACCATTCATGTATTCATGTCCTAGCATTTAAGAGTTCTCAAGATCATTAACCTTTCACAAGAGAATTCAAGAGCATTCTTCAAGCATCAATCATCATGTCAAATATTGAATTCTTCATGTTTGTTATTGTGCTAACATTTGTGATGTAGAGTTCATGATACAAGCAAGCATTGCATTCAAGATCTATCTCCTTCAAGCTAGAGTCAAGAACCACACCCATTGCAACCATTTCAATCATCATTGCAACACCTTATTGGAATGGTTTGGTGAGTTGCAACATCATCTTTTGTTCATTCATATTTTCTTTCATTTCAAGGTTTAATTACTAGCAAGGGGTTTGACCAAGGAAAACCCCTATTCACTAACACCCATAACATCTTTCCCTCTTCTTGTATGTGATTTGCAGGGCTAGGTTGTAGATTTATTAAGAAGAAAGGTTGGATAGAATTTTTCATGTTGTCAAAGTTGCTAAAGTTTTCATCAAGCCTTGGAGAAGCTTGGAGAAGGTCTATGGGTGGCAATTTGCAGTTTCAGATCTAGAAACCGGTCAAAAAGAGTAGAGTAGACAGAGAGGTACAAAATCTAGTTCAAAATTTCTAGAAAATTAGAAGTGGGCTTGTTCGCCACTATTGGTGAATGAGTCTCATTGTATAGGCATGATCAAACTTTTTATAGATCTAGATACCCTTTTGGCTGAAACCTTCTCCTGTGCATTTTCCCAGAAATTGGAAGAATTCGCCTAACTTGGCAAGAGTCCCAATCAACTTCAATAGTAGATTTTTTAGTGATCCAAACCTCCATTCTTCCTTCTTTAGTCTTCGAGGTGCACACTTCCAGTCTCATAGCTTTTTAGTGCACTTTATTCATCTTTCTAGGTCAGTTAGTATTAGTTTGCATCACACTGTGTTTCCCAATTCATTATCTTTTCCAAGTTTACACTTGGTGGTGATCCCCACATTAGGCATCATTCAATCCGTAGAATAGTACCTTTTCCATATTCCAATATTCATTGTATTGAAATCTCAAGGGTTTGTTCTTGAGTGAAGAGTAAGAAAATTGTCTCTATCGTTTTAAGTCCAAAACCCTAGAAGGAAAGAGAGTAAACCATTTTCTTCTTTTCAATTACAAAATGCTCAATGAAATTAGAAAATATGATTCAAATATTAAAAAAAAAGCTATGAAACCCAATTCAAATAAAATTAAACTAAATAACCATGCAAACCTTACAATTAGGCATTGTGGAATTATGACAATTTATAATGTAATTGTGCATATCCCATGTTGCCAAATCTTTGATGAATGAATTTGACTCACAATTAATGCTCAAATTTCTCAAGATCATAAAGATTGTGGATGATTTTGATGAAGGTTATGGATTCTTTATAGAAATACATATATTCAATCAATGGTGGAGATTGGAGATGAAGAACAATAGGTGAGAGTAAATCGGGGAGGTCAAGGGTGTAGAATTCATGAGAGCCAAAAATATCCATAATTTCATGGAAATTGGTTAAAGATATTTTTGAGGGACAAAGATATTTCCAATTTTGAATTTGAATTATAGAATACTGCTTTTGGAGGGAATATTCCAATTGGATATTTGGAGAGAAGAAGATATTTTAAAAAGGGAATATTCCTTCTTGGAGGGAATATGCTTTGTGCAAGTTGGAGGAAAATTAGTAATTAAATAATCAAATAAAAATATTTAATTGTGAGTATGAGAGGAAAATAGGATTTTTAATTAAAATAATTTAATATTATTTAATCATGATAAAAAGGGAATTAGTATTTAATTAAATAATTGGAATATTGTCGATAAGGGCATGGTTTAGTGGTTAAGTCGCTTGGTTGTAGTGATGGCCACCACGGTTCAAACCCTCATTGGGCCAAAGTGCTCATAGGCCTTGTGCCTTCACTGGGCTAATGCGCTCGTAGGCTTGGTTGTTTCTTGTGGTTTCATGTACCCAGTTCATAGCTTTGATCAAAAGCGTTTACCCCTAATAATATGGGTGTGTTGCACCTTTTAAGAAAAAAAATAATTGGAATATTATTTAATCAAGGTGAGAAGAGGGAAAATGATTATTTTTGGTGAATAATCAAACAAAATAAATTATTTAATTAATAGAGGAAATTAGGTTTCCAATCAAATAATTAAGAATTACTTAATCAAAATTGAGGAATTCAAAGATAATGAGGAAAATGATGTTAATTAGGTGAATATGAATGTGTGATGCACTTAGACAATTTTAGGTGTCTGCACAATCATATATCCATCCATGACTATTATCATGGAAAGCAAGATTGTTATGTATTAAGGTCTACAAAAATACATCTGATATTTCTATCAAGAAAAATAATCATATAATAAGGAATTAATTTATAATATGTTTTTGTTCATCACTCAACCATTATTGATTGATTATACATTGAAATGTGAGGTTGAAAAGTAAAATTACATGCACACAAGGAACAAATTATATTTTGTATCAATATGTATATATTAAAGTGTAGAATAATTAAACATATACAAAACTTTGGTTTGTATTCCAAGTCAACTTCTTTTTTTTAATAAAATACATGCAATATACCATATCAAGATCTATATAGATTATTCATGCCAAATAACTACACCAAATACTAAGCATCCGATTGACCCTATGCCTCTAACGAATCATCAACATGTGGTGGATCATAAAAATTTGGTCTCTTGCTGTCATAATGCTTACTAGTTGATGGATGCAAATTTGACTACAATAACAATTCAAACCACAAATTTGATTAATTAGTTCAATGACAAATAAATAAGTTAGGCTAAAAATAGAAACTTATCTAGTATAATTTAGAACTTTGAAATTAACATCTAAATCACTATAATCAACTATAATTTTTCTTTAAATTATCAATTAAAGTATAATTATTTCAATTACCTAAACAATTCATGTTTTTTCAAAGAGATTTTCTACAAATGGTGGTCTCTTAGGATGATCAAGAGTCCTAGAAAAGCATGGTGGTAGAGGAGCCACATTTCTCACTTTTGGAATAGAATATAACAAGTAAAATAAATGTGACATGAATTAATATATAATTATAAACAAAGATGAAAATTCATATAATAAAAATAGGTTAGATGTGTAAATTAAAAATATAGAAGTTTCTAAACATAAAATTATCTACTACAATAACATATACCATCAATGAGGCCTCTTGCATTGAATAATGAGTCATCATGTATAAACCAACTATCATTTCCTAAATAAAAATGGCAAGAATGCAAGACTGTATGTAGACATATAAGAATAATAAATTTGAATTGACATCTAAATCACTATAATAAAATATAAGTTCTCTAAACTATGAATTTAATTAAAATTCAATTCAATTGACTTGAATTTTTTTCTTTCTAAGAGTTGTTTTGTGAAATGATAGTCCCTTACGATTATCAGAAGTTCTACTAAAATATGTTAGAAAAATTTTCATCTCATTCACATTTTGAAGGCTATAAAAGTAAAATAAAATCAAGATATAAATTAATATATAATCACTCACAAAAATTCTAATGCATACAATAAAAATATACACGTAAAAAAATTATACTATCATGACTAGGCCGAATTGAATTTCCAAAAGAGTACCATGATGAACTTCTCTATGCTCCTCCATTGACATCAATTGTTATACCACTTATATATATTAGAACTAATATTTGATATACTAACTTCAAATGGAATTTACATAATAAAATAACTTTAAATTTCACCTCTAAGAAAGTTTGACCTTACTCCTCTTCTCTACCCCCTAATGGTCCTTCATGTGTTCTTGTCCCTAATGCCTCAACTTGTGTTCTAGAATGTGGTGGCTCATCTCGTGAAGGTGAAATATGAGGGATGTCATATTTAGATCTGTTTAGCGGTGACTCACTAATCTCTTTAAGAGGACCTAAACACAACTAATTTCACATAGTGCAATAATGAGGCACACACATATATGCGGACAAGGTGGGTCCATTAATATCAACTAATCCAATAGGAGCATCAATATCATGTAGGTGTACTACTTGAGAATTTTATGTAATTAAATGGATAGTAAAATAGTGTATGGCATGGAAAATTTAAATTTTCACATCTAGAAAAATGACTATCTTGAGGAATTCCTTTACTTCTTGGAAAAATATAAAATCAAAATAGATTATATGGTGGCATAAAATAAAAATTTCATATAATTTGTGAAGGAAACATAAAGGTGCATCAAGATTATTGTTGGGTAGATTATCAAAACCCATCCACCAATGATCCCAATTTTTTTTGGTTATAATGTCATGTGTGCACCATTTCACTAAAAATTTGGTCTTACATACATCAACATTTAATTTTCTTTTAATATTTATAAAGTGTTGAGTTAACCTGGCTTTGGTTATATCTGTCTTTCACTTGCTCATATGACAAACTATTAGAATTTTCTCCCCTTGTAGCTTCTCATCATTATCAAAATGAACTCATGTTGTCTTGTGAGGGTTTGAAAATGGGCGACAATTACCTCAAAGGTGGATTTCATTTAAGCTAGATGAGGGTGCTAACAATAAATTTCTATAATTTTATTTTATTCACTTATATGTGTGTGTGTGTGTGTGTGTGTGTGTGTGTGTGTGAGCACCAAAAATCTACAAACTGTTTAAACCTTATCACACATTAGCATAATGTTAGTCTAAAACAAGCAAATGAAGTAGTGTTCCTATGAAATACTCAATCATATTAAAATATGCATATAAGATGAAAAGATTCAAAATAGCTAAATAAAGCATATAAAAACATGATCAAACTTTATCTCATAGTGGATTGGTGCTTCTATGGAAAGAATCCCTTTCCCAATCCTTTGTTGAGCTCCATGATCAAGATGATATGAAATGCTCTGAAGATATGATATGGATTCAAATGAAAATGATACATTTGTGCATTAGGTTGTGGAGGATTAAATCAATGGAGATGATCTATATTTATAGAATAGAATGATAGAAGAATCCCAAACATGGAGGATGTGGGACTAAAGATCCACCAATGAGAAGAGGCCACTTGTCAACATGTGAGAGGTTGAGGAATGTGCAAGTTTTGGTCAATGTGCCAAAGAGGGGGAGATTCAAATTGAATTTGAGAGTTAAATGTTGAGTTTGACCTTTGCAAGAGACATGTAAGAGCCATGTAAGAGCTCATAAATACTTTGTTGGATGTACATGTCAACTTGTTTTTGAATTCAAATTTGAGGGAATATTCCTCAAAGATGCCATGTTGATGGAAAATGATGAATTAATAAATCAATAAATTGATTTATTTGTGCAAGTGGGAAAAGCTAGAGGATGTGATGGGTGATTAGATTAGATTAATCAGGATTAGATTAATTTAGGAGGTGATCAGGTGATTGTGACATTCAACTTAAATATTTGGATTTATTTAAATTAAGTGAGAAGATAAATAACATTAGAGATTTTAATTAAATATTTGGATTTATTTAATTAAAGAAATGACTTAGGAGATTAATCAAATAAACTTGATTTATTTAATTGATCTGGTGAATATGATGATAAAGTGATGATATGGAATTAGTGTGTCAGGATTAGATGCATGTATATTTTACATGTCTACAATATATATATATATATATATATATATATATATATATATATATATATATATATATATATATATATATATATATATATATATATATATATATATATATATCATTTTGAATTGGAGGAGGGTTTGATGGAGGAAGGTTTGGTGGAGGAGTGATTGGGTTTTGTCATTCCTCACCCATTTTACCTTTTACAATTTAAAACATAAAAAAATATAATTTAAAACTAATCCCTACAATTTAAAAATTAAAAAATAAATCATATTAAAAAATTTGAATTTTTTTTGAAAAAATAATTAAAAAAGGAAAATAAAAACTTATCTCTACACTATGGTTGATCCAAGCACAATTTTTTTCTCCAAAATGAATGTCAAATTCTCAACTCAGATATCTATTTCTACAAAGTTGTATATCTTTGTTGTGTGAAAGTCATGATTCATGTTTATAATATAAACTATTTTTAAAAGGAAATGGCTTGAAGGAAATGGATGATGCAAACAAAGACAACCTCATACCATGAACTCACAAAATAGTTTAGATTAAATAAAGATAGAATCCATTTCAAATAAAATCTAAAACTTCTTTCACTCAAACTTATACAAATACAAATTGCTTAATACACTTTTGAAATCAAATCTCCATAAATTTTCTCCCTGTAGTTGTTGCTCCAAAGCTCTCCTTGCTTTCAGACCTTCACATACAACTACAAATCTCTACACCTCTCACACACTAGTGCCTTATATTTCATTCACTCATGTTGCTCAAACCTACAACCAAAACAACCAACGAATACCTCTATAGAGGTATTTTTCTCCTTCCCATTCCTCACAAACTCCTACCCACGTTTTTCTTCAAAAACCACCCAAAAATGCATTCAAAATCATCAATTATTTCCCTAGAATGGGATCCCAACTCTCCCCCAAGAATAGCTCTACATATACTATGTTTATTCAGCCTTAAATGAAGCATTTAAAATTATAGAAACTCTTCCAAATGTTACCTTTACTCTAGATGTGTTTTTCTCTATTATAGGAATTTTAAAAGCTCTAAAATCTTGATTTTTTACCTTTTTTATGTTCCAAATTCCCCCATATAATTTATACAATAGATAGACAATTAAATATGAAATAAAAATTGATATTTGATTTCCATGGCCTTCATAATACCTTTTGAAAAATAAAATTAATCAAATTAGTGCTTTGGAAGTGCATAATCGAGAGCTCATAATGGTATTCAAAAAATAAAATTAATCTTTGCTTGGAATGGTATTCAATAGACCCCTGCAAAAGTGATTTAAAATTTTAATTTTTTTAAAAATTGTTTGACATTATTTTAACCAACTTATGGTATTAAAATCTCCCAAACTAGAAAATATATGACTTTGATTCTTTTTGCAAATTCTACGTGCCACCTCCATGAATGTCCCTACCAATGTATTCTACTCCAATCCTTATGAGTTTTCCAAAAATAATTTTTGAAAACTGTCTAAAAAGCTTTAAAACAATGATTTGATAAAACTGACTTTATTCAAATTTGAACACACCAAGAGATTTTCAAAAGATGAAATATGTCAAATGAACCCTGAAACACACCAAAACTAAGTTCAAATCTGAAGCTTGTTTTTTTTGTTGATGTTGATTGCCAATCTACCTAGATGCTCCTACATTAGACATGTCAACTAGGAAAAATTTTGTGAGTAGAACTCACAAAATAGAGTGGAGTAGTAGGACTACTCTTTCAAGTTGTGGACAACTTGTAGTGAACTTCATCATTGATTTAGAAAAAAAGAATTTCTTCCTCCACCTCTTCCAACACTTAGCTGGGATTCTTGACATCCTCCTCCACCAAGTGCGCACTCTATTCATCTTGATTTTTGTAGAATCACATCCACCATAAACCATCATTCTTCACCATATCTCTTCTTCCTTTCTATATTTCTTCATGGGATCCAACCCACTACAAACTGACCAACTCCACCAAGTTCCTCCTTCACCATCATCTACAACCTCTATATACAAATATGCAACATTTGCAATACCCATTTGTGTTGCTAAAAAGTGTATACCTTGTTTGATTTGGGCATAATTGATGATAAATTGGACTTAATGAGGCCTTGATCTAGTGTTGTGAGGTGTTTTACACATCCACATTAGGCCTTGCACCCATACAAATTGAATAAATGCATGTCTTAAATAAAGGTGTTGTACAAAATTGTAAATGACTTTCACACTTTTCTTGACTTTTATTAAGCATTTAAGTCTAATATTATTTTAACTCAAAGGTTAGCTTTTCCCTCTTCTATAATTAAATAATTATTTTAATTATTTAATTATTAATTAGCCTTTTCTCTCTATAATTAAATAAATGTTATACTTATTTAATTATTTATCCTTTCTTTATCTCCCCAATTAAATAATTATTTTTAATTATTTAATTATATTATTTGTTCTCACCTTTCTTTTGAAATAAATAAAATTATATTTAATTTATTTCTCCCATGTTCGCCACCCAAATTAAATAGTCTTTATTATTTAATTTCTCTTACCACCTCCTTTTTTGTGCCAATCTTATCTCCCATCTCAAGTCTTTATCTATCCATGTCTTTCTTCTCTCAATTAACCTCCACCCTTGGTTAAATTATTTTCTAATTTAATCTTGGCCCTTGATCATGATCCTTATTCTTCACTCTTCTCTATAAAAGGAGACCTTTAAACCCTAATTCATCCACCTAATAATTCAATCACTCATTCAATCACCATTTATCATTCATTAAGCATTCAAGATAACATTCAATCTCACTTCTAAGGCATTCAAGAGAGATTCTTCAACCATTGTTGTAAAAAATCAAGATCAATAATCATAGCAAGGTACTAATTGTATTATTTCATGCTTCATTACATTATTTCTTCATTTTGGTTTAATTACCTAAAAGGGGTTTGACCAAGGCAAACCCCCATGCATTAATCTCTAATATTTCTTTCTCTTTCCTTGTGTGTTTTCAGATTTAGGTATCTTAAAGACTTGGAAATCATTGAAGACATCTCCTTGTTTGCAAAGCCAAAATATTCACTAAAAGTCACTTTCAATCCCGAAAATAAGAGTTTCAGAACCAAACAGTTATTAAGAACTAAAGTGTAGACCAAGGGCTTCCATTTCCAATTTTGAATTTTTAGAAATTCAAAAGTGGACTAAGTCACCAATAGTGGCGACTTAGTCCCACTAAACCTATTTTTTAGAGATTTTTGTAGATTTGGATACCCATTTGGCCGAAATGGGTTTCTAAGTAGTTTTGCCAGAACTAGGACTAAGTTGTTGGCACAAGTGTCCCATTCAAATTTTGCATCAGTTTTGTTAGGATTCTAGACCTTCATTCCATCCTTTTTCAGCCTCTAGGTGCACACATTTTGTTTCATATCTTTCTCTCTAGTTTTGATTGCATTTCTAGGTCATTTATCATATGTTTGCATATCACCATGTGTTTTCCAATAGCTTACATTTTCTTGGTTTTCACTCAATAATCAATATCTTTCTTAAGTGTTTTACACTTATATCATCTCATCTAGAAACATTGCATCCCTTTTACATTAATCTTGAGTGTTGAAATTTGCATTTTGGTGCCAATTCCTCTCCTTTTAGGTGAAAAACCTAGAAGAGTTAGAGGAGCCCTTGGGAAACCAAAATCATTGTCCACATTTTTTGTGAACCCGACCTTAGAACATCACATTTTTTTATTTTGGAGTCCATCATCATCCTGGAATTAGCTTGCATTAATTAATTTGCATTCTAGGGTTTTCAAATTTTGCATTAGTGAAAGTGCATATAATTTGCATTTTTTGCATCTTAAATCATTAACAACATCATAAAACTACATTTTCCTTTAGTATTAAATTCATACATACTAAAAATCATCAAACCAATTGAAAATTTCTGACAATTTTGAAAAAAAACTAACTAGGACTAATTGGCCATTCTGGGTGACTTGGTCCCAGTCAAGATTTTTAACTATCTATTATAGCATCAGAAACCTCGATTTTTTGCTTCCTAAGCCTCCTAGTACCATATAATATAAGTCTAGAAACTTTTTGGAACATTTTTTTTATGCATTTAGGTCAAAAACATCAATTTAGGGTAGTCATTTTTGAAATCATTTCAATAACGAGCATTTTTGCATCTTAAATCATTGCACATTTCTAAAATTTTGCATTGGAATCTTAGGTCTGCATCATACAACACAAAAAACATCAAAATCCACCAAAAAATCTGAAAATTCTCAAAAAAATATCTTCTAGGACTAATTTGCCACCTTGGGCAACTTAGTCCATGTTTAATCCTGAAAATATCATTCACAGAGCTAAAAACCCTAATAAGGTGGCGAATTAGTCCTTGTTTAGCCCTGAAACTGTCATTTACAGAGCTAAAACCCCTATTTTTAAGCTTTTGTTTGCTACCATTACCTATCTATATCAATTGGCTAAGTTTCTATAACATGCATTTCTTTACATCTAGTCTAAATTAGCTCATTTCATGCATTGTTTAATTTCAAATTTGTATTTTCCACATTTCATCTTTTAGGTTGATGCATAATGTAATCAGAAAATTACCTTATTTCACATTTGAAAATTGCATTTAAACATTTCATTCTAAGTTATTGCATTGCACTTTTCCATGATAGCATGTTTTCTTTCAAGAGATGTGGTTTTGATTTGGTTAAAAATGGGTTGCATATATACAACATCACTTCTTTTGAGTTCAATTTTTATTACAATGATGAGGTCATTAGGAAACATGTTCAAAACATTGACACAATCCTTACGATTACATTTCCCATTGGTGAGAATGGCAGTGCAAACAATCATAATAATCATGCTTTTTCTTCTCTTCATATCTCTCCTATTCGTGAAAAAGGTATGTTGGTGAATGAAGATACAAGCATTGAGAGTTTTGATTGTCTATCTCCTCATTCCCCTTTGGAATATGTTAGACAACAAGAACATGAGATCATAGAAACATTCCTAAACATCACCTTACCTAGTCTCTCTAACCATGACAATCAAACTTGTTCCTCTCCTAATATCCCTCCTTTATGCCATGAGGATAGGTTGACATTAGAAGATATACCTATTAAGAGTCATGCGAATCTTGAAACTCCATTCCCTAATGCTCCAACCATTTGGGACAATCTATTTAAAAATCATAGTGGTCCTTCTCTTGATGCCTACCCCACTTGTGATGAAGCTACTTTACAAACTTTAAACTTGGATGACCATATTGCAAGCTCTCCTATTAGGATATATAATATGGAACAAGAGAATGCGACCTTAGAGACAATGTACAATCAAATAGAGCCTTCTCCTAATTTTCCCACTATTGATAAACAATAAAATCCAACCATTGATCATTCCCCTAGTGGTGACAAAGTCATTTTAGAAGAACCAATCCATAAATTTTTAAAAAAATTGGTCCATAGTTCTCCTCAAAACTCTCCTTCTAGGGATAATCTCATGGTGCTGGAAAATGGCAACAATACTAATGTTTCTTCCTTTGCTCACTATAAAAAAGTGATTCTTGATTTCCCTTTGTTAGAGATACATCAACTAAAGAATCCTCTAATTCTCTACCCACCTTCACACAAACAATAAACTCAACACCAACCTGAACTCATCCTTTACCCACCATCACATAAACCTCCACCTCCACGTAAACCCAAGTTTACCCTTTATCCACCTAAGCATGATGTTGTTACTCACACATGTTACACTCAAAACAATCCACGACCACCACAACCCACCCCAACACCATTACCTTTACATAATCCAATCTTGCCTAGTCCTCCTCGATCAAATCCTAGGGAGTATGATTTTCTTGAACAACTTAAAAATACTCTTGCAAAGATATTCATTTAGGACCTTCTTTAGAATTCACCTACTTATCACACTATGCTCCAAACATCCTTACAACTAAATCCTATCCCTTCTACCGTGCAACCAAATGATATAGCAACCATAATTCAAGGATTGAATGCTGACATCGTTTTCCACAAAAGTGAACTCCCCTCTTTGGAAGTGCAAAAACAAAATGATACTTTCATGATCATAGCTCAAAACAATATGACAAGGATAAAGTAAACTCTTGTTGACAATGGCTCTGTGCTTAATGTCTGTAGCGTAAAAATCTTGGATAGGCTTCATGTGGATGGATCAATAATTCAACCTTATTCTTTATCTATTAAGGTCTATGACAATGCAAAAAAGAAACCGCTCAATGTGATCACTTTACCTATTATAGTTGGAGTAGTCACATTGAACACCTCGATCTATGTCATGCCCCATAATCTTTCATATAATCTTCTTTTAGGAAGACCATGGATTCTTGAGATGAATGTAGTGCCTTCAACTCTTCATTATAAAATGACACATGTTTACAATAATACAATCCACATAGTTGATGCTAATGATGAGCCTTATAGTCACTTGCACCTTGAGAAAAATAAAGAGAACCCCTTAAACACCTTAAAACCCCAACCACTCAACAGAAAAATGAAACACAACATATTGAACAAGTCACAATGCTATTAGATGATGATTGGGGTTCCTTAGACTTCACACCAACACTCATGGACCAATGCAAGCTTACACTAAAATACTCTGACATAGTCATGTCAACACACACCTCATAAAACCCTTCAAAAGAATCCACCTCAACCACTTTAGACCAAAGGGTAAAAGCACAAACCTATGTCACACTTTATAAAGGAATCGGCCAACAGCAAAAAAAATTCTAAACTTCGACCACATAAAAGTGGTCTTTATGTTTTGAATTTTATAATGGTGTAAACTAATGAAATGTAGAACTTTTGATGAAGTTTATTGTTGTCATTTTTAAAATTTTAAAAAAATATATTTTCATTATGTTTTTATCAATTTAAGGACAAATTTTGGAATGCTGAAAATTTTAGAAAAGAGTGACTTCACGGGCCATCAAGAAACAAATTGAAAAAAACTTTATTTCTACCTAATTTTTTTTTCTCCAAATAGGTAACTTCAATATCTTGTGCATGGAAAAAGAAAAATAAAATTTTGATGTATATTTTTCTTGTAATAACGTTTTAAAGTCAAACATGTCAGAATTTGACAGTTTTCATGGGCCATCAACTATTTTCAAATTTTTAAATCATTTTCAAAAAAAAAATTATACCCTTTTGAAGAAGACTCTCTCCTCTTGTGCCCCATATAAGATTTAATTTTTTTTAATAAGTTTTACTATCTTGTTTTTAATTTGTAATTAACTTTTTTTTTCATTTTGAAAACCTACTTGCATTATTTTAAAAATAAAATATATTAAAACTAATAAAAATATTAAAAAAATTATATATTTGGATTCTCCACTCCGAGCTCTACAAAAGGGTATTTTTTTTTTGCAAAAAAATCATTCTGACTAAAGAAATACTTAGCTAAAGTTGAAAGTTTCAGAAAATTCTGAAAAAAGCTGAGTTGGCTGCCAACTAGGATGCCACATAGACAGTTTCGGTAGAAACAGTTTCTATAGAAAGGGTTTCGGCCGAAACCCTTTCTATAGAAACTGTTTCTACCGAAACCCTTTCTATAGAAATCCCGCACATTAAAAAATCCAATTTCAAAGGCAGTTTTAAAGCGGGAAAAGGGAATTTTTTGTTTTTTTGGATTCGGGCGAAACTTATTCGACCGAACCTATGTGCCACGTAATACACCACATGGTTTCGGTCGAAACCTAGTCGGGCGATACCTTTTCGGTCAAAAATATTTCGCTCGAAACTATTTATTTGGCCGAAAGTGTGACACAACTTTGTGCTTTTACCCCAAAACATCACAAATTATACAACAACCTTTGACGTACACAACATCGAAAAAACCACCCAATTCAAAGCAATGAAAAAGCTTTATGGAAAAGGTTATGAGCTTATGAAACAACTTGGATACAATGAAAAAGGATGTGGTGTAATGAACAAGGTATTGGAAACCCTATCAATCCTATCACACAACAAACAACTCATGGTCTTGGTTATTTTACTTTGATATAAATCACCAAGCCTTCACTCAACATCAATGTTCACTATTACAAAACATCCTTTTGCAATGATGAACACTAGTGTTCTTGATTGTTCTCCTTTACAAGCAGTCCAAGAAACAAATGCACCTTCACTTAGTGTCAATGTCATCTCCCAAAACACTAAAGAATTGAATTCTTTAGATTTTACACCCTCCTATAAAGGAGAGCCCATAATCTCGCAATCTAAAGAGTCTTGGATAGGTATGACAACTAATACTAAGAAAGAGGTATCTATGTCACAAACTATATGACCACCTTCTACCATTGATCAAGAGGGTATCTTGTCAAGACTTCTCAAAGATCACTTGATCACCCTTCCTAAAAGAACTCAAAATTTTTTTTATTACAATAATTCCTTTTGTACCTATCATAGAGTTCACAGCCATTCCACTAATGAATGTAAGGCTTTGAGTAGTAAAATCCAACATTTTTAGGAATTTGGTATTCTTCCTTCTATGGGGGCACCTACTTCCTCTAATTGATACCAATTTTCACTCTAATCATTTCAGCCCACCCTTGTTCTACACTTAGTGGGGGCAAGGGGTTATGTAGCCTTGTCCTTGTATGTCACTTGTCGTTGCCTCTTTTGGCTATTTGTTAACCTTTCATGATCATATAAGAGCAAGCTTGGGATGTGGACAATATGCCTTAAGTTGGCTCACATGTGACATACTACCCTCTTTCATGACATAGCTTATCAAAAACATATAACTTCACATAGGTATTTTCGAGTAAGCTCTCATATCTTCTTCTACTTTAAAGAAATTTCTCATAGTAATGGTGTTAGAAACCACTTTAAAGTGGGGGAATACATCAACAATCACATTTCATTGTGTGATTTATTTTTTCTTGTGATGCGTCCTCTTCTTGGTGGTATCATTAGTGTAACACCCGTCGTGCAAACCCTAAAGGACAACTACTATGCACACATTTTTATAAAATAAAATAAAATACAAAGTACACATATAAAGAACCATTATGCATTATTAAATTACATGATAAAAATCAAAAACACCTAAGTCATTTGGGGCACATGAGGTGACATCGCATAAAACCAACCCATAACAAAAGATACACATAAAGCTAAATAACTTAACTAACTTAATATCCATCATAGACATTATATTGACCATTTGGAAAAGATAACATCCATACATCCATAAGCATAAATATAAATACATCACATCATACAAATCATATTAGATCTCATAAATCATAAATGATTACAAGGGTCCATTTACATTACATCATCCTTTAATACATTACATGTTCATATACATGAGTTACATCAAAATCTCCCATATATGTGGGAGATACATCATACAAATAATATCTAAAGTACGTTATGAACAACTAGTTCAAGCTCCATCTGAAGGATATTGTGCAGATGAACGCTAATGGGGAACCCAACAGGGTGCAGAGCATGTTCCACCTGACCACGTGGGTTTTAGAAAAACCCATTTATTGAGAGAGGAAATCAATTTTCCTATAAACAAAATTATAAAAATACAAAACATTTTCAGAGAATCAACAATAATTTCCTTTCATTTATCTATTACCCAATAAATTCTAATACCCTGAAAGATTTTTCTTTTACAGAACAACATATTTGCCATTTCAAATTTAACAAGCAAGGAAAGATCAATAAAGGAACCTGGAGTCTTGTGCTTGCTGAGAGGTTGATGAATCCTTCCTTCGATTCCAACCAACCTTTTCGAAGAGCTCCCTTTCCTTCTCCAGAACATCTCCACCATATTATTTGATGAAACTTTTAATATATTTTTCTATTCAGAAGAGCCTTTTTCCTAGAACAATGAAAGAGAAACAATTTTTACAGAGACCAACGAGAGGATGCCATTTTTTTTCATGAATCAAAACCTCTCATTTTTATTATTAAATAAAAAGATATCCTCTTCTATTTTTGAAAACTCAAAAATTAGAATGAAAAGAAGTTTTCTATTTCTTCACTAGCTTTTTAGCCCAAAAATCTCAACATTCATTGGTCCTTTTTAATATTTTCTTTATTTTCTATTCGAACTGAACTCTTTTGTTTTAATTTCAATTTTTGCTAATTTACACTTACCAAACTTCACACATTTTAACTCATTTAATTATTTTATTCCATTAATTATCCTTGACTTGCTATTTCAATTAAATTATCTAAATGACAACTTTAAATAATATTAATTACGCTTTCCAATTTATTTATCTTTAATAAATCACATAACTTTTAAATTTTAATAGCACTATTCCAATATCTATTATTAACATTTTATTTTTACTTAAATTTAATTATTTGAATGACCTCATACTATTACACACCAACATAAAATAAATAACATAAATATACACCCACAAGACAACTATCATATAATGAAAAATGACCAAGATCAAAACACACAATACCACTAGACACAAGCTGGGTTGACAAACTTGGGACAGGGTGACTTCCTTGTCATCTCTGTTTCAACTTGATGTTCGTTGGGCTAACTTGATGCTCGCCCTGTCCTGTCGAAGAAGGTGGAATCAAGACTTTGTTCTTGCAATTCCTACATACAACAAGGTTGTGTACAACATATATATATATATATAATCATATAATCAATTACATCACATCATGAGAAGGATTCACAGCGTAGTAGTATGCTTGTGAATAAGTGGTGCTAGGTTGTCCCCTCACCAAACAATAATAACAACTATAGCATCAAGTATAAAATAGCATTGCTAAACTATAATCATCACATCATATCATCATGAAATAATTACTAATCTATTGCATCACAATCTACTACTACATCAAATTAAACATTACCAACTCAGATGTAACCATAATGTCATATCATAATATCCATGTCATCATATAAAGTAGCATAGTCATCAAGTAGTCTAAACTATCCAGTCAACCAATCCAACCAACAAACAGTACTATCAAAGTTTCAAAGTGTCAAGCAAAACCACAAAAACTATCAAGTCCAAACAACAACATGAGGGGTATTACATCCTCCCCCCCCAAGAATTTGGATTACTCCTAGAAGCTAGTAAATAGATAAGGATAAGATTCTCTCTAATACGAGAGGCATACTCCCATGTTGCTAAAGTCTCAGCACTGACTTTTAGGCTACTCAAGACCTCTATAGAACTAGTCACTATAACTCACGCGGGTCTCAACCATGATACCTACGTACTTGTTACTACTTCACATTGATACCATTATGATATTGTTAGTAACAAGGGACAATCTAATTAACTCATTTACCTAACCAATTAATTATTAGGGTAAGAACAACTTCTCAATTTAATTATTTCCTACTTGTTTCCCCTTATCAAATAAGTCATTACATTTATTAATAAACTACAACATATACCTAAGTGTTATTATTAGTACAAACAAAATATATCTACACATTAAAAGCATATTATAATCCATTTCCCTTTCTCTCACTACCCATTATAAAATAAAGTTAATCATTTACCCAACAACCACACAACTTGAATCTATGACTATGAAAGAGAGTTTATTACTTAATGGAAATTATGAACTATCAAATTATAAAGCAACACAACCATTAAACAATCATGATGTAATACTTCATATGTTGATTAACGAAGATAATCTAAGTCATTTATTTCTGCATAAATATTAATCATAAATTACTATTACCACAACACCTAATATGAAAATCTATACCATTAGCAAATTACAATTTCTAACTCATTATACCAATTCATACAGAGACAACGCACAAATGTACATATCAAATTAAAAATAATACTTGATGCAATAATCAACATGGTATACGTCTTTGCTCACACATTACAACAAAAGGGAGAGAATACAATAATGAGGAGGTTAACTACCATACAAGCAACATTTTCCTGACAAGAAAATGAACTCCCTCAAAGGAAAACAAGTGAAAACAAGCAAGAAGCTATGATAAATATGCCTTGAACACAGGAAAGGATAATTTCACATAAAACGAGAATAACCATTACTGATTATGGACTGCAATGAAAGAATTAAAGCTAGATCAACCCAAACACATTCGTTGCAGTCATCAGTGAAAGTCCAGGGAAAAGAAGAGAACACAGACACAAATGCAACTATAATCCAATGTATCATAAAATGCAAATATCAAAATAATGGGAAGTCACATGTGTTACACACAAAAGATTTAACAATAATCGAGTACAATGGGATAACCAAGCAAAGAGAAGTTAATTTCCAACCATAAAGAAATTCCAACTATCTCCAAGCCTAGGCGTTTGAATCAAATTTTCATACCAATGTATTACTCCATCGAATACCAATTATAGAAAATGTAGTTCTGGTTCATGGGATGAACTGTCAATCTTCACCTAACTAAAACTATCGAATTGCAAACATGCCCTCCAAAATGAATTTCCACACCAATGAATATGCAAAGATAATTCAAAGATCGCTATGCAAGAATGATAAGTACAAGAAGACCACAATGCAAAAACCTATCAATGAGAAAATATAGGTTTAATGGTTAAGGGCAATGCCTTCTTCACACAGTAGAACTCCCTCAGTGCATTACATATATGATTTTCATCATGTGTGCATAAACTAGTGGTGCCTAAGGATCATATACTATCGTAGGCTGAGTATCACCAACAAAACCAAAAGAGGATAGGCTATTTAGATCTAGTGACATTTAATGTGGTATGCTGGAAGTCTCATGGTATGCTATTCTTTGAAGGATTTACCACAATGGTTTGACAGATAGGGCTCCAAAATTTCCAACAAATGCACTAGACTAGTGTAAATATGCAAGGGATTTCATCCATGGTTGTGCGATATAATTTGACCTCCATCAAGCATAAAGAAGAAAAAAAATGGACTCTTGACAGATTTAGCAGCTACCTATACTTTGGCAAACATACATGCATCAAGGCAAAAATTGAAAACTATGAAAAATTGTGACTAGGTGGTTGGAAAGAAAGGGTGCAAATAGTGACGGTTAATGGCATGCTGAGTAATAAGGGGGGCATCAAATTTAAGATATAATGAGGACCATAATATGCTTATTGAGATCAAATAATAATGTAGAGTATCATAGTTATAACACAAAGAATAGGAACCCAAAATCGAATACCAAGCTCAGTCTACATTCTTGAATGCAACCATACTACCAAGATGGAGTCTTCACAGTAAGTCAAAGGGTTTATTATTGATACCAAACTAACATATAATGATCTACAAACTATTAGTAGCGAGCCAGAAAAGCAAGGAAAGAAAGATGCATCGAAGCTTAGAAACTTTCAAACAAATACCAATGGCAATAAGACTAGAGTATCAAATTCTATAATGAAGTACAAAGTTCAACGCTGAACATCAAGCAATAAAATAAGTAATCAATCGTTAGCAACCACAACTAGAAAGAGAAAATTCCTATTGCATAAAATGGTTAAACGAATGAAAAAGCTAACTATCTAGAAATCACCAACTATGATAGGGAAAAACACATTAGTGTCAATAGTTCAAACTTCATCTTAACCTCAAAATACTATAAAATTCTAGCATGACTATTCACACAAGTATATATTTTTCGTTTAACTTCTCCATTTACACACCATAAAATTTACTTTATTCACTTTTCATCATGAGTTCCTACACATTTACAACCAAGAGACCAAGATTCCACACCACAACTTTCAAGAAAACACCACTCTTTATTTCATAACACAATCATTATAATAGAGTGTCACACATACTAGTTATTCATACTGTCAACCAGTTCAAACAAAAGGGGGCACCTGCACCAACATAAACTTATAGTATCAAGTATATTATTCAAAAGGGTTTACAAAACAAAGGTGCCTACTTGCAATCCCCTAGAGGAAACTCTTATGGGTCCTCATCCAAGTCCCTCATGGCTGTTTTAGACGAGGGGCGATGTGCTCATAGGAATTCTACCTCCTCTTTTGTTAGCTTGGGGGCATGGGGTCCACACCCCAATGACTAGTCTCAAACTAAAAATGGATTCTTGGTCCTAGTAACAAATTTAGATTCAACAATTTTTCTTCTTTCTTCTATCTTGATCTAGACTAGAGCATGAGTCAAGGTTTCATCATTAGAGATTTGTTCTAGCGGTTGACCTACTTGCACTTTCTTCGTGCCTGGATGCTCTAGGTTTATCTGGGTTCTAAGCCCTTCTCCACGAATGGTTTTATGACGGTACTGAGATGAGGTGCCCTACCGGTTAGTCCTTTGGCTTATGCCTCATCTTCTACCGTGACCTTGCCCTTGACCTGCAACCATCCTATACACATCACCAAGGGGAAAGGGGTCACCAGTATGGAAAAAAAAGACATAACGAAGATCAACACAAAATACCCACTTAAGCATAAATTCAACATATCTACTTGCAAACTTACATCACATGACAAATCAAGGGCTCTAATGCATCCCCTAGTAGGAAGGATATCAGTGTATTGTGCACTACACCGAGGGTCCTATCCTTTCTGCCAGTTTTCTGCATCATCAACCTGACAAGGACAATAAAACTCAAACGGATAAACAAGGATGTCAGTAGGGTGGAAACCTCTATGCAATACAACTAAACACAAGATTCCATAATGGGCTCAGAATGCCCAGTGTGCAAGCCTAAGCTCTGATACCAAGTTGTATCACCCATCGTGCAAACCCCAAAGGACAACTACTATGCACACATTTTATTTTATTTAAAAAAAAATACAAAGTACACATATAAAAAACCATTATACATTATTACATTACATGATAAACATCACAAACACCTAAGTCCTTTGGGGCACACGAGGTCACATCACATAAAACCAACCCATAACAAAAGATACACATAAAGCCAAATAACTTAACTAACTTAACATCCATCATAGACATTATATTGACCATTTCCAAGAGATAACATCCATACATCCATAAGCATAAATATAAATACATCACATCATACAAATCATATTAGATCTCATAAATCATGAATGATTACAAGGGTCCATTTACATTACATCATCCTTTAATACATTACATGTCCATATACATGAGTTACATCAAAATATCCCATATATGTGGGAGATACATCATACAAAGAATATCTGAAGTACATTATGAGCAATGGGTACAAGCTCCATCTGAAGGATACTGTGCAGATGAACACTGATGGGGAACCCAATGGGGTGTGGAGCATGTTCCACCCGATCATGTGGGTTTTAGAAAAACCCACCCCCCATGCTCGGAGATGACAAGTAACTGCGACCAAGGATGCCAGCAAGACTAAATTCTAATAATAATAACATAGTAACAATAACTGCAATAGCAATAACACGAGAGTACATATATCATAAATGAAAAACAAGGAAGAATCAATCACAATAACATGAGACCATTAAACACATCACAAGTAAATCAAAGGAAACAACCATAAACCACTTCCAGTAGAAATTTATGAATATATATATAATATATGTATATATATATGTATATATATATGTATGTATATATATATGTATGTATATATATATGTATATATATATACATACATATATATATACATACATATATATACATACATACATACATATATATATATAATCCATTTATTCAGAGAGGAAATCAATTTCCCTACAAACAAAATTATAAAAATACAGAATATTTTTAGAGACTCAAAAATAATTTCCTTTCATTTATCTATTACCCAATAAATTCTAAAACCCTATTACCCAAGTATAAAATAACATTGCTAAACTATACTGATCACATCAGATCATCATGAAATAATTACTAATCTACTGCATCACAATCTACTACTGCATCAAATTAAACATTACCAACTTAGATGTAACCACAATGCCATATCATAATATCCATTTCATCATAATAAGTAGCATAGTCATCAAGTAGTCTAAACTATCTGGTCAACCAATCCAACCAACAAATAGTACTATCATAGTCTCAAAGTGTTAAGCAAAACCACAAAAACTGTCATGTCCAAACAACAAAATGAGGGGTATTACAATTAGGCTTGACTCCCTCGAAGAGTGTGATACTTCTTTGATACATCCTCTCTTGGAGACGTTAAGCACAATTCCCCCCAAGAAGAGACCTTGCAAAAAATAAGCAAAATCCCCTTGAGCACACCTTACACTTTGTTCACATTTACAACAATTATCATATGGCCACCTTGCATAACACAACTTGCATGGTCGTGGTACCATCTTGTTTGTCCATGAGTGTCAAGCATATGAAGGTTTTCTTACCTTATAGAGCTTGAAAATAATTTTCATTGTGGCACCTTATTAAAGTTATTAGGAGCTATAACTTTGGTATGGTTTGAGCATGAAGTCCATTCTAAGACATGACTCTTCCCCATAGCCACTTGTGTGTTTGTGAGCACATATCGGTCGTATGTGTCTCACCTTTTGGGATTTCTCACCCCACCAACAATGAGAAGTTCCATTGCCCCAAAGTAAGTATGTTGTGGATTTCTCACCTCTTAGATAGCTAGAAGTTATGTGGCCCCATAGTGAGTATACTTTGGATTTCTCATCTAGCAGACAACCATGACTTCCATCACCCCTGATTGAGTATGCATTTTCCTTTTCAGACAAGCTACATCTAATCCACAATGTGTTAGACATAGAGTCAAAGCTTGATCCACCCCATTTTCATTTCCTTCTAGTTCTTGGCATTCTATTATCATGTATCTTATGTTGCTGCAAATCATTCACCTTGTGTGTATCCTCTTGCACTTATGTTAGCTTGACTTAGGACCTTAGATCTTGGGGGATTGCACAACCTCCTTTGATATTTTTCATCCTCTTTCATCTGCATTAGTATCATTTGACTCTTCTTGAATGTCTACTTTAGCATGAGTTTGAAGCAAGTTCATCCTCTCACTAAAGTGGGGGATTAATGTGCCACCAAAAAGTGTATACCTTGCTTGATTTGGGCATAATTGATGATAAGTTGGACTTAATGAGGCCTTGATCTAGTGTTGTGAGGTGTTTTACACATCCAAATTAGACATTGAGCCCTTACAAATTAAATAAAATGCATGTATTGTACAAAATTTAAAATGACATTCACACTTTTCTTGACTTTTATTAAGAATTTAAGTCTAATATTATTTTTATTCAAAAGTTAAATTTTCCCTCTTCTTGTATAGTTAAATAATTATTTTAATTATTTAATTATTCATTATCCTTTTCTCTCTAAAATTAAACAAATGTTATATTTATTTAATTATTTATCCTTTCTTTATCTCCCCAATTAAATAATTAGTTTTAATTATTTAATTATATTATTTGTTCTCACCTTTCTTTTGAAATAAAAAAAATTATATTTTATTTATTTATCCTATGTTATCCACCCAAATTAAATTATTTGTATTATTTAATTTCTCTTACCACCTCCTTTTCTGTGCCAATCTTATCTTCCATCTCAAGTCTTTATCTATCCATGTCTTTCTTCTCTTAACTAACCTCTACCCGTGATTAAATTATTTTCTAATTTAATCTTGGCCCTTGATCATGATCCTTATTCTTCACTCTTCTCTATAAAAGGAGACATTTAAACCCTAATTCATCTACCTAATAATTCAATCACTCATTCAATCACCATTCATCATTCATTAAGCATTCAAGATAGCATTCAAGCTCACTTCTAGGGCATTCAAGAGAAAGATTCTTCAACCATTGTTGCAACAAATCAAGATAAATCATCATGGAAAGGTACTAATTCTATTATTTCATGCTTCATTACATTATTTCCTCATTTTGGTTTAATTACCTAAAAGGGGTTTGACCTAGGCAAACCCCCATGTCTTAACCTCCTACATTTCTTTCTCTTTCCTTGTGTGTTTGAAGATTTAGGTAACTTAAAGACTTTGAAATCATTGAAGATTAGGTTGAAGGTTCCTTGAAGACATCTCCTTCTTTAGAAATCTAAAATATTCACTAAAAGTCACTTTCAGGCCCAAAAATTAGAGTTTTAAAATCAGAAACTTGTGAAGAATCGAAGTGCAGATCAAGGGCTTTTGTTTCCACTTTTGAATTTTTAGAAATTCAGAAGTGCACAAAGTCACCAAAATTGGTGGCATAGTCCCACTGAACCTATTTTTCAAATATTTTTGCAAATTTGGATGCCCATTTGGATGAAACAAGTTTTTGAGTAGTTTTTCCAGAACTAGGACTAAGTAACCCAACTTGGCACAAGTGTCCCAGTCAGATTCTGCATTAGTTTTGTCAGGATTCTATACCTTCATTCCACCCTTTTTCAACCTCTAGGTGCACACATTCTGTTTCATAGCTTTGTATCTAGTTTTGATTGCATTTCTAGGTCATTTATCATATGTTTGCTTATCACAATGTGTTTTCCAACAACTTGGATTTTCTTGGTTTTCACTCAATAATTGATATCTTTCTTAAGTTTTTGACATTTAGATCATCTCATCTAGACACATTGCATCCCTTTTACATTAATATTTAGTGTTAAAATTCGCATTTTGGCCCCGATTCCTCTCCTTTTAGGTGTAAAACCTAGAAGAGTTAGAGGAACCCTTGGGAAACTAAAATCATTGTCCACACCATTTTCAATGGAAAATTTATCTTCTACTACTACAATCTCTTCCTTAGAGGGTAAACAATAAACATTTTTAAATTTAAAACTATAAATTACCTTTGCCGCCCCAATGTCGTCTTCTTCATCCTCAAAACCTTTCGTGTATGCATCTTCATAAGGTTGTTTGAATTTCTCCCATGTAGCCATGTTCTCCAAAGGACCATTGCTACATCTTCTTCTTTATTGTTTGCAATTAAGATAACTTCAATCAACATTTTCCTCTCAAATAACCTATTTATCACTCTCAATTCTTCTTTCAACAAGAAACCATCATCTTCCCCACTAACCCACTTGTGAAATTTAGGACCATCCATGTTCACAATTTTTGATTTCAAACCCTCTTCATCCACTTCACAAAATTCACTCCATTCACATGTTATCTCTACAACTTGTACCTTATCATCTTCTTCACTTGTGTGGGCTACCCACACATATTCTTTCTTACATTCAACCCCTACCAAAGGGCTACAACACTCTGTCTTTTTGCTCTTATTTTGATTGTCCTCTCCTAAGAGAACATTATTCTTCTCATATCTCTCTTCCTACATTTTCATTTCCTCTTTAAATAACTTTTCTAATATATTCACTTTAGCTTGAATCTTTTCAAACTCTTCACGATGCTTCATATTTTCCACTTCTTCCCAATATTGTTCCTAGAACAAAATCTGTATGGACCTCCTCATGACCCATCCCATCCCATCATGTATAGATTGCCTCATGTTTGACAATCTGTCAACACATAAATCACACGCACACCACAAGTCTTGATGCAACTGCCTCTCTTTAGCGGTTTGCTACACACTCAGGATCAACTTGCTCTAATACCATTGATGCAAACAAAAACTCAACCTTTCAAGAGCACACACACATGCTCTGATACCATTGGTGCAAACAAAGACAACCTCATACCATGAACTCATAAAACAACATAGATTAAACAAAGAGAGAATCCATTTCAAAACAAATCTAAAAATTCTTTCGTTCAAATTTATACAAATACAAATTTCTCAATACACTTTTGAAATCAAATCTCCATAAAATTTCTCCCTATAGCTCCTGCTCCAAATCTCTCTTTGCTACTGTTCATATCTTCACACACAACTCCAAAATCTTTGCACTTCTCACACATTGGTGCCTCGTCTTTCCTTCACTAGTGTTGCTCAAACCTACAACCAAATCCCCAAATGAATACCTCTATAGAGGTATTTTTCTCCTTTGCGTTCCTCACAAACTCCTTCCCACGTTTTTCTTCAAAAACCACCTAGAAATGCATTAAAAATCATCAATTATTGCCCTAAAATGGGCTCCTGACTTCCCCCAAGAATAGCTCTGCATATACTATGTTTATTCAGCCTTAAAATAGGCATTTAAACTTTCAAAAACTCTTCCAAATGTTGTCTTTACTCCAAAGGTATTTTTCTCTATTATGGGAATTTTAAAAGCTCTAAAATCTTGATTTTTGACCTCTTTTATGTTCCAAATTCCATCATATGATTTATACAACAGATAGACAATTAAATATGAAATAAAAACTGATATTTGATTTTGATGGCCTTCATAATACCTTTCCAAAATAAAATTGATCAAATTGGTGCTTTGAAAGTGCAAAATCAAGAGCTTATAAGAGAAAAGCTGAAAGTTATTTGATTCAGACAAAAAATGGCATGCAAGATGGAATGGTATTCAATGGACCCCTACAAAAGGATTTCACCCAAACCTTCATAGATTTTAGAATTTTAAACTTTTTAAAAATTGCTAACATTATTTTAACCAACTTCTAGCATTGAAATCTCCCAAACTAGTAAATGTATGACTTTGATTCTTTTTGCAAATTCTACTTGCCACCTCCATTAATTCCCCTACTAATGTATTCTACTCCAATCCTTGTGAGTTTTCCAGAAATAATTTTAAAAAACTTCTTACAAAGCCTTAAAACAACGATTTGATAAAAACTAACTTTATTCAAATTTGAACACACCAAGAGCTTTTCCAAAGTTGAGAGATGTCAAATGAACCCTGGAACACACCAAAACTGAATTCAAACATGTAGGTTGTTTTTTTAGTTGATGCTAGTTGCCAATCTATTCGGATGCTCCTGCATCAATGGATATGTATATCCTAATAATGTATATCCATTTCTCAATAAAAAATATTTGTTATTTAGTAATCGATATCCATTATTTAAAAATTGATATTCCTTATTTAGAAACAAACATTTGTTATGAATGGATATCCACTTTGGCTTAGTTTTACCAAACCAAAATTCACTTTCTATCTTACCCAAAGAAAAAATCAAATATTTTATTTTTTGGATTTTGGCTAAGTAAAAATACATTTTTACCATATTTCAATTGTTTGGCCCATCATGATGCTACACTCACCATTATATTACCATAATAAAAATAAGAAATGAATTTCCATTTGAAAATATGGAAAAAACTGAAGATACATCTTCACTACTAAAAAATGCAACACATGTCTTAAGACAAGGATAACTAACGTAAAATAATATATGTAATGGATTACAACACTTCTCACTTGTTTAGCCTTTGCTATTACACAATTCCAATGATTAATTTTTTTTATTCCTTGAGATTAGATGACAAGTAAAATAGTTAATGGATGGGAACTATACAACATTGTATCTATTGAGAAGGTTTTGGTCAACATGAATTCCTAATTATCATAATGTTAAAAGCCTAGATTAAAAAAAGAGAGGTTAAAACATTACATTATTTCTATTAAAGGAAGTCTCAAGTTCAACACACAAAAAAAAATTGAAATGGAAAGGGTCCTATGGATACATGTTCAATGTAGTTAGACAAATTACTCTTCACTACAACAATTTAAGATTCTACAATCTTAGTTCTCAAACAAAGTAGCATCTTTCAATAAATGAAAGTAAATAGCACATAGATTGATAAATTTCAAAATGTGTTAACATAAATCAATCAAAATGTAAATTTTGATATAATTTATGACTTAATTGTTAGAATTTTAAATAGACACTTCTTTGTCTAGTAGTTTAACCCCCTCTTCCTCGCCCCCAAGAAAAACAAAATAAAAATCTAGTTTTGCATGTATCCTAAATTGTAATTCATTTATTTCATGTTTGATGTCAATTCAATTTATGATAAGACTAATTTCTTGTGTCTCTCATATAAATTTATGAGTACAAAATTGTCAACATGACTTGAGACTCATCCTTCTATAAAAACCACCAATCTTTTATGTTTACAACTGTACTTCTAAAATAACATAATCCAATAAATAATTTCAATAAAATTATGTATACCAGTACAACTTTCCTACAAAACAAATCCTTTTAACTCCAATTCTATATTCTCTCATCTTTCTAAATTCTATCTTCCACAAACCAAAATAAAAATAACAAAATAAATACTAAGCTTCTGCAAAACACTTATTCCTAATTGTAACAAAAATGAATCGTTGTTTTGGTGAAATGTTCAAAGTTTTGCAGAAGTGAAAATGACTGCAGCCAAGAATCCATTCGCTGTGTAAGAAGACTGATCTAGAAGCTTCTTAAAAAAATGGTGTAAAATGGAAAAGATATGAGACTGATGTTCCGCTTTACAAGCATTGTAAATTCACCTCAACATTTTGTCACCATCCATCAAAAACCAGCCAGCTTCTCGTGTAGAAAAGATTTTTGCAAAAAGAAGGTAAGGACTGTAAATACAGGCGCCAAAATCTTGTTGGCCATGACATTCACAGGCAGTTGTACACGAGGGATCTCAAAAAAGTTTGGCCAACTTTACCTCTCCTAGGTACTTAAGATCAGTTACATTGAATGTTGCAGGGCGTGAGGCCATCCAATTCCCATCTCTCACGTTGTCATCACCTAATATTTTCTGTGGGCCAACAGGAATAACTCTAAAATCTTTAACATTCTATGGCTGGATAAACAATAGTGTGAAAGCATAGCTTATATGATTACATCATTGATGACCTAGATTGACACAATTACATCATTGATGACTTAGATTAACTTATATGCTAGAGATGCAAATAAACCCTCTGGATTTAACTAGGGTAGAGATGCAAATAAACCCACACAATTAAATTCAGAAAAAATATCTCTCTCATCAATATGGACTATGGAAATCTAATGTCTCTAATTAACTTGTGTTTTTAGATAACTTAGTGAAAGCATAGCTTATACGATTACATCATTGATGACTTAGACTGACACAATAACTTTAAGAACTTGTGTTTCTAATTTACTGGGTGAAAGCATAGCTTATATAATTACATCATTGATGACATAGACTGACACAATAATTCTAAAAACTTGTCAATAGAAACACCGTGAGATTTTTATGAAAATTTGACTTACTAAGGTGCAGAACTAGCCTATAAGACAATTGATCTTGTACTCTAATAATCCTATTTTTATTGTAAAAAAGCTTTAACTAATACCATTTGATATTTCAAACGATTTATAAATATAATTTTATCTAATGACTAGACAAAAATACCCTTCTTCTCAAATTCTATTTTAAGAAACCAAATACACCTATTCAACTAAGCATAATTAATGAACGAGACCCAAAGAACTTTTTCTCAAACACTGAACTTGCCTACAGAAAAGTGACAAAGGAGTACTCTTCCTCGGGCCATTTTCTTTCAATTCCAATTTCCTCCACTGTCTTCATCGCCGGTTTCCGAAGATCTTCTAGATGTCCACGACACTTGGATTTCAGCTGCCTTACTCGCCACGCTCCGCCCTTTATCCTTCTCCTTACACCTATATATAGCCCCTCGCTCCATCAGATGTTCTCAGACATTCACAGCACTGCCTCAATATTTACTCTGAAATTTGCAGGCCAAATTATTACAATGAAGAACAACGAATTCGGGCAGCTGCTGGTTCAATCAAAGCGACAACACCGTAAGTTGGCTGTTTTCCGTGTTCGGCTACGGGACAGCGTATTGTCTTGCGTGGGTTTCTCTCAGAGCTTGGTTCCCAAAGACGTACCACCCGGTCATGTGGCTGTTTATGCTGGTTCAAACCATAATCGGTTTGTGATCCGAATCAGCCATTTAAATCATTCTCTGTTCCGCGCTTTGCTAGAAAAGGCCAAGGATGAATATGGGTTTGACACCAACAGGCCGCTCACCCTTCCCTGCGATGAAGATACGCTTCAGAATCTAATCAATCTTATCCGCAGCCAGAATGATCCGTTGTTCCCATATTTCAACTTGGGCCTACAACAAATTATAGAACGCTTACAACATCCAAGGAGAGTCTATAGGATTTATTCATATTTGCGCACTTTAGTATTTCATTGGCAGAATTCTAGTGTTGTGGGTTCCTGAATACAGATATTCTGTAAATCAATCTCTGTGAGAAATTAATTATAAGAACATTTGAAACAAGTCTGAAAGAAGATGAATAACAAGTCAAGTCTTTCGTGAATTGCAGTGCTTAGTTTGAATAGAGGGCGCAGCTTAGTTTATGGATGAAAAAATTGCAAAACTGTGTGTAGTGAATGGCAGTAGCTGAAGACAAGTCAAACAATTTGGTTTAAGCAACATATTTTAAATTTTGATTTCTTTAGTTGACACATCTAAACTTTGATTTGTTTAGATGACACATCTGAAATCATAGTAACATAATAATAGATAGATTTTAATGAAAAAACTATTGTAATTTCACATAAGACACCTAAACAAATTAAAACTTAAAATATATTATTTAAACTTACTACTTATTAAGATATGATTGTAGTCTCCACATAAACATAGAGCCCAACATCATTATATTTACAATTATAATGGACCAAAGAGTCTACATGGCCAAATTCTTTTAGAATTTATGGTAAGGCATTAAACTAGCAGTCAAAACCTTAAAGTGTAAAAAGTATGCGGATAAGGATTTATAACTTAGTTTTATAAAAATATTTTATCTATTTTATAAAAATTATCTTAATTTTTTATAATAGATATGTATTTGGATGAATTTAAAAATAAAATTATTAATGTAATAGATTAATTTTGTAATAAGATAATTGTTATTATAATATTTTAATGTTAAATTAATAGAAAGAAATGATTTTTTTATTTTTATTTTTTCAAATTTTTTGAGTTAAAATAATTAGCATATCATTGTATGTTTTATGTTTTCTAAATTCTCATAATAGATTAGTATTGACATAATATTTTTATATTGAATGATTTGTATGAACAAACATATTATTACAAATGTATAATATGTCTAATCTCAAGTTTAGTATTAATTATTTAATATCCAATCTTTTGATAATAGTATATATACATCGTGTGTGTGTGTAATACTTGCTAGACTCAATTTACTTCTAAAGCCACACTTTTTAAAATTAATTTTTATAATGAAAGGATGGGTTATTGTAATTCTTACACCTACCCTCAAAATGGCTTCCTTACCTAAAATGCGACTTGCTTTTGCACTTTTATTTGCTTAACTATAACAATTTTAAAATCATAATAGATAAATAAAAAATCGACCATATATATACATATTCCAAAAGTTGTGTGATTAGTATGTGATATTTTTATCATAAAATACATTTGGATATAATAGAAAATATAATTTCTCTATTTTATGAATCATTCTCTTCTCCTTTGGTCTCCATAGTTTGTTTAGTTTGATTTTATTGCCAACAATTGACATCATAGTAACAATATTTGTGTTTAGTTTAGATTTTATTCCATTAGAATGGTATCTAAGCTTTGGGTTTTAGAATGTAATGGGTATTAAAGATTTTTTTGAGTGTCAAGCATGGTTGGAGGTAATAGTTAGAGATGGAAATAGCAACCATCTTTTGATGGAAAAATATATGATGTGTGGGTGAAGAAAATTAAGACTATAATCATAGCAAATAATTTGTGGGAGCTAGTGGTTGATGGTTTCACTTATTTAGTAGACCCTTGAACTCTCATAAATTCCCAAAAGATCAAATTGAAGGAGATTAGAAGGGAAGATGTAAAAAACCTAAATTTGATAGAGGCAACTTTGATATAAGCAATATACCTTAGAATAGAAGCAACTAATTATACAAATGAGGCTTGAAAAATACTCCAAACTAGTTACAAGGGAAATAAAAAAGTGAGATTGATTAAATTCCAAATGCTCCAAAGAGATTTTGAAACTCTTCAATTGAAGGATGGAGAATCTATTTCAGGCTTCCACACAAGATTTTATAGTTTGATAAATTAGTTGAGAATTATTTGTGAAACCATGGAAGACTAGAGGGGATCATAGAAAAAACTATTAGGATCCAGCCCACAAAATTTGGCCCAAAAGTTATTGCTATAGAAGAGGTCAAAGACATTTTAAAGATTATAGGAGATGAGTTGATGGGTTCTCTAGAAACCTGTGAGCAACACCTAAACATATTTACACCTTATTTCCAAGCGAAAAAATTCAAAGCTCAAGCTAATACAAAAGGTAGAGGGAGAGGAAGAAATAACTTGAGAAGGGACTCTAGAGGAAGAGGTAGAACCAACTCTAGAAGTTGCAACTCTAGACTTGGTAGAGGAATAAATGGATTTAGAAGGAACTCTAGAGGTAGAGGTAGAACCAAATCTAGAAGGTGTAACACTAGAGTTGAAAAATCCAAAAGAAAAAAGTCAAGAGGGAGAAGAAACTCACACCCTAGCTTCAAAGACAAGAAAAATAAGAGTAAATCAAATAAGGAGTATGAAAAAAGTAATGTAAAATGTTTTTATTATCACAAATATGGTCATTATGAAAGTGAATGCTCAAAAAAGTAGCATGAACAATCAAAATAAAGTGCAAACATAGTTGATGAAAAAGTAGATGAAATTGATTAGTCAAAAGCATTCATCATGTGTACCATTAGTGAGCAAGGCAACATGCTAAAGTATGGTACTTGGATAGTGGATACAACAACCACACGAGTGGAAATAAAAAGATTCCATGATGGGAAAATGCTTTATTACATGATTTTCACCAAGAATGGTTAGAAGATATAAATAGAGAATGTTTACTTTTCCCAAGGATAAAGCATAACCTCTTGAGTGTTTGGAAGTTGGTCCAAAGAGGTTATGAAGTGTTTGATAAGAAAAAAAAGATCTAGTTTGTTATATTTGACAAGAATGGGAGAAAGGAAATGGAAGTAGTAGTTCAAATGACAAGGAATTGGATGTTTCCTCTTGTAGTGTAGAAAAATGTACTCCTTTACATTTTCACACTTTTTTTGGGCCTCTCAATTAAAATGGATTTAATAATTCCTTAATGTAGTGTTGAAAATATACTCCTTTACATTTTCACACTTTGTTTGGGCCCTCCTAAATAAAATGGACTTAATAATGCCTTAATGTAGTTTTGAAAAATGTACTTCTTTACATTTTCACACTTAGTTTGGGCCCTCTTAATTAAATTGGACTTAATTATGCCTTAGTAAGCTCTATTTTATATCTACAAGCCTAATAAATTAGATTTTCCAAAGGAGAAACCTGACAACAATTAATGCCAACACATAATTAAACACCTTGAGCAATGTGTGTTCCACAAATAGGGACCTATGACCCATTCACCCATGGGCGAATGGGTGCTCCCTAGGCCTTGGAACCCATGTTTAAAATGTGTTTTGGAAATATTTTTATCATCCCAAATTCAAATTTCAAATGTCATCTTGTAATGTTTAATTTTCAAGAAATTGAGGATAAATGTCTATAAATAGAAGGTTATTTTATCAAATCAAGTCTAAGTTTTGAAGAGAAATTTCACAAGAGACAAGATTATTACCTGATGAAGGGTCCCCCCCATTACAATCTAAAAATCATAAAAAAAATAGATAATGGCACAAACAAAATGCAAGAAGGAAGAAAATATTTTCTATTATCATTGAAATGAATTGTGAAATTACAACATTATATTTTCCATCACATGGGAATTTTGATTACATAAATTTGAAAATCTACAAATCGAAGCCACCATCTACACTGCTCTAATGTCCCTTCAATGGCCTCCTTTCACATCGTTAATTTGGAAGGTGTAACTGCCCTAGAATCTTCTGGAAAGTGTAACTTCCTCAAAAAGATATTTTGAAATTTTATTAACTTTGGTAGTACAACTTCACGGGGTCATAACTTTTGATCCAACATCATATTTTCTATTATAATACCTTTTTAGATAGGTCTCGAGAAATGTTGTGCTTAAATGCCAAAAACTCTTTTTTTTCACCAATTTCTAGGCCCATCCAAAGCCTGTAAGTGCCTCAAAATTGACTTCAAAGGTTTTAATAGGATTTTCGGAGATTGAAATTTTAATGTCTCAAATGAGAAATGTTATTGAAGTGATTTCTTCACCATTGGCTTCAATTCACCATTTTGGAGGTTTGTGTAAGATTTTGTGTCCAACCATGCATAAATACAAACTTACTAAAAATAGTAACCCTACAAAATTTAGCCCTTATTGGAAAGAAACAATTTTTTTTTGGGTGATGCAAGATTGCTCTTACACCTTAGATTCTCCTACATCAGACACCCAAGGTAATTTGAAAAGTGACCCTGTCACTTCTTAGGAGTTAGAGGGAAACTGAGATAGTTAACCTCAAACTCAAATAACCATGATGAATCTTCAATAGGCCTTCCTCTCCATTTCACCAAGTACTCTATTTATTGCCTATTTA
>VDFB02000017.1:245779265-245888337 GCA_007258455.2 Sequoia sempervirens
TATAGATTAAATTGTCATTAAATCATTTTTCATTGTCTTACATTTGATTTCATCTTTCTCTTGTACATAGTGTTTCAGGTCATCCACATAGTCCGCATGGTGTGAAGAGGTCTCTTGATTATAGAGACAATAAATGACCTAGAAACATGTGATTTTATGTGTTATATTTGTTTTATTTCATGGACTATATTTCTTTGTTTCTGTACTCACCCATTGGTTTTATATTTCATGGCTCAAGTACTTAGTTGGACTTTAGTTCACGAGTTGTACTTTGGACTTTATTTCATGCACTTAATACACACTTAATATGTTACATAAATTATGGACTTTATTATTGTTTGAAATTTTTATTTACACATGTACATTTATGCATTTTATGTTCATAGTCAAGAAATTAATATAGGACATTAATGTGAAATTTAGTGATCTCATACATGATATTAATATAGGACATTTTAATATTTATACTTTACAAATTTAGTGATTTCATACATGATATACATGATATGTACATTCAATAAATAGTGATAATTACTCAATGAACTTATTCAATTCACGTCAATCAATAATTAGTCAATAAATCATAATTTACAAACAAAAGCAATCTATTTATATACCGGAAAGGATAAAATTTTAAGAAATAAACAATACCATAGAAGATTAGAGAATAAAAAAATTAATAAATTCTATAAATAATAACATCTAACACTAATTTGTAAGTTGTCAAAACAAATAATGACATCTTAAGGGGATTTCTAAAGGGGTCATAATATAATATCTTAAGGGGATGTCTTAAGGGGTTATAATACGTCTTAAGGGGATGACTTAAGGGATCCTAAGGGGATGTCTAAAGGGGTCATAGTAGAACGTCTTAAGGGGACGTTTTAAGGGGTCTTAAGGGGATGTCTAAAGGGGTCATAATAGAATGTCTTAATTAAGGGGATATCTTAAGGGGTCTTAAGGGGATGTCTAAAGGGGTAATAATAGAATGTCTTAAGGGGATGTTTTAAGGGGTCTTAAGGGGATGTCTAAAGGGGTCATAATAGAACATCTTAAGGGGATGTCTTAAGGGGTCATAATAGAACATCTGAAGGGTTCATAATATGTCTAAAAGGGATGTCTTAAGGGGTCATAATAGAATTTCTTAAGGGGATGTATTAAGGGGTCATAATACAACATCTTAAGGATATAATTGATTTAACAATAATGTATGCATGATATTTAGTGATTATACAATTAGACATAAAGTTTCAAAGTAGGAAAACATACACATTTAACAAACAAAATATATAGAATATTGATTTGATACATAAAAGTACATAGAGTATGTTTAATTTTGTAAGTATGTATGTACATATATGTCATCTCAAAACAATGTTTACAAAATTTGGATATGCCATCTCAAGAACATCTCAAACTTGTGGCTAGAATGTAGTAGGTCTTCACACCACCTGATATCAAAAATTGCAAAGCAATATCAATGAAATCATCAAAACATACATATTTTAATTTATATAAAACTATCTATATGTACAGAACTCAAGTACCTGCATTTAAAAGTATTTCACACATGTTTGCAGGTTGAATCCAGACATCCTCTCCTTTTTGTTTCAAAGTATGAGATCAATGCAATGATGACTTAAGGATACAAAAAATGACAATAAATCAATTTTAACTATTAATGTCCAAGCAATATCAATATGTAATCAAAACATGTATTTAAATATAATTTAACTAATAATTACCTATTTTTACCAAGTATTCCATGTTGTCTAGGTTGAATTTGCATGGACTAGATCATTTTTGTGATTATGCCTTAAGGATGTATAAAAGGACAATTTAAATAAATTTCAACTAATAACACACTTGACCAATGTCGAAACATGTATTTAATGTATTTAAAAGGACAAAATAAAACTAAAACTATATTTACCTGTATTTACTTATTCCATTGTACCATCTACATCCTCTCTTTTTTGCAATGCATCTATGATTTCCTCATGCTCTTCCATAGAAATTGACCATAGCACTTTTTTTGAAGGTCTTCCACGATACCACTCTAGTTTTATATTTATTGCCACCACCAAATGTGAATAATGTATAATATATTTTTATGTGTTTCATAGTCTTGAATGAGGTAGACCATTCTTTCTTCTCAGATATTTTTCACTTAATAAGTGCCAAAAACCACCACTAATACTATTGGAAAACATGTTCAAAAACCATCATCAAATAAGTTCTCAAAATTTTCTTAAGGGGATCAAAGACCTGTTCTAAAAAATTCCTTAAGGGGATCTAAAACTTGTTATCAAAATTTTCTTAAGGGGGTGTCTTAAGGGGATCACCATACCTATTGGATAATGAAAGCCATCATCATCTTCTTGAGGTGTTATTAACTTATGTTTAGTTTCCACACCACGAGCCAACCAATATTTTGTTTGCTCTTCATTCCCCTCAGGTGTAATAATAGCATACACATGTCCTGCCAACAAAATTCAATTTAATAACTTGTGCATATCCATATAACTAGTTTAGTATTACAAAATAACTTAATAAAGTGAAATAAAATAAAATAAATTGAATTAAAATTACCTTCTTGTACAAGCTCTAAAACACGGTTATAATCTTTAGATGCAAACAATTGATCATTTTCTTCAATAGTTCTTTCATATTGATTATGTGCTTTTGCAGGTGTCAACAATCTTTGTTCCCACTGTTCAACCCATTATGTATTTTCACATGCTTCCCAATCTCCTAAGATACAAAACTAGAAAAAAAATGCAAGCTCCCTTGTCCAAATAGTCCATGTGCTTGATGTTGCACTCCTAAATGAATGCCATTTAGTAGATCCACTGATTGTCTCACAATCAATTGTAGGTACAATGTTCTCTTCTTCCACCAACCAAAAGAATTGATGAAGCTGTAATCACTTGAACAAGTGCAAGTAATATTCTATTACACAATCCACAATCTCCATTGCATCTTCAAATTTCTTTGAATCCTCAAATTTTAATTGTTCTCTAATAAAATTATTTTGTACACACACCGACTCCATCATATTCTCCTTTACCATACTTGACTTAAAAAAAAAAACTCCATATATATTTGGATATTAAGTTCCTTCTGAACTCTACCTAACCAATAGAACACTTTCAGAGCATTCTTGAAGCGCCCCATATAATTCTCCCGACCATATAGGGTGTTCTTTCACTTATGGATTCCCTCTTTCTCTTAAATTTCTATAAAATATCTTTGAAACAATATTGAGAAAAATCGACAAGTAACAATTGTCACTCAAATAAAAATAATACTCTAAAAAAATTTATATCATCCCTTAGTGCTATCATACGCATGTCTATAAAAATATGGACAAACATAGCTACTTGCACTATGTGCTTACCATTCTTTTATTCAATGTTGCTTTATTAACTATAGCGATTGTTATAGCTCACTTCTTACTACGTTTTATCTATGGTCAACTATTTTTCCCAATAGATTGAATGGCACTATAGCGATGAACATAACGTAACGTGATTGATCTTTTCTTTTTGGTTTTTAACATAAAAATCTAACCTTTTCACATTACTTTACTCATTTTTCATTCACCATCAATTGCATCCATTAGTTGACATTGAATTGCAATTTTTACGATAAAAGAATTTGGTGTATATTCTATTCACATGTGTTCTTATTTGCCTCAAGAAATTTGACGAGAGAGATTATGAAAACACCACACTTTATTATAAAAAGTATTTTCATTAAATCCAACATCACATTCTAGATTTACATCTTCATTTTCATCTTCATCTTCATTTTCATTTACATGTTCATCTTCATTTTCATCAACAAAGTAGTTTTCATTTTCATTTTCATCAAAAATACAAGTTTGTTTAATTTTCAAAGAAAATGATCGTACAATTTTCATTGCAACAAAATATTTTTCTTTTTTGTTTTCAACAAATTCTATAAAAGTTTCATCTCTTTGAATATCGTCAATGTCAACATCATTAAGTCCAGCATCTTGTAAAATGTCTACATACAAATTTACCATTTCACTAACATGTGGATTTGAAGATGTACCTAGATTTGTGCATATTGAAACATTCTCCATAGCATTCAAAGAGGGATTTGAAGACATAGTAGGACTTGTTTGTATAATCATATTCTTCTCCAAATTGACTCCTTACAAATTAGCTTCATCTACAACCATGGTATCCTCAATGTTTTCATCTTCAATAGTTGTGGAATTGGTTGCTCCACCATCATTCATTGATTTCATTCTCATTCTTCTTTCTCTTTGTCTTTGTCTCTCCTCTCTATTTGCTTCAACTTCTTGAGGATTCAATGTCTTCCTTCTCTTATTATGAGCTTTATCCCCCATGATTATAAAATTCTCAAGCACAAATGAATGTTAATAGTGAAATTCTTCAAAATATTCAATCCAAATTAGAAGTTGAATACCTATTAGGACAAAATTCTTCCCCTTGTGTTCCTCAAAACAAGTAGAAAACTAACAATTCCACTTTAAAAATTATTTTCTTCATGCCTCCTTTGAAAAATTCAATCCATATTGCAAATTGAAGACCTTTTGTTCCTCCAAACAAGCACAAAAATAACACAATTCCACTTCAAAAATGGTGTAGATGATGCCTCATTTGATAAAATCAACTAAAAATCAAGTTCACCACCTGTAAATACAATAGCTCATGAAAAATAGTTTATTTTACTACTCTTGGCCGTACATGTGAAGTTGCAAACTTCACAGTATTTTTTGCAGTAAATTTAAATAAAAGAAATGGATCTTGTTTATAAAATGGGATCATTTATAAAAACCAGGATCCCGGGAATCCTTCCCCGTATTCAATGGGGACTGTTGGAAGGGAAAAAGATCCTGTTTCAAAATGGGATCCCGTTTCCCTTTCCAACGGTCAATTATTATAAACTAAGAACGAGATCCTGTTTAATGGATCCCATTTTATAAAGCGCGATCCTATTTTTTAAAATTTGAATTTCTATTAGCTTTGTGGTCAGGTTTTTGCCTAGGATTTTGGTTTGGGAAAAGAATTGTAAATCCGAACCTAGGCCTTCAACCTGGTTTGACCTACAAGTTGAAGGTCCTAACAATGTCAGAGAAAAATATCGACTTTCCAGACATATGGCTGACGACTTTTTATGTAGATTTTTGACGAAATTAAAACCCATTTTAGATGAGACAATGTAGATTCTAAATATGTATTCTTTTTGCAATTGGATTATTTTTCTATTTTTCAATTAATTTCTAATAAAATTGGTCCATAAACTTTAAATATCGGGGTTTTTACTATTTTAATAACTTTTGATCAACATAACATTTTGACAAACGGATTGCACAAGAAAAAACTTCAGACAATTCCTTTCAATTTAAAAAAAAAAATCAAAAATTGATAAGTTTAGTTCATCTTATGCATGTCGTACATGACAATTTTTCAAAACGACAAATCTGCCTAATAAAAAATTATTATAAAAAAACTTCAATAAAAAATTACAAAAAATTATCAAGAAAAAGCTTCAGCTAGTCACAAATCTTTTCCCAAAAGTATTTAGAAAAATACAATAATTTAAGTCAAAATATGGATGTCATACACGTGCATGGTATGGTAAAAAGAAAGTGACTTTTAAACAATGGATTTTAGAAACGTCTATCGAAACTCAATTTGTACAATCTGGGTATTGAAATAAATTACATATTTTGAAACTAGACTCTAAGCACTACATTTTATGATTGTGACTTTTTAGAAGATATCATCTCTAAGTGCTTCAAATTTTAAGGTCAAATGTGTCAAATTCTGAAAATCAGGAAAAACACTTCCACTTTTTGGCCAAAAAGTGGACTCAACTTCTTGTACACACCCACAAACCTTTTCCAAGGTTGGCTACACATGTTTCATTTCATAAATTAAAATGAGGTCTATAAATCAACATTCTCACGGTTGAAAGGAATGAGAGCACACCAAAAAAACACTTAACCAAGACCCAAAATAATGTCTCAGATCAATCACACTCTTCCTTAATTAATTCTTAATCCTTCATATGAAGTGTAAACATTAGGTTGACCAAACCTAATGAAAACACAAATGACCTTTGAAGTACACATTTCCACATCAAGATAACAATTAGATGATGCAACATGCTTCACCAATAATTGTAACACATCTTGGACTCCTTCAGATACATCTACATTAGTTCAACAACCTTCAAAGTTAGAATACTTCTCACCAGTCCATTCGGATTGCATAAACACACACAAAACTATGAAACTCAAATTCTGACGCACCAAAACATGAAAATATTTTCCATAGCACAAAGAACACCATTACAAGACATCATCTAGATCTACATGAGCTATAACAAACCAACAAAGGACTACGGAGTAGAAACATTTATCCTAGTCCACAGGCAAACAACTCTGTCAACCCAGTTCACATACTAGTGAACACATCTTTCACACTCCATCAAACTAGAAGGTACAAACTAGGAGATACCACCAAAAGATGCTCATAAACAACACCTCCGATCTGCACAAGCATAGGATTAACAAAGAAGAAATGTGGAGCACAATTCAGAGCACATTCTGAACACACACAACTCTAACTTCTCTATTTATTAATATTCTCAAAAGCACTTGGTAACCCATCACATAAGCACAATTGCTACATCATAAAGATAGCTCCATATACTCACAACATCTCATTAGCATCTCAACTATACATGCACAACCTACAACATCTTGTATTGTGTTGACATCAATGAAAACATCAATGGCAACTAAACCAAAGTTACTCATACTTGCAACAATCTCACCCTTTGTCATTCATGGAAACACATGATGTGAAAAACCATCAAAGACACATTCTCAATATTCTCTCTTCTTTTCACCTTCTTCTATTTCTCTCCCCTTTGACATCAATGGCAAAGAAAATAACTTCTGATCACTCCCCCTTAGGAGTGCACCCACACAATGCATACTATAACAATGAAACTTTCTATTCCTCCTACGAAGTAGACCCATCCATTAGTCCAGATAAATAAAGAATCTATTGATCCACTGGACTGATGCACCTCCATGTGCACCTAGTTCAAAGAAGGAGGGCCAATGACCCCCAACTTCTCCCTAAGATACTCAAAAGTATCCTTCAGAAGAGCATTGATAAATATGTCTACAATATGATCCTTTGTAGGCACATACTCTAGCCTGACTTCATTCCCCAATACTTTTTCTCTCAAGAAATGATATTTGATATATATATGTTTTTTCCTTGAATGCATTACTGGATTCCTTGAAAGATTTATAAGACTTGTATTATCATAGAAGATAGGTATAGGCTCATCACATATCACTCCAATATCCTTTAGTGTTTGCTTCATCCAAAAAAATTGTGTACAACAAGATGGTGCAGTAATAAACTCAGCTTCTGTAGTGGATAAAGAAACTAAATCATGTTTCTTACTAAGCCATGAAATCAATCTTCCACCAAGAAAGAAAGCACCACCACTAGTACCTTTTTATTCATCTACACAACCAACCCAATTAGCATCATTGAAAGCACTCTTGAGGTGAAATCAGTATCCTTAGAATACCATAGGTCATGTTTTGGAGTTCCCTTAAGATATCTAAATATCCTCTTTATAGCTGTAACATGTGCTTCTTTTGGTTCTGCTTGAAATCTGGCAACTAAACATACTACATGCATGATATCTAGTCTTTTAGCAATAAGATACAATAGTCCACCAATCATAGATGTATATTTTCTCTGATCAACTTTAGCAAAATTGCCATCTTTACTCAACTTACATCCGGTCACCTTAGCAGTACTAATTGTTTTGGAGTCATTCGTTCTGAACTTCTTTAGCAACTCTTTGACATACTTAGATGTCAAAATGAATATCCCCTTATCAGTTTGATTCACTTGCAGTCCAAGGAAGAAATTCAACTCACCAATCATAGACATTTCAAATTATTTTGCATCTCTTTTGTAAACCTCTTACACATACCTTCATTTCCTACAAAGATGATATCATCCACATACACAACTACTATCAACATCCTGTTTCCTTCAATCTTGAAATAAATATCATTGTATGTAGAGCCTTTGTTAAACTTTTAATGTGTCAAATATCTATCCAATCTAGCATACCAAGCTCTAGGAACTTGTTTCAATCCATACAATTCCATCTTCAGCTTACAAACCATATCCAATTTACCTAATAGCTAAAATACCTCTAGATATTCCATGTACACTTCTTCTTCCAATTCTTCATTCAAAAAAGAAAACATGACATGTGTTTGATATATCTTGAAGTCTTTATAAGCATTTAATGTGGAGAACATCTGAATTTCCTCCATTCTTGCCACCAGGGAAAACGTCTCTTCAAAGTCTATACCTTCAACTTGTGAATAACCTTTACATACAACTCTTGCTTTGTTTCTCATAACTTCACCATTCTCACTCAATTTATTTCTCAACACCCACTTTAAACCAATTGCATTCTTGTTTACTAGTCTAGGAACTAGTTCCCATGTCTGATTCTTCTCTATCTACTACAATTCTTCTTTCATAGCTCTAGCCCAACTTTCATCTTCACATGCTTCACTCATAGACCTCGGTTCTATCTTTGAAAGTAAACACAAATTTACCTCAATTTCCACCACTTTGTTTCTTGTCTTCACACCTTCAATCTTATCTCTAATTATCTGTTCTTTAGGATGACTCTTCTTTACATACTTAGGAGTCTTAGGAGAAAGTTCTGAAATGTCTTCGTCTTCTTCAATATGTTATTCTTCTTCCTCTTTATTTTTTTTTGGTATAGGTTCACAGATGAGCTCATCTATTTCAACTTCACTTATCTCAATTGGTCTATGCATATCCTCATCAACTTTCATATATCCACTCCCAACAGTCTTCCTTAATCTCTTATTGAAGCACCTCTATGCTTTTCTATTCATTGAATACCCAAGGAAAATTCCTTCATCAAATCTAGCATCAAACTTCCCAAGGTTCTCATCATCTCTTTTAATGTAAAACTTGCTTCCAAAAACCTTAAAGTACTTCACAATAGGAATCTTACCAGTCCACAACTCATGAGGAGTCTTAGTGTTGTTACCTCTTATCTAAACACTATTAAGAATATAAATAGCAGTTTGGATCACCTCTCTCTAGTATACATCAGGTACATTTGCTTCTTTCATCATGGTTCTAGCAGCTTCCTAAAGGTTCTTTCTTTCTATAACTACATTTTGTTGTAGAGTTCTAGGAGTAGAAAAATGTATCTTTATGTTGTGCTCTTCACAAATAGCATTAAAATCACTAGAAGTGAATTCTCCACCTCTATCAGATCTTAAACATTTTATTCTCAAGTTTACTTCATTCTCTACCCTTGCCTTGAACACTTTAAATCTATCCAGAGCTTGTGTCTTCTCTCTAAGAAATGTGACCCATGTTATTCTTGAATAATCATCAAAAAGGAGCATGAAATACCTATCACCATTTAGACTTCCTATTCTTGTAGGTTCATAGAGGTTAGTATGCACCAATTCCAACATTCTAGTAGTTGACTGATCTTTTACTTTAAAACTACATCTAGTTTTCTTTCCCAACTGACAACTCCTACACATAGTATTAGGCTTTTTGATCTTAGGAAAATCTTAGACAACCTCTTTTGAATTGATCTTGATCAAATTATCAAAATTTGCATGTCCCATCCATAGCCAACTTTCATTAACTTGATATACCAGGCACTAACCATCAACACCCTTAAGCTGATAAATATTTCCATGTGTTCTTCTTCTTGCTGCAACCACAATTCCGGACCCTTTTATGATCTCACATGTATTATCCTGAAACAAAAGCTTGAAACCTTTTCTACATGTTTTTCCAACACTTAGAAGATTATGCCTTAAGCCTTTAACATAATAGACATCATCAGTGTTGTGCTTTCCATCAAAACTAATTGTTCCTTTCCCAACAATATTTTCTCCAAAATCATCTCCAAACATAACTAAACCACCATCATATTTTTCAAGCTTAGTGAAATTACTTTATCTTTTTTCATGTGATAAAGTAGCCACTATCAATCACCTAATTGTCTTCATCTTGTCTAGCATGAAATGCAGTAACTAGAGTACCTTACTTCTCATTCTTCTTACTCTCTAAACCACTTTCCTTTCCACATCTTCCAGAATTAGCAAAAATAGATTTATTCTCCAAAGTTAAAAACAAGCATTCATCATCATTTTCCTTAAAATTTGATTTATCATCAGAAATTCTAGCATCTTCTCTGACATAATACAACTTATTGTACTTCTTATCCTTTATGTCTTTATTATTGTCTCTATCCTTCTTATGTACAACTTTATTTGGACATCTTGAAGCATAATGACCAATATTTCCACAACTAAAACATTTAAAAGGTAACATACCTTTGTATTTACCAGCACGTTTCTTCAACCTCCTTGTAAAATTTTCTTCCAACTCATCTGAACTATCTTCCTCTGGATCATCTTCCATCTTTGTATCTTTAAAGGCTAAATCTGTATTTTCCTCTTTTTTTCCAAACTTCTTCATCTCAAATGCAATCAAGGTGCCAAATAGTTGTTCTTTAGTAAACTTCTTAGGATCATACACTTCCTCAATAACTGAGACCTTATCACTGTAACTCTTTGGTAAGGTCATTAGGATCTTCTCTATTATATCCTCATCTGCTAGAGTACCCCCTTGATTCCTAACTTCATTTGCTACAAGGTCAACCCTCTGGAAATAGCTTGCAATGTCTTCACCTTATTCCATTTTCAAATTTTCATATCTCTGCTTTGTTGTCAGCTTCTTTATTAATTTCACTCTATCATTTCCTTCATAAATATCTTCCAACTTCCAAACTTCATAAGAAGTGCCCAAAGAAATAACTTTAGTTCACTCCATCTTAGATAAAGCACAGTAGATTGCATACCTCACTTTCTCATTCTCCTCATATGCAAAAACCTCATATGTAGTAGTAGGACCACTTGCCAGAGCAACATACTTCATCTCAATAGCCTTTCAGGTCTAGTAACCAAGAGAGATTATGCAACCTTTGATCTTCACTTTCTAGTCACTATAGTCAAATCCATCAAACATAGGGATCGCCAATTTGTGTGCCATCAGATCTACCTTAAGCGATTAAGGTCTTCACCAAGGAACCAAAGCTCTAATACCAATTTCTAAAAGGCACAAAACAAATGATAAAGGGGGTGAATCATTTATCACCAAATTCAAACATAGAACTTCGAACACTTATCAATTTCTTATCCACTCGATTATGTTATTAAGTATGAACATGAAATTTAGATAACAAAAAGAAAAATTAACACATTGACAACCAAATTTATGTGGAAAATCTAGTAAGGTAAAAACATCGGTGAGGATTAGCTCATAGTATAAAGTAACTACAAAATCAAATACAAAAGGCTCACTGCCAAGGGCTCACTACCCAAAAGGACTCACTGTCGGGACACAAAGGCTCATTTCCTACAAAAAGGACTCATTGTCCAATAGAGAGGCTCACTACCTATAGATACAAAATATTACAAAAAGATCCACCATAGAAAATTATACATATCCACATTCTTGATAAGAAGAATTGTAGGCACTGTCAGCTCACTACTTTGAGGAATCTAACACATTAAATTATTGCTACCTTAATTCACTTTCACACAACTTTTCTTCTCAAACTTGTAGCTTGATTCAATCATTCACAACATCTTGACTTGTATTTATACCCTCTTGAACCTTACAAACCTTTTCCAAGGTCAGCTACACATGTTTCATTTCATAAATTCAAATTAGATCAACAACTCGACATTCCTGCAATGGAAAGGAATGAGATCAAACCAAACAAAAACTTAACCAAGACCCATAATAGTGTCTCGGATCAGTCACATGCTTCCTTAATTAATTCTTAATCCTTTGTATGAAGTGTAAACACCAGGTCGACAAAACATAATGAAAAAAAAATGAACTTTGAAGTACACACTTCAACATCAAGAAGATAACATGCAAACGATGCAACATGCTTCACCAATCACTATGACACATCTTAGATTCCTTTAAATACATCTGCATCAGCTACAACAACTTTCAAACTTAGAACACTTCTCACTAGTCCATCCAAACTGCACAAATAGACACAACAACTCGGAAACTCAACTTTTGGAGCACCAAACCCTGAACATCTTTTCCAGAACACAAAGAACCCCAATAAAAGACATCGTCAAATCTACAAGACTTGAAACAAACTAGGAATGACTGTGGAGCAGAAACATTTCTCCCAATCCATGGACAAACAACTCTGTCAACCCAATTCACATACCAATGAACACATCTTTCGCACTCCATCAAACTAGAAGCTACAAAGTAGGAGATATCACCAAAAAATGCTCATAAACAACACCTCAGATATGCACAAGCATAGGATCAACATAGAATAAATGTGGAGCACAAATCGGAGCACATTATTAACACACACAACTATGACTTCTCTATTTATTAATTTTCTCAATTGCACTTGGTAACCCATCACATCAGCACAACTGCAACATCATAAAGATAGCTCCATCTACTCACAACATCTCATCAACATCTCAACTATACATGCACAACCTCCAACATCCTATACTATGTTGACATCAATGAAAACACAACCAAACTTGCTCATACTTGAAACAGTTTGGTCCCATGTTAGTCTTTTGTCTCTGTGTTGTCTCTTTTTCTTTTTGCTAGTCGTACTAGTTTAGTTTAAGTTCCTGCTTTAATTTGTTGGGTGCTTCACTTCTCGTGAGCCCCTCATTTTCCTTAATGGTTGTTTTGTAATGGGTACTAACCCATCTAGTATTAATCTAATCAAAACACTAATATTTTGATTAATTTTTTTAGATTTTAATAGTAAAATATGTCTCCACAATTTTACCTTTAATGTGTTTTTTATAAAAAATTATTTTAGGTTTAATAATATATGATCATTTAGATGTCATATTCATCATCCAACAATATGCATAAAAATGAAATATTGTGTTAAGAGGGTATGTGCAGGATCATCATGGAAACAATAGGCCCTTAAGTGGCAAAAAAATCAGAAAAATTAGAGTTAGGAAACTTGACATAAAATTTTGAATAATTTATCTATATTATTTCAAAAATATGTAAGAATAGAATCTGTAGAAAATTGAATGTAGTTTCTAAACTACTAGGTTTGTTTTTAAAAAAATATATATCTATTTGGTGAAAATTTGAAATTTCAATGCAGTAGTACTTAAATTTTAGGAAAAATAAGAGTAGGTGTCTGTCTAACCACCCTAACCACAATAAAATGATAATATTTTTTTATAAGATTTTAGATATATATAAGACTCATTTTCGATGTGATGCATATTTTTTCTAATTTTTTCTCCAAGTAAATAATTAATTATGATTTTTTTATTACAACTTTTTAAAAAATAAAAACTTGTATGTCTAACCTCAACTTGGTCAAAACTTCATGAAATTCAATTTTTTTTTAATCCAATAGTATGTGAAGCATAGAATGTGACGATGTTTGGATTCAAAAATGTGATACCATTTAAAAGCTATAGATGTTTTCAATCAGTCTATCAATCAAGAATTTAGTCATAATTTTAATAGAAAAATAATAATTAATTATTAAATTCAAAGTAAAGTATAATTTATATTGGTGGAAAACTAAGAATCTCCTTTAAAACCCTTTTCCTTTCATAAATTTTTAAAAAATCATTGAACACACATACCCATCATATGCCACTTTTGGCCCATCATGATCCACCCAAAATTTATATCAAAAAGGCCCTCTTAGGTTTCCTAATAGTATGTCCATCATGAAAAATGAAGTGAATTATCAATGGGAAGATAGAAAATAAAGAGTATGTTATCAAATTATAAGGAAATGACTTCTAAATGCATTGTTAGATGTATCGTGATATGGAGGTAATTGGTGCAAGAGCACCTTCACATCACCGTGTTCTTTTCTAGATGATTCCATTTTCCATTTGTTGAATTCATTTCAAAGTCATTTGATAAATATTTACAAAAAAATGTAAAATTGTCAACAATTTGTAAAAGTGTAAAAGTTGCCTAAAAGCAACATTAAAGGGCTAATGAGGTTTTAGTTGGTTGAGGGTAGTTAGAAAGTTAAAAATTGAGTAAAGGTGTTGTAATTTCCTTTAAAAAGTCTTTTGGAATCATTTTGTGGTCATTGGTGATTGATACCTTGAAGAAAATAATGAAAAAACTATATTTTTATGCACATTTTCTAGAAATTTGACTGTTTCAGGCTTGTGTACGGGCTTGTACAGATTTTTAATGGTTCAAAACTAGTTGTAAGTTGAAGATAAATCAATCACCTTCCTTTTCAAATTGATTTCATGCATCTTAGTTAAGATTTGTGGAAGATACTATTGGCATTCCCAAAAACAACACGAAACCTTCTGCAGAGAAGCAACCTAAGAAGTTGCTATTTCACCAGTCGATCATTTGCATTGATCAAGAATGAATGATTTACAATATACAAAAGCCCTGTTAAATAGAGCAGGTGATAGACAAGGAGCCGTCCAAACGTTAATGCGAAGCAGAGATGAACGGCAGAGCAGGAGACGTAAAAGGAAAGGAGCCGACCAAAACAATAATGCACCGAATGCACCGAAAAAGAAATAAATGCAGAGTTGGACTTAATAACACGTAGGTTGAAAAAATGTGCATGCCAACACCCCCCCTTAAGTGCAACTTAGGGAGAAAAAGAAAATGCAATATGCAATATGAGATGCATTATAGGTCCCGACAATAAAGCCTTGTTAGGTACCTATGTACAACTACAATGCAATGAACTACAAATCTCTCATAACCGGAGAAAAGGAGAAAAACCCTGTGGGAGAAAACTCCTCTCCAAAAGAGAGAACAAAAGTGAAAGGAAGGAGGACTCCTTAAGACCCCCCAAGGACAACTTCCTTCACCCCTAACATCGATCGCAATTGAAGATAGCGAGGAGATGCCAAAGGTTTAGTGAAGATGTCTGCAACCTGTTGCGCCATAGGCAAATACTCCAAAGCAAGAACACCATCTTGAATGAGCTGCCGAATGAAGTGCATGTGGATCTCAATATGCTTAGTGCATTGATGCTCCACTGGGTTGTGAGAAATAAGTATAGCACTTTGGTTATCACACCAAAGAATAGTGGGTTGATCAATAGGAAAGCCAAACTCATCCATCAACTATCGAAGCCAAAGAACCTCTTGACTAGCCAAGATAGCTCCTCGATACTCAGCCTCAGTTGATGATAATGCAATAGCAGTTTGCTTCTTGCAAGACCAAGCAACTGGACCAGAACCAAGACAGAAAACAAAGCCAGAAGTGGACTTTCTATCATCAACATCACCAGCCCAATCTGAGTCAATGAAGCCCACAATCTCAGTAGCACCTGATGTGTAGTGAATGCCAAACTGTATAGTGCCCTGAATGTATCATAAAATACGCTTGGCTTCCTTCCAATGACTCTCATGAGGATCTTGAGAGAAACGAGAGACAAGACCAATGGCAAAGGAAATATCAGGATGACTATGTGTTAAGTACAAAAGGCTGCCAACTAGTTGCCGATACAAAGTAGCATCAACGGATGGAGTAGTACAATTAGTGGACAACACAACACCTGACTGAAAAGGAGTAGGGGTTGGCTTGCAATCAGCCATTCCAAACCTCTGAAGCAAATCAAGAGCATACTTCTGTTGGAAGAGAGAAATACCGGTAGAACACTGATGGATTTGAAGACCAAGGAAGTAATGCAACAAACCAAGATCTGTCATATCAAAACGCTCCATCAAAGCTTGCTTAGTATCCTCAATCATGGCACTAGAACTCCCCGTGAGAATCAAGTCATCCACATAAAGGACAAGAATGAGAAGATCCCCCCCATGCCTTTGAATGTAAACTATAGGATCAGAGTGACATCTAGTGAATCCAAAAACAAGCAAGAAACTATCCATCTTCTCATACCAAGCTCTAGGAGCCTGTTTGAGACCATACAATGAATGTCGGAGCCTGCAAACAAGTGAAGGGTCTTGCACAAAGCCAGGTGGCTGCTCCATATAGATCTCCTCATGAAGATCACCATGCAAGAAAGCACTCTTCACATCCATCTGATACACTAACCAACCCTGAGATGCAGCAATAGAAAGCACGAGGCGTATGGAATCCATCTTTGCGACAGGGGAAAAGGTCTTGGAATAGTCAATACCCTCAACCTGAGAAAAACCCTTAGCCACTAGACGAGCCTTATACTTATCAATAGAACCATCGGATGCAAACTTGGTACGATACAACCACTTGCATCGAACCAACTTTCTTCCTTTAGGAAGAGGAACCAAATCCCAAGTATGATTCTTCATCAAAGAAGAATACTCCTCTATCATAGCATTATCCCATTCCGGAACACCCGAAGCATCTGAAAACTTCTGAGGATCAGTAGAAACTGCATGACTCAAAAGACTGCTACCTGAAGTGCGGGAACGAGTGGAACGTGTAGCTATGGGATCACCTACAAGAGAACCAACATCCTCAAGAAGTGTACGAGCCCATAAAGGTCGACGGGGTGCAGGTGGAGGAGAAGGAGAAGATGGAGTAATATCAACAACAAGATCGATACCAACATCAGGAACAACATCATTACAAGCATCATCATCATCATCTGGAAGCACAACATCCTCTGAAGAAGAACTAGGAAGAAGAGAGGGAGAGGCTTGTGATGGAGAATCCTTCGAAGTGAAAGACTCATCAAATTGAACATCACGACGAAAATGAACCTCTCGAGTGACAGGATCAAACAACCGATAACCCTTCACATCCTCACAATAGCCAACAAAAATGAACCGTTGACTTTTCTTCTCCATTGCCTTGCGCCTACCATCTGGAATGAATGCCCATGCATCACTCCCAAATACTCGAAAGTAGGAAACCTTGGGCTTGACATGAGACCAAGCCTCCTCGGGAGTCATATTCTGCACTGCCTTATGGGGCATACGATTCTGAATGTAGTTGGCACAATTGACAGCCTCTGCCCAAAATGCGGGAGCCATGGATCTAGATTGGAGCATACAATTGGCCATCTCCCGTAAAGTTCTATTCTTCCGCTCGGCTACACCATTCTATTGAGGAGTGTATGGCACTGTGTGTTGATGAAGAATACCCTTAGTACAACAAAATTCTTGAAACGCCTGATTGACATACTCCCCCCCATTATCTGTGTGAATCTTCTGAAGGGAATGTCCTGACTGCTTCTCCACAAATGCAAGGAAGGTCATGAAATGTCGAAGAACCTCATCCTTGTACTTCAAAAAATACACCCAAGTGTGCCTAGAAAAATCATCAATGAAGGTGAGCACATACTTGGCCCCTGAAAAAGGAGTGGGGAATGACATGAGGTCACTATGCACCAACTCAAGGGGTGCCGAAGCACGTGTGGCCATACCCTTAGGAAAAGGATCCCTATGATGCTTGCCAAGCACACAACCTTGACAAACTCCATCTGAACAAGAGATCTGAGGTAGACCAATTACCAAATTTTGTGTGCTCATCTGCTGAAGATATTTGTAATTCAGGTGCCCAAACCGTTCGTGCCAAAGCTTGCTTGTAGAATCTGCATGAGCAATAAGGGATGATCCTGATGAAGACTCAAATCCATCAAACCTATACAAACGGGCCGCATGGTCAATTGTTCCTGTAGCAATGACCTTCTCAGGATCCTGCATCTCTCGAATAGTCACATCAGTAGGAGAGAACTCAACAAGCCTTCCATCACCATGATTACAAATTTGATAGACAGAAAGCAGATTCTGGGAAATATCAGGAACAAGAAGAACATCATCAATGCTACCATCTTGCATATGAACTGAGCCTGTTCCCAAAACTGGAATTTGAGAAGAGTTCCCAACAACAATATGTGAAGTAAGACTATCAGAAAGAGAATCAAGAAGAGCCTCAGTATGAGTCATGTGATGAGAAGCACCAGAATCAAGAATCCAACTAGAACTGGTAGAGGACAAAGCTGTAGCTGAGAGGGCTTGCCCTTTTCCCGAAGAAGAAGACTTAGGCATGGCAAGATTATGCTTCCTCATAGCTTCCTCTAATGCTGCTAGCCTTGCAAAACAATGTGCATCATTATGCCCAAATTTTCCACAGAACGAATAGTTCTCCTTCTCTTCTTAGACTTGGAAGTTGACTCGATGGAGTTAGAAGGAGGAGGAGGTGAAGGATTATGCTTCTGATCAGTCTTCACCTTAGGCTTGGAGAGAGACTCACCACCTAAAGACGAATCTATCTTGGGCTTCTTCTTATTCTTATCCTTGCCCTTGGAAGATTGAGCCATTAAAGCACGACTCTTAGGAAGAGCATCCATCTGAATCAACTTGGCCTGCTCCCTAGTCAATCGATCACAAAACTCCTCAAAAGTAGGCATCTTATGATCTTCCCCCATAGCATCCATAGTAGAATAGAAAGTAGAGGAAAACACTTGAAAGGGACCTCTAAGCTTAGACAGGATCAAGAAAATACACTCCTTATCTTCTTTGGCATGACCACATCCTTTTGATTGAGACAAAATCAACTTGAACTATGCAAGGAAATCCTGAATGGAGGGAAAAGATTTTGGAGAGAGAGAAGTGAGATCTGCTTCAAGTTGTAAAATCCTAAACTGATTGACCTTACAATACAACACTACAAGCTTATCCCACACCTCTTTAGGTGTTTTACACTCAACAATATGAAATAACAAATTATCAGACACATGAAGACCTATGAGTCCTTTAGCCTCATCCATTTTGTTTCTATGAACAAATAGCTCAAATGTTTTTGTGAATTCAGTTTGGTCGGCATCCAACAATTGCCATAGACCATGAGATTGCAACAATTGTGACATTTTGAGTTTCCATGTGTGATAGTTGTGTGGAGTGAGCAATTCAATGCTAGAGTCCAACATGGTATACAAGGTCACACAAAGGACTAAAAAATGCAATATACACCCCAAAATAGATACAATAGTAACAATTTGCAACTTCTAAAATCACAATATTACCATCAAAATAAGCCCAACGCACCTTTAAAAACATAGTTCTTCCTTACAAGCTCTCATAATCATGATTGAGAGTGAATGAAGTAATGACGGGTAAAAAAAAATAGGAGTAAATTACTCTATCAATGAAAACCCACATGTCTTCAGCAACTCTACAAGCTCTGGAAATTTTACCGAGACAATTTAAGTGTGTTCTCCCACATAGAGATCCCTGAATATGAAGAATCATCCATGGGAAATTACAACAAAATATACCGTTCCTTGCAATCGTACCTGAGCATCCTAGAAGTAACTACAAAGCCTCCAAACTAAGCTTTAGCTTGCCTCGACCACATATCAGAATTCACATACGAGTTGCAGAGGCACAGCCAGGAGCGGAAGCTCTGTAGCAATACTGAGAGCCATGGAAGATGGAGCTCGGTGGTGTTCAAGCATCCCTCCACATTCGAAACCCTGGCCCTCGACCCTGATCTAAAGGACAAGATTCAGAAAGACCTTGACTATTTTTAGCAAAGCAGAGAGTTTTACTACAAGATAGGGCGCACGTGGAAGTGGGGCTATCTTCTGTGCGGTCCTCCTCTCACAACCAAGTAGAAAGACAACAAACCATCATGAAAGCAAAGCTAAATACTTGGTGAAAACTCTTAGCAAGGAAGGAGTAGATCGGTTGACTGCTCTGATACCATATTGGTGTTCCCAGAACAACAACCTGAAACGTTCACAATGCAGAGAAGAAACCTAAGAAGTTGCTATTTCACCAGTCAATCATTTGCATTGATCAAGAATGAATGATTTACAATATACAAAAGCCCTGTTAAATAAAGCAGGTGATAGACAAGGAGCCATCCAAACGTTAATGCGAAGCAGAGATGAACGGCGGAGCAGGAGACGTAAAAGGAAAGGAGCTGACCAAAAAAATAATGCACCGAATGCACCGAAAAAGAAATAAATGCAGAGTTGGACTTAATAACACGTAGGTTGAAAAAACGTGCATGCCAATAGATACAATCATTTTTCTCAAAACTGTCTAAATCCTGATCTAGGGTAACAGTTTTTAGTAAAATTCATGCTTCTCAAAATTTAACCATTGGATTGTGCTAAAAATTGAAAAACATGTCTATAATGATATCATCTAAAGTCTCACTAGAGCGATTGGATTAATTTGTTGATTTTTGAAAGTTATAGATGACTGTTTGCATGCATATCTGCTTATTTCGACCTAATTCGTAGCAAAGAAGTCCGGACAGCAAGCATGTGTTCCAAAACAAGTATACCTAAAAATGAGATATGTTTTTAATGGCTGAAATGGGTGCTCAAAAATTTATTTAGTTTTTTGAGATTCAATCTGGTTTGAAAGTTACACCGAATTTAGTGTTTTGATTTCCTTCAAGCGAAATTTGAGTTTTTGGTGCAAGTAATTTGTAAATTTGATGAAACAGAGGAATAAGGCTATGTAATTGGTTTATTTATGTCAAAATGATGATTTTGAAGATGTATGAGGGTCTAGTTTGAGTTTGATACAGGTTTAGAGTCATGTTTTGAAGAGTTGGGCTTTGTAGCCATGTAGAAATTCAAAGAAATTGAAGTGGTTTTGGTAAAGGATTGAATGAGAATTGTTTTGAGTATTGTTGTTTCTTCCTTTGCTCTACATCAGTAATAGACATAGATGCAAATCAATAAGATATACCATACATAAAAGATTGACATCATTAAAAATATGTTGTGAATGAATTTTAATCATGGATAATGGTTCATGATAACTTATATTAAGTAATAGAAAATTAACCAAAGACATATATATCCTAAGGTGGGTAAATATCAAGATGTAATAATGAAAGAAAAATAGGATAGATATAGAATATAAGAAAGAATTTAATCTAAAACAAATTAAAACTTTAGGAATGATTTCAAAATACTAATTCAAAGTGATTATATTATGTTTTGTTCTTGATTCAAGATATAATAGGTAGAAAACATCATTCATGATTATTTGCAAGTTTATGTGTTACTAGTATTGCTAGTGTTTTAGTTGGATAAATAGTTTGTGTTTGAAGTGGTTAAAATTATGTGTGAAATCATCTTATTATATGTAAATTTTGGATGATTGGAGTGGTTTGGTAATTTTATTATTTATGTTTATTTTTTTATAGTGTGCAGCTTAGGTCTTGGTAATAATATAGCCAAGTCTTAATGTAAACATTATGAATATGTCATATTTTCATTGGTCTAATTTCTTATCCTAACATTATAAAAAAATGTAAAACATATTGTGGAGTTTGAACTCTAATGGTTGAGTTGATATTTTATTGATTTATGGAATATAGTAATATAAATCTAGCCATATTATACATGGGTATGTGCAGGATCATGATGGGTCAAAAAGTGGCAATATAATGGGTATGTGGCTGACAACCTTTTTTTTACCCAAAATTGATGAAACGAAAAGGGTTTTTAAAGGAGATTATCAGCTTTCCAACAATATAAATTATGCTTTACTTTGAATTTAATAAATAATTATTATTCATTTTCTATTTGAATTAGGTCTAAAGTCCTGATTGATAGGCTGATTGAAAAACATCTATAGCTTTCAAATGGTATCATATTTTTTGAATGTGTCACATTCTATGCTTTGCATACTATAGGATTAAAAAAAATTGAATTTCATGAAGTTCTAACCAAGTTAAGGTGGTCAGACATACGAGTTTTTATATTTTTAAAAATTTGTAATAAAAAAACATAATTAATTATTTACTTAGAAAAAAATTACAAAAAAATGTGCATCACATCGGGACATGAGTCCTCTATTTATATGTAAAATCTTATAAAAAAAGTATTATCATTTTATTGTGGTTAGGGTGGTCAGAAAAACACCTACCTCTATTTAGAAACTACATTCAATTTGCTACAGATTCTATTCTTGCATATTTTTGAAATAATATAGATAACTTATTCAAAATTTTATGTCAAGTTTCCTAACTTTGATTTTTTTTGAATTTTATTGCCACTTAAGGGCCTATTTTTTCCATGATGATCCTACACATACCCACATACATATAAATATTTGTTCATATATTTAAACATGAATCTTAGGTAAAATAAAAGACAAGAATAAAACCTAAACTAGACCTATGATTACTATTACACACAAACAAAATATAAACCATTTATCCAAAATAAATCACTAATATCATAACTATTGGTGTAGGTTTCTATTTTCCTAATGGGTTAATTTATTTTCCCTTAGTCCTCGGTTTTTCCCTCACTTTATTAAGCTTGATTAGGATAATAATGTGATTTTATTACTAGGAGATAAGTGTGCAATCTCACCTTCCTTAAAGTGTTCAACTAAATTTCCACTTTTGGTGGTCCATCTCCACTTTTTTTGGTTGATTCCTATTGGTTGGATTTTACATCTACATCCACTCCTAAGTTCTATATAAACTCCCTATCTAACTTGTATTTGCATCTTCATGCATTTATCTTTTGCATGCATCTTTGCAATGTATCTTTTCAACTTTGAAGCTCTTAATGCAATATTGTCACATTGACATTACATAATATCTCAGAGTCTTGGTTTGCATTCTTATGTTTTTCCAATTTATGTAACTTTGATTCTCTCTTTAAAAGTTCCTTGGGTTATTCAATCTATTTTAGATTTCTAACATGGTATCAAAACTTTTGTTTTGAAAAATCTAAGTTCATATATTCCTGATTGAGAGATTGAGTTTTCATATAAGGATTTTGTAAATTCCTATATGCACTTCGCTTGTGTTTTAAACAATTTGGAGAATCAGAAATTATTTGCAAAGATCTAATAACCTCTTCATATTTCATATATTTTTTGTGAGATCTAGGTGATTGTAGCATTTCTTATTATACTGACATCATTTTTTATTGTTCCAATGCATCTTGAATGCTCGAGAATGTCAGATTTGGATTTTGTTTCATCCAAACTAGAGATCATTTGACAAATTTACAAATGGGGGTTTGAAGCTTAGATTTGAAATTTTTTTCATTTCTGCTTCAATAATCTAGCTTCCACTCATTGGTAAGAAAAATAAGTACTAGAGTCATTTTCATTTCTGCTTCAAAAATCTAGCTTCCACTCATTGGTAAGAAAAATAATTTCTTTGTTTTGTTCTCACGATCAAAAAACTATCTAGGTATTTATTAGATTTTGCATATATATAATATATATAAAAGAATATCTATCCAAAAAAATTCACACATCCATTTTTCTATAGGCTGAAGGTTAAATAAACTTCATTTTTCATCTTTTTCTGAGTGGATCAAAAAACCATTTTTGGGTTTTTTTTAGAATAAAAATACTTTTGGGTTTTTGTTATTGTTTACATGTAGTGAGCATATTTTTCATAAATCAAATTAGAAAAACTTTTTTGCTAGAAAAAACTATTTCCTAAAGGCTAAATTCAACCATTTTTTCAAAAATTCATAACTTTTCGCTACAATGTTCATGTTTGGAAAATGAGATATCATCATAAAGCTAGAGACAAGCACTTTCCATACAAAGAGGTATTGAAAATAATTTCTACCATTTTGTACAAGATATTTCAGGTTGAAGTGGTTTTGTGATAATTTCTTCAACATGCCATAATTTCCACCCATGTGCTCTAATTTTTGGAAACCAATAGGAATTGGAATGGTATTGAAGAGAGTTACAAAACCATAAGGCTAATTTTTTAATATTTTTATTTAAGTTCATTTTATATCCGAATTTGTAATTTTAGCTATTTTGAGCCTAAATTAAGCATTGTATCTTGGAAAAGGCTTTGTAAATGCACTAAATTATAAAATTCCAATCTTAAAATATTTAGTGGGGGTGATCTTTAATAGTTGTGAAAAGGTTGGGAGTGTATTGATGTTCATTTTTGTGTTCCTTTGTAATCATTTGAGGATCATATCATGGGTTTTTCTACTCACCCTTATGTGATAATTTTAGATAAGGGTTATTATGAATCATGAAGGAATTCTAACCCATCTCAAATGGCTATTTTTTTTTCTTACGGGTATGTGCAGGATCATGATGGGCCAAAAAGTGGCAATATGATGGGTATGTGGCTGACATCTATTTTTTTAACCAAAATTGATGAAATGAAAAGGGGTCTCAAAGGAGATTCTAAGATTTCCACCAATATAAATTATGCTTTACTTTGAATTTAATAAGTAATTATTATTCATTTTCTATTCAAATTACCACTAAAGTCATAACTGTTAGGCTGATTGAGAAACATCTATAGCTTTCAAACAATATCACATTTTTTTAATCCAAAACATGCATCACATTCTATTCTTTGCATAATATAGGATTAAAAAAGGAAAAACTGAATTTCATGAAGTTTTGACCAAGTTAAGGTGGTCAGACATACGAGTTTTTATATTTAAAAAAAGTTGTAATAAAAAATTTACAATTAATTATTTACTTGGAAAAAAATTACAAAAAATATGCATCACATCGGGGCAAAATTCCTCTACTTATATCTAAAATCTTATAAAAAAATATTATCATTTTATTGTGGTTAGGGTGGTCAGACAGACACCTACTTCTTATTTTTTCCCTAAAATTTAAGTAGCACTGCATTGAAATTTCAAATTTTTACCAAATAGATTTTTATTTTTTTAAAACAAACCTAGTAGTTTAGAAACTACATTCAATTTGCTACAGATTCTATTCTTACATATTTTTGAAAGAATATAGATAACTTATTCAAAATTTTATGTTAAGTTGCCTAACTCTGATTTTTCTAAATTTTTTGCCACTTAAGGGCCTGTTTTTTTCATGATGATCCTACACATACCCTTACCTTTATAGGATCATGATTTATCTAGACACACCTAGAGGGAAATCAGTACGAGGTAATAAAATTGGTCATGTATTAGGAGTAATTGGTTCTCATGTTGATGATTACACTATGTTGGTTATAGCAAACATTAAATGTCCCCGTACACTTTGGACCAAAATTTGGGAGATGTTTGGAGACCCTCATATTTCTCTATTTCAAAATGATCCTACTATAGATTTCCTCATTCCAGTTGATGATGCAAATAATGTACCCTTTGATGATGATACTTTAGAGGAGCTTAAGTAATATGCACGTCTTGAATGTTCAGATGACATAGAGGCTTTTCTTTCTTCACATCCTCAAGTTGATATTACATCAACAACACCTATTGTAGATTTAGATTCTAGAGATGCTTAATTGAGAGCCTCTAGTGATTCATTGTAGTAAGATCAGTTATATCTTTTGGATTTAGTTCATAGGGACCAATTTGTACTTGACATCTCTTGTTTGTTTGTAGAGTCCCTCATTTTAGATCTAGATGACACTATTGAGGGCATACATATTCTCTTTAAGGACCACTATTTTTTCCTTACATCTATTGTTGCTACTTTAGAGTTTAGTGTGGCTTATTTGAAAGCTTCCAATGAATTCTTGCAACAAGACATCTATATTCCTCCTAATTTAGCTTTGTGGGATGATCACTTGATAGGAGTTTTAGACATTTTTATGGAGATGTCTATTTTAGATATGGAAGACACATTTGAGGGGTTGTCTCTCATCTTTGATGACAATCATTGCATAACTATTGTCATACTATCATTGTCTTTTTCTTATGCTTTATATAAGTCTCTAGGAGATCCTATTTTTTCATCTTTAGCAGTGTGGCCTAGAAAGCCTAATTTGATCATGACAACTTTTAGCATCAACACGGGGACACTTGAGAAAACTTCAAAGACTTCATACATCTTGCATTGTCTTCCTACATATTCCTTTCAATACTTGAGAGATATCATGCATACACCTTTGATTGTTTACTTCCTAAGGGGAGGGACATTGTTTGATGATTATGGGCCATCTTCTCCATCAAGTTTTGAGCATCAACCATTGGATCTCTTTGTGTGGGGGATACTTATTCCTTCTCATCTTCTCTCTCTATTCTAGGGGGCGTTCTCTCTCTATTTGTAGGGGAGGATTCTTCTTCTTTACGGGGACTTTGGTATGAACATGGGTGCTTAACGATTCCTCATTTGAAAGGACCCATCATCTTTTTTATCCTCCTAAGTTGTGCTTAAGCGGGGTGTTGGTGTAGGTTTTTATTTTCCTAGTGGGTTAATTTATTTTCCCTTAGTCCTACGTTTTTCCTAAAATTTATTAAGATTTCTTAGGATAATAAAGTGAGTTTATTACTAGGAGATAAGTATGTTGTGCCCCCTTCCTTAAAGGATGGAACCACTTTCTATTTTTTGTGGAATCCTCCACTTTTGGTGGTCCATCTCAATTTTTTGTGTTTGATTCCTATTGGTTGGATTTACCACCTACATCCTCTCCTAAGTTCTATATAAACTAATTACTTATCTTGTATTTGTATCTTCATGTATTGATCTTTGGCATGCATCTTTTCCATGCATCTTTTCAGCTTGGAAGCTCTTAATACAATATTGTCACATCGACATTGCAGTATAATCTCTCAAATTCCTAGTCCACATTCTTATGTTTTTCTAGTTTATGTGACTTTGATTCTCTCTTAAAAATTTCCTCAAGTTTATTAAATCTATTTCAAATTTCTAACAATAACCAAGAAGATTCACAGTACTCTCAATTAACAAAATCTAGAGAATGTACAATAACATGAAATCAAAATAATTAAAATAAAAAGATAATTTTCAAACATCTATCAAGATATCTATAATATAATCCTCCAAAAATTCATTAAACTCTAAAGCAATAAATCCCATAATATAACTAAAGGTGAATGCAAATAGAAAATGATATTTATACATACAATTTGAGATGGCTTCACTGACAATGAGTCTATAGGAGAGAGGACTAAACATAAAATCATAGAAATCTCCTAGACTAGTTTCCCTATTAAACCAAATTTAATTTAAGGAAATATTGAAATATTAAACCTTAGTTATAGTTTATAGTTTATAGTAATAATATTTAGACTATAGTGCCTTAGGATTAGACTCATAACATTTAAGATTAATTATTTGAATTAGGGTTAGTTTATATTTTTAAGAGAATGTTAGCATAGATCATATGTTACATTGTTATTTAGCAAGGGTTTATGGATAATTTAGTTATTGCAGTTATTAAGACTGCATAAACAACATCCTCATTCTCCTTCATAAATGTATCATTGTGTTCCTTGAATATCAAATCAATAACATCAATATTTTTTCCAAGAAATGATAATTTTTTTATGCATTGAAGTTTATATAATGGCGTGTGAAGAATCCCAACTATACCTAGGAAAAACTTATTGAGAAAGGACTTAATCTATTATAAATACGTGATGATTTGGCCATCATTTTTGTTGGCAAAGTCGGCCTTCTCATTCTAGTGTGAAGCTCTAGCATGGTGCTCTAGGCCTATCACTTGGTTTTAGTTAGTTCGGGTATATAGTTTATTAATTGTCAAACCAACTGCTCGTACATGTGAGAAGATGACCGATAAGAACTTGTGGATCCATGATACTTGCTCTGCAATAATAATAAAATATATTATTATAGTTCCTATTATTGAAATGTGTGGCATGAGGTAAGCCATTAAAATTCAATGTTTCTTTTTTCTCATTCATTTGCACCTCTCTAGATGCATCAAGTGTGTTTGAAGGTAGCAATAGAAGAATATTGATGTGTGAACATTCTTCTATGGGCTCTTTGAAGGGTGTAAGTAAAGATTGACTATTGGGTAGTGAGCATTTCATTTGAAGATTTTATCAATTGGTAATTGCTTCTTAAAGTTAAGGTGCCATTTCTTTATGGAGAGAGTGTGTCATTGATCCAAATTCAAGGAGGTTATGTGAGTTTTTATGTTTATATTTGAAAATTGGGAGTACAACTAATATTGTGAAAGAGAAACTAGCTATAGGAACACTTATGAATTTGGAATCTTTGACATTTTGGTAATTTGTAAGTGCCTTATAATATTTGTGTACAATTGTACTATCAAGAAACCAATTTTTCATTGTTATTTTTGGGTATACACTTTATGCAAGAAAATAATGCACACTTAGTCATTTGCATGCATAGTTTGGTATAGTCAAAATTTATGGAAGATATTTAGAGGTATTTATAAAGATGATGGTGTGGGATTTATTTTTTCTTTGAGATAAGGGTATCTCTTATATTAACATTTATAATGGGTGCCTATTGATCAAGGATTTTATCAACTTTGATGTTGGTAGTGTCATCATGGTTATTGGGAGTCATAACAGAGGATGTGTTGGAGTGATCAAGATTAGGGAGAATCATAAGGGAATAGAGTCTCCAATATCTTTACCAAAATAAAAAGATGAGTTTATCAATGTTACTAATGGATCTTCAAATAGTTATACTTGGAATTTTGAGGCCATCTTTGTTACAATTGATGACAACTCCAAAGACTTATTTAAGATATTAAATGGGTAAAGTGTAACAACGTCATATTGAAGGTTGGTGACATTGGAGGATAAAGTAATTTCCATCATCTCAAGTCAACTTCACGTTTTGAGATGATGCTTTGCATGAGAAGCATTTTTGGCTTTAATTTCTTTCTTTTCCTTTTTGTTGTTGATAGATTTGAAAATACATATATTGTGAAGTTTAAATTTTGGACTTAGCTAATGGGTTTGGCAAAGATCTTAGTATGGATCATTGCCCAGAGAGTTCACAAGACTGTAACTAAGGATTATACCTTTATGAGGGTTGAGGAGAAAACTTGGAGGATGGTTGTCCAATAATTATAGTTTGGACCAAGGATTATACCTTTATGAGGGTTGAGGAGACAACTTTGAAGATGGTTGTCCAATAATTATGGTCTATGTTTTGAGACTTCATAGGAGGATGAACTCAGGAATTCAACTCAAAGCTACACATTTCCAAGGGTTATGAGGCAACTTGGATGAGTTCAACTTGATTTGGGATTTTTTTCTTCAAAAGGATAATCTTATTAAGAATGTATACATATTTTTTTGTAATCAACAAGTTTTATCAAGTAAACCTTAAGGGGGGTCCCTTGGCAAGGTGATTTTGTGGTTTTAGGAACAATGTAATAAGGGGGGAATGTTAGAAAATGTTAGTGTAGATCATATATTACATTGTTAGTTAGCAAGGGTTAATGGATAATTTAGTTATTGTAATTATTAAAACTACATGAACTACATTCCCATTCTCCTTTATATATGTATTGTTGTGTTTCTTGAATAGAAAATCAATAACATCAAGCATTTTTCCAACAATATTATATTTAAGGAGTAGTTGGTAATGTCATTTCCAATTCACATAAAGCGGTTCTCAAATATAAAAAAACTATAAAATTAATAAATACATGACATTTAATGGATTTAAATGGGTATTAGTAGGTTTATATGCTAATATTTAATCAAGGGTAAAAGGTAAGTTAAATTAAGGTTTGTTCTATCATTGACATATGCACATTCTCGGTTCACTTTTTACTTAGTCCATTTAAGAAAATGATGAATCCATGCAAAACTATCATGTGAATACTTCAGATGCAATAATTGTAGGAATATATTCATGGATTGATACCTTAGCTGAAGAAACAAATTTTTGAAATTATTAGTGATGACATCAATTGTGTTAGGGCTTATAACAATGTCGTTGAATAATTATCCTTGAATTTATTTATTATAATGTGGTAGTGTATATGAACATATATTTGAAAGTAGAATCATTGATACATACATTACTCATGACCATCAATATGCGATTATATTGTTATTATTATTATTTTAGTGTTTGTGGTTTTGGTTTTAGGGCTTAGGATTTATAGTTTAAACCTAAAACACAAACCCTAATTCATTGAATTATAAAATTAGTTTGCATACAAATTTTATCATTATTTAAATTTATTTATAATATACGGGTATGTGCAAGATCATGATGGGCCAAAAAAGTGGCAATGTGTAGGTGATATGATGACCCATGTGGTTGACGACTTTTTTTTTTACCCAAAATTAATGAAACAAAAAGGGTTTTTAAAGGATATTCTCAACTTTCCACCAATATAAATTATACTTTACTTTGAATTTAATAAATAATTATTATTCTTTTTTTATTTGAATTATGCCTAAAGTCTTGATTGATAGGCTAATTGAAAAAATCTATAGCTTTCAAACAACATCACATTTTTAATCCAAAACATGCGTCACATTCTATGCTTCGTATACTATAGGATTAAAAAAGAAAAAATAATTTCATGAAGTTTTGACCAAGTTAAGGTGGTCGACATACGATTTTTTTATATTTTTTAAAAGTTGTAATTAAAAATCATAATTAATTATTTACTTAAAAAAATTACAAAAAAATATGCATCACATCCGGACATCAGTCCTCTACTTATACCTAGAATCTTATAAAAAAATATTATCATTTTATTGTGGTTAGGGTGGACAAACACCTACTACTTTTTTTTTTTCCCTAAAATTTAAGTACTACTACATTGAAATTTCAAATTTTCACCAAATAATTTTATTTTTTTAAAACAAAACCTAGTAGTTTAGAAACTACATTCAATTTGCTACGATTCTATTCTTACATATTTTTGAAATAATATAGATAACTTATTCAAATTTTTACATCAAGTTTCTCAACTCGATTTTTCTAATTTTTGTCGCAAGGCCTATTTTTCCATGATCTTGCACATACCCATACTTGAAGGAATGGAATTTAGGATTTGGGTATTCAGGTTGAGGACTAGATTTTAGGGATTAGATTTTGTATTTTAAAGTGGGTTTATCATTTTAGGGTTTTTGGTTATAAGGTTTATAGTTTAATGTCAAATGTAAAGTTTCAACCCTAAACAACACTTTATAAATATGAATCCTAGAAACCTGGTTTTTAACCCCAAAACATTTAGAAAAATTTGAATAGAATAAAAAATGCACTAAAATATAAGTACCTTCTTAAGAAAAGTGTAGCATAGAATCATGGAGGAAGGAGATTATGTTTGGGGGTGTGGAGGTTTCTATAGGATTATATATGTCCATCTCTACATTCTTTCTTTGCTCACTAACATAAATAGTGAAAAATGCCCAGAAGCATGGACATAAAACAAAATATACTTTTTAGATTGGATATCTAGGAGTAAAAAAATATACATTTATTTTTTATTCTCACACATAATGTATATCCATTACCAATGAACCTTCATTTGTACATCAAGTATTCACTTATGTTTGGTTATATAATCCATAACAAATACTCATTTCTTAAAATTGGGTATATGTTTAGTTGATGTATATCCATTTTGTGCAATGAATTTTGGCCCCACATTTTTCCTTCTCAACATGGACTCAGTGTATTGCACCTAGTCTTATAGACTTACTCACAAAAACTTGAGGTCTATCTATCATACAATAAGTGTAGCTATTGGTTGGCTTAGACTTGTCATTTCATTTCTCTTTAATTGTCCTATAAAGAATACCTCTAGGATCACCTTCCTAGGTATATTTGAGTCCAAAGGGAAGGAGAGTTCACCTATGCTTAAGCATTGACTAATTCATTCCATAATATAATTATACATCCTCTCCAATACCTCTTGTTGAGAATCCTTGGTCTTTGGTTTTAGTGATAGCCTTTAGATCTTGTGGAGGTATATATATGAGAGCCAACAAATTCAAGATCTTATCAAGCTATTTTGTGTTTCATTTTTTCTTCATAAGACAAGAGGAAATACCTTCAAACTTTCCAATGTCCTTGTAATCTTCAAGACATTTGAGAGTCAGCAAACTCAATACCTTCTTCAAAATCATGTTTTCCTCCGAAATTTGTCTATACGCTCTCTTTATGACATAGTGGTCAACAAAACTCTCACCGTCCATCCTCATGTTATCAAAAATCATTTCAAGAGTTTGGATTTTTGTTACTATTACCTTCACTATCCCATGACAAGATGTCTCCAAGGTAGTCTATGCATCATTTGCATTTTTTGTAGTCCTCTATCTAAGAGTAGATGTTTGGAAAGGTTACACTATGTATGGAAAAGAAAATACATGTATTTACTTTTTCCTATTCCTTCAACAGTCTCTTCTCGTCTGCTGCAAGAGCATTCCAATTAGCAGGAGCCACGAATGATAACTCCGCTGTCCAAAACTACTTTCTGCACAATTATCCTCTTCAACTGATCTCTAAAATATTCGTTATTGTCTCCTTGCAAAATGGTATAATATTTATGAATGCACCATTAAAAGCCATGACAAAAACTTGAAAAGCTTGAAGTCTTTCTCTCAAAACAAAAGATTCAAGCTTCTTGTTAAAGAAAAATTATAATAAATCTTTCACCCGAGAATGATTATTCTATCTACAATGCTCAGCCTGTAAACTCTAATATCCCCTTACTCCTTGATACCGAATGTTAAAACTGATTTAAAAAGAAAAAAATACATGTAAAGTTTAAAATTTGAGCAGATAAAATTACAAACCTAGATCCAAAATATTTCCATCCCACGGCCTAAGATACTCCAGCAGTTAAGCTTGAAATATATACATGTTAAATTATATTTCCGGAATGTTATAAAATGTGTATGGCTATATAACAAGGCGTGTTGTTCTATTTCTGCAGGGGATGTCTAATTATAACTCTTTATTCATTAGAAAGCCGCCACACAAAAATTATACGAAATACTTTCATCAAATGCACACAAAACAAACACAATATCTTTATTACAATAGTTTTATTTTTATTAAATAGGGTTGTTGTAGTAGGGAGAGGTCTTAGTGGGTGTGATGAAAATTTTAAGGAGTATTTTAAATCTTGTAGTTTAATGAATTTTGCAGTGTAGTTTAAATATAAAAGTTTAAGATGTAGAATTTAAGGAAGCTAGTGGTCTCATGAATTTTATTATTTTATCTATTCAATTCAACAGATAGAAAAAAATGGTATACAATATGCTGAAATATTTTGAAGGAGAGTTCAATTTGATGCAGATACCCACTATTCAAAGCACAAAAAATTAAACAAAGAAAACCTTCAAACCAAACCAGTATTAAGTAAGATCTATGAAATCGTAATGAGAAAAATGTAAATTCATAAAAAAAAAAATTATTAAAATATATAAATTATAATTTAATGCATTTGTGTTGTTGCTAAAGTTCTTTAGTGTGTACGCTACTCTCAGAATCAACGAGATTAAAAAATATAAAGATGGATAATTTTCCTCCAAACTCTTTTATGAAATAATTGAAAAAATCTAAAATTCTAAATGATTGACTTCTAAAAATAAAATATATGTCTTAAGTCAAGATCTATTAAAATAAAACAACATACAATGGATTTGTTTGACCCTTGTTATTACATAATACCAATAATTAAGCATTTTATTCCTTGAGATCAAATGATGTGTAAATTAGTTAATGGAATGAAAATACACATTGTAGCTATGGACAAGGTTTTGGTCAACATGAATTTTTAATGACCCTAATGTTTAAAGATTAGATTAGAGAAAAAGAAGCTAAAAAATTGCATGAAAATATAGTAGTTTTGAGCTCTTTTGTCATTGCGAAGGCCTCTAAGTTGTACTATTCTATTGCATTCACTCAGGTCATTTGTCTTGTACGTTTAATGGTTCTTAGTTTTATTCTTTAATAACAATTTTTTTTCAACTTTCATAATTTGTTATAGCAAGTTATCTTCAAAAGTAAAGTCCAAAGTTAAAGCAGTGATGATAGTAGATGCCCATTTATTGCTATTTAGCATGTGTCTAGGATGGAAAAAATATGCAATGAGAACTCTTTTAAATTTGTTTAAAAAACATTCTCAACTACAAGTATCTTCCCTCTTTATGGCAAGCCAATAAGCATTATTTCTATTCAAATAAGTCTCAACACAAAAACTATTAATGAAATGGCAAACAACCCTTTTAACATATCTTTAATGTAGTTAGACAAATTACTCCCTACCACAACAATTTAAGATTTTACAATCTTAGTTTTGAAGCTTAACATCATTTTCCAATGAATGAAAGTAAATAGTATGTCGAATGGATAACATTCAATATGGGTTTTTTTTTTGTAAGAAAAAGTGGTCAAGCCACTATAATATATTATTAATATTTATTATGTAATATCCAAAATTCAAAGGGCATACTGGTAGGAAATAATTAGGAAGAAAACCTCTGGTTATAGCCTCAAGAAAGTTACCAAATTTGAGTATAAAACCCAAATAATTATGTCACTACCTTTTATCACATTACATTTCATCATCTATGCTTTGATACAACTACATCACATATTAGCTTTGATGTTTTGATACTGCATATTACATAGTTGCAAAATTAACATCTCCCTATGTCTTTTTTCTAAACTCATAAACGAGGATTCATTATGCATTTTTAGTATACCTCTTTACAAAAAATAACAAAAATCCTTTAGATTCTACTTGTACATCATCTTCCAATGAATGAAAATAAATAGCATGTCGAATTGTTAACATTCAATATGTGTTAACATAAGTTAATCAACATGAATATTTATATACAATTTATGATTTTGTTGTCATAATTTCAAATACACATATTTCCTTGTCTAACAGTTTAATCCCAAAAAAAAAATTTACTTCCACATCCTTTTCAAAATGTAGTTCATTTATTTCAAGTTAGATGCCAATTCATGTTAATTTTAAAAGAGATCGGATTAAAAACATAACCGAATTTAAGACGAGCAATTATGAACACACAAAATAAACACACACATAACAAAAAATTATGTGGTTCATCATAATGGTTACATCCATGGGAAAAGTAGATATTTCTCTATTTTATTCACTCTATTTTCTCTCGTTGTGCATCCACAACAGTAGTTTACATTGTTTTATACATTTATCAAAAGATCTCTTGAAGTCTCTAAGGAAATGAAGAGACAAAAAAGAAAGGGTGGTAAAAGTGGGAGTTGAATGGTCAGGAACCATTGGACTTTACTCCTTAACAATCTCCCACGTGAAGTCCAACCACTAATACAAAATAAATCCACTCAAAGAAATCCCCAGTTTTTCATGCCTATTGTCACATTCTGACAAGGCCAAAAGAAATTCTGCACAACTTGAGCTTCTCCAAATTTTGTTCAAGGACACTATGGATAAGCCTTCTCCATCTCAGATCAGAGTCAATAATTTTCCCAAATAATGACAATACAGTATTTACATATTACCGCAAAGCACAAAATGCACATAATCATTCATGTTCATTCAAATCCAAAAAACCAAGCATTGCTTCCTCTGAAACTTCAACACTGTCAGATTTATGAGATCCTAAACCAACCTTAGCTTCTTCCCTAGTCATCTCATTGGTGAAATTCAATCCCTTAACTATCTGGTTTTCTAAAGACTTTGAAACTCTTCATTTCATCCATTCTTGCTCATGCCCATGAATAGAAGACAACCTCGACATTTATCATATGCATGGATTACCTCATGAATTATGACTTGATTTACATCATATTGAAGAGTCATATGATTGTTGCACACTTCAATCCCCTATCCTAGCTAGTATCCACCACTAATCACTTTCCCACAGTTTACTGCCTTGAAATTTTTTTGTCCTACCAAATAGCCAAACTTCCCCAAATGATCCATAAGGAATTTAGTGGTCGAGCTTCTCAAACTTTTATTTATCATTCTTTTGGTCTTCTATGAACTTGGTGTTCCAGCCATACTCATACTTTTGTCAACACTAATAGTTATTTCATTTCCCTCTTTAAATTCCTCTATTAAATTCCTCAAAGGTCTCTCATCAATTTTTCCATCTAACGAACCCTCAATTTTCCTTGTTCAAGAGTTTTTTGTTGACAATTCTTTTGCCTGAATTCCAACATCACCTATTGCAAAAAATTCCTTTAATTTCCACCTATCAGGCATCATAGAAGGCTTGACATGATCCTTCAAAATAGCTATGATTAGAACCACGAATGGAGAAAAATTAAATTTCCATATCAAAGCAATGAGCATGAATCCCAACACAATATGAATAGTGATCAAGAATGCATATATCATATAATTATTCATTCTCTAAAAGATGGCTTGACTTGTTAAAACAACACTAATGATGACACTAAGCACTAGCTTAGTAGGAACAATATTAGATACACTATTGGTAGCATCAATCACATTTTCCACAACAATTGCATCAATATTAACATCTCCAGTCATGTCACATATATGCTTCATTTGCTAAAGTCAACTCACTATCTCATATTTATGCTATGCTTCCTTTTCATCAAGCTCATTGTGTTCCCCTACCCGAGAAACATCAATAACCTACTTTGCTATCTTTATACCATCTGCTTGGGATGACTTCTCCTTGACACCAACATGCTCCATGTCCACACCTCCACCTTTCTATGAATCATTATCCTTATTGAAATCCCCATTATTCTTGGGGAAAATTTGAATATAGGCATCTGCAATAAGGAAACAAAAAAAAAATTCTTGTCCAAATTGTTTACTGTCAACACGAGCTTCAGACTCCACATGTCCCTCTTCTGTATTATTTGAAAAAAATTGATCAGATTCCAACATTTTAAGGAATTCTTCAAAAATCAAATCAACTTTAGCATCTAACTTGTTCAAAAAACTTTTTCTTGAAGCCCATATATTGTAAGGAAATTAGAGTAGTGGAAACAATTTTCTACGCCAATCTTGAGAAGAGATATTATGCAAAACTTTTAAAAGTTGATCAAACAGTTAGATAAATTCTAGCAACACATTCACAACAAGAAAATAAAAAATTAACACAAACACTAGATATATGTGGGGAAAACACTTTCAGGTGAAAAAACCCACACTCCAAAGCTTGCACAATGTATTTCAAATCCAACAAAATTACATACACTTGTAGAGAAATTCTTTTACAGGAGTATTGCCAGTTAAAAAATCTAGAAGAATTATGGTAGCAATTTGATAGCATAACAATACCTACAAACTCAACACACAAACTACTCATCAAGCCTTCAATTTATAGACTTTTGGCTATACAAGAAACCATTGGTGGTTTACAAAACAATGTGCTTGGCTTCTCCACCAAGATTCCATTCTAAAAATAAGCTCTCGTGTCCAAATTCATATTTCCCATTTTTTATTCTTACCGATGTCATAAAATCTGTCATAATAGGCCTTCCATAACCTACTACTATGTGGGAATCTTCTAACATTTAATAAACCAATTTTCAATGCACCGATAGTGAGTAAATGTTGTAGAAAAAATATTAAATACCAAAAATAAATGCTACAAGAAATATGCAAGGTTGAAACACCTAATTTCCCAACATTCTCTCACTTTTCAAATACCTTGCAAGGGCCAAGGGGAACATACCATCATGGATCAATTGCTAGGGGTTGACAGGGCCATAGACTCATAACATCACCTAAATTTCATAGTGCTCATGAGCTTAGTTAATGCATCTGCAACATTCACCACTATCTCTACCTTTTTCAGCTTCACCTTTCCATCCTCGACCATATCTCTCACGAAGTGATATTGAACATCAATGTGTTTGGTCCTGGCATGAAAAGTCAAGTTCCTCGTAAGGCAAATTGCACTCTGACTGTCACAATTGTAGTGTCAAAAAAAATGGTCTTTTGACATTTTTCACACTCGTTTGGGTCCTTATGGATTTTGGCTTAATATTTCCTTGATTTAGTGTTGTAAAGTGGATAACACATTCACATTAGGCCTTGGGCCCTTGTGAACTAAAAGGATTCAAATGGTAACTTACTTAAGTGTTGTAAAGTGTTGTAACATACTTTCACACTTTTCTAGGGTCTTGTTAATAAAATAACCTCTTTTCATCATTTACCAAGCCTTAGTTCAAAGTGTTGTAAAGTTTTGTAACACACTTTCACACTTTCCCAGGATTTTCATTAATAATTGGGCTTTCTTATGCTTTAATTGGCCCCATTTTGCATCCTCAAGCCTTATTTATGTGTATTTTTTAGAATAATCACGACAAATATCATTTAAAATATCAAAATCCCAAAACCCACATTAGATTCCTGAGGGAGAATGAGTCCTCTTAGGTGGGACCCATTCACCAAGGGTGGCAAATGAGTCCCCTTCAACTCAAAATTCAAATTTAATTTAAAATTATGACGAATTTTTATTCTCCAAGATTTAAGGTTGGCCTGTAGTGTTGTAATTTAGGGGATTATTGTATAATTGAGTATAAATACAAGGTTCTTTCTCTCATTTCATCTAGACTACCTAATCAAGCAATCAAGCATTCACGCATATAGTTCACAAGAGAATTTGAGCATTCATAAGAGCATTCAAGGCATTTCAAGGGCAGATTATCAAGCATTCAAGACCTTTCTTCAAGTGTCTTTCATCATGTCAAGGATTTTTTGCATCATTTTTTTTTAGAGCTAACATTTGTGATGTAGAATTTGTGTTTCAAGCAAGCATTGCATCAACGTCAAGCTAGATTTCAAGTCTACATCCATTGGAACCATCACTTACATGTTTGCAGCATTCTATTATAAGGGTTTGGTGAGTTGCAGCATCATTATCTATTCTATTTCATTTCATTTCAAGGGTTTAATTGCCAACAAGGGGTTTGACCAAGGAAAACCCCTATTCACTAACCCGCACAACATTTTTCCCTCTCTTTGCATGTGATTTACAGGTTTAGGTTGCAAATTTTTCAAGGAGAAAGATTGGAATAGTTGTCATAAAGTTGTCAAAGTGATTCAAAGTTGTCAAAGTTGTCATCAACCCTTGGAGAAGATTGGAGAAGGTCTACAGGTTAAATTTTGTAGTTTCAGATCTGGAAACCAGTTAGGAAGAGCAAAGCAAATAGAGAGCTACATAATTCAAATTTCAATTTCTAAAAATCTAGAAGTGGACTAATTCACCACTATTGGTGAATGAGTCCCACTGTACAAGCTTGAACATGATTTTTCCAAATCTAAGTACCCTTTTGGCTGAAACCTGCTCCTACACATTTTCTAGAAAACTCTACTGATTCGTCAAGCTTGGCATATGAGTCCTAGTTAGCTTCAACATCAAACTTTTTAGTGATCCAAACCTCCATTCTAGCTTCTTCAGTTTACCAAGTGCACACTACTAGTTTCAAAACTTTTTGTTACATTTTACTAGCATTTTTAGGTCATTTAGTATTAGTTTTCATATCACACTATGTTTTGAAGAATTTTGTATTTTCCAAGTTTACACTTGGTGGTGAACCCTTATTTGCTGATATCATTTCTCTATAACCCTCCCTTTTTCATATTTCAATCTCCTTTGCATTGAAATCTCAAGGGTTTGTTCTTGAGTGAATAGTGTAATTTGTCCCCTTTCCTTTTAGGTTGCAAAACCTTAGAAGCGAAAGTGAGAAGAAAATTTTTTCTTATTCAACAATAAAGTGTAACTGCACCCTGTTTCAATTGAATATCTAAACACAAATGCTTCAACCAAATGGCTTCTTTACAGGCATGAGTAGTTTCCATGTGCTCTGCCTTTCCAGTGGACAAAGCAACCACACCCTATCACTTGCTCATCCAATTGATTGTACCACCATTAAGAGTAAACACATATGCACTAGTGGACCTTATGCTATCAACATCACCAACCCAATCTAAATCCAAAAAACCATAAATACTCAAGGAATGTTGATCTTCAGTACCATGATAACATATAGAGTACTCTCTTGTACCCCACAAATATCTAAAGACCCTCTTAATTGCATCCCCATGCATTATTCTAGGATTAGACATAAAACGAGAAATAATTCTCACTACTTGAGAAATGTCTGATCTTGTATAGACCATAGCATATATTAAGCTTCCAACTACAATCTGGTAAGGAACTTTTATCATGTCTTCCATCTTCAATGGGGATGTATGACATTGTGAAATAGAGAGCTTTGTTCCCAATGTAACAGGAACACAAAGAGGTTTACAATCTGGCATGTTATACCTTTGCAAAACAAAACAAACATACTTTATCCAATCCATAAAGAGCTAAGATTTCAATTATGAATTCAAACCTTTGCCTTTCCCAAAAAATGGTTCATGTCAGTAATATATAAAGCAATTACAATGAAATAATCACCATCAGATTTAAAATATACATAGTGATTAGATTTAGACCGCACAAATTCCAAACTCAACACTTATGTATCAAACTTCTGGTTGCACATCCTAGGACTTTGTTTAAGGCAATACAGAGATTTATTTAACTTACAAACCAAATAGCTTTTACCTTTTACCATGTAGTGCTCTAGTTGTGTCATATAAATTTCTTCCTCCAAATCATTATGAAGGAATGTAATTTTCACATTCATTTGTTCTACCTCTAGATCATAAGTTGTTGCAATATATAATAAAAACTGAATGGATGTCATTTTAGCAATAGGAGAAAAGATCTCACTGTAATCAATACCCTCAACCTGAGAGTATCTCTTTGCAACTAACCGTGCCTTATGCTTTTTAATATTTCCATTTGAACCAACCTTTTTCTTAAAAACCCATTTACATCCAGCAGGTTTCCAACCTTCAGGCAATGGCACAAGGTCCCATGCATCATTCCTTTTAAGAGTTTTCATCTCTTCATCCATGGCTATTTTCTAGGACTTGCATCATTCTTTCCTATAGTCTCTTGCACAAATCTTGGTTCATCAACATTAGTACTCAAAGAAAATATACACTTCCAATCATCAAGTGAATACCTATACCTTTGAGGTGGTTTCCTTTGCCTTGTAGACCTTCAAACAAGCTAAGGTGGAGGTCCTTACACTTCTTCCTCATCTTCTTCCTCTTCTGAAGATTTAGAGCTTGATGAGCTCTCCTCAACTTCTTGTCTATTTTGGGGTCTCGATTCAACTTCCTCAAGCATAGAAGGAAGTTGAAGCACATCCTTTTTCTGTTCAATTTCTTTATGTTGTTATAGCTGAAAAGTAATTGGAGAAGATTTAATCTCTCTAAAAATAACACTTCTGGAATAAATTACCTTTTGTGCAACAAGGTCCCAAAGCTTGTATCCTTTCACACCATAGCTATAGCCGATGAAGATACATTTGACAACCTTAGAATCCAATTTTTTCCTCTTCTCCTTTGGCACATGTGCATATGTATCACAACCAAAAACTCTAAGATGTCTAAGTGAAGACTTTTTCCCTAACCATGCCTCCATTAGTGTTTTATCAGCAAGCACTAATGTAGATCTATTTATCAAATAACAAGTAGTGGAAACAAGTTCAATCCAAAACTTTTGTTCTAGACTAGCTCCACTCAACATGCTCATAGCCTTCTCCATCAATGTTCTGTTCATTCCTTCTACAACTCCATTCTTTTATAGAGAATACAAAGTTGTCTTTTGCCTTTTAATCCCACAATCTATACATAATTTTTCAAAATTGTCTATAGAACAGTACTCACTATCATTGTCATTCCTAAAAAATTTAATTTTCTTTCCACTTTGAGTTTCTACCATAGCCTTGAACTCCTTAAAATGACTGAAAAACTTTAGATTTACTATTTAAAAAATATGCCCATGTTCTCCTACTAAAATCATCAATGAAAGTAACATAATAAACTGATTTACCAATAGAAGCAACATCAATAGGACCAAATACATAAGAATGAATCAGATCCATGATACATGAAGACTTATGAGAAGATGAGTAAAACTGAACATGATTTTGTTTTCCATAAATACAATGTTCACAAAAATCAAACTTTAGATTGCAATCATTCAACCCCTCAACAAGGTTCTTATTTTTCAGAGCTTTTAAACCCTTCTCTCCAATGTGGCCAATCCTTTGGTGCCATAACATGGTCTTCTCTACAAGCAACTTTGATTCGGTAGATAGATCACCCTTGGGTACCCAAAAGCCACAACCATCCGCAAAAGAGAAAACCATCTCTTTTTTCAGCGAAGTAATTTTTGGCTTAATCTTACCAAAAGTGCTAGTACATTCAACTATGCATGCATTAAGCTAGTACAATGTACCCAATTTTCTTCCTCTCACTATTACCATAGCACTAGAACTTAGGAAAATGGAGGAATGTGCATGAATGTGTTCACACCCACTTTCAAAGAGGCTCCACTCAAGGATAACCCTAGAGACTTCAATGCAAAAGAGATTGAAATCTAGCAATAGGGTTATCTTGGGGGGTTAAATGATAGCTAATGACGGGTTCACCACCAAGTGTAAACTTGGAAAAGGCAATTTTGGAAAACATAGTGTGATATGCAAACAAATGCTAAATGACCTAAGAAAATGGATAAAATGTAGTAAAAATCTATGAGACTAGAAGTGTGCACTAGAAGACTAGAGAAGATATAATGGAGCTCTAGATCATTGAAATTTTTTCTATTGAAGCTAACTAGGACTCATACGCCAAGCTGGGCAAATCACTCCAACTTCTGAGAAAATGTGCAAGAACAGGTTTCAGCCAAAATGGTATCCAAATCTATACAAATATCTATTAGGGCTATATAGTGGGACTCATTCGCCAATAGTGGCAAATCAAGCCACTTCTACTTTTCTAGAAATTTTGAAGTGAATTTTGTGCCTTTTGGTCTTATCTACTCTTTTTGACTGGTTTCCAGATCTGAAACTGCAAAATATGACCTATAGGTATTCTTCAAGATTCTCCAAGGCTTGATGACAAAATTGAAAACATTGAGGACTTGATAATTTTTCTCCACTTTTGCTTCTTGTAAAATTTGTAGCCTAGCTCTACAAATCACACACAAGAAGAGGGAAAAATGTTGTGGGGTTAGTGGATAGGGATTTTTCTTTCTCAAACCCCTTGTTGCTAATTAAACCTTGAAGTAGAATGAAATATGGGAAGAGAATGATGAATGAACAAATAGCAATATTGCAACTCATCAAACCATTGCAATTAAGTGTTGAAAACATGTAAATGATGGATCCAATGGATGTGGAGTTGAAATCTTGCATGATGTTGATAGATCTTGAATGAAGCTTTTAATTGAATCATAAACCCTACATCACAATTGTTATCTCTCTAAAACAGCATGATGCAAGCAATCTTTGACATGATCAATGACACTTGAAAGATGCTCTAGAATGCTTGATAATCTTCCCTTGAAATTCCTTGAATGCTCTTGTAAATGCTCAAATTTTCTTGTGAACTCTTAAATGCTAGGTATGAATACTTGAATGCTTGGGATGAAAATGAGTGAAAGAACCTTGTACATTTATACTTAATTACGCAAGAAATCTCAAAAATACAACACTACAAGCTGACATCAAATCTAAGAGAATAAAATCCAACTGGAAAATTGATTTAAATTTGAATTTTTGTCACATGGGACTCATTCTCCCAAGGTGGCGAATGAGTCCCATCACACATAATGTATGGGACCAAAAATTAAAAATTTCTAAAAATGTGTGAAACTTGCATCAAGGCCAAAAAGACCTACGTGGGACTCATTCACCCAAGGTGGTGAATGAGTCCCAAACACTAAATATAGGCCACACAAGCCAAGAACACTTGAATTATGATTGGATACTGATTAGTATTGGGATTATCCTCAAAAAGATGAAATAAATGAGAATTGTGGATGTAAAATAGGGCCAATTAAAGCATAAGAAAGTCCAATTACTAATGAAAATCCTAGATGAATGTGAGAGTGTCTTCCAACACTTTACAACACTCCAAATAAGGTAACATTAAGATTAATTATGATTAAAATTTTGTTTATTATGCTTATTTAATTGATAAAAGCCTAGAAAAGTGTGAAACTGTGTTACAAAACTTCACAATAATTTTGCAAGGAACCATTAAAATCCTATTAGTTCACAAGGGTTACTTTTCTGGTGACTCCATTTATCCCCCACTTTAGTGAGAGGATGAACCTAATTTAAACTCACACTAAAGTAGACAAACATGCATCAAGAGTAGTTCCAATGCACAAATGATAGAAAGACGAGACAACAACAATCAAGAGGGGTGATCAAGGCCCCAGGATTGAGATCCCATAACAAACTAGCATGAGAAGAAGGGAACGCACATGAGGATGATATAAAGAACAATGAAAAGGAAAAGAATACATTTCCAAAGATGAAAAAGAGAAAGGAAAATAAATAAAATAATTGGATCAAGCTTCAACCATTTGTCCAGCACGATGTGGATAAGATCTAGGTTGTTTGTCTAGAAAACACATACTCACTCTGAGGCAACATAGCTTTTGGATGCCTGTCAGGTGACAAGTCCTAAAAAGGTGAGAAACATACACTCATGGATGGTATGCACTCACACACATGCAAGTGGATATGAGGAAAGTCATGCCTCAGAATGGGCTTCTTGCTCAACCATACTGTATCGTAGAAAAAAGGCAACTTGCTTGATTTGGGGAATAATTTATGATAAACTGGACTTGATGAGGTCTTGATTTGGTGTTGGGAGGTTCTTTTCAAATCCACACTAGGTCTTGGACCCTTTCAAATGCATTTAACGATGTCTTGTGAAGTTATTGTGAACTATTGTAAAACATTTCTACACTTTTCTAGAATCTTGTTATTATAATTCATCTAAAATCCACCTTTTTACCCTTTATCAAGTCCTATTTTAAAGTGTTGTAAAGTCTTGTAACAAGATTTCACACTTTTCTAGGCTTATATTCACCATTTACACCTTTCTTATGCTTTATATGGCCCCTTTATGCACTCATAAGTCATAATTAAGTGTATTTGTGAATGTAAACCTAACAAACCACATTAAATGCAACTTAATTCCTGACACCGACTTGCAAGCTTAGAGGGGGACCCATTCACCATGGGTGGCGAATCAATCCCTCTTGGCTCCAAATTCAAAATAATTCAAAATTCCTTTTGGGTTTTTATTCAAAAATATCTTATGTCGGCCTGTGATGATATATTATTGGGTAATTAGGGCATAAGAGTGTATAAATAAGAGTTTTTCCACCCATTTCAATCCCCATTAATCCATTAACTCATTTTCACAATTCATTCATCATTCATCTTCTCTTTCAAGTCAAGTAAGCTAGGGTTTCACCATTCTAAATCTTCAAGATAGCTTCCAAAGACATTCAAGGGCATAATCTTCCTCTATTACTGTAGAAATTCAAGATCAAACATCATGGCAAGGTAATAACTTCATTGTTTCATGCTTCATTACATTTTTTCATCATCATTTTGGTTTAATTACCTAAAAGGGTTTTGACCAAGGAAAACCCCCATGCCCTAACATCCAAAATTTATCTTTCTCTTCTTGTGTGTTTACAGATTTAGACATCTTTGAAGCTTGGAAATCATTGGAGATTGCATTGCAAAGTTGTTCAATTCATCTGTTCATTGGAAAAGTTGAAATACCCACAAAAAGTCACTTTTAGGCCTGAATCTGACAGTTTCAAAACCAGACACCTAGAGAAGCAAAAAGTGTAGACCGAAGGCTCCTGTTTCCACCTTTGAATCTATAGAAATTAAAAAGTGGAATTATTCACCATGGGTGACGAATGAGTCCCACTTCCAGGCCTATTTTTGGTTTTCTACATTTTTAGATACCCATTTGTCTGAAATGGGTTCCAGAACATTTTCACAGATCTAGGACTAATTCGCCTAGAATGGAAAATGGGTCCCATCAGCCCTAAAAATCTGGGTCAAAAAAATTCTAGAAGTCAATTCTAGCCTTCATCAATATCTTAGGTGCACCCTTTCAGTTTTCTACATTTCTGTTACAATTTGCATTCATTGTTAGGTGTTTTTGAATCACACAATGTGTTTTCAAACAAGGTGCATTTCTTTAGTTTTCACTTAATAATCAATATATTTTACTAGTTTTCTACATCTAGATCATTGCATTTCATCATAATTCAATCATACATTCCTTAATTTGAGTGAACCACCTAGATTTGTGGTGTGGGATCTATCTCTTTCCTTTAGGTGAAAGACCCTCTTTGCTCAAGCAAAAGAGACATAGCATCCTTAACAATTAAAATCTATGGTTCATTTTGGTGAACCTACTTTTTTGAATACTTTCTTGTCTTATTTGGATTCCTTCATCATAGATCTAGCCTGGCATTGATCTTACATTAGGGTTTGCATGGATTCATTTGCATACTAGGTTTCAAATTTTGCATTCATAAAAAAAGTGCATTTAGGTTGCATTGTTGGCATCTAAATTCATTTAAATTTTCTAAAATTTTGCATTTTTAACTTAGGTCTGCATCATAGCACTCAAAAAAAACAAAAATCGTAAAAAAATTCTGACAATTCTGAAAAAATGTCCATACTGGGACTCATGCGTCACCTTGGGCGAATCAGTCCCTTTTGACCTTTGAAACTACCCTTTACAGAATTGAAAACCCTTTTCATCTTTTATTTGGTGCAATTACCTACCTTTATCAGTTAGATGAGTTTTTGTAACAGGAATTTCATTAGATCAAGCTTAAATTAGCTCATTTCACATTTACATCTCCAATATTTCATTTTTCTGATTATTGGATACTATCATCAACAACTTACTTTATTTTACATCTGAACCTTACATTTAAATCATTGCATTGCACTTTATTTACTTTGGCATAGCATGTTCTTTTTCACAAGATGTGTCTTTGATTTGATTAAACATAGATTTTATAAGCATAATATCCCCTCTTATGAGTTTGATTTTGATCACAACTATGAGGAACATAGCTTTGACCAAACCCTTGCATTACCCATTGGTGTGAATGGAGGTGTAGAAAATCATAACACACATACTTTTTCTTCTCTCGATATCTCTCCTATTAGTGATGAAGGTATCTTGGTGAAGGAATTTACAAGCCTTGAGAGTTTTGATTGTTCATCTCCTCATTCCCCTTTGGAAGATGTTAGACAACAAGAACATGAGATCATAGAAACATTTCTAAATATCACCTTACCTAATCTCCATAACCATGACAATCAAACTTGTTCTTCTTTTAATATCCCTCCTCCATGCAAAGAGGATAGGGTGGTGTTAGAAGATATACCTATTAAGATTCATGATAATCTTGACCCTCCCTTCCCTAACTCTCCTATTGTTTGGGACAATTTATTTGAAAACCATCATGGTCCTTCTCTTGATGCCTCCTCCACTTGTGATGAAGCTACTTTACAAATTTCAAACTTGAATGATTATATTACAAGCTCTCCTAGTAAGGTAGATAATATGGAACAAGAGAATGAGACCTTATAGACAACCGACAATTAAATAGAGTCTTCTTCTAATTCCCCCACTATCAATAATCAAACAAATTCAACCATTCATAACTTCATTAGTCGTGATGCAGTTATTTTGGATGAACCAAGCCTTAATTGTCACAAACATGTGGTTTGTTGTTCTCCTAAGAACTCTCCTTCTAGGGAGGATATTACAATCCAAGACAAAGATAACATTGACAATAATGATATTATGCCCTTCAAAAACAATGCAAACTCTCATTCACCAAGGGCTATTAATATTATTCAACCTCAACTTATCCTTTATCCCCCTTCACACAAACACACTCAACACAAACTTGAATTCACCATCTACCCACCTCAAACTAATGTGTCACAACAACTAAGTCATAATGTTGTTGCTCATACATATAACACTAGAAATAATTTGCAACCACACCAACCCACACCAACACCCTTACCTTTGCCAAATCCGATTTTTCCTAGAGATCCTTGATTGAATTCACACATTCAGGAGTACAATCTTGTTGAACAACTAAAGAATACTCCTGCTAAGATATCCTTATGGGATCTTATTCAAGCATCCCCTCACTATCACAACATGATCCAAGCATCCTTGCAACAAGTTCATGTCCCTTCTAATGCGCAACCAATTAACATAGCAACCATGATCCAAGGAATAAATGCTAACAATGTTTTCCACCAAAGTGAACTCCTCCCTTTAGAAGTGCAAAAAAAAATGAAGATTTCATGATCATTGCTTGATACAATATGATAGAGATAAAGAAAAACCCCTTATTGACAATGGCTTAGCCCTTAATGTGTGTAGCATAAACCTTTTGGATAGGCTTTGTGTGGATAAGTAAAAAATTCAACTTGAATCTTTATCTATTAATGGCTTTTACAATGTCAAAAAGACACCACTTAGTGTGATCACTTCACCTATTACAGTTGGAGAAGTCACATTAAACACACAAATCTAGGTTATGGGTATGTGCAGGATCATGATGGGCTGAAAAGTGGCGATATGATGGGTATGTGTAGGGCATGTGATTGACAACTTTTTTTTTACCCAAAATCAATGAAACGAAAAGGGTTTTTAAAGGAGATTCTTAGCTTTCTACCAATATAAATTATGCTTTACTTTGAATTTAATAAATAATTATTATTCATTTTCTATTTGAATTACTAAAGTCCTAATTGATAGGTTGATTGAAAAGCATCTATAGCTTTCAAAGGGTATCACATTTTTGAATTCAAAACATGCATCACATTCTATGCTTTGCATACTATAGGATTAAAAAAAAAAATTCATGAAGTTTTGACCATGTTAAGGTGGTCATACGAGTTTTTATATTTTTTAAAAGTTGTAATAAAAAAAAATCATAATTAATTATTCACTTGAAAAATTTACAAAAATTATGCATCACATTGGAACATGAGTCCTCTACTTATCTCTAAAATCTTATAAGAAAATATTGTCATTTTATTGTGGTTAAGGTGGTGAAACAAACACCTACTTATTTTTTCCCTGAAATTTAAGTGCTACTACATTGAAATTTAAAATTTGGGTATGTGTAGGATCATGATGGGCCAAAAAGTGGCAATATGATGGTTATGTGGCCGACGACTAATTTTTTACCCAAAATTGATGAAACGAAAAGGGTTTTTAAAGGAGATTCTCATCTTTCCACCATATAAATTATGCTTTACTTTGAATTTAATAAGTAATTATTATTCATTTTCTATTCAAATTATGACTAAAGTCTGATTGATAGGCTGATTGAAAAACATCTATAGCTTTCAAATGGTATCACATTTTTGAATCAAAATATGTCACATTCTATGCTTCACATACTATAAGATTAAAAAAAAAAAAAATTGAATCATGAAGTTTTGACCAAGTTAAGGTGGTCAGACATACGAGTTTTTATATTTTTTTTAAAGTTGTAATAAAAAATTCATAATTAATTATTTACTTGGAAAAAAATTACAAAAAAATAGCCATCACATCAAGGCATGAGTCCTCTACTTATATCTAAATTCTTATAAAAAAATATTTTCATTTTATTATGCTTAGGGTGGTCAAACAGACACCTACTTCTAATTTTTTCCCTGAAATTTAAGTACCACTTCATTGAAATTTCAAATTTTCACCAAATAGATTTTTTTTTTAAAGAAACCTAGTAGTTTAGAAACTACATTCAATTTTCTACAAATTCTATTCTTACATATTTTTGAAATTATATAGATAACTTATTCACATTTTTATGTCAAGTTGCCTAAGTTTGATTTTTCTAATTTTTTTGCCACTTAAGGGCATGTTTTTTCCATGATGATTTTGCACATACCCATTTTAACCAAATAGATTTTTTTTTTAAAATAAACCTAGTAGTTTACAAAATACATTCAATTTGCTACAGATTCTATTCTTACATATTTTTGAAATAATATAGATACCTTATTCAAATTTTTACATCAAGTTTCCTAACTTTGATTTTTCTGAATTTTATTGCCACTTAAGGGCATGTTTTTTCCATGATGATCCTACACATAACCTTATGCCTCATGATATTTGATGTAACCTTCTTCTAGGTGGGTCGTGGATTCATGCAATGAAAGTTGTTCCTTCTACTCTTCATCTCAAAATGAAATACATCTACAACAACACAATCCACACACTTGACACTGATCTTGAACCTAATAGTGCCTTATAACTTGCAAGAAACAAAGAAAATCACATAAACAACAGAACAACAAACAACAACATATTGAACAAGTCATGATGCTATTAGAAGATGATTGGGGTTCCTTGGATTTTGAACATGACTCAGATGACCTTTCAAAAGCATCCACCTCAACCACTTTCTCGAACAAAGCAACTTACACAACAACCTTTGATGAACGTAATCATGAACAACCACCGACATCAAAATAAGTGAAGAAGATTTATGGACATGGTTATTAACTAATGAAACAACTTGGATATAGTGGAAAAGGATGTGGTGTTCATGATGAACAAGGTATTCACAACCCTATAGACACTATCACACAACAAACCACTCATGGTCTTAGTTATTGTCCTTTGATAGAGATCACCAAGCCTTCACTCAACATCAACAATCTCACACAACATACTCCTAAATCATCCTTATGTTCAGTCATCCATCCTGAACTCCTCAACACTAATGGTCTTGAACATCATCCTTTACACAATATGACACAAACAATGAAACCTTTGCTTAATGTCAATATCATCTCGCAAGACACCAATAATTTGCATTTGATAGATTTTCTCTCCTCCTATAAGAGTGAGAAAAAAATCTCACAATCTAAAGGGTCTTGTGTATGTATGAAAACTAATACTAAGCAAGATGTGTCTTTTTCTTCAACTACAAGACCACCTTCTACCATTGATCAAGAGGGTATCTTGTCAAGACTCCTCCAAGATCACTTGATTAGCCTCCCTCCCAGAACTCATAAGAAATGTTATTGCAAGACTTCAATCTGTGCATATCATAGAGTTCATGGTCATTCCACTAATGAATGTAAGGCTTTGAGTCATAAAATCCAACATTTTTAGGATTTTGGTGTGCTTCCCTCTGTGGGGGCACCTAATTCCTCTAATTTATCTTGATTTTCATTCTCACCTACATTTCATCAATCATTTTGGATCACCCTTGTCCTACACTAAGTTGAGGGCAAGGGGATAAGTAGCCTTGTCCTTATATGTCACATTTCATTGCCCCCTTTGGCTAGCCATTAACCTTTCATGAGCATATAAGATCAAGCTTGGGATGTGGACAACATGCCTTAAGTTTGCTCACATGTGACATACATACCTTTTTCTTGACATAGCTTATCAGAGACATATGACTTGTCATAGGGATTTCTGAATAAGCTCTCATGTTCTTCTTCTACTTTAAAGCAATTTCTCATAGTACTATTGTTCGCAACCACTTTAAAGTCGGGGCATACATCACCATTCACATTTTATTGTGTGATTTTATTTTCTTGTGATTTCTTCTCTCAAAAACATTAGGTACAATGTTTCCCAAGATGAGGCCTTACACTTCTCCTCTCTTGGAAACAAGATGATACCATTTGCAATTTTTTTCCTCTCTTGGAAGCATTAGATACAATGTTCCCTAGGGAGAGATCTTTCATGAACTAAAAAAATACCTTTGAACAATCCTTGCACTATCTTGCATTAACAATGTTTGTGAGTGTCAAGCATACAAACTTTTTCTTACTTCATAGAGCTTGAAATTCATTTTCCTTTGTGATGCCTTATTAAAGTTATCAAGAGGTATAACTTTGGTATGGTTGATGGGGAATCCCATTCTAAGGAACAAATTTCCCCATAGACACCTATATGTTTGTGAACACATATCGGTCGTATGTGTCTCACCTTTTGGGCTTTCTCACCCTGCAGATAATCAAAAGTTCCATGGCCCCAGAGTGAGTATACTTTTTGGATTTCTCACTTAGCGAATAGCCAAGAGTTTCGTCGCCCCAGAGTGAGTACGCATTTTCTTTCTGAAACAAACAAGCCTAGATCTAATCCACAACATGTTGGAAAAATGATTGAAGCTTGATACACCCCATTTTCATTTCCTTCTAGTTCTTTCCATGGTATGATCATGTATCTTGTCTTGTTGTAGACCATTCACCTTGTGCATGTCCTTCTATGCTTATTTTGGTTTGACTTAGGATCTTAGATCTTGGGGGCTTGCGAAACCTCCTTTGATCTTTGTTATCCTTTAGCATCCGCATTGGTACAATTGGAAATATCTTGAATGTCTACTTTAGTGTGAGTTTGAAGCATGTTCATCCTCTCACTAAAGTGGGGTCTAAATGTACCATAGAAGAAAGGAAACTTGCTTGATTTAGGGAATAATTGATGATAAATTGGACTTAATGAGGCTTTGATTTGGTGTTGCGAGGTATTTTTGACATCCACACTAGGTCTTGGACCCTTTCAAATGCATTTAATGATGTCTTGTGAAGTTGTTGTGAGTTGTAAAATATTTCCACACTTTTCTAGACTCTTTTTATTATAATGCATCTAAAATCACCTTTTTACCCTTTATCAAGTCCTATTTTAAAGTTTTGTAAAGTCTTGTAACAAGATTTCACACATTTCTAGGATTTTCTTCACTATTTACACCTTTCTTATGCTTTATATGGCCCCTTTATGCACTCATAAGTCATAATTAAGTGTATTTTTGAATGTAAACCCGAAAAAGCACATTAAATGAAACTTAATTCCTAACACCCACTTGCAAGCCTAGAGTGGGACCCATTCACCATGGGTGGGGAATGAGTTCCTCTTGGCTCCAAATTCAAAATAATTCAAAATTCCTTCCGAGTTCTTATTCAAAAAGACCTTATGTCAGCCTGTGATGACATATTATTGGGTAATTAGGGCATAACAATGTATAAATAAGTGTTTTTCCACCCATTTCAACCCCCATTAATCAATTAACTCATTTTCATAATTCATTCATCATTCATATTCTCCTTCAAGTCAAACAAGGTGGGATATCATCATTCTAAGTCTTCAAGATAGCTTCCAAAGAAATTCAAGGGCAAAATATTCCTCCATTGCTACAAAAATTCAAGATAAAACATCATGGCAAAGTAATAACTTCAATATTTCATGCTTCATTACATTTTTTCATCATCATTTTGGTTTAATTATCTAAAAGGGGTTTGACCAAAGAAAACCCCCATGCCCTAACATCCAACATTTCTCTTTCTCTTCTTGTGTTTTTGGAGATTTAGACATCTTGGAAGCTTGAAAATCATTGGAGATTGCATTGCAAAGTTGTTAAAGTCATTTTTTCATTGGACAAGTTCAAATACCCACAAAAAGTCACTTTCATGCTTGAATCTGATAGTTTTAGAACTGGACACCTGGAGAAGCAGAAAGTGCATACTGAAGGCTCCTATTTCCTATTGGTGTAATTAATTATTGAATTATACTTTAGGATAAGTTTACTTAGGTAATTATTTATTTCCTAGGATAATCATTATTTAATTCTTATCTTATCTTATTGAGCTATCTTTTTGCTCAAGATAAGATTAGGGTTGTCTTTTCCTGCTTTATTGCATCATTTCCTTTTTGAAGGATTTTGTAATATTTGTAAAAAAATTTCATTCAATAATCAATAATTATTTTTATTGCTTGCACACATTTTTGCTCTGGGAGTTTACAAAACTTCTATTGTTTTATTTTGAATATCTTGTGCATGTGATAGGTGATTGCTTGCAGGTGTTCTTGGGGACTGTGAAGTTGGTTTGTCAACTTCTACATGGTATCAGAGCTCCAGAATTATTGCTACATGTTCATGATCTGAAGGTATTATCTCACAACATCTTTTTCTATGCAAGGGTTTCAAGTCCGGTTGATTTTTTGTAGATCTAGGGGTAGCTGAATTTTTGGAGCACTTTGAGCTCAAACGGATGTCGCCATCGCGATCAGAGCGTCCAAAAAACCTAGAAACACCTTTCATTTCATCGATTTAGGTGAAAGTTGAAAAAAAGGCAAAAAAATTTTAGCCCGAGACCGTACAGCCCCAGGGTACGATCTTTGAGGCAAGAAAAATTCAAAATAAAATAAAATAACTATTAAAAAATTTAAAAAAAAGTGTTTGAATTTTGTGCGGCCCATTATAAATCACCCCACCACTAGCCCACCACCAAGCGGCCACCATGCCCACCACCAAAAGCAGCGGAACCTAGAGGAGCCACCCTCTCCACCATCAGTTTGGAGTTAAGCCCCCGCAGGTTTGGGGCGTGGTCATTTGGGGGACCAGGAGCTAGTTCCCAGCCCCCCCGCCTGGCTTTAAGCCCATTTTTTCTTGCAGGAGGTCACATCATTGACCAAGAGCCGTGGAGCAAACCCCTAAGCACCAGTAGCGGTCACATGCGAACCAGGAGTTGAGCCGAAGGGGCCAATTTTTTGACCCTGTTTAGTGCTGAAAGGTCCTAAAACAAGGCTTTTTTTTCATTTTTTCATAACTTGGTCAAACAGAGGTATTTTTTCACAAACGAGATATCGTCGAAAAGCTGGTTCGACGATCTTCACAATGGGGGTGGTTTAATTTTCTGATTTTTCTATTTTGATTCCTTTTTGTCCTGTTAAAGCCAGAAGTTGATGTTTTCACTCCGGGAGGCATAACTTTTGCATTCTGGCTCCATTTTTTGAAAAAAAATAGGAGTTGGAAAGCTAGTTCAGTACTCTACACAGATATCAGATTTTTTTTTTCAGATTTTTTACCAGGTATTTGATATTTATGTTTGATCTTAGCCTTTACCTTTTCAATTATTTTCTTGGGAAGCATGCAATCAGGGTATTTTTTTGAGATCAACAAGCATTGTTTTTCTAGATTTGAGAGTATGTATTGCTGTTTTATATCATGTATTTACATAACATTGTACCCCTTACTCCATTCAACTATTTTGGTTGGAAAAAAAAAATGGAGATTCACTTGAAACACAAAGGGTTGTATAGGGTAACCATGGGTACAAAAATTAAACCTATAGGTGCTACTAAAAAGAGAAAATGGTTTAATAGGTGTGATGAAGCTTATGGTACATTATGTCTGTCTCTCTCCTCTGACCTTCTTTTTTACATTGAATCTTGCACTACACCAAATGAGATATGGGATACTTTCGAGTCTTTGTTTGAGAAGCAAGATACTATGAGAGGGTTTCAGTTGGAGAATGAGCTTATTGGCTTAAATCCTAGGGATTTTGATATAATCCAGGAGTTTTTCACCAAACTCAAGTCTCTTAGATTACAGTTGTCATAGTGTGGTGTTCAGAAAGAAGACTCTCAGTTAATATTGTCCATTCTTTCTAAGCTTGGACCAGATTATTCAGTTTTTGTATCTACCTTTTATGCCACTATGGATGCACTTGGTATGAGATTCACTATGCCATCTCTTGATGAATTTGCTTCATCTCTCACTTGAGAGAAAGATAAGTTAGCTAGCATGGGCACGGTGAAACCTTCTTCCTCTTCATAGGAACTTATTGCATCACAAGAGCCTAGAGATCAGAAGGATTCTACAGGCAAAGGAAAGAAACAAAAACAAAAGGATTCCAAACCTCATGAGTAGAAAAATGAGTCCTCATATTCATCCTCCTCTTCTAAGGGGAAATAATTTAGGAAGGAGAAGTCTACATGTGCATATTGCAAGAGGGAAGGACATGTAGAACATAATTGTTACAAGGAAATTTATGAGATGAAATATCTTCTTTAGAAACATCAGATTGATTTTCCTTCTAGGATGTCTTCATCATCTTCTTCTCCTCATTCTTCTTCTTCAGAGCAGCACAATACAGGAATAGCTAGTTTACATACTTCATCAGATATGAAGGGACATGCTCTTTGTACTTCTTCAGGTATTGAATGAGGGAGATGGCTTCTAGATTCAGGAGCATCTCATCATATGTAATCTTCGCAGTCTATGTTCACTTCCTTTGAGCCTTGCACTATGTCTCCCATTTTGATGGGAAACAAGACTTACATGAGTGTTACAGGGAAGGGGTCTATTGGTTTTGGGGATCACTCCTTTCAGGATGTCTTGTGTCTCCCTCACTTGACAAATAACCTTCTTTCCATCTATCAGATAACACATGGGGGCAATGGGAGATCTATGGAGTTCACACCTGATTCGGTTATCATCAAAGACTTGGAAAGTAGAGCAGTTATTGCTACTGGGATAGTGGATCACTTATCTTGGTTGTATTCTTTCACTGATTTTGCTACTGCTGGTGCTTCTGTTCCTACAGCTATTCCTCACACTTCGAGTGTGCACCATCATTCAGAGGAGAGATATGGCTTCTTGAATATTGGTGTTCTCGAGCCTTCAATTCCATCTCCTCTACCTCCTATTTCTTCTTCTGTTTCAGTGCAACAAGATCCTGTTTATCATACATCTTTGGAGGTCTCTATTGAGTCTTCACCTACTTTGGCTTCTTCATTGGTTGAGGTCACACTTGCTTTTGTGGAGACATCTTGGACTATACCTACTACACCTTCAAAGATTTCTTTCATTCGCCTCTTCCCTCTCACTTCTTTCAGGAGATGCAGTTTCTTCACTTCTTTTGGAGTTAGTTCATTCTAGGGGGGATCTGTGGTATCTTTCTTCCTCTCTTATGGGGGGATTCATTTATGTATCTTTGTGATGGATGGTGTCCTTGGGGGTTCTTATGGAGTCCTCCATCTTTCATCACTTATTTTATTGCATTCTATTTTGGGGAGGAGTTTTGTTCCCATGTGGTTTTCTCCTTTACCCCGTTTGATTTAGTTTTCATTGCATTTGTAAATGAGTAGCTGATCAGGCCTTGTTGCCAGGACTCATCTTTGCATAATAATTTGCTTCTCCCTAAGTTGCACTTATGGGGGGTGTTGGTGTAATTAATTATTTAATTACACTTTAGGATAATTTTACTTAGGAAATTATTTATTTCATAGGATAATTATTATTTAATTCTTATCTTATCTTATTGAGTTGTCTTTTTGCTCAAGATAAGATTAGGGTTGTCTTTTCTTGCTTTATTGCATCATTTCCCTTTTGAAGGCTTCTGTAATATTTGTAAAATAATTTCATTCAATAATCAATAATTTTTTTTTTTCTTGCACACATTTTTGCTTTGAGATTTTACAGAACTTATGTTGTTTTGTTTTGAATATCTTGTGCATGTGATAGGTGATTGCTTGCAGGTGTTCTTGGGGACTGTGAAGTTGGTTTTTCAACTTCTACACCACCTTTGAATCTTTAGAAATTCAAAAGTGGACTCATTCACCATGGGTGATGAATGAGTCCCACTTCCAAGCCTATTTTTGGTTTTTTATATTTTTAGATACCCATTTGTCTGAAACGAGTTCTAGAACAGTTTCATAAATATGGGACTAATTCACCTAGAATGGAAAATGAGTCCTTCTAGGCCTAAAAAACAAGATCAAAAACATTCTAGAAGTTAGTTCCAACCTTCATCAATATCGTAGGTGCACCCTTTTAGTTTCCTACATTTATGTTACAATTTGCATTCATTCTTAGGTGTTTTTACATTACATAATGTGTTTTCAAACAAGGTGCATTTCTTTAGTTTTCATTTAATAATCTATAGCTTTTAATAGTTTTCTAGATCTATATCATTGCATTTAGTCATAATTAAATCATACATTCCTTAATTTGAGTGAACCACCTAGATTGTGGTGTGGGATCTATCTCTTTCCTTTAGGTGAAAGACCCTAATTAAGCAAAAGAGACATAGCATCCCTAACCATTAAAATATATGGTTCACATACCAAAGTTATACCTCTTAATAACTTTAATAAGGTGCCACAAAAAAAATATTTTTGAGCTTCATGGGGAAAGAAAAACTTCATATGCTTCGAGCTCATGAACAAACAAGATGACACTACAGAAATGCAAGCTTTGTTATGCAAGGTGGCCATATAACAAAAAATGCAAAATGCAACATGCAAAGAATATTCAAAGGAGTCTTTCTTAGTTCATGTGAGGTCTTTAGCTTATGGAACATTGTTCCTAATGTATCAAAGAGTGGACCAATCATAGAATAGATAATTTGCAACTTAGGGGATGTAGAGCATCGCATCAAGCCACTAAGAAGAATGTAATATGATAAGAGAGATCACACTCCTAGAGGGAATTACACCCAATGGCATCCACAAAGTGATGGACACATCATATGAAGTAAGAAGGATGCACTAAGAACCAAAAAGGAAAATGAAAAAGAATAATGCTAATGTATTCCCCCACTTTGAAGAAATTGCCAAACACCATGTTGTGAGCAATTACTTTAAAGTAGCAAATGAAAATGAAAAAAAGAATACATGAGAGCCAACTTGGAAATCCCGATGCATAGTCATATGTTTCTGAGTAAGGTTGTGCCATGCCAGAGAAGAAGAAAAGAAAGGGTTTCCCCCAAAATGAAAACACCAAAAACATAAGGGATCTATGGATTTGGGGTCAGTATGGCCTTTGTTGGAATTTTTTTAGAGAGATTGGAACTATCATCATCCCCCAAATACATATAGAACTGGAATAATGACACAAATAAATTGAAAACAAAAGAAAGAAAAATATTTTGGGTCAACATGGAAGAGACATAGGGTGTCTCAACGCCTTGCGTCATCCCCAAAAGGAAAACACAAGACAAATGAAAAAGAGAGAAATAAAGAAAAAGGAAAGCCTTTTGGGTCAACAAGGAAGAGATCGATTCCTTGCATCATCCCCAAAAGGAAAACACAAGACAAATGAAAAAGAGAAAATAAAAATGAAAAAAGGAAAAAGAAAATCCTTTTGGGTCAACAAGGAAGAGACATAGGGTATCTCAATGCCTTGTGTCATCCCCAAAAGGAAAACACAAGATGAAGATAAATATGAAAATGAAGAGAAAGCGATGCACAACATAGAGAAGAATGAAGGTAAAAATAGAGGAATGTCACAAAGAGAGAGAGAACATCAAATAGAATGTCACAGGGGATCACATTACGCACATGCAATCACATATAAAGAAAAATAAGAAATAAAGCAAAAAAAAGGATGGTAAGGAAATGCGATTCAACCTATGAGTAGGTCATCCACCTCCAAATCTCAGTCTGTATAAAGTAGAAGGAAAAAAATGAACCTAAGGGATAATGACAAATGCAATACTAGGACAAGGCTATCAAATTCTTTACCCCACTCAGTGCGAGACAAGAATGAGCCGAGGTAGGTGATAGGAAAGGTCATGTAATAGTGAGAATGGAATGTTCTACAACTATTACATGACAAGGGGTGAAACAATATTAAGCTAGGAAATCAGGCGATGGCAATCATTTCCATAAAAGTGGTTTTTTTCAATACTAAATGGAATGCACAAAATTCATCAGTACCGCGTCTAAGAATTTAATGATATGTGCAATGTGGGAATTTTACATCTTTAGGATATAGAACTAATCTATTCATAGGTGGTAATGTTATCAGTTCTTTGTTGAGAAGTATTTGTAATTTCCTTTCACTTTAAGGTAGTGGATGTAGGGGTTGTAATTTTTGTAATTTGTAAGGCCTCTTGTGTTTGCTAGATTCACCAACTTCTCTAGATGGGATTAGGGCAGGAGGTCCTAAGATTATTTTATCTTTATTCTTGTCATTGTTATGAGTCTTTGGTTGTTCCTTAGGAAGAAGGACATTTAGATCAGGAGGGGAATCCAAGATCATTGTGCCATCATCACGAAGCCTTACATATTCTCTAGGAGGCTTGCTATTATGAGGGGGATCTTGATATCCTAATCCCTTTGTGTTTTCATCTGTTAGTTTTTTCTCTCAGAGTTGATGAATTTCATGTTCACTTGTATCACATGCTTGTTTGTTGAAGATTGTGAAGCCTTTTCCATATGTTTCTTCAAGATTGATGGGAGTGTTGGTTACTTTTTTATCATAAAATGGTTGAGTGTTTCCTTGTCTAGAGGAACTAGATTCATCTGTTATAGGGAACTTTAAAGGTTCATATTTGGTTTTAGGATTGTACAATAGAAAAATGGATCATTGACATTTTCATGGTTATGTAGGTCTTTTTCCTATGATGTTTGACTTATCTTGCTTTGATTTAATGTTGCAATGTGGCTTATGCATTCACATTAGGTCCTAAATATTCAAATTATGATGTCTTGTGAAGGTGTTGTGAAGTGTTGTAACACATTTCTACACTTTTCTAGACTCATCTCATTATAATTCATCTAAAAAAATCTTTTTATCAGTTATCAAGTCCTATTCTAAAGTGTTGTAAAGTCTTGTAACAAGATTTCACCCTTTTCTAAGCTTGTTATCACTATTTACACCTTTCTTATGCTTTATTTGGCCCCTTTGTGCACTTACAGGTCATAATTAAGTGTATTTTTTAATTCAAACCCAACAAATATCATTAAATACAACTTAATTGCTAACACCCACTTACAAGCTTAGAGTGGGACCCATTCGCCATAGGTGGTGAATGAGTCCCTCTTGGCTCCAAATTCAAAATAATTCAAAATTTCCTTCAGCTTTTTTTTCAAAAGACCTTATGTCAGCCTGTGATGTATTATTGGGTAATTAGGGCATAATTATGTATAAATATGTTTTTTTCTACCCATTTTACACCTAATTCATTCAAGCATCCATCTCATTCACTCAACATCAATTAGCATTCTTGCAAAGCATCATTCAATCAAGCAAACATCAAGTATCTTGGACCAACCATTGACATATCTTCAGACTTCTTCAACAAGGTGTTGGTGAGCTTAGTACACTTGCATGTTGTTTATTCATCATTCCTTTCTTATTTCCATTTTCATTTCTTTATCAAGGGTTTGATTACCAAAGTGGGATTTGACCAAGACAAATCCCTATACTCTAACCCTTAACCATTTTCCCCCTTTTGCATGTGTGTTTGCAAACTTTATATGAAAATTTATCAAGAAAATAGTCATTGAAAGGTGGTCAACAAGTCATCAAAGTGTTTCAAGTCAACTAAACCATAATTCAAGCTTGGAGACAACCTATAGCCCATTTTTTGCAAATTTGACTTCGTCAACCCGACAAGAAAAGTGCAGATCTGGACCCATAGGCTTGACTTTTGAATTTACATATTTTTGGAGGAGGAATGATTCACCATTAGTGATGAATGAGTCCAACCTGTAGGATGGAAAAGTTGATTTTTTCATAATCTAGTTCTCGACAGTTGGAAAGCACTTTCATGTGTTTTTACCAGTAGGAGGACTAATTCACCATAAATGGAAAATGAGTCCCACTGGTGATCAAAAGTGATCTCTGCTAGCTTTCAAAACCTTCCAGGATCAACATTCAACTTCTAGGTGCACTCTGTTAAACCTCATTCAATGATGTTTGCATTAGTTCATGTTGTTAGTTCATTTTCTACATATCACATTGTGTTTTCAAACATTACATATTTTATTAGTTTTGCATTCATAATCAATCAATTTCATCATTTAGCTACATTTAAATCATTTCATTTAGTCTTAATTTCATCTTCCATATCTTAGTTTGAGTGAACCACCTCAATTTTAGGGTTCTATCTCTCTCCTTTTAGGTGAAAAACCCTAAGAGTACAAGTACATAGAACACACTATAAAATTGATGGTTCAAGGATGTAAGTAACCAAACATCTCAAGAGGTGTTATTGTAGGAAGATCTTTTTGTTTCATGGATGCATAAAAGAATGCATTAGCTTCAAGGTTGTCAAGACAATCATTTAGGAACTGATTCATGTTGTCATCATCTTCTCCATTGATCTCAACATCACAAGGAGGACATGCATTAGAAGTTGAGTGATCATGAGTGAGTTCAATGTCATTAGGGTCATTTCCAAAAGCACAACTTGACATATCCACTAAGGACTTTAATGAAATCCAAAGCTTGTTAAAACACATATCCACATGATGCAAATTTTAGATGTTAAGCTATGCAATAATGTTATAAATGAAACTTTGGTTTTAAGCAATGTGCAAGATGAATGAATTTAAGCTAAAGGAAATGAATTGAGTGAAATAGAAGGTCTAAAAACTAAAAAAAATAGGTAACAATATCATATAGAAACTCATAAATTGAACTATAAATGCTAGAAAATGCAATGAAAATATGCAAAGGGACTGATTCACCCAAGGAGGAAAATGAGTCTCGGTACTAAATTTTTTGAAAATTTACAAAAATTTTAAATTGGATTTTATGATTTTTATGTTTTATGATGCAAATCTGAGATGTAAATGTAGAATTTTATTGATTTTCAATGAAATTAAATGCAATAATGCAAGCTAAATGACCTTTTCACTAATACAAAAATTGAAACCCTAAAATTGCAATTAACCAATGCAAACTCTAATGAAATGTTAATGCAAGCTAAATATAGGATGTAAATGCACTCCAAATCAGAATAATGATGTCCTAAACATAGGTTCACCAAAATGGAATTTAGGAAAATGGGGGAATGTGTATGAATGTATTCACACCCACTTTCAAAGAGGTTCCACTTGAAAGGATAACCCTAGAGACTTTAATGCAAAAGAGATTGAAATCTAGCAATAGGGTTATCTTGGGGGGTTGAATGAAAACTAATGAGGGGTTCACCATAATGTGTAAACTTGGAAAAGAAAATGTTGGAAAACATAGTGTGATATGCAAATAAATGCTAAATGACCTAAGAAAATGGATAAAATGCGGTAAAAAGCTATGAGGCTAGAAGTGTGCACCTAGAAGAATGGAGCTCTGGATCACTAAAATTTTTGTGGCTTAAGCTGACTAGGACTCATATGCTAGGTTGGGCGAATCAGTCCAACTTCTGGGAAAAAGTGCAGGAACAAGTTTCAACCAAAAGGGTATCCATATCTCTAAAAATATCTATCAGGCCTATATAGTGGGACACATTCACCAATAGTGGAAAATCAGTCCACTTTTTCTTTTTTAGAAATTCTAAAGTAGATTTTATGCCTCTCATTCTGCTCTGCTCTTTTTGACTGGTTTCTAGAATCGAAACTGCAAAATATCACCTGTAGGTCTTCTCCAAGGTTCTCCAAGGCTTGATGACAACTTTGAGGACTTGAAAATTTTTCTCAAACTTTTTTTCTTGGAAAATTTGCAGCCTAGCTCTGCAAATCACACATAAGAAGAGGGGAAAATGTTGTGGGGTTAGTGGATAGGGTTTTTCCTTTGTCAAACCTCTTGTTGCTAATTAAACCTTGAAGTAGAATGAAATATGGAAAGACAATGATGAATGAACAAATAGCAATCTTGCAACTAACCAAACCCTTGCAATTAAGTGTTGCAAACATGTAAGTGATGGCTCCAATGGATGTGGACATGGAATCTTGCTTGATGTTGATAGATCTTGAATGAAGCTTTTGCCTGAATCACAAACCCTACATCACAATTGTTAGCTCTAAAACAACATGATGCAAGCAATCTTTGAAATGATGAATGACACTTGAAAGATGCTCTAGAATGCTTCATAATCTACCATTGAAATGCCTTGAATTCTCTTGTGAACTCTGGAATGTTAGGTATGAATATTTGAATGCTTGGGATGAAAATGAATGAAAGAACCTTGTATTTATACTTAATTATGCAAGAATTCCCAAAATGCAACACTACAAGGTAACATCAGATATAGGAGAATAAAATATCATTGGAAATTGTATTTAAATTTGAATTTCGGTCACATGGGACTCATTCTCCCAAGGTGGGGAATGAGTCCCATCACACATAATGTATGAGATGAAAAATCAAAATTGTCTAGATATGTGTGAAACTTGCATCAGAGCCAAAAAGACCTAGGTGGGACTCATTCACCCAAGATGGCAAATGAGTCCCATACACTAAATCAGGACCACACAAGCCAGGAACACTTGAATTATGATTGGTTACTGATTGGTGTCAGGATTATCCTCTAAAACATGCAATAAATGAGGCTTGTGGATGTAAAATAGGGCCAACTAAAGCATAAGAAAGCCCAATTATTACTGACAAGCTTAGAGGAATGTGAGAGTGTGTTAAAAATATTTACAACACTCTAAATAAGGAAAGATTAAGATTAATTATAATTAAAATTATGTTTATTATCCTTAGTTAATTAATAAAACCCTAGAAAAGTGTGAAAGTGTGTTACAACACATCACAAAACTTTTGCAAGGCACCATTAAAATCCTATTAGTTCACAAGGGCCCAAGACCTAATGTGAATGTGTTATCCACAATACAACATTAAATCAAGGAAAATTTAATCCAAAATCACAAGGAAGGCCCAAACAAGTCAGAAAAAGTAGTGAACTATCGATTTTTGGCTCTTTAGGACTTTCTAGCACTTCTAGGGTTTTTTACCTAAAAGAAGAAAGAAAGGGCCAAAGAATCTAACTAGTTCACTCAAATTAGGAAATGTGTGATGTGATTAAGACTAAATGGAATGATATGAATGCAGCTAAACTATGAAATTGAGAGATTATGAATGCAAAACCTAAGATTAATGCAATTTTTAAAAACACAGTGTTGTTTGCAAGAATCTTAAAAGAATGAACAAGAATGCAGATTAAACTAAACCGAAGACTACATTTTAGAATGTGTGCACCTGGGAAACTGAAGAAGACTGGAGAACAATATGGAAAACTGATGAAGTCTAATTTTGAGCTGACTAGGACTCATTTGTCACCCTAGGTGAATCAGTCCTAGATCTGGGTTTTCTCTGCACAAAAGCTATTTTCTATCAACTGGGTATCTGGATTTGCATCTGACTAAAAATGGCTTCTTAGGAGGGACTCATTCACCATTCATGGCGAATTAGTCCACTTTCAAATTTTTGCAACTTCAAATCTCTATTCTACTCCTTGACACCTATACAATATTTTCTTATGGAAATTCGAGTCAGGATCTTAGAAAATTCTTACAAAAAAGCTTTAAATTGTGTGTCTAATGGGGGGTTTCCTTGGTCAAACCTCAAGTTGGGTAATCAAACCTTAAATAAATAAAAATCCACATAAAAACCTAGCCTTAGATGTGTTAAAGACTAGGAAAATCATAAATATGTCAAAAACCCTATTCTATTATGCAAGAATAAGACATGCAAATATGATTTGAATGATGCAAGATATCAAACCCTAGAAATCTCACAACACGTCAAAAATGGAGATAAAAATGGCATGCAAATGAAATGTAAATTAAATATAAACCTTAATCTGAAGATAGAGAAGAAATGGAAGATGGAATCACTTTGAAAACAAGTCTTTAGGTGTGATTTAATGGCTAGTTGCATCTCCTAAACCTAGATTTCTCCATGATTCACCATAGGCATCCATCAAAAACTCTTTTCAATGTTGAACTTTGATCCAAGAAGTGAGCTTCAAGACTTGAAAAAATCCTAGTTTGTTGCCCTAAAACTTCAAATTTACTCATAAAAATTGTTGTAGAAGACTTGACTTTAGAAATTACTTTTTTGAAATGACTAAAAGATGTGAAAAATGAATAAAAATGAGTATTTATAATCAAAAACACCTAATTTTCCAATTATTTAGACCTAAGACGTTAACATTCATAGGAAATTTATGTTGAATTAATTAAATTCTCGCTCAAAATTGAATTTTCCCTCAAAAGGGACTCATTCACCACCCTTGGAGAATGGGTTCAACTAGAGGGGACTCATTCGCCCAAGGTGCCAAATGGGTCCCACTACTAATTTTTGAAAGTGGGTTTTTGGGATATGAAAGAGTTGAGTGTTGTTTGTTGGTTTTTAAGTGATTTCTCAGGTGAAACAGGCCTCTAGATAAAAAATAATGGGTCCTAGGGGCCTATAAATGTTGTTTTGAAGAATAAATAGTGTAAAGATATTCAAAAGTGGGTCAAATTAGATGTGAAATTATCTCTTTTCTCAAGAGGGTCCAATTTTCTACATCACATTTAGCCCCCAATTTAGCGCCCATATGACTCTACGTGCATATGTAAGCTAAAGAACTCTAAACAGTGCACTTTATAAAAGGATATTCAAAAGGTGGGAGAATGAAGCCCCCAATGTAGTTGTTTGTAAAACCACAAAATTAGGAACTGCATCCTACAACACACATTTATTAATTATCCAAAAATCCTTTTATCTACTTCCTAGGAATCCAATTCGAGGTTAGATGTATTCCCCCCTTGATTCCACTTGCTTTACATAGGTGGAATCAAGGTAGCAATTTAGCCACATCAAAGAAGAAAATCATACCATAGGGAATTTCCATTTACCATGTCACATGGTGATAGACAAGTGATGATTACGGGTGTGGAATCATGATTCTAACATATTAAATGGCATTGAAACTAGATTACCCTAGCTCCTATTATGTTGATTTGAAGAGGAGATACCTTATTAATTCTTGAAAGAAAAGAACCCTATTTTAAGGTAAAAGAGTAAAAAGAGATGAAAATGGAGTAAAAGAGAGAAAGAGGAGTAATTTGTAACTTACTATTCACTTTACCTTCTTGTAGCTTGATAGTGATGAGTGAAAGGAGAAAATCTCAAGTAGATAGGATTATAGGCCATCACGACAGGATACACTTCGAGAGCAAGTGGTGCGCGATGATATGTATTATGAGGTGAGTCAGTTTTTCCATTGTTGCTTTCTGATTTTGTAATAATTTAATGATTTTTAATGAATGCATAGGGTAATTTAGCATCTTGGAAAAAAAGTTTGCAAAGCATCCACTTTTTTCATGAAGTGTCCCATTTGTTTGAAAAGTGTTCCTTTTGTTCGCAAAGTGTCTCATTTCTTCACAAAGTGTCCCATTTCTTTGCAAAGTGTCATGTTTCTTTGCAAAATGTCCAAAAAGGGTTCTAAAGTTTCTAGGGTTGTTGGAAAAGCACACTAGATTTACTTTAGCACATTTGCATGATGAAATATGTGAAAATTGAAGATACTAGATGAATTTTTGAGTATTTTGTGATTATTTGTATAGGGGGAAGACAACTTACTTTTCTGAGAGATCACACTCCAGTGCTATCGACAGTAGAGACAAAGCATTTATAGTCAGTGGGTATATAATGGGAATATCTCATGCCACTGATGAGATATCATGACGCCATGCTTATGGCCCTATGTGAGCATTGGGACGTCAATACTTGTACATTTCATCTTCTGACTAAGGAGATGACCATCACTCTTAAGGATGTATACTACATTCTTTGAGTTACTATTCGGGGGGAGTGGGTATATTTCTGGGGGGATTGGTCATTCTACGAGAAGAGGGTGGATATGCTATATTGCCTTGGTGGACTAGTTCATGATGAGCAAGTTAGAGTGTGGATCGAGCTTCCCATGCTTCTATATTCATGAGTTAGTATTATTAGATGAATTATGATGCACACAATGGCTCTTGTTCTCAATCTTGATGGATGAGCAACACACTTAGATGGAAGATTAGTACATTTGATTCAAGGGATGTACAAGCATAGGACAGTCTATGCATGGGGTTGATGCATCCTAGCACACTTATATTATAATCTTGGTAGATTTGTATTTCAAGAGATCGACAGTATGGTACACTGCACATGCTTCTATAGGTGTGGTGATTTGAGCATATCACATGCACTAGGCCTATCGAATTCCCTTGTACTATAGCTATAGGATATCAATGAGCATTCGACTATCCTCTGTGACACATGCGGCAATACGAAGATTTACATTTTTGGAGGGTGAGGTTTGACCTATTGGAGGAGGATGAGATCCCATGGAAACCTTATCTACTCACTCTACAATGGAAAAATCCCACCGGATAGCTAAGGAGGATGCAGATGGATAGGTTTCTAGCTGGGAGGCATGACTATGTTGTACGAATATTTTATTACAGATGAGTCATGCAACAATTTGGACAAGTATACACATCAACAAGGGTATTCCCCTTCATTAGGCGATCAGTGTGGAGTGCCTGGAGGCCAAGTGATAGTATTTGTCTGATTATAGATCATATTCATGAGTCATTTTGATGCTTTAGTTCACGATCATCCCCTAGCTATAGACACTAATGATATTGGTAGCACAAATGAGCATGAGGAGTGGTGGTCAATGACACAACCACCTCTTGCATTCCCCGTGGACATCCCTATAGGCGATGCAGGACCAACAATAGAGCTAAGGGAGATGAGCCAGAGGACAGAGCAAAGGATGTAGGATATAGGCCATCAAATATATTTATTGATGTGATCGATGACGAGTATGAGTCAAAGGATGATCCTGACTATGAGGACTAGGATGATGATGAGGATGAGGAGGAGGAGGATTATGAGGAGGATAAGTATTATGAGGAGGATCCACCCCTGAGTGAGGGTGACGAGGTAGCGACTGAGGATTGATACGAGCATGGAGAGTCCTCAAACACTTACAAGACCAGATCACGTATAGTAGCTACAATAGACATCAGAACCCAGAGTCAAAGAGAGGCTAGCACATCCTCCATGCCCCCCAGAGAGGATGAGGTTGACATTCCTCATGCACTTGGAGACATAGGTGCTGATTTTTTTATTTTACACATGTACTTGAGTATAGTTATGTTTTTTATTATATATATATATATATATATCGTGATGATGTTTACTAATTGTGTACTTTGTCTATCTTGCAGGAGTGATGAGAGACTAGTGAGAATTCTATCATTAGGCTGTCATGGATATAGTTCTTGCATCCATCGACGAGGAGGAGATAGATCCTGACTACATGCCCCCATGGATTGTAGAGGAGGATCTAGAGTCACTCAGACCTTTCACAAGGCTACGGGTAGCATACAAGAGTGTGAGGAGATGACTTCGTCGATTTGAGAGTGTAAGACAGTCATTGTAGACCTTAGCAAAGGTTGAGAGACTGCATGTAGAGATAGCATAGGTATGAGTGGAGAGGGATCAGATGGCAGAGGAATGTCTAGTGGCTATTGGTCAAGTACAGGGTTTGGAGTATGCATTGAGGCTCAGCATTTCGTGATCACGATCACACATGATCATCTCACAACGTCCAAGGATTGGATCTCAAGCACCAAATATCAAGGGGTTCAGTACTCACAGACCTTGGTGATTATGTATATGATGATGATATGTATAAAACGTTGATATATATAGACATGCGTACTTGATGTTTGTTATGATCTATCTCAATGTGTATGAATGTTAAATTCAATGTGATTAATTAAATGACTTAAAGTAAAAGTATTTAATTAATGCCTCATGATTTAAAAGTATTGATGTGATCTAATTATGCCACAGAAAAATGGCCCCTTATAATTTTCATGGCCTTTTAGGTCTTGTTACATGGTATTTGATATATTTTGCTTTGATTTTATGATGTAACATGGCTTGAACATGCATATTTATGTACTAAAATTCATTTAATGATGTCTTGTGAAGGTGTTGTGAAGTGTTGTAAGACATTTCTACATTCTTCTAGACTCTATTCATTACAATTTACCTAAAAATCACCCTTTTACACATCATCAAGTCCTATTTTGAAGTGTTGTAAATTCTTGCAACAAGATTTCATGCTTTTCTAGGAACAACTTCTCTATTTATCCTCTTCTTATAACTTATTTGACCCCTTTATGCCCTCATATGCTTTAATTAAGTGTATTTTTGAATGTAAGCCTGACAAACAACATTAAATACAACTTAATTCCTGACACTTGTTTTTAGGTCCTAGGTGGGACCCATTCACAATGGGTGGCAAATGAGTCCCCCTTGGCTCCAAATTCAAAATATTTTAATTTTCCTTTTGGGTTTTTATTCAAAAACACTTGATGTCGACCTATGATGAGTACCTATGAATTGGTTACTAGGACACAAGATTGTATAAATATGTGATTTTCACCGCCTTTTACATCTCCTACAATTCTTCAACATTCATACATCATATTCAAGTATTCAAGCATCTTACAACATTAATTCAGGCAATATTCAAGCACTTTGGAGCATCCATTGATATTACTTTAGATTAACATTATCAAGGGTTTGGTAAGTTGATAGAATGTGCATTTTATTAGTTTGTAATTCTCTTTCATTTCATTATTTTATTAAGGGTTTGATTACCAAAAGTGGGGTTTGACCAAGGAAAACTCCTATTTGCTAACTCTCAACCATTTTTCCCCTCTTGCATATGTGTTTGTAGACTTACGTATGCAGATTTAACAAGTATTTTGGTGTTGAAAAGTGGAGAACAAGTCAACTAGGTGCTTCAAGTCAACTCATTCATATTTCAAGTTTGGAGAAGGTTTTATGTCCATTTCCTATAGAATTGACTTTGGCAACTTGACAATCAGTGACTTCTAGATCTAGTGATACAGAGTTGTCTCCTAATTTTCTAGAATTTTGGGAGAGGACTAATTCTCCACTAGTAGTGAATGAGTCCCACCTTAGGACTGAAAATGTGAGCTTAGTCAGATTTTGGATCTCGACTATCAGAAACCAGTTCCCGACACTGTTTTACCAAGAGGAAGACTAATTCGCCACCCTTGGTGAATGAGTCCCACTGTGAAAAATTAGTGATTTAAACTAGCATCCAAACATTCTAGAATCATCATATATTGTCTAGGTGCACTCTGTTTCTGCTTATTTCTTTCTTTTTTGCATTATCTCTTCATTTACTTCATTTTTTGCATATCATAGTGTGTTTTCAAACATAGCTTAAATCTCACTTTTGCATTCATTTTCATCAATTTAATTCAATCAATTACATCTTGTTTACTTCATTTAGCTTAGACAACATCTCATGTAACATTATTTGAATGAACCCTTTGCATTTTGGGGACCTATCTCTCTCCTTTTAGGTGAAAAACCCTAGAAGAGCTAGAGAACCACATAGAACCCCAAAAAAAATGGTTCATTTTGGTGAACTTGCATTTACAATACTTTGCATTTAATATTTCATTTACATATTGCATCTTAGTTTACATTTGCATCAACATTCAATTAGAACATTGTTTTGTTTTTTGCAGTTTAGGTCTTCTCATATTGCATTAGTGAAATTTTCATTTAGCTTTCATTTTTGCATTGCATTTCATTAAAAAAATCACAAAATTTTCATTTTGCATCCTTAGTTGCATTCTGTAGAACATTAAAATCATCTTTAAAATTTTGAAAAGCACAAAAAAATTGCATACTAGGACTCATTCGCCACCCAGGGTGAATCAATCCCTCTGCACTTCTTAGACAACATTTTTGGCATCTTTCTGGCATTTTTCTGCATTACAGTTTCATGTTCCTTCATTCTGTTTTAATTTCCAAATTCTCTTTTTTTCATCATTCATTGCATCTTATTTTATTTATGTCATGGCATTTTCTTTCAATAAGTTTTTGAATTCATTAAGATCATTGGTAGACATGTCCAATTGTGCCTTTGGTTATGACCCTAATGACATTGAGCTACCTCATGCTCATTCAACTCCTCATGATTTTCCTCCTCGTGATGTAGACATCATTAGAGAAGATGATGTTAGCATGAACAATTTCTACAATGACTACCTTGATAACTTAGAAGCCAATGCAACCTTTTATCCCTCAATGAAATCATAAGATCTTCCTACTGTTGCATCTCCTAATCACTTTGCTTAGTTACATCCTAAAATCAATGATGGACCTATGATTCCTCCCTCAAATGGATCTAGTTCCTTTAACCAAACACATTCACACCCATTTTATGATCACAAAGTCACAAACACTTCCATAAACCTTGAAGCAACATATGGTAATGGTTTCACTATCTTAAGTAAACAAGGTTGTGACACAAAACATGAACATGACATTCATCAACTTCTTTATCAAAAACTAACTGAAGCAAACACAATAGGACTAGGATATCAAGATCCTTCTCATCTTGATAGACATCCTCTTCAACCTAGGAGACTTTGGGATGCTAGTATAGTGATCTTGAACCCTCGTCTTGACTTGAACATTCTCCTTCCATGCGAACAACCATTCTCTCCTAATTATAAGGATGTTAGGAACCCCATGGGTCTCCTTCCTCCTTCTATTCATGAAAAAGGAGAATCTAGCAAACAAAAACTACCATACAAATTGAAGAAGCTCAAGTTTCCTACACATCCTCCACTTGAATGTGAAAGGAGACTTCAACTACTTTTAAACAAAGGTCTTATATTATTACCACCTTCAAATCGGTTGGTCATTCACCCTAACAATTCTCCCATACCATATTGCAAATATCATCGTATTCTTGGACATCGAATGGAAGCATGTTGGACATTGAACGAGATACTAGACAAGTATCACTTCACTGATACCGATTGCTTTCATATCATCCCTTAAAACACCATTCCCAAGTATCATGCCATAGTTGAAGGATTTTTCATTCTCACTATTTCATGATCCTTCCCATCATCACCCTTGGCTCATGCTTGTTCTCCCTTTTGTGGACACAAGTAGTTGTTAGCCTTTGACCTTGTAATGCACTTCTCTTTGTCTCTTAACTATGTTATTCCTTTTCTACTTAACCATTTAAGATTGAGAGACCAATAACTTAGTTAATGGTTGACATACATTTTTATTAATTGTTCCTTTTTGCTTTCCTTCTTATGTGTGTATCGTGTTCCCCTGTATCGTGTGTTTTCAATGTTCCCTCTCTTTGTACACTTCTTCTATTCATACCTCTATTCTTCTAATTTTCATGCATTGTATTTTTCACTTTTGTTTTGTGTTTTCCATTTGGCGCAAAGTATAGAGATGGCCTATGTCTCTTACATGTTAACCAAAAAGGTCCTTGTCTTTTTCTCTTTTTTTTTGTGTTTTCCATTTGAGGATGACACAAAGCATAGAGACTCCCTTTGTCTCTTCCATGTTGACCCACAAAGGTCCTTGTCTTTTTCTATTTTGTTTTGTGTTTTCCTTTTGGGGATGATTCAAAGCATTGAGACCTCAATGTCTCCTTCATGTTGACCCAAAAGATTTTTCCTTTTCTTTCGCCTTTTCATTTTCATTTCTCTTTCGCTTGTGTTTTCCTTTTGGGGATGATGCAAAGTGTTGAGACCACAATGTCTCTTCCATGTTGACCCAAAATGGACTTTCTTTTTCTTTGTCTTCACTCTCTTTGTGTCATTCTTCTAGTTCTATGTGCTTTGGGGGATGATGATAGTTCTGAGATCTTTCATAAAAACATTCTAGCAATGAACATACTGACCCCAAATCCATAGATCCCTTATGTGTTTTGTGTGATTTCTTTTTTGGGGGGAAACTCCCTTTTCTTTTCATTTTCCTTGACATGGTGTAGCCTAACTTCGAAACATATGACTTGGCATAGGGCTTTCCAAGTTGGCTCTCATGTCTTGTTTTCCCTTTTTCTTTTTCTTTCCTTCTCTACTTTAAAGTAATTCCTCATAGAACAATGTGTAGAAATTCCTTTAAAGTGGGGGGCATACATTACCATAACTCATTTGCATTCTTGGTTCCTAGTGTAGCCTTGTCGTTTATTTGATGTGTTTGTCACTCTATGGATGACATTGGGTGTGATGTCCTTCATAAGTGCGATCTATCTTAGCATATTACATTCCTCTTGGTGGCCTAATGTGATGCACGACATCCCCTAAGTTGTGAATATATTATTCTTTGATTGGTCCTCTCTTGGAGAAATTAGGCACAATATTCCCTAAGTGACTGACCTTGCATGAACATAACAAGACTCCTTTGAGCATCTCTCATTTTACATTTTTACATTTTGCACTTTTTGCCACCTTGCATAATGAAAATTGCATGCCTATGGTATCATTTCTTTTTGTTCATGACATTCTTTTGCTTTGTGGTGTCTTGTTAAAGTTATCAAGAGGTATAACTTTAATATGGTTGAGTGGGAAGCCCACCTAGCAGCATGAATTTTCCCCATAGCCACCTTTGTGTTTGTGAGTGCATACCAACTAGTGTATGTATCTTACCTTTTGGGATTTCTCACCCCTTGAACAACCAAAAGTTTCATGGCCCCAAAGTGACTACATTTGGGCCTTCTCACTTAGTGGACCGTCCTGTGTTCTATCTCCCCAGAGTGAGTACACATTCTCTTTTAGCCTAGATCTTATCCACAACTAGTTGGATTGACGATCAAAGCTTCATCTAATTCTCAACACTCGTGTGTTCCTTTGTTCTTATGTTTAGTTTTCCATGGGATCTTCATCTTGTGGGCTTGATCATCCCTCTTGATCATTTTCATTCCATCTTGCTAACATAAGTGCATTTGAACCCTCTTCTCTATGTTCATGGCTACTTCAATGAGTTTGAAGCAGGTTCATCCTCTCACTAAAGTGGGGGCTAAATGTGCCATAGAAAAATGGCCCCTTATCATTTTCATGGCCTTTTAGGTCTTGTTTCATGGTATTTGATATATTTATCTCTGATTTTATGATGTAACCTAGCTTGAATAGGCATATTTAGGTACTAAAATTCATTTAATGATGTCTTATGAAGATGTTGTGAAGTGTTGTAAGATATTTCTACATTCTTCTAGACTCTATTCATTACAATTTACCTAAAAATCACCTTTTACACATCATCAAGTCCTATTTTGAAGTGTTGTAAAGTCTTGTAACAAGATTTCATGCTTTTCTAGGCACAACTTATCTATTTATCCTCTTCTTATGACTTATTTGACCCCTTTATGCCCTCATATGCTTTAATTAAGTGTATTTTTGAATGTAATCCTGAAAAACAACATTAAATACAACTTAATTCCTAACACTTTTTTTTAGATCCTAGGTGGGACCCATTCACCATGGGTGGCGAATGAGTCCCCCTTGGCTCCAAATTCAAAATATTTTAAATTTCCTTTCGAGTTTTTATTCAAAAACACATGATGCTAGCCTATGATGAGGTATGAACGGGTTACTATGACACAAGATTGTATAAATATGTGATTTTTACCTCATTTTACATCTCCTACAATTCTTCAACATTCATACATCATATTCAAGAAATATTCAAGCACTTTGGAGCATCCATTGACATTAATTCAGATTTACATTATCAAGGGTTTGGTAAGTTGATAGAATTTTCATGTTATTATTTTGTCATTCTCTTTCATTTCATTATTTTATTAAGGGTTTGATTACCAAAAGTGGGGTTTAGCCAAGGAAAACCCCTATTTGCTAACCCTCAACCTTTTTTCCCCCCTTGCTTGTGTGTTTGTAGACTTAGCTATGCATATTTAACAAGTATTTTGGTGTTGAAAAGTGGAGAACAAGTCAACTATGTGCTTCAAGTAAACTCATTCATATTTCAAGCTTAGAGAAGGTTTTCTATCCATTCCTACATAATTGACTTCGACAACTCGACAATCAGTGATTTCTAGATTTGGTGTTGCAGAGTTGTCTCCTGATTTTCCAAAATTTTGGGAGAGGACTGATTCACCACTAGTGGTGAATGAGTTCCACCTTAGGACTGAAAATTTGAGTTTTGTCAAATTCTGGATCTCGACTGTCAGAAACCAATTCCCGACACTGTTTTACCAAGAGGACGACTAATTTGCCACCCTGGGTGAATGAGCCCCACTGAAAAATCAGTGATTTCAACTAGCATCCACAACATTCCATATTCATCAGATATTGTCTAGGTGTACTTTGTTTCTGCCTATTTCTTTCTGTTTTGCATTATCTCTTCATTTACTTCATTGTTTGTATATCATAGTGTGTTTTCAAACATAGCTTAAATCTCACTTTTGCATTCATTTTAATCCATTTAATTTAGTCAATTACATTTATTTTACTTCATTTAGCTTAGAAAACATCTGACATAACATTATTTGAATGAACCCTTTGCATTTTTGGGACCTATCTCTCCCCTTTTAGGTGAAAAACCCTAAAAGAGCTAGAGAAGTTCTAGTGACCCAAAAATCAACGGTTCACTAATATAAAACATATTTGAGTTTTACTATCGATACAAAATTATTGATTAAATAAATATGTTAAATTAAATACACCTATAAGGATCTAATTTTAAAAAAACACAAGGGTGAATAGTATGACACCTAAAGTAATTATAAAATGTACTTAAATAATTACCTTAGTGCTTGAGACAAACACAAGATTAATTGTCAAGAACGAAGCAATGTGAAAGTTACTTAGAATCAAATAAATTTAAACATCATTACTTTAACAATCATATTATTCGAAGAGGCTAGTGATAATACTGACACAAATGCACAACATGAATAGGTTTCGTAAGGGGCGTTTTGTCAAGCTCTATTAAGACATAAGCACTAGACCTATAACTGGTATCAACTATGTAAGGTCCTAACCAATTAGGGCTGAATTTGTCTTTTTCTTCATTCCAAGCACTAGTATTGCATTGATTCTAAACAAGAAAAAAATCACCCTTATGAAACATTCAAGGAATGACATGCGAGCTATATTTGCATTGTAATTTTTTTATGTAAGCTTGGAGATGTACAAGAGCATTAATACACTTTTCATCAGGCATCTCAAGTTGGTGCAATATTTTTTCATTATAAGTGGCATCGTCAATGAGGTCTTGGAGAGAAATTTGCAACGTAGGAATTTCTAACTCAAAGGGCATGATCACATCGGTGCCATAAATGAGATTATATGGTGTAGTTCTTATGGAAAATCTAACACTCATTTTATAAGCCCAAAGTGCATAATGTAATTTTTTATAATTCCAATCCTTATGATGTTTGTTGATAGTTTTCTTTAGGAATTTTTCTAGGAGCTTATTAGTATTTTCAGCTTTTCCATTAGATTTCAGATAATATGGTGTGGAAATGCATTGTTGAATGTTGAACGTTGCAATAAATTTTTGAACTTCGTTATTCTTAAATGGGGTTCCATTATCTGTAATGAGTGCAGAAGGGAGTCCCAAGAGAGCAATTGTGTGTTCCAAAATGAAATGGAAAATTACTTTATCACTGGTAGAATGAAGAGGGACAGCTTCCACCTGTTTTATGAAATAGTCTATTGTGGTGATGATGAAGGTGTGTTTGACAGAAGGGGGAGGTGATTTTTTTCTAATAAGATCCAAAACCACACTAAAAATTTCCAAATAGGTACTTGGGCACGAAGCTCAGAAGCAGGAGCATGAATCAAATTACTATTCTCTTGACATTTGTGACATCATTTAACATAAGTGGAGAAATTTTTCTTCATATTTTTCCAATAATAACCCATACAGATAAGTTTTTGCACTAGTTAACATTCGTCCTCCAAAATGTCATCCACAGGCACCAACATGAGCCTATTCAACTATTATAGGGATTTGAGAATCCTTAAGACACCTTAGTAAGAGACCATTAAAGGATCTTCTATATAACACATCCACAAGAATCACATATTTAGCTACTAGTTTGCGTAAACATTTTCTAGTGTTTGTTGTTGTAGGGTCAGGAATGGTACCATATTTTCAATAGTTGTACATTGTATCATACTAGTCGCATAAGGAATCTTGAGTGATTGGTAAAATGTCTTCTAATTTAGTGTCAATCGAAGGTTTCATGATGGGATGAATAAAAAAAGTGCAAGTTGTTGAAGGATCGAGTGGGGATGTAAGAGAGGCTGCACTCGCCATTGCATATGCATGTCGATTGTCTTTTCATGGGATGTTAACAATGGTGAATGATTCAAAATTCTCTAACAATTTCATTGTAACATCCTTGTATTTTAATAATTTATCATGTTTAGTTTGATATGTACCATTAATTTGTTTGATAACTAATTGTGAATCACTAATTATCTTAATATGTTTAGTGTTCATTATTAAAGTAGCTCGCAAACCCACAATTAATGCCTCATACTCAAATGCATTATTTTTTCATAGGAAATTTAATCAATAAGACAAGGGAAGAGGTTGTTCGTCAGGTGGAATCAATACCACTCCAGCACCAAAACCTATTCTACACTTAGATCCATCGAAATACAGTTCCCATGTTTTAATATCAGCAGTTAAGACATTATCATCAGAAAAGGAGTCTTGATTAGGTAAGGTGAGAGGAGGAGCATCAACTAAGTGATTGGTTAAGGCTTTTCCTTTTATTGATTTTTGTGAAAAAAACTTAAGGTTAAACTCATTTAACAACATCACCCACTTAGCTAATCATCTTGAGAGATTGGTTTTATTAAAAAGATGCTTAAGAGGATCAAATTTTGTCATGACTTGTATTTTAGCATTTAGTAAATAATGTTGCAATTTACTAGTAGAAAATACAAGAGCTAAACTTTGTTTCTCAATTGATGAGTACCAAATTTCATAATTGATTAAGGTTTGGCTAATGTAATAAACATGATACTCTTTGAGATTATCGTCTTGTTGATCCAATAATGCTGCAAGAGCATGGGTTGATGCAGCGATATATAAGATGAATAGTTTATTTGGAACAACGGGTTGTAAAATAGGTTTTGTTGCTAGGTATTCCTTTAAACTCTCAAAATCCTATTTACAATCCTCATCCCAATCAAAAGGTACACCCTTCTTAAGAAGATGTGTGAAAGGTAATGTGCAATCACCTAAAGATGCAATGAAATGATGGATAGCTTGAATTTGACCTTGTAATGTTCTTAATTGAGAAATGTTCTTAAGAGGTGGCATGTTAGTGATTGCATCAATTTTCTTTGTATCCACCTCAATGCCTCAATGAGATATGAAAAACCCTAAAAGTTTACCACTATCTACGCCAAAGACACACTTTTTTGGATTTAAGTGCATATTATATTGTCGTATTCATTTGAATATTTTTGAAAAACATTTACATTATCTTGGAATGTTAAGGATTTAGCTAGGACATCGTCAACATAATCTTCCAAAATTTTGTGGATGTAATTGTGAAAGATCAATGTCATTGCTCATTGATAAGTTGCATCAGCGTTCTTTAAACCAAAAGGCATCATAACCCAGCAAAATGTTCCCCAAATAGTTGTAAAGGAAGTTTTATATTGATTTTAAGGATTAATAAAGATTTGATTGTAGCTAAAAAAATCCATCTATTAATTACAATAAAGCATGTCCAGCAGTTGAATCCATGAGCATGTCTATATTAGGAAGTGGAAAGTCGTCTTTTAAGGAAGCTTTATTTAAGTCACAAAAAACTATACATATCCTAATATGATTATTGGGTTTAGCAACTACGACAATGTTTGAGGTCCAAGGAGAATAATCAATAGGTCGAATAAAACCTGCATCAAGGAGTTTTTTGAGCTCTACATTAACATGCAAGACTATGTTAGAGTGATTTTTTCTTATCTTTTGACGAATGGGTTTAGTGTTTTCAGCAATAATAATGTTGTGTGTCACAATTTTCTAGTCAATTCCTAGCATGTCAGAATATTTCCAAGCAAAAATCTTAGGAAAATCATGAAGTAAAGTTGTAGTGTCTTCTTGTTCTTCATCATCAAGGCACTTCCCAATTTTAATAAATTTGTCTTTATCATCAATTTCCATTGGCACATCAATTATATCTCCTAAAGGGAGTGCATTGGATTGAGGAGCTTCAAAATTAGAGTGTTTTTCAGTGATATCACTTTCTTCTTGCTTGGTAACAATCATGGCACAAGGAAGACTTCATGAAAGTAGTAGAGGATGTGTTATCATAGACTCCTAACATTTTTTTCAAAGTTTCATCACTATCCACATACTTCCATGATGGTGGCATGTTCATATCAAGTAATTCGGTATGTTTCATTGTAAGTTGGTGATTTGGTTGACATGTAATAGTGTTGATGTTTAAAGATGGTCATTGAGTAGCTTTGGTTGTTTTAGCAAAAGAATATCCCAATTCAGTTTTTGTTTCTTGTGTATTAGGTTTGATAGGGACACGAATTCCTTGCTCATGTTTGCCACATCCTTTTCTAGTATATCCTAATTGTTTCATGAGTTCATAGCCTTTTCCATAAAGTCATTCCATTTCTTTTAGATTAAGTGAAGAATGATAATCTATCTCATCAAAAATTTTAGTGTATGTTGCATTTTCTTCCAAAGTAGAAGAGATAGATGTTTGAGTGGATTGTTCAAAATTTTGAGTTGACATGATTGTTGGTTGTTCGTGTTTCTCATCTATCTTTTGAGTGATTTGTATTCGTGCATAAATGAAGGTGTGAATTCTAAAGATCCCCATTCATCACCAAATAACTTAGATGGTAATTCTTCACCATTGTGTTCTAGTTCAAGAGGATCTATGTTGGATGTTGGAATTAATGTTTTTAGAAGACTTGTAGCTCCTTTTTCAAGGTGCAAGCAACTTTCAAGCTCGGGGTCTATGTCAACTTGATAAATGTGAATGTTATAGACATATTTCATGATACGATGAAGGGTTGAAGGCACTACATTCATCACATCAATCCATGGTCTGCCTAAAAGAATATTATATGAGAGATCATAAGGCATGACATGAATAGGAGTTTGCAAAGTAGCCACTCCAACCTTAATAGGTAAAGTGATTATACCAAGCGGTTGCTTTGTTGTATTATCAAATCCTCGAATGGATATAGAATCAGGTATTATTTTTTACTTATAAACACACAATCGATCAAGGAGATTCACACTACACACATAAAGGGCATAACCATTATCAATAAGGGTTCGTTTAATATCTATGCGATTGAATTGAGCAATTATCATAAAGGCTTAATTTTTTATTCACAACTATAAAGGATGGAGCTCATGTTGATGGAAAGTAATATCTAGATTGACTTGGTTCATTCCATGGATTAGAGCTTCCACATCATTCAAAGTTGTACCAGGAGGAATGACAATTTGTTATAAGGCAGTTTGACGAACAATGTGATAATTGTGGGAGTTCTGAAGTAAATCCCAAAGGGAAGTCTTTGCAAGAGTATTCTTTAATTGTTCAACAAGATCATACTCCTTTGTGTGTGAGAGCTAATGAGGAGCACTAGGTGGATTGGGTAGAGGTAAAGAGGTTGGGGTTGGTTGTGGCAGTTGTGGATTGTTTCGGGTATTATATGTGTGAGCAACAGTAACATTACTTGATTGTTGCAAGACATTGGTTTTAGGTGGGTAAAAAGTGTACTCAGGTTTATTGGAAGGATGGAGTTTATGCGAGGGTGGGTAAAGAATGAGTTGAGGTTGAATCACATTAACATCCTAAGTTGTAGACTTCTCACAAAAAACCTTAGTGGATGATTTCAGTGAGATGAAATCCTAGAGGGATTCATCTAACAAGTCCAAGTCATCGTGACTAAAAGGATTGAGAGGAAGGTTATCATGAATTGGTTTAAGTTGTTTAACATCAAAGGTGTTAACATTCATTAGAGTGGGTTTGGCACAACAAACCATATGGATGACTTATTCGAGATGAAGTCTTGAAGGGATTCATCTAACAAGTCAAAGTCATCACAACCAAAAGGTTTGAGGGATATATTATTGTCATGTGGTTTAGGTTTCTCATTGCAAGCATTGGAGGATGAAGTGAGTTAGAGGAAGTCCTGAAGAACTTCATCTAACTTTTCAACATCATCACTACTAACAGGATTGGATGAGATGTTGTTTCTAAATTGAATCATTTGTTTGAGAGGTTGTTTTGATGTTTCAATCTTTGTGTTTTTATTTTTTGATGAATCTGATCTAAAAGAACTAGGAACAAATATTGAAATGGAAATTTGGAAAAATCTAAGACTATCCATAAATTCCATGAAAGAAAGTAAAAGTATCGTAAGGAAACAAAAAATAACTAAACTATAACAGAAGAGAAACTACAGAAAATAGAAATGTGCAATGTAGGAAACTAAAATCTATAAATTCTTATGCAAAAACTACAAAGGGACTGATTTGCCCAAGGTGGTGAATGAGTCCCAGGGTAGGTTTATTTTTTTGCATTTTTTCTAATTTTTTGGAGTTTTCTGAAGGTTATCAAGTCTGAACAATGTAGATAGACATTGAAAATGCAGAACTTTTGGAATGATTCAATGAAATAATATGCAATAATGGATGCTAAATGATGCTTTCACTAATGCAATGCTTTCGAAAATGCAAAAACAAAACAATAACCTAATTGAATGTTGATGCAAACAAAATCTAAGATGCAAGATGCAAATGGAATCAGAAAGCTAATATGTTCAAAATGCAGGTTCACCAAAATGAACCATCGATTTTTGGCTCTCTAGGACTTTCTAGCACTTCTAGAGTTTTTCACCTAAAAGGAGAAAGAAAGGGCCAAAGAATCTAACTAGTTCACTCAAATTAGGAAATGTGTGATGTGATTAAGACTAAATGGAATGACATGAATATAGCTAAACTATGAAATTGAGAGATTATGAATAAAAAACCTAAGATTAATGCAATGTTTGAAAACATAGTGTTGTTTGCAAGAAGCTTAAAAGAATGAACAAGAATGCAGATTAAACCAAATAGAAGACTATTTTCAGAATGTGTGCACCTGGGAAACTAAAGAAGACTAGAGAAAAATCTGGAAAACTGATGAATTTTGATTTTAAGCTGACTAGGACTTATTGACCACCCTGGGCGAATCAGTCCTATTTTTGGGTTTTTTTGCACAGAAGCTTTTTTTTGTTAACTGGGTATTTGGATCTACATCTAACTAAAAATGGCATCTCAAGAGGGACTCATTTGCCATGCATGGAAAATCAGTCCACTTTCAAATTTCTGTAACTTCAAATCTTTGTTATGCTCCTTGACACCTGTACAATAATTTATGATAGAAACCCAAGTCAGGATCTTAGAACATTCCTATAAAACAGTTTAAAATTATTTTTCTAATGAGGGGTTTTCCTTGGTCAAACCCCAATTTGGGTAATCAAACCTTAAATGAATAAAAATCTACATAAAACCCTAGCCTTAGATGTTTTAAAGACTAGGAAAAATAGAAATATGTCAAAAACATCATTCTATTATGCAAGAATAAGACATAAAAATATGATTTGAATGATGCAAGATCTCAAACCCTAGAAATCTCACAACACGTCAAAAATGGAGATAAAAATGACATGCAAATGGAATGTAAATTAAATATAAACCTTAATCTAAAGATATAGAAACAATGGAAGATGGAATCACTTTGAAAACAAGTCTTTAGGTGTGATTTAATGGCTAGTTGTATCTCCTAAACCTAGATTTCTCAATGATTCACCATAGGCATCCATCAACAAATCTTTGCAATGTTGAACTTTGATCCAAGAAGTGAGCTTCAAGACTTGCAAAAATCCTAGTTTGTTGCCCTAAAACTTCAACTTTACTCATAAAACTTGTTGTAGAAGACTTGACTTTAGAAATTGCTTTTTTGAAATGACTAAAAGATGTGAAAAATGAAAAAAAATGAATATTTATAATCAAAAACACCTAATTTTCTTGTTATTTAGACCGAAGAAGTTTACGTTAATAGGAAATTTAAGTTGAATTAATTAAATTCCCGTTCAAAATTGAATTTTCCCTCAAAAGGGACTCATTTGCCACCCTTGGTGAATCAATCCAACCAAAGGGTACTCATTTGCCCAAGGTGGTGAATGGGTCACACTACTAATGTTTGGTGGTGTCTTTTTAGGATATGAAAGAGTTGAGTGTTGTTTATCAGGTTTTAAGTGATTTCTCAAGTGAAATGGGCCTCTAGATCAAAAATAATGGGTCGTAGGGGCCTCTAAATGTTATTTTTGAAGAATAGATAGTGTAAATATATTCAAAAGTGGGTCCAATTAGACGTGAAATTGTCTCTTTTCTCAAGAGAGTCCAATTTTCTATGTCACAAGTAGAAGGGTTACTTTTTTGGTGACTCCAAGCACCTCTCACCATTTTCTCACATGCTTCAGAAAACTATACATGCATACCCGTATTTATTAGCTTCCTAATAGATAATAAATTTCTTGCTAGTCTTGGGATATGCAAGACACCATCAAATCGTCTAACTCTACCATCAGAAAATTTCACATGAATACTACCATGAACAACAATATCAAGGAAAGAGTCATCACCCAAATACACCTTATAACCATCATGGTTTTCAAACTTACTAAACCGGTTTCTATTAGAATTCATGTGGAAAGATCACCCAAGTCTATCAACCATACATTATCACCTGCATGAGTGGCAAAGGCTACAATAAATGCATCTCCACCTTCCTTTTCAGACATAGAATCAAAATCCTACTTCTTCTTCTTCTTTTTCTTCTCTTCTTTACTTTCCTTTTGGAAGTGCTCGAGTTTACCACAGTTCCAACATATTGCCTTGTACTAACCAGAATATTTTGATCTCCCCTTGTTTTTGGACTTCGAATGGACACATTGATTCTCATCTTTGCCTCATTCTTTTCGTCTTCCTCGAACACTTAAAGCCTCTTTGGCATTCAAAGAGACCTTCCTTCTCATCTCTTTGGAGAGTAGAGAACCGACAACATCCTCCATCTTCAATATGAAAAAATTTCTCCCAATGGCCATGACTAGGTTGTTCCATGAGTTTGGCAATGAACACAAATTTTTTTGGCACCTTTCTTCTTCATCCATTTTAACCCCAACTGGGGTCAACTAACTCACCAACATATTGAATGTTTCTCTATGCTTAGAAATTTTTCCACCTTCTTCCATTCTCAAGGAATACAACTTCTTCCTCAAGAAAATCTTATTTATTAGGGATTTGGCTTGGTATATCTCATCCAACTTCTTCCAAAGATTTTTCGAAGTGGTTTCTTCATGAGAATTTATTCGGATTGAATTTGTAATACATATTCTAATGAGACCTTAGATTTTCTATCCATTACATAATATTTTGTAGCCAAAGTTGGATCTGTAGGCCTTTGTACATTTTCATCCACTACATCCCATAGATCTTGATCAATCAACATATCTTCCATTTTCAGCTTCCACATTTCAAAGTTCATACTGGAAAACTTCTGTACCTCAATCCTCCCAGATATTCTTGCCATTTGAAAAATATATCTAGAACAAGATCACAAAGTAACCTCTACACAAGCTCCCACTTACACCTTGATTAGCTCAAAAAACCCAAAAACCCATAAGTGAAACCAAAGGTGATCAAGCTCTGATACCACTTGTAATGAAATTAGAGTAGTAGAAACAATTTCCTATGCCAATCTTGAGAAGAGATATTATGCAAAACTTTTAAAATTTTATCAAATAGTTACAAAAATTCCAAGAACAAATTCATAACAAGAAAATAAACAATTAACACAAACACCAGCTATACATGGGGAAAACCATTTCGGGAGAAAAACCCCACACTCCAAAGCCTGCCCAATGTATTTCAAATCCAACAACAAGATTACATACACTTACAAAGCAAGTCTTTTATAGTCCATTATCACCAGTAAACAAATTTGGAGGATTCTAGCAGAAATTTGGTAACATAACAGTACCTACAAACTCAACACACAAACTACTCCTCAAGCCTTCAATTTATAGACTTTTGGCTATACAAGAAACCACTAGTGGTTTACAAAACCATGTGCTTGGATTCTCCATGAAGATTCTAGTCTAAAAATAAGCTCTCATGTCCAAATTCATATTTCCCATTTTTTACCCAAGTTACAAATGTCATAAAATTTATCATAATAGGCCTTCCATAACCTATGACTATGTGGGAATCTTCTGACATTTAATAAACCAATTTTCAATGCATCGACAGTGCATAACAACAATAGAAAAAATATTAAATATAAAAAATAAATGTTACAAGAAATCTGCAAGGTTGAGACACCTCATTTCCCAACATATAGCACCCAACAAAGGAGTTGGCATGGAGTGAACTCCCACTTCAACATTACCTTCAACTATATACTAGGTCCCTATTTTTCTGCCCTGAGCAATTACCAAGGCCCCTTTTGTTACTTTCCACCTATTGGATTCACAAGTAACTTTACATCCTTGAGATGGAAATTGTCAAACTAAAACCAAATTTTCTTTAAGCTGAGGGATATATCTAACATCCTATAGTAACCAACTATTTCCATTCGTTAACTTTAACAAAACATCCCCTTTACCAACAACATCACAAGATTTATTATTTCCAAGAAGAACCTTACCAAAGTCACCACTTCATAAATTTTTGAAGTACTCCTTGCATGGAGTGGCTTGAAATTATGCTCCTGAATCAAGCACCCAAAAATTTCTTGATATTTCTTTTGAGTTTAAAATAATAAAATCTTCTTCACATACTACATTTGCTTCATTTTCTTTTGGCTGATTTTCAACCTTCTTGAAAGACCAACCGTTCTTTTTGATGTGGCCTTGCTTGCCCCGATACCAACAACCACTCTCTCTCCCTTTGGATTTCGACCTCCCTTGTGATATCTCACGACTACTTAGATTTTTCCCTCTTTCTTTTGATTTTCCCCTGTCATCTACACTAAAAATATTACCTAATTTTGGAGTCTCATCAGTGCTCTTCCTTTGCATTTCCTCGCTTAGAATTACACCAACAACATCGTCAAATTTTAATGTATTTGAGCTAGAAACTGAGTTAATCCCATAACCAAGCTATTCCAACTTTTTGGTAGAGAACTCAAAATTAAAAGAGCTCAAATATTATCATCAGAAACTACTTTTAGAGAAGATAATTGACTCGTAATAGTAATAAAATCATTCAAGTGATTCACAACAAAACTACCTTCAGCCATTTTCATGTTAAACAATTTTTTCATCTAAAATTCCTTATTCGACGTTGAGGTCCTTTCATACAATTTGACCAACATACTCACCAAATCAACAACTGTTGTTGTTTTGGATATGTTGAATGCTATCATTCGAGATAAACATAACCGGATGGCTCCCAACACTTTTCTATCAAGAATGTCCCAATCTTCGTCTTCCATACTTGACAGTTTATTTGCTTTACCATGTAATGGTTGCCACAAATCTTTCTGATATAAAAAGTTTCCATTTGCATTTTCCATAGTTGATAGTTGTGGCCATTGATCCTTTCAATCTTTACTTCGCTAGAAGACATTGCTCCCACTCAAATTCGAATCTCTCATGCCAAAAGATCAAACACTAGAATGCTCTAATACCAATTGTTAATTTTAAAAGAGAGTAGATTAAAAACATAATAGAATTTAAGACAAGCAATTATGGACACACAAAATAAACACACACACAATAGAAAATTGTGTGGTTCACTGTAATGGCTACATCCACGGGAAAAGTAGAGATTTCTCTATTTTATTCACTATGTTTTCTCTCTTCGTACATCTAGAGCAGCAGTTTACATTGTTTAATAAATTTATCAAAAGCTCTCTTGAAGTCTCTAGGAAAAAGAAGAGGCAAAGGAAAAAGGCGGGAAAAGTGGGAGTTGAATGGTTAGGAACCATTAGACTTCACTCCCCAACAATTCATTCTATAATACTATTAGGTTTTGGTCTATGTCACATAAATCTATGGATACTATATCACTAACATGACATTAAGACTCATCATTTTGTCAAAATCACCCATATTTTATGTTTACAACTGCACTTCTATAATAATATAATCCAATAATTAATTTTGATAAAATCATGTATACCAATGCTACTTTCCTATGAAACCAATCGTCTAACTCTAACTATGTATTCTAGCCGAAACACCAAAAATGAATATTTGTTTTGGTGAAGTGTTCAAATTTTGGTAGAAGTGAAAATAAAGGAAACCAAGAATCCATTCACTATTTAAGAATACTGATCTAAGAAGCTTGTAAAACAGTTAGTTAGAAATGTAAAAGATATTTTCTTTAAAGTAAATTTGAGATTAATGCTCCACTTTACAAGCACTGCAAATTCACCTCAACATTTTGTCACGATCCATCCAAAACGAGTTTCTCGTGTAAAAAAAAAAATTATAGGAGGTAAATACAGGTGTCAGAACTTGTTGGCCACAACATTCACAGGAAGTTGTACACGAGGGATCTGCTTTAAGATCAATAATGCTGGCATGAAGGGCATACGCGCACATAGAAACCCAAAACCAAACAAGCCTAGTTTATGGAGTTACTAGTTATAATAAGTGTTTTTTGTACTTAATATACTTATTAGATGCAGATAAGTAATTTTATTTAAAAAAATTTAAAAAGTATGATAGATTTTTAACTATAGATTTTGATTAAAAAATTTAATTTTTTTGTTTATTTTCATTATTTTAAATATTTGTTTTCCTATTTAATATGGTGTGTATTTAATGATGTGATGTCAGTTTTTCAACATTTTTTTAGACATCAAAATATTATGTTTTGTCTAGTCTCATATTTTTAAATACCATTTGTCTTTGTACTTAATATAGTGGACACTATATGATGTAATGTCGTTTTGTCTCCAACACTCCCTTAAATATCAAATTATTTAATGATCAAATGATCAACAATAATTTTATATCACAGCCTAGTACAAAATTGTTAAATAAGAAATAATTCAATTGTTTTTTATAAAGGAAAAAATGGGTTTTACAAGGACCTGAAACCACAAACTTTACAGAAAATATAAGGAATAAGTGTTAAAGAACCCAAAACAAGAAGGCTGCAAAAATAAAAGAGCCAAGAAAGCACATCAACCCCCAACCTAAGGCTAGCAAGGGCCACCAAAAAAACCCAACCAAAGAAACCAGCAACAGAAACAACCCACAACTAACTTAGGCATTTTAGAGCATTAGCAGCCTCGGCTTCGACAATGTGCATGTCCTAGGAACATTTTTTCAGAGTCTGAACCATCTAGGGTGTAGGAGGTGCCTTCCTCTTCAGATTAGCTCTCATCCTCTTCGAGATACCTTCGTCCTCAGTCCTGCTTTTGTCCTTTTTGGTTTTCAAGTCCACAGTCAAAGATCCTTGATGTGTGTTATCCAATTTCTCAGTCATAGCATTAATGATAATGGTGCTATGTTGCACCATTTTGTGGTTGTGCTCCATAATAGCTTTCATGATATCTTTTATTTTAACAATTTTTGCTTCCATGCGCTTGACCTTACCTTCATTATCCTCAGCCTCCATCCTCATCTTGTCCTCATTTCTCTTGCCCTCCATGGAATTAAGGGAGCTGACTTTAACTTCCAAATCCTCCATCTTGTTGTTGAGGGCCCTGTTTCTGAGGTTAAGGTCCTTAATTTCATGGAAGGCCCACTTCATAATTCTGAAGTAGTCAACGGCTTCATTTATGGCGATAGCTAGGATATCCCTAGGAAACTCATCACCCCACTTAAAATAATGATCTTCAGGGTTAAGGTCATTAGGGAATCTGGGTATGTTCTCTCTGTCTGTGGCAGGGTAAGAAGGGAGAGTCTTTGTTGGCATTGGGGACCACAGAAATATCCTCTGGGGTATCCTTGGAGTAGGAGACCAATTTATTAGCAAGGGAAACCTTTTGAATGGACTTCTCTTTTAGAACAACTCTACTAGGGTTATTGGCAGTGCTTGATTTTTTGAGCAGGGGTTTATGCTACAAAGATAATTCAATTGTTGAGTATTGTCCTACAAAGGAATTTTTTTCCCTTCTTTTATGTATTACATGGAAAGTTAAGGACTAGGAGTCATTATGTTTCAATTTAAAAACTAAAAACAATCTCTTTTCACAAGTCATACGAAAGAAACAACTAATTATATAGTAATAGTTAAGGCATGTAGTAATACATGACTTTATGCATGTCTTTCTTTTCAGTATTTTTAGACACTTTGTGAAGACATAGCAAATGTGGCCACATCATCGATGACCCAAGCCTGAAACAATAACTCTAAGCACTTAACTTTCCAATAAAAACATGGTGAAAATTTCAAGGATGTTTGATTTTCCCTTTACGAGCTTGAGGGATGTGAATTTTTCCTATAGAATGATTGATCCTCTCCTCTTACAATCCTATTTTAATTGAAAAATATTTCTTTAATTAAATACCATTTAATCTTTAAGAACTATATTAATTATGTTCTTATCTAATAAAAAGACAGAACTACCCATTTTCTCAAATTATATTAAAAAAAACCCATCGTATAATACCACAATGTAATATATAATTTAATACACATTTCAATTTAATTTTTAAAAATATTTTAAAATAACTTAACTAAAAATAATTGATGGGATAGACCTTGGACTCAATTGCTTGACTATGAGGATCTCCTCTTGAGAAGTAGATGATGTTTTTTTCTTAGTCATCTGGCTTTTGATTGCCCACTCTCTCAATATAAGGGGGCGACTATGTGGTGGAGGAGTAACCATGAAGATCACTTGATTGTAAACACTTCTTCTCATGATGTTGGGTCTTCTCTTCTTGTTCTCCCTACAGTGAGTCTTGTTTGCAAGGGGGTTTCTCATACAATTGATATGATTTTGAAGATTCTTGTTCCTTTAATTCCTTTTCCTCCTATTGATGAGTCCCACCCTCCATGTGATCTAATTGCTTAGTGCTCCATTTCCTCTATACTCTTATTATAACCCCATCTTTTATGTGACATCTGCATACTCTTGGGATAGGGTGATTAATGATTAGCATCATAGACAAGATGCTACGTTGCTTCTATTGCACCCATGAGTAAGCTCTATAAGGGAGACTGTTTGATCTTGACCCCGTCACCCATTTCTCCTAGGTCTGAAGATCTAGTTGACAACTTATCCTAGAAAATTGTTTCAAGGTAGAAGAAAAATCTTCCCTAATCTCTCTGCTAATCAAATTTCATAGTGAAAAGTGATTGAATAAGATTGGGTCTGATATTTTTCAGACTAAATCATTGATTAATCTTTTAAACTTCGAAACCTAATTACAATTTTATTGATTCTCAATCCATAGTGTGACTACAATCATATTGTCCTTTCATTTAAAATTGTTATGTACATGCTTTATGATCCTTTAAAAACCATTTTACCTTCTTAAAAAAATAGTTTTAAACAACACATTTAAACATAATCAATCTAACTACATAATTAATGACCTAGATCCAAACAGTATCTTTCTCTATTAAAAAGAATGAGAATGACAACCTTTTTTTTATCCATTATTATTAACACAGACATCGCCCACAGAAAAGTGAGAATGGAGTACTCGCCCTATTGCCATTTTCTTTGAATTACAATTTATTTCACTGTCTTTATCGGCAGTTTCCGAAGATCTTTTAGACGTCCACGACAATTGGATTCCAGCTGTTTTACTCTTCACGCTCAGCCCTTTATGCTTTCTCCTTACACATATAAAAACCCCGCGAAGCCCCTCTTTCCACCAGATGTGCTCAGACATTCACAGCACCACCTCAATATTTATTCTGAAATTCGCAGGCCAAGTTATTACAATGAAGAACAACAAATTCGCCCACCTGCTGCTTCGATCAAAACGGCAACACCGCAAACTGGCTGTTTTCTGTGACCGGCTACGGGACTGTGTATTGTCGTGTGTGGGTTTTTCCCAGAGCTTAGTTCCCAAAGACGTACCACCCGGTCATGTGGCGGTTTACGCTGTTTCAACCCATAAATGGTTTGTGATCCGAATTAAGCATTTAAATCATTCTGTGTTCCGCGCTTTGCTGGAAAAGGCCAAGGATGAATATGGGTTTGACACTCACACGCCGCTCATTCTTCCCTGGGATGGAGATACGCTTCAGTACGTAATCAATCTTCTTTGCAGTCAGAAAGATCCGTTGCTCACAGATTTCAACTTGGGCCAACATTTTCTTGACTAACAAATTACAGATCACTTATAACGGCCAAGGATAGTCTCCTGGATTTCTTCATATTTACCCACTTTAGTACTTCATTGACAGAATTCCACGGTGTTGTGGGCTCTTCAATAGAGATATTATTTAAATCAATGTTTGTGAGAAATTAATCTTATGACATTTGAAACTAGTGTGAAAAAAAGATAGAAAAATTGTAGTGTCTTTCGTGAATTACAGTGTTCAGTTTGAATAGAGAGTGCAGCTTAGTTTATGAATGAAAAAAGTGCAAATTGCGTGTAATGAATGACAGGTAAGCCAGACATGATTATAGCCTACCATCATTGCATTTACTATTGTATGGGAGGAAAGAATCTGGATGACCAAATTCTTTTAGAATTTATGGTAAGGGATTAAACCAGCAATCAAACCATAAAGTGATAATAGATCAATCTTTTTCATAAGATAGTAGTTATTATAAAATTTTAAGGTTAAAATATAAATTAATAAAAAGAAATGAATTTTTTTTATAAATTATAATACTTAACATATTATTGTATATTTTTTAATTTTCTACTTTCTCATAAATATTAAGTTTATATTAGTATTAAGTGAATATTTTGATGTTGAACAATTTGTATGATGAAATATATTTTACAAATGTATAATTTGTATAATATAAATCTAATATTAATTCCTTAACAATCAATCTCTTAAAAATTATATATGAATGATGGTATATATATTCAATACTTGTCAAACTCAATTTACATTTTGAGAAATTAAAATCAACCATCTATAATGGTCTATGTAAGATATCCTTGTTGACACTGATGCAAGTTCTAGGTAAGTTATTAGGTGAACAATAACTTAAGTGAATTTAAATGAGTTAAATTGTATAAATGAAAAACATTTTTCTTACAATTTTATAGAGTTTTGCTAGAGCATTACATCATGTGAAAGTTATTTTTAACTATAGTAAAAGTCCAAATATGACTTCTCTTTGATTATGTGTTTTTTTTTAAGAAGATTGGGTATTTCTTTTTATGTCACTTTGTTAAGATTTTGGCTTCTTTTATAGAGTTGAATATGTTGTCCATTACACATTAGCATAGGAAATTTTTGGTTTTTTTAAGGATGGGGTTCTATGGAGGGATTTTGCAAAATAATTTTTAAAGGGATTTTATGAGGAAAACATGTTATTAAGACTAATTAGAATCTAGTTTGTAGTATTTGAGTAGGTGTATTTGGGGTGGGGCTACAAATTGGCAATGCTTACCCAATCACCACAATGCTCCATGGCATAGACAACACATCCATCGTCCATAACTTCAATTCACTATTCTAGACAAACTTAACTCAATGTTACTATAGAGACATAACTCTAGTTCACTATTGTTGTATAAGCCCATCATTACCAAAGAATACAATTGCATATTCTCATGCACAAAATAATAAGACATGAGATAAATTAACATGTATTTTGATGTTATTATACTTTTATATTTTAAAGTGCCTTAAACAATGAAAGTGTTAGTGTGAATAATTTAATCTATTCACTATATCTAAGTGTATTTAGGTTGACAAGGTTAGACAACATCTTGTCTAACTAAATGTGCAACCTTTAAGCCTATTGAGGTTACCAAGTTGTTTGGTAAACCTCATGCACATACCTTTTGAGGTTGGAAGACTTTCTATCACACCTCAAATTTCACTCAACACTTGGCTATAAAGTTGATGACTTGTCATAGAGGTTGTTGGTTTGCACACTCCAAGTGTTCCTAAGGTTGACACCTATAAGACACTTGTTTACTCATTTGTGCCACATCTTGGGGTACTTGTCAATCCTCCTATGAGGTGGATTGCCTCTTCCTTACCTATCTATGCAAGGTCTTGTACTCATTATCATTTGGGTCATCTAAATACAATATTGATACATTGTTCACTTTTGCTTGTCTTATATCTCTTAGATTCTCCTAATTCTAATATGATATGAGAGCTTTAGGTGGAGATGTTTGTAGGCCAATAGGTGAACAAATTTCAGTGTACTTGGTTAGATTTCATTGTGCTTGTGTTAATCAACTGGCAGGAAGATGGTTAGGTGTTTCTAAAGAAATCCCAAGCATTGTTGGGAGTCAACTTGCAAATCCACTCACAGCAAGAAGAAATCTAACCCCCATTGTAGAGGCGTGATTGGCATTCAGAGAGGTGATTTGAAGACAGCTCGAAGACCTACGTGAAAAAGGAAACTCCGTGCGGATTCTACCCAGGCGGCGAGTTTTTTCTTTCAATCTTTGTGTTTGAAATCTCTACAGAGCATTTGAAACGAAATCTGCATTTAATTTAGAGGCTTTGTGGAAATCAGGAGGGCTTTGGGACGGGACATCTGAACAGGGGCCACACTTTGCAGCTGCGAATTGCACCTGTGAGAGCTTGGAAAAGAAGCAAGATCGGTAGGTCTTTTTCCTGCTCCATTATCACCCTCAGCCCCATGCAATTTCTTCTGACCAGTGGAGTTTATGCAAGCGCTGCTTAAAAGGAGATCAAAAGGAGATCAAGTAGCTGCCCAAAGTAGATGTAGACAAATGGAGGATTTGCAAAGCCGTAGTCCTATCAAAGTTGCTAATCATAGAATTTAGGAAAGTTCGCTGCTGTTATTTTTTAATCGCCAAAGGTGTGCCGCCAAGTTTAGATTCCCCAAAAACAAACCGCTGGCATTGGTGAGTTTGTGTTTTAGTTTTGCAGATCAATACAACCGACGATCAGAAGGATTGCTAGCAGCAACCCAAAAGAGGAAGTGTTGAGTTGAAAAGAGCAAGCCGATTGAAAGAAAGCAGATCGTTGTATGGTTGTTTAATAAGATTGAAAAGAAAGTCGATAATGTGGAAGAGGGTCTTTCATGAAATATGTGCTTTGTTGTAAGGGGTGCATGTTCGGTTGTACCCGACACCTCCAATGTTTTTAATATTGATGATCTATGTATCCGAAAAGGAATCCTATATAACTGGCGAGTACAGTGGCTGGTTACCCATGTATCTCGGTGGATGGAATTCTTTTTATATGGACTCAATAATGAATTTTGATGTAGGTACAGATGGAGAAAAGCCCAGAATGATGATGGTTTCCCTGTGATGATAATTTGTGGATCCATAAGTGTGCTCGGTTTGTGGTAATCCAAAACCATTTGTTGAGAGGTTTGTGGTTAGCCGAAACCACTTGAGTGTGAAGTTTGTGGTGATCCTGAAACCACTTGTATGTGAGTATGTGAGTTTGTGGTCATCTGAAACCACTTGTATGCACGGTTTGTGGTTAGCAAAGCCTAGTAAGATTCCCGAGCACCTGTAGTGTGACTCTACGGGAGGTGTTGAAGAAAAACAAAGATTTCACACCTGAACTGACAATGGACTGGTTATCAAGAAGACCAGAGCTCATGGTTGCAAATGCCGAAACATCAATGAAAAAGATTAAGAAAGTATTTGGAATTCGTAGTTGAGATTAAGGGGGAGTGTTGGAATATCTAATCCCAACTACTTCATTAACTCCCCATGTTGACCTGTCCTCATCACCCTTGACGATCCACAATATATCGACATTAAGCCCGAGGATCAGTTTGGTTTTCCTTCTTTACCAACTTCTCTACGGTGACTATTGTTAGCTAATAATTGTTAGCTCTACCTTGACTGTGAAGTCTGCCATATTGGCAAGTCAGTGTTGTTAAACTCTGCTCTCCGAGGATGGAGTCCATTTTCTGGCATGAACCCTGGCACAGCAGGTAGCAGGGGTGGCTACGGTGTTTGTGTATTTGTTTTGGTTATTATAAAATGTTTTATATCTTCCATTATATATTTTGGTTGTCTGTTTTTTGTCCCTTTTAAATCCTTCAATTAGGATTGGTTGTAATTTGTGTAAAATTCTGATCAATCTAGGAAGACAAATAATCAAGCACACAAATATTCAATTGAATGCAAGATTTACATATATATAACCACCGTCGCTGTAGATCTCAGGAGGAAAATTAGGGGAAAAAAGAGGAAACATAGAGTTGTTTCCTGTATTAAGAGGAGATCAAGAGAAATATCAAAGTAGTTTCGTTGTTTTACTGAAGCAGAACAGAACATAACTATTGGTTATCCTAAATGAAAAGTGACTAGGTCCTAGGTGGCCTGTCCTGGTGATAGTGCCACAACTTCCTTGCCTAGTGGCTCTTCTGAACTGAAAAGTCTTTGCTTGCACAAAGGAATAATGATGTAATCTTTAAGACTGTGGTGGAAAGCATTAATCTTCAAGATAATAGTGAGTTGGCCTGGTTGGATAAGGCAACACATGTGGAAGAAGGTTGGATCACTATCAAGGGTAAGAAAGCTAAAATCTCTAAGCCTTCTTTCGACATGAATCTTCGCTCCCACAAGAATAGTGTTAAATGTAAATCCTGATGGGTTTTGTTTTGGAGCTGGTTTTTGGCTGGATGTAGGCTATCTTTTCTGCAACCTTGTTCTTTTCTGTTAAGGGTTTCGGGTCCCTTCAAAACCTATTTTTACCTATATCAAAAACTATCGGTTATGCTAACACCCCCTTTAAGTTTAACTAAAGAGACAAAAGCCTATATAGCCAACAAAGATAGGTCTTTGTCTAAGGCCATTTTAGGTACCCATGTACATATAAAATTCCCCCACAAATATAGAGAGAATATAAGAATAGAATATATGAATTCCCCCCCATAATGAAAGAGCTCCCGTGTGAATGATGAACGCCTAAAGATAGAATATGATCCATTGCCTGCAAACAACATTTCTTCTCTTAGGAACAAAAGGATCCACTGGTGATTGGAGAAGCCAATCCAAGGGTGATATTGGAATCCAAATCCTCAAAAAATTGTTCACATGTCCACATCTAGAAAGTGAGGAAAGCGATGATGGCAATCCAAGATCTTGTGAACACTGATATAGAGCAAGCTACAAAGGAAAAGAAGATGGTGGGCCAACAACGTTGTCATGGCTATCATCAAAGAGGAGAGATAACCCTTCAAATGTGTCATTTAAATTTGAAATACGAGTCTCCATAAACAAGTTAGGAAGACTATGGATGCCCTACTGCAAGAAGCCATTGGAAGCTTTCAAAGAAGCAACATAAAACTCTCAAAAGTAGCAAAAAATGCAAGGACAAAAGAGTCATCCTCAAAGAGAAGACATATGTCCTCAATAGTGTCACCTAGATCTGAAATGAGAGGTTCTACAAACAAGAAAGAAATGTCTGGTAGAAATTGATCCCAATGGACTAAATCCAAAAGACATAAACGATTCTGCTGCAAAGAATCACTGAAGACTCTCAAAGAAGCATCTCTCTAGAATCTAGATCTACAATAGGTGTTGTTGATGAGGAATCAATGAACCAATCATCTATACAAGGTGTGTCCACATTAGATGAGGCAGCATAAGTCTCAATATCATCAATTGCCTGGTTTTCAAAAGAAACATCACTTTCAGATGAAGATTCAATGCCTCCATACAATTGTTGGATGATGATCCAAGCAGTAAAAGGGCAGCATGTGTTGTTGATGAGGAATCAATGAACCGATCATCTATACAAGATGTGTCCACATTAGATAAGGCAGCATACGTTTCAATATCATCAATAGCCTAGTTTTCCAAACAAACATCACTTTCAAATGAAGATTCAATATCTCCATACAACTATTTGATGATGATCCAAGTAGTAAAAGCGCACTTAGTGTGCTCTATGTGATGTAGAGTATCTTTAGAAATAGTAAGACATATTAGTCCGTAGACAATGTCATTATTATTAAACCATGCATTCTTTTCAACATAGTCACTTGGCTCAAGAACGAATTTGAGGAGATAGGGTAGTAGATACTGCTCAAGGCAATGATTCTTCATCCCTTCACATAGTCACTTGGCTCAAGAACGAGTTCGAGGAGATAGGGTAGTAGATATTGCTCAAGGCAATGATTCTTCATCCCTTGTTTTCAAGACATAAAATTCTCTAAAGCTAACCTAACAACAAAATGATGAAAATGGTGTTTATGAGACATGATTATTCCCCATAAATAAAACTTTATCTCAATTCGTGATTACAAAATACAATTCTCCAAAAATGAATGCAAAAAGCATAAAATGAACTTATCCTTTACATACAGTGACATGCAAGCACATAAACGAGACATGCAATTTCATGCAAAAGAAATCATCTCCAAAAGACCATAAACAGTGCGTCCCTTCCATTCACAATGAAATTGATGAGCATCCCAAGAGCTAGACATGACTCTCTTTGGGTCAAAATCGCCTCTGCCTGGAACCCACCTGTTGATGAATGTGCAGGTGAAAAGATTCAATGCAGCAGTAGGGAGAAAATCTAGTTCACCTCTTTCAAAATCTTCAAAAATTCTTGCACAAAGATGTGAAAAGAAAAATCACGGCTTGCAAGCAAATATGAGACATGAGTCCATGTGCATGAAATGTGAGGGAGGCCGCGGGCTAAGCGCATGAGGCCAAAAGGCTGCGGGAAGAACTCGCTTCCTCTTTCTGCAAAACACCTTTCAGTCGACTCCCCTCAAATTTCCTGATGCATTCAAATCAAACAAACCACCATGAAATACAGCAAATTCGTTCAACTTTGGCTTGTCTTATCTGCCCCTAAGTTCTGATACCATGTAAAATTCTGATAGATCTAGGAAGACAAATAATCAAGCACACAGAAAAACGAATTTTACATAGTCTGACTTCTGCATTGTTATTCAATTGAATGCAAGATTTACATATATATAATCACCGTCGCTGCAGATCTCAGAAGGAAAATCAGGGAAAAAAAAGGAAAGACAGAATTGTTTCCTGTGTTAACAGCAGATCAAAAGAAACATCAGAGTAGTTCCGTTGTTTCCTATGTTAGCTTACGTTAAGAATAAGCAACAACAGTTCACAGCTATTTTATTGAAACAGAACAGAACATAACTATTGGTTATGCTAACAATTTGAAACTCGCGCGCTATGATTTGGAACCCGCGGCTGTGGCCCGGGCTTTGGTTTCTTGAAACCCACAAAAAGACAGCAAATGCAGCACGCCAGCATTTGCAAAGAAGGTAGCCGACATAGATAAGAGAAAATGTGCTCTGACAGAGGCGTATAGCAGACTTTGGCGTCATCCATCCATAGACAAATTCTCTGCAAGCTCACGTCATCAGGCGGGTCCAGTATCACTGTTGGTACATGTTATATATTATTTGCATCAGCCTTTACATTGCTGTTGTGTAATGCTTTTTCTACGAATGTGCCTTGAGTGAGCAGTGTGGTTCGATTGAATCTTAATTTGACCATTTCTGGTAGCAATTTGTTGCAGTAGGTGGCATGGATGAGGGATATGTTAGCTGCACGATCTGTGTAAACATAAGCAGCGCCCTCCATTTGCCTTTGCCTCCATATATCTTGGCGGCATATCCTCCCAAAAGCTTGGTCAACAAAAGCCACGGTCTATTACAGGCAAAGAAAAAGTCTCAATAGGTCTCTACAGGCGTCTTTCTCAAAATCATATCTACATCGATCACATTTAACCACCACATGCCACCCACATTGCCCACGCAAAAACCACGTCGATCTCCGCATCTTTGACTCACTGTTCCTCCACCTCTTCTGTTCATTTGGTTCCATAGTAAAAGTTTTTAACATAACACATTTTAAATGTTTTTGTTATCAAACTATTAGTAACTCTTAATGGTCATGTGGAAACTCATCAAATTGTCAAAATTTTGTAAGACGGAGGAGTTTTTTATTTATTTTGTCATAGTTAAAACTTTGTAAAAGAGGAGTCAATATTCTCTTTTACAATAAATTTTGTAAAGGGAAAGTGTGTGGGGGAGGTGCAATTTTTTGCCTGAATTAAAAATTTGTAAAAAAGGAATCTATTCTTTCTTTTGCAATGAATTTGGTAAAAGGGGAAGTCATCATCATCATGAGGGTTTCATTTTCAATTTTTGTCATATTTAGAGGTTTGTAAGGCATTTGTCTTCTTAATCCGCCTCATGACAATAAAATTGAAGAACTCATATAAAGCAAATAGGTTTGTAGACACACTCAAATAAAGTGCCACAAAACTGAATGTGTCTTCCACATGGAAGGAATTTGAGAAATTACTGTACTTACACTTAATTATAAAGTGTAATGGGGGGCTATGCCATCACAACACGTATACTTGTGATTCTCACTTCATGTGAGTGTGTCTTGGAGCACACCTTGCACATCTCTACATTCCTTAAACACTCTTGACCTCATTTGTTTTCTTTTTTCTCATAGCATTAAGGGGGGACTATGTTGTTTTATGCTTCTTTCAATGAAGCAGTGGAATAATCTTCTTTTTGGAAGGCCGCATGAACCTTCTTTTTTTATCTCTCATATAGGGGATTAATTCAATGGATCACATTTTAAGATTCTAGTACCCCTTATCACAATACTATCTATATTATTGACTTCACAAAGTTTGATAAAATTTGTGTACATGGGTGAGTAGTGTTCCTCAGTTCACTTATGTAGTGTTTTGTATCTCACATCTTGATTCATATTTCTTGGAGATTCATTGATTCTAGCAAACACAAGTTCATCATCGAAAAAGTTTACAACTTCTACATGCTTTAAGATTTCTTCATCATGTTCCTATCATCGAGGGACATATTTTCAAAAGGTCTTAAATCCTTCTAATTCTCTTTTTTGGAGAGGATTTGTGTTCCCACTAGGTTTTCTCCTTTTTGACTTTTTGTGAGAGAATGCATTGTACATGGGTATCTAATATGGCCTCTAGTTAGGACCCATTTCTATTTATTTGCACTTTTGTGATCTCTCCAAGTATCACTTAAGCAGGGGTGTTAGTGTGAAAAATTTAATCTATTCACTATATGTAAGTGTACTTAGGTTGATGAGGTTAGACAACATCTTATCTGGCTAAATGTGCAACCTTCAAGCCTCTTGAGGTTACCAAGTTGTTTGGTAAACCTCATGCACATACATTTTGAGGTTGGAAGACTTTGCGTCTCACTTCAAATGCCACTCAACAAATTGGCTATAAGGTTGATGACTTGGTCATAGAGGTTTTTGGTTTGCACACTCCAATTGTTCCTAAGGTTGACACCTATAAGACACTTTTCCACTCATTTGTGCTAATACTTGGGGCACTTGTCAATCCACCTATGAGGTGGATTGTCTCATCCTTTCCTATATATGCAAGGCCTTGTACTCATTATCATTTGGGTCATTTAAATACAATATTGATGCATTGTTCATTTTTGCTTGTTTTTTAATCTCCTAGATTCTCCTAGTTCTAATAAAAAGGATCATCATAGTTTGTTCTAATTTTCTTGTTGTTTCTACTTATATGTAGGAAATTTCTTGAATATTTGAACAATTTTTGGTAGAAGAAGTGTTCTCGTAGGGTTTTTAGAACATGGTGGAAAGGATGCTCTTGATATGAATAAAATTTTGGTGCAAATATACCAAACATATTTAATAATTCCACAATGAAAGATTGTAACGTAATTTTTTTTTTTATTCTCATCTTTTATAGTTGTTAGTGCAAATGATTTTTTGAGTTTTTAAAAGTTTTTTTCATAGTGTAGGAAAATAAATTTAGCCAAGAAAATAATATTTTAATACTTTTTGATTTGTTGGATAGGTTGAGTTATTAATGGAATAATATTTAAATTCATCCAATATTTATAGGGTTAGGTAGGATAGAGTGCATAACATTCATTTCTCAATCAGAACTTTAGTCGTAATTTGAATAGAAAATGAATAATTATTGCTTATTAAACTCAAAGTAAAGAATAATTTATATTGGTGGAAAGCTGAGAATCTCCTTTAAAAACCCTTTTTGTTTCATCAATTTTGGGTTAAAAAAAAGTCGTCAGCCACATACCCATCATATTGCCACTTTTTGGCCCACCATGATCCTGCACATACCCTAATATCATAATATAAATTTATATTTTATTCTCTTATTTGATAGTTTAAAATAATAATGTTTAAACTTTATTGAGATGATTTTTATTATTAATGCAAGCACTACAAGAGATAGAAGTAAAAATATTATAGGCATTGTAAAGCCTCATATTTTACATTAAGACATTAACAAACATAATATTGAAGAATAATTTGTGTGTGTTACAAGTGCGCGACATATACACGCCACAACCCACACTCACACTCACATAATATTGTTGAAATTAAATAAAATGATGAAAAAAGAACATGACAATGCATTAAAGTCCATGACGAAAAAATATCAACACACTTACATAGAATAAAACTAGTAGAAGACTTACATAAATATTGTGGAATGACATTGACATGATGATAAATAAAGAAGGTAGACCCTCTTTGTAAAAAATGATAGTGTAGAATCATGCCATCAAGACAACTAAAATATAAGGATACAAGTTCTTAAGATATAAATAAGGCTCATCCTCACACATCCAATTTTATAGGAAATATTCTAAAAATGGGTTGACATCATCCAAAAATATTATCAAATAAACCATAAAATTTTTTATCATGTGGGAGAAACAAATAATCACACATGTCTAGTTAGTGACACACCAAACATAGTTCTAGGAACACAATAACAACACAAAATTATCATAACTAACCAAGAAAAATAGATAACACCATACCAAGAAGAAATCTAGACTCATATTAGACCCTAAAGAAACAAATTTCATTTAAAAAAAAATATTTGAAAATTTACTAGAAGTAATCATTGCTCTCAAATAATCTATATTGAGAAAAATCACCTCTATTTCTAGTTAGAAATTTATTGGGTGGTTTGTAAATTTCTCATGTTTCTAGTTAGATCATCCTTGTTGCTAGGTAGGGGACTTAATACAACGTATTAGCCTAAATCGCCAACAAGCATAATAGAATCACTAAAATTAATTCCAAGATAAGAAGGACCTACATAAAGCCTAAGAACCTACAAGATCTCTAGGAATATGTGTAAAAAACAAGAAACATAATAAAAAAATAAAACCCCAAATAGGTGCATTGCTAGGTCAATGCAAGAAAAAAATATAAACATAGAACGTGAGATTAGTTCCTTGATTTATGATCTTTTAATGAATAATTTGAATAAATGGTTTTCAATATACTTAACCACCACTTTTAATTTTATAACTTTTACAAAATGTTACACTTCGATTTATCCATAATGCACATGTAAATAGGCCATAAGAATAGTGCAATAAAGAATTATTACACCAATCTTAAATATGTCAATACAATAGGTAATTAATCACACTTTAGCAATGAAATGAAAAATACTTAAACATTATAATCAAACATGTACAACATATATAAATTTTTTTCCAACCTAATCACTTTCTAGATCTAAAATTCACACAATAAAAAAATGCAAATAATGAAAATTTCATTACATATCAAAATACAATTTTAGTCATTCAAAATGTATTACATGGATTAAATGTGGTGTTAACATCCCAAACATAGATTTGAAAAACACTACAATATAATATAAGGAGATAAATATTCAATTTTAGAATTTTCATGTATTTACAAAAGTCCTCCAATAACCACAAGTTTTAATTTACCAAGATTAAACAATTACAATGAAAGGAATCCACGAGGATCCAAAATACATGTGAAATGAATGATTCTAGCTTGATCCACCATAAAATACCAATGGTGGTCAATAAAACCCAACCATATGGAACAATAAGGCCCAACCCTCTGAACTAAGAGATAGCCTCCAATGTTATCATATGAAATCATGACATATATGATTGACCATAAAAAAATATTCAATTGAAGTTTTTTCATACACCTAATGAACTACACAAGTCCAAAAAACAAGAAATATGAGGCATGTTTACAAAAATAAGTGGTTTCCCTCAAATCTCAAAATCAAGCTTAGGATATTTTAAGCCTATGGTCTCAAGTAGTAAGTGACACTCTTGGAAATTCTCACAAGTATAATAAATCTTTCCAAATGTCCTTCAACCCATTGGATAATTTCAAATGTAACCCATTCTTCTAGATGTCATTTCAACATGTTGCATCTCCAATAGAGTGCATCATTCTAACTTTCCTTTTAACACATTGAATTTACTTAGGTTGGACAATTCATTATTAATATTTGAAACATCTTTTCAAATATAACACCTAATTAGTCTTATATTCATTAGATTATCATACAAAACACCTATTTTCATAGTTATATATTCCATAATTGAAATATCATGTTCATTATAATATAACATAAGTCTTTTCAAATATTGCATCCCATAGTTATATCCACCAAATCAAGGCCCCTCATTTCTCAAATTTTTCAAGCAGACATTCAAGGGTAACTAACTTATGCAATTAACCCTTAGGAAAAAATACAAGAATGCTTAACACACAATATGCATTCGAGGGAAAGAAAAGGTTAAGTATATAGAAAAATTCATCTTTCCACAAAATAAATTTTAATTTTAATTTTCAAATTCTAAAAACTTAATTTACCTTTCCAAAAATTCATTCAATGTCCAAGCTTTCCATTAAAGAACCTTCAATTTCTAAAAATTGAAAAAAATTAAAAATCAAGAATATAAATATACCCTCTTCTCCTACGTTAATTGAGCATCATAAAATAAAATCACTTAAATTCTAGGAGAAATTTTTCAGAATTTGGATACAAATTTTTTTTTTTAAATTTTAAGATAATTTATGAACTAAAGATACATAATAGAAAAAAAGTAAATTTTAATCTAGAAAACGAACTAACAAAATAATCCCTTATACCAAGTAAATATAAGTAATTACTATATCAAGGTGAAGATTAAAATTTAATCCCTATACTTTGTATAACTAATTTCCCTCTTAGAAAAGTAGGGTGAAGATTAAGAGGGAGTGAAATATTCCCTTATACCAAGTTAACATAACTAATAACTAATAAAACCTCTTTTAATCTTCACAAAGTAAGGGAGAGATTAAAAGTATGGTGAAGATTAACCCTCTTTCCCTCTTTGTGAACTTCTCTCTCATTTTATTCTCTCTCCCACTCACCTCTCTACCACTCCTCTCTCTAGGTATCTTGAGATACTTTTTTTTCTTATCCTAGTACTTCATAGCTAAGTGGTTTTTCAACATACATTTCTTCTTTTAACACTTTATTCAAGAAGGAAAATATCACATCCTTTAGATACACCTTTCACTTGTTTTGGGTTGTTATTGCTAAGATTCCCTAGATAGTTTCCATCCTTGCAATTTGATCATATGTCTCATGATAATTTCTTTTAGGAAATTATTTGTATCCTCTAACAACTAGTTGTAATGAAAGAAATTGTACTCCCTTTTTGGAGATGGTACAATTTCTCACTAAATGTGGACCTATTGTCACCTTGATCTAGTGTTGTAATGTTTTTTACACATTCACATGAGATTTAGGGCCCTTTTAGGGTAAAAGATGTAAATTTTCGTTAATTTAACGTTGTAAAGTGTATTTATTTACACCTTCACATTAATTTTTGGCCCTTTTCAATTTATGGCCTTTATATCATCATTAATAGGCCCCTAAGACCCTATATTATGCATCTTGAGGCTTATTTCAATTGAACTCTCCACATAGCCATCAAATATACTTAATTTCTTAACTCCCTGACATTTCCTTCACCTGAAAAGGCTTGGTGGGACCTATACATGACCTGGGGTGTATGAGTCCCATCCAGATGGGACCTATATGCCACAAGTGGTGTATGAGTCCCATTTGGCCCCTTTTTAGAGTTTTAAGAGGGAAATTACGGTTTTAATTTCAAATTTCATGAATGTTGGCCTCTAGGATCTAGTAAATGGTAAGTTGGATCTATTTCCTATATAGAAAAGGTCTCAAATCATTATTTCACATAATCTATCGAAGAGTTAAGCATTCCAAGACTTCACAAGAGTGTTAAGAGAGGTTACAAGAGCATTTCTAAGGCATTCAAGGACAAATTTCTTCATCATTTGTTGCAACAATTCAAGATCCATCATCATGTCAAGATCATAATGAATCAAGCATGTTGTCGAGCTAGTATTGTGATGTAGCATTCAAGATCCAAGATTAAGCATTGTTTCATATCTAATTCAAGATCAAGATCTACATTTTGCATTGCCACTTCATGTTAGATTACTGATTTACATCTCAAGACATCAGTCAAGGTATCATTGTTCATGTTTCATGTTCATATTTCATTGTTTCCTCACAAGGTTTAATTACCTAAATGGGGTTTGACCAAGGTAAACCCTGATTTCCTAACAAATCAACAAGGTTTTTTCTCCCTACATGTGTGATTACATATATAGGTGTCTTGGAGCTTGAATATCCTTTGAAGATTAAGTTACAAGATTGGTGAAAGTTGTCCTAGTTATTACAAGGTTGTTATCTTCATGGAAAGTCACGTACAAGTTAAAAATTAGGGTTTCAAATCTAGAAACAAAGTGTGGAAGAAAGAGAAAAGATAGGAGAGAAAATTCAAGTCTTAACCCTTCAAAAAAGAAAAGTGGGACTAATACATTACCTGTGACATATGAGTCCTAGTACAAAATATTTTCTAGATTTCAATGAATTCAAATCAACCGTGCTATGAGATTCCAGTTTTGGCACATAAACCCTAGTTTGGGACTAAATTGACCAGACTGACATATGAGTCCTAGTGGGCAGCAAACAATAGGATTTTAGGGTTTTGAAGCTTATTTTTACCTCATAATTCTTTTAGGTACACCTTTTTCATTCTTAGTTTGTATTTTGCATTTTAGTTTCATTTTCTAGGTTATTTAGTGAGGTTTTGCATGGTAGTTTGCATGTTACATTAATTTCTAGTCTTTCCAAGCCCTAGCTTGGTGGTGAACCCTTCTTTAGTCATTAATCATACCATAAGAGACCTTATTGCAAGAGCTCTTTCCCCCTTTCTACCTTCGGATTGAGGTCTCTAAGGTTTCCTTGAATGTAATAATAGTGAAATAGGAATCCCTCACTATGCTTCATCTCCTAAAAGGTGGAGCGCCCTATTTCCATCATTAAATTTGGTGAAACCATATTTAGAACATCTTATTTATTATTTGGAGTGCATCATAATCCTAGATCTAGCTTGCATTGACTTTTCATTAGGTTTTGCATTAGTTAATTGGCATCTAGGGTTTATAAATCTTGAATTAGTGAAGGTGCATATAGGCTGCATTTTTTAATCTTGCAACATTGAATTTCATTTGAAATCTACATTTTCACTTAGCCTAGACATCATCCTAACCAAAAAACCTAACATTCACACAAAATTTTCTAAAAATAATGTAAAACCCCTAATCTGGGACTCATATGCCCCTCTCGGTGATTTAGTCCTAGTACAAGTTGTTTTTCCTACTTTAGAGGGATTTTGTGTTTTGTATTTTCCAAAATTTAACCAATCAAAAACCCTATCTATGGCTCATATGCCCCTTTGGGTAAATTAGTCCTAGATTAGCCCTAAAATTTCCTTTTACAACATTGAAAACCTTGTTTATGTACTTATATTTGTTATCATTAGTTATCTGTTTCAGTTAGTTGAGTTTTTGTTACATTCATTTCATTAGATCTAACTTAATTTTGTTCATTTCATGCATTGCTTAATTTCAAATTGGAATTTACAACATTTCATTTCTAGATTATTACATAGCATAATTATTCAATTATCATGTTCAAAATCTAAAAATTACATTACCCTTTTGCATGTTTTCTTTATCATTGTTGTATTTCAAATTTGTAGGACAATCATTACATCATGTTTTCATTGCAAAAATCTATAGTTATCATACTTCGTGTTCTATTTTCAAATCATGTTGAGTGTTGTAAGAAATTTTTGTTAATTGCATATGAATATGAGTCCTCTCCCCTCTCTTTTTGTTCATCATTGATCCCTCTCCTAGTATCCCTTCTATGAGTGAGATTACTATAGTGAAAGAGAATACAACCTTGGGTATCATGGAAATCACATTTATTCTTCTCCTAATATCTATCCCAGTTGTGATGAGATATTTTAATTTCAGAAGAACTAATCAATGAGAGTTTTGAGAACCCTACTTGTTTCTCTCCACCTCTCTGATAAGGCAGGGCATTCCCCAGACAAGGGGACATAACAATAAATAATCATGAAAATCTGGCTGCTTGCCAAAACCATTGAGGCTACTACCATCTTGTTTCAACTAGTCTACATTCATCTCCCAACATCTTCCCCTATTTCCATAATGTTGTAAATGATAAGGATATGTTGGTGTTAGATAATCAAAACTTTAAGATCTATGACAACCATCTTTATGTTTCTTCCCATACATATCCTATTTTGGAAGAAATTATGGGACAAAGGAATGAAATTATAGACAATCATGATAATCACATTGTTTCTTCTCCTAATATCCTTCCTAGTCATGAAGAAGATAGTTTAGTGTTAGAAGATACACTTGAAAGTCATGAAAATCTTGTTTCTCCCTTTCATAATGCTCCTACCATTTGGAAAAATCTATTTCAATGAAAAGATCCAATCATTGAAAAGCATGATTTTACTTCTCTCGATTCCTTGACTATTTGTGATGAAGCTACTTTACAAAATATAACCATGGAATGTGATGAACATCTTATTTGTTACTCATCTAAAAGCTCTCCTACTAGGGCAGATATTAGGGAACAAGAGAATGTTCCCTTAGAAAACAAGGATGAAAGCATGGACATTCATAACAATCAAATTAGACCTTCTCCCAATATCTCTACTATTGGTAAATAAGATACTTTGATGTTAGAAGATCTAAGTAGTAAGAGTCACGAGAATCGTAGTTGCCTCGCTTCCCCCAAGGAAAACTATGAAGGGTGAAAATAGGATCCATCCAAATGTATGAGAAATGTGATGGAACACTTATTTTTCAAAGACCTAAAACCTCATATTATGCAAAATAAGATTCTAATAACAATTATAAATGTAACCTAACTATTATAGCAACTATGAGGAATGTTTTTAGAGCATAAAAATTTGTGCACTTGGCCAGAAAGTTGCTATTTTTGAGCTATGGAGGACTCATTCGCCTTCAGTGGAAAATGGGTCCTTTTAGGGTTTCAAAAACTAATCTTAGGATCCTATTCCTTTATGTCTGCACTCTTGAAATCCTGGTTGTCAAGTTCTAGAAGCCTATAGTTAATTTTGTAGAGCTCTTTCTGTGATCTTGCACTTTGAATGATAACTTTAACAACTTTGCTCCAAATCTTTCTCAACTTGATCTTCAACTTGTAAATCTACAATCACACACTCAAGGACAAGAAAAATTGTTGATTTTTTAGTAATGGGGGTTTTCCTCAGTCAAACCCCTTGTAGGTAATTAAACCAAATGACAAACTAAAGGAAATGAAGCATGAACATGAAATAGTATAATTGATATGACCTTGGAAGTTTTCTTGTGAAGCAAATATGGATACCAGCATTTAGTGGACATGAAGAATGTATATATTGGATGTAAAATCATGCTTGGTAAATAGATCATCAATGCAACATTAACTTCTTAGCTCAACACACATGAATGCATTAAACCCTTGACATGATGATATGATCTTTGAAATGCTGCAATAAATCTTGAAAATCTGCCTTGAAATGCCTTGAGAATGCTCTATAATGCTCTTGCTTTTGATCTCATGAAGTTGCATCAAATTTTCTAGGAGAAACAAT
>VDFB02000017.1:245888437-245983400 GCA_007258455.2 Sequoia sempervirens
CATGTAAAAGAGGCCTAGTGTCTCTTACTAAAACCAATATCCTTTTTTCTTAAGTTTCTTGGACCCCTTCTCTCATCGACAGAGAGAGTATATATAGCCGGAAAGAAAACTCCCACCGCTTTGGAGAGCTATAACAGAAAAGATCCCACAATCCCCTGCAATGATGCTAGAATCAGAAGATTCCCAATGCCGTTACAATGACAACGAGTTAGAACACAGCATATGGACATCCAGGTGCAGGCGCGCCCTTCGTAATGATGGTAGTGGTCCCAGCCAGGCTCGAGGCGACAAGTGTCATCCACCGCTTCAAACGACCATGACGAGCGGCACCCAATAGCATAATCTCCCTCAGCCAGCCTATCGCCTGCTTCAAGGATAAGTTGTAAGGCACGTGGCAGCCTCTCGCTGCCCGAATGAAAACTTCTCTCATTGCTACCGAGAGATTGCGAAGATGCAACATGTGTCCAATGGGCTGAGGTCCTTGTTGCAGTGGAGAGAAAGTTGCATCAACCAAGTGCGAAAGATGCGTGGCAGCGTTTTACAGTCCGCGGTTGTTCACCTCCCTGCCGTGTTGAAAGATCTGCGAACGGTTGCCACCTAGCAGAAGGTAGGGCCCGCCAACACCTTTTAGAAAGTAAAAGGAAAACCCTGCACAAGCATTATGTAGCCCGTATTTGTTTATTTCATTCCCGCATGAAAAACTTGCGATACGCCGCCATGTAGCAAGATGTAGGTCCCACTGACAATCTTTAGAAATGATGGCCCTCATGAGCTTTCACAGCACGCACAAAGCCTTTGGAAATAAGAGTAAAACTTTATGTTTGTGCGACCGTGGGCCTTCCAGCCACGGTGACCTCTCGGGACCGAAGGGAAGTTGTTACCGAAGTTGCGAACAAAGAGATCGCAAAAGTGGTAGTCGAAACTTTATGGAAAGCCGAATATTCCGGCTGATGCATGGGCAAACAAACACAATTACAAAGAGGCTTGAGAGAATTGTTTGAATATTTATTTTTAACGACTAGGTTGCATTTCTGGTTGTTATTAGCATCTTATTTTGTATAATTTGAGGTGTTTAGGGATTTGAAAAATAAGTGGTCCATCACATTGCTCATGCATTTGGGTGGATCCTATTTTCACCCTTCACATTATTTGGTGAACCTGACTCATTCAATATTGCAATTTTATGATTTTTAGAGTCCCTCATTACTATTAAGTTCAAATATTGCATTCATTGCATTGAGACTTGCATTGAATTAGGGTTTATTCATCTACATTGAAATCTTTCATATCATATAGGGTTTATATTTGCATTTTTTTGCACTTCTTAAATCTAAAAATTACAAAAAGAAAAACTAGTCATTTTTCATCTCATTTAGATCTAACTCAATTACATTTCAAAATCAAAACAAAATTGCATTTCAAATTAGGCCTTTCATTTCATCTTTCTATTACATTTTTTCATTAAATTTCTAGAAAATTTGAAGCTGCATTTCACTATCTACAAGTTGGAACTAAAACACATAACTGAGAACTTGTAAATCATTAAAAAATAGTTTAGAAAAACCTAACCAAGACCCATTCACCTTTATTGGCAAATAAGTCCCTACTTAGGTATGATATGTACCTTTTGGCATCTAAAAAGGCATTAAAATTGACTTTGAACTCCACAGAAAAATCTCAGAAAATCCTAACCAGGACCCATTTGCCCTTACTAGTGAATGAGTCCCTGTTAGCTATAGATCTATAATATGATGACATTAAAATATTAGTTTTTAGCTTATTTTTAGTGCTATTATCTTTTAGTTCCAATTTCCTGATTTGTTGTTTCACCAATTTCATTGCATTTAGCTTACATTGATTCATTTTAGTGCATTGTTAAAAGTTCAAAATTGCATCACAACATTTCATTTTCATCTTATTGCATTCTTTAGTCAGTAAATTGCATTTCTCAGACTCTGAAAATTTCATTTTATTGTAGGTTGTTGCATTGCAATTCTAGTGTTTGCACACTAGCTTTGTAAAACTTGCATGAGCTTTACAACTTGGTGTCCTATTTGCAATACTATTATAAGATGTAGTTCGAGGCTCATGTCATCCAATGATCTCTCACTTGCCATGGATCTTGGGAGCTCTAACTCTCTTTTTGGTAGTTTTAAGAATCAACCCTCCATGGCTCATATTTTGCATACTTCATTTCATATGGATTCACTCCTATAATCAATATGCATGATGTCATTGACAAGCTAGATGAATAACTATAAAACTTACAAGTCCATATTTGTACTAAATGCACTGACATTAGCTTGGTTCGTATCATACAAAACCTAAGGAAAGTGCTTAAAACTTGAAACAAAGCACATATCATATATAGCCTTAGTTACTTCCTTTAGGAATACTTGGAGAAACAAGACAATAGTAACATACATGCCACAACCAATCCTCCTACTAAAACTCAAAATAATGTTAAGATGGATCATGATCATATGTAATTACCTCCCACAAATAATGTGATAAAATGTATCAAAAATAGACCTCATAAGGGCTTGAATAAACAACCTCTTGACATTGCTTTCTCACAAAATGACATACCTAAACATGCACTTGATGGTCCTCTTTACATAGCTGTCCAAATCAACAATAAGCCCACTAATAGGATATTGATTAATCATGTTTGTCGAGAGAATGTGATCACAGAAGAATTCTTATATGTGCATGAGCTATATCAAGATACATATGACAACCTAAAATCATGGATCAAGACACATAACGGATTTACTTTCCCTACAATAGGCTTGATAGGTCTCCCTTGAAAAGTGGAACCAAAAAAGTCAACAGTCTCATTTTCCATCATCACATAATCTGACGAATTTTGTGTGAAGCTAGGCTATCCATGGCTTCATTCCATGAATGTCATCCCTTTGGTTTTTCATAAATGTCTAAAGTTTCCATTTGGCAATGACATCTTCACCGTGAAACATAGAATATTTCATCTAGCATTGAAAAAGGGGAATTTTTCAGTAGATTAATTTTGGCCCGAGCCTATGGAACCTATCAAGCCTCATGAATATTTATTTTCAAAATCATATAAAAAATTCAAGGCAAATAAAATAGCAAAAATATCCCTTCAAAACATTCCTCAACCTATGAACGAACCAACCATCCTTGATGAAACAATTATTGAACCAAAAACACTTTTGGCCATATAAGAACAATCTATAGAATAACCTCCTACAATTTCCCACAAGAGATCACGAGATAGTACAAGAAATCCTGTTGTCCTTCTTAGAGTCAAACAAGTTTACAAAGTCAAAGAGAAAGTGGTTGAGCAACTTCCTGTGGTTTCTTCTATTCCTCCCAAGGAAGAGAAGGAACCTATGATAGACAAACCCATTCTTATGTACAAAATAAAATTGATAATTAATTGAAAAGAAATCAAAATGCTAGAGAGTGTAGACATAGACATCATGCTATTGCTTGTCAATTGCAAACTCAAGAAACCAACAATAACATAAAAAATAAAAATCCAAACCTACTTGAAGCAATTCCTGATGACTCTCAACCCTCAGTACAACCTAAACAAGAACATTGCATGGACATTGTTATTCGATATCTTCTTGCAATTAATTTAGATGATGACATTGACATTGCAAAGATTAATGAACAAGTGCATGATGAGTTGAATGCATTTTTTTCTTCTTCAATGAGCTTAAATGACAAATCTCCTAAGAGGAGTGTTGAACTTGGTGTGTTTACTAGTTTGGAAATTTCTCTTTTCCCTTTGGCTAGTTTCTTTCCTTCCATTTATACTAACTGAGATTAGGAGGTGGATGACCTACTTTAGATTGACTCGCCTATGCCTTGTCTTTTTCTTTTTCACTTTTCTTTGTGATTGCATATACGTATTGTGATCCCTTGTGACATTTCATTTGGTCTTCCTCTCTCTTTTGTGAACTCTTCTATATGTACCTTCATTCTTCTCTATGTTGTAATCATATTATTCATTTATCTTGTGTTCTCCTTTTGGGGATGATGCAAGGTTTCAAGACATTTATGTCTCTTCCATGTTGACCCAAAATATTTTCCTTTATCTTTTTCATTTGTCTTGTGTTTTCCTTTTTTGGATGACGCAAGGTGTCGATACATTCATGTTTCTTCCATGTTCACCCAAAAGGTTTTTCTTTATTTTCACTCTCTTTGTGTCATTCTTCCAGTTCTATAAGTATTTGGGGGAATGATGAGAGTTTCCTTCTCTATGAAAAAACTATAGCATAGACATACTGATCCCAAATCCATAGATCCCTTATGTTTTTTGTTGGGGCAACCCTTCCTTCCTATTTCATGATGCAACTTGCTTTAGAAACATATGACTTGGTATAGGGTTTTTGAAGGAAAGCTTTCATGTCTTAGGACAAAATCATTGGCTACTTTAAAGAAATTTCTCATAGTAATGGTGTAGCAACCGATTTAAAGTGGGGGCATACATCGATGAAATATTTTAGAAAATTCCATGGTGTGATTTTCCTTTTTTCTTGTGATGTGTCCTCTTCTTGGTGGTGTCATTGGGTTTGATTTCATCCAAGAGTGTATGATCTACTATCATGGAATGATGCGAATGAGGCATCCCATGGGTGAAAATCTAACACTTTTGACTTGTCCTCTCTTGGAGGCATTCGACACAATGCTCCCTAAGAGGAAGACCATTACATGAACAAAGAAAAATTGCCTTTTAAAAAAATTTACATGACATTCAAAAGAATTTACAAAAACATTTTCATTGTGGTGCCTTATTGAAGTCATTAGGAGGATAACTTTGGTATGGTATGAGAGGCTAATAGGATTCTCTCATTTACCACCTAGTGGACAGACTGAGGTTCCACTACCCCAAAGTGAGAACACACATTTTGGAAAACTCACCTAGTGGAAAGACTATTGTTCCACTACCCCAAAGTGAGCAACATTTTTTATGGAAAAACAACCACCACCTCACACCATGTTGAATCAGTTGTGCTTGATCCTTTGTTTTTGTTTATTTTTTAAACTTTGATAGGGTATGATCATGTATCTTTGTTATAATTTATGCATACATAAGTGTCTCGACTGTCTAATTTAGTCTGAGTTTGACTGGGGTCATCCTCTCACTAAAGTGGGGGAAAAATGTAGTAACAAAGAAAGTAGCCTTTTCATTGCTTGATTTGATAATTAACATTAAATTTGAACTAATGGTGTCTTGGAGTGGTGTTGTAATGTCTTGTACACATTCACACTTTTAGGACCTTTATTTGATTAAAAGATGCCTTAATTGGTCCTTTGCAAAGGTGTTGTAAAGTTTTGTAACACACTTTCACACTTTTCTAGGACTTATATGCTTAATTAATCCTAATGGCCCATTTCTAAATAAAAATGTACATAATGTGTACCTTTTTTAAGTGTTATAATGTGTTTTAAAGAAATTTCACACTTATCTTGGTGGTCTTAATTCATTGTGGTTTATTGGAGTTATTAATCCCATTCTAGGCCTTAATTTTGACACCTCTCGAAGATCTATCCTAACAATCATAAATTAAATATAAAATTATTTCATTGAGAAAAAATTGGTCCTAGTAAGTTGAGCTATGACCCATTCATCCTTGATGGAAAATGGGTCCTCCCTTAATAGGACCCCCTTTCTCAGTTGATCTAGAATGCGTTTTTTGGCCTTCTTTCAATTCCCTGAAGCTTAATCCTAGAAACTTAGCGAGGACCCATTTTCCTTTGGTGGTGAATGGGTCCTCCCTTAATGAGACCCCTATTTTTGAATTTCATTCTTCCAGGAATTTAATTATGTTTCCTTCTAGATCTAGTGTCAGCCTTAGTTCTTTGAATTTTAGGGTTAATCTCCTAATTTAGTATAAATAAGGGGTAAATTAACATTGTTTCTCCTAGAAAATTTGATGTAACTTCATGAGATCAAAAGCAAGAGCATTATAGAGCATTCTCAAGGCATTTCAAGGCAGATTTTCAAGATTTATTGCAGCATTTCAAAGATCATATCATCCTGTCAAGGGTTTAATGCATTCATGTGTGTTGAGCTAAGAAGTTAATGTTGCATTGATGATCTATTTACCAAGCATGATTTTACATCCAATATATACATTATTCATGTCCACTAAATGTTAGTATCCATATTTGCTTCACAAGAAAACTTCCAAGGTCATATCAATTATACTATTTCATGTTCATGCTTCATTTCCTTTAGTTTGTCATTTGGTTTAATTACCTACAAGGGGTTTGACTAAGGAAAACCCCCATTACTAAAAAATCAACAAGTTTTCTTGTCCTTGAGTGTGTGATTGTAGATTTACAAGTTGAAGATTAAGTTGAGCAAGATTTGGAGCAAAGTTGTTAAAGTTATCATTCAAAGTGCAAGATCACAGAAAGAGCTCTACAAAATTAACTATAGGCTTCTAGAACTTGACAACCAGGATTTCAAGAGTGCAGAAATAAAGGAATAGGATCCTAAAATTAGTTTTTGAAACCCTAAAAGGACCCATTTTCCACTGAAGGCGAATGAGTCCTCCATAGGTCAAAAATAGCAACTTTCTGGCCAAGTGCACAATTTTTTATGCTCTAAAAACATTCCTCATAGTTGCTATAATAGTTAGGTTACATTTCTAATTGTTATTAGAATCTTATTTTGCATAATATGAGGTTTTTAGGTCTTTGAAAAATAAGTGTTCCATCACATTTCTCATGCATTTGGATGGATCCTATTTTCACCCTTCATAGTTTTCCTTGGGGGAAGGGAGGCAACTAAGATTCTCGTGACTCTTACTACTTAGATCTTCTAACATGTCAAAGTATCTTATTTACCAATAGTAGAGATATTGGGAGAAGGTCTAATTTTATTGTTATGAGTGTCCATGCTTTCATCCTTGTTTTCTAAGGGAACATTCTCTTGTGCCCTAATATCTGCCCTAGTAGGAGAGCTTTTAGATGAGTAACAAATAAGATGTTCATCACATTCCATGGTTATATTTTGTAAAGTAGCTTCATCACAAATAGTCAAGGAATCGAGAGAAGTAAAATCATGCTTTTCAATGATTGGATCTTTTCATTGAAATAGATTTTTCCAAATGGTAGGAGCATTATGAAAGGGAGAAACAAGATTTTCATGACTTTCAAGTGTATCTTCTAACACTAAACTATCTTCTTCATGACTAGGAAGGATATTAGGAGAAGAAACAATGTGATTATCATGATTGTCTATAATTTCATTCCTTTGTCCCATAATTTCTTCCAAAATAGGATATGTATGGGAAGAAACATAAAGATGGTTGCCATAGATCTTAAAGTTTTGATTATCTAACACCAACATATCCTTATCATTTACAACATTATGGAAATAGGGGAAGATGTTGGGAGATGAATGTAGACTAGTTGAAATGTTATTTAGGTAGGTTTCAATGGTGTCTTGTTGTGCCATGTGATTTTCATGATTACTTATTGTTATGTCCTCTTGTTCAGTAATGTCTTGCCTAATAGGAGAGGTAAGAGGAGAGAAACAAGTAGGGTTCTCAAAACTCTCATTGATTAGTTCTTCTGAAATTAAAATATCTTCATCACAACTGGGATAGATATTAGGAGAAGAATAAATGTGATTTCCATGATTACCCAAGGTTGTATTCTCTTTCACTATAGTAATCTCACTCATAGAAGGGATACTAGGAGAGGGATCAATGATGAACAAAAAGAGAGGGGAGAGGACTCATATTCATATGCAATTAACAAAAATTTCTTACAACACTCAACATGATTTGAAAATAGAACACGAAGTATGATAACTATAGATTTTTGCAATGAAAACATGATGTAATGATTGTCCTACAAATTTGAAATACAACAATGATAAAGAAAACATGCAAAAGGGTAATGTAATTTTTATATTTTGAACATGATAATTGACTAATTATGCTATGTAATAATCTAGAAATGAAATGTTGTAAATTCCAATTTGAAATTAAGAAATGCATGAAATGAACAAAATTAAGTTAGATCTAATGAAATGAATGTAACAAAAACTCAACTAGCTGAAATAGATAACTAATGACAACAAATATAAGTACATAAACAAGGTTTTCAATGTTGTAAAAGGCAGTTTTAGGGATAATCTAGGACTAATTTACCCAAAGGGGCATATGAGCCCCAGATAGGGTTTTTGATTGGTTAAATTTTGGAAAATTCAAAACACAAAAATCCATCTAAAGTAGGAAAAACAACTTGTACTAGGACTAAATCACCGAGAGGGGCATATGAGTCCCAGCTTAGGGTTTTTACACTATTTTCAGAAAATTTTGTCTGAATGTTAGGTTTTTTGGTTAGGATGATGTCTAGGCTAAGGGAAAATGTAGATTTCAAATGAAATTCAATGATGCAAGATTAAAAAATGCAGCCTATATGCACCTTCACTAATTCAAGATTTAGAAACCCTAGATGCCAATTAACTAATGCAAAACCTAATGCAAAGTCAATGCAAGCTAAATCTAGGATTATGATGCACTCCAAATAAGAAATACATTGTTCTAAATATGGTTTCACCAAATTTAATGATGGAAATAGGGTGCTCCACCTTTTAGGAGATGAGGCATAGTGAGGGATTCCTATTTCACTATTATTACATTCAAGGAAACCCTAGAGACCTCAATCCGAAGGTAGAAAGGGGGAAAGAGCTCTTGCAATAAGGTCTCTTAGGGTATGATTAATGACTAAAGAAGGGTTCACCACCAAGCTAGGGCTTGGAAAGACTAGAAATTAATGTAACATGCAAACTACCATGCAACACCTAACTAAATAACCTAGAAAATGAAACTAAAATGCATAATACAAACTAAGAATGAAAAAGGTGTACCTAAAAGAATTATGAGGTAAAAATAAGCTTCAAAACCCTAAAATCCTATTGTTTGCTGCCCACTAGGACTCATATGTCAGTCTGGTCAATTTAGTCCCAAACTAGGGTTTATGTGCCAAAACTGGAATCTCATAGCACGGTTGATTTGAATTCATTGAAATCTAGAAAATATTTTGTACTAGGACTCATATGTCACAGGTAATGTATTAGTCCCACTTTTCTTTTTTGAAGGGTTAAGACTTGAATTTTCTCTCCTATCTTTTCTCTTTCTTCCACACTTTGTTTCTAGATTTGAAACCCTAATTTTTAACTTGTACGTGACTTTCCATGAAGATAACAACCTTGTAATAACTAGGACAACTTTCACCAATCTTGTAACTTAATCTTCAAAGGATATTCAAGCTCCAAGACACCTATATATGTAATCACACATGTAGGGAGAAAAAACCTTGTTGATTTGTTAGGAAATCAGGGTTTACCTTGGTCAAACCCCATTTAGGTAATTAAACCTTGTGAGGAAACAATGAAATATGAACATGAAACATGAACAATGATACCTTGACTGATGTCTTGAGATGTAAATCAGTAATCTAACATGAAGTGGCAATGCAAAATGTAGATCTTGATCTTGAATTAGATATGAAACAATGCTTAATCTTGGATCTTGAATGCTACATCACAATACTAGCTCGACAACATGCTTGATTCATTATGATCTTGACATGATGATGGATCTTGAATTGTTGCAACAAATGATGAAGAAATTTGTCCTTGAATGCCTTAGAAATGCTCTTGTAACCTCTCTTAACACTCTTGTGAAGTCTTGGAATGCTTAACTCTTCGATAGATTATGTGAAATAATGATTTGAGACCTTTTCTATATAGGAAATAGATCCAACTTACCATTTACTAGATCCTAGAGGCCAACATTCATGAAATTTGAAATTAAAACCGTAATTTCCCTCTTAAAACTCTAAAAAGGGGCCAAATGGGACTCATACACCACTTGTGGCATATAGGTCCCATCTGGATGGGACTCATACACCCCAGGTCATGTATAGGTCCCACCAAGCCTTTTCAGGTGAAGGAAATGTCAGGGAGTTAAGAAATTAAGTATATTTGATGGCTATGTGGAGAGTTCAATTGAAATAAGCCTCAAGATGCATAATATAGGGTCTTAGGGGCCTATTAATGATGATATAAAGGCCATAAATTGAAAAGGGCCAAAAATTAATGTGAAGGTGTAAATAAATACACTTTACAACGTTAAATTAACGAAAATTTACATCTTTTACCCTAAAAGGGCCCTAAATCTCATGTGAATGTGTAAAAAACATTACAACACTAGATCAAGGTGACAATAGGTCCACATTTAGTGAGAAATTGTACCATCTCCAAAAAGGGAGTACAATTTCTTTCATTACAACTAGTTGTTAGAGGATACAAATAATTTCCTAAAAGAAATTATCATGAGACATATGATCAAATTGCAAGGATGGAAACTATCTAGGGAATCTTAGCAATAACAACCCAAAACAAGTGAAAGGTGTATCTAAAGGATGTGATATTTTCCTTCTTGAATAAAGTGTTAAAAGAAGAAATGTATGTTGAAAAACCACTTAGCTATGAAGTACTAGGATAAGAAAAAAAAGTATCTCAAGATACCTAGAGAGAGGAGTGGTAGAGAGGTGAGTGGGAGAGAGAATAAAATGAGAGAGAAGTTCACAAAGAGGGAAAGAGGGTTAATCTTCACCATACTTTTAATCTCTCCCTTACTTTGTGAAGATTAAAAGAGGTTTTATTAGTTATTAGTTATGTTAACTTGGTATAAGGGAATATTTCACTCCCTCTTAATCTTCACCCTACTTTTCTAAGAGGGAAATTAGTTATACAAAGTATAGGGATTAAATTTTAATCTTCACCTTGATATAGTAATTACTTATATTTACTTGGTATAAGGGATTATTTTGTTAGTTCGTTTTCTAGATTAAAATTTACTTTTTTTCTATTATGTATCTTTAGTTCATAAATTATCTTAAAATTTAAAAAAAAAAATTTGTATCCAAATTCTGAAAAATTTCTCCTAGAATTTAAGTGATTTTATTTTATGATGCTCAATTAACGTAGGAGAAGAGGGTATATTTATATTCTTGATTTTTAATTTTTTTCAATTTTTAGAAATTGAAGGTTCTTTAATGGAAAGCTTGGACATTGAATGAATTTTTGGAAAGGTAAATTAAGTTTTTAGAATTTGAAAATTAAAATTAAAATTTATTTTGTGGAAAGATGAATTTTTCTATATACTTAACCTTTTCTTTCCCTCGAATGCATATTGTGTGTTAAGCATTCTTGTATTTTTTCCTAATCGTTAATTGCATAAGTTAGTTGCCCTTGAATGTCTGCTTGAAAATTTTGAGAAATGAAGGCCTTGATTTGGTGGATATAACTATGGGATGCAATATTTGAAAAGACTTATGTTGTATTATAATGAACATGATATTTCAATTATGGAATATATAATTATGAAAATAGGTGTTTTGTATGATAATCTAATGAATATAAGACTAATCAGGTGTTATATTTGAAAAGATGTTTCAAATATTAATAATGAATTGTCCAGCCTAAGTAAATTCAATGTGTTAAAAGGAAAGTTAGAATGATGCACTCTATTGGAGATGCAACATGTTGAAATGACATCTAGAAGAATGGGTTACATTTGAAATTATCCAATGGGTTGAAGGACATTTGGAAAGATTTATTACACTTGTGAGAATTTCCAAGAGTGTCACTTACTACTTGAGACCATAGGCTTAAAATATCCTAAGCTTGATTTTGAGATTTGAGGGAAACCACTTATTTTTGTAAACATGCCTCATATTTCTTGTTTTTTGGACTTGTGTAGTTCATTAGGTGTATGGAAAAACTTCAATTGAATATTTTTTTATGGTCAATCATATATGTCATGATTTCATATGATAACATTGGAGGCTATCTCTTAGTTTAGAGGGTTGGGCCTTATTGTTACATATGGTTGGGTTTTATTGACCGCCATTGGTATTTTATGGTGGATCAAGCTAGAATCATTCATTTCACATGTATTTTGGATCCTCATGGATTCCTTTCATTGTAATTGTTTAATCTTGGTAAATTAAAACTTGTGGTTATTGGAGGACTTTTGTAAATACATGAAAATTCTAAAATTGAATATTTATCTCCTTATATTATATTGTAGTGTTTTTCAAATCTATGTTTGGGATGTTAACACCACATTTAATCCATGTAATACATTTTGAATGACTAAAATTGTATTTTGATATGTAATGAAATTTTCATTATTTGCATTTTTTTATTGTGTGAATTTTAGATCTAGAAAGTGATTAGGCTGGAAAAGAAATTATATATGTTGTACATGTTTGATTATAATGTTTAAGTATTTTTCATTTCATTGCTAAAGTATGATTAATTACCTATTGTATTGACATATTTAAGCCTTGTGTAATAGTTCTTTATTGCACTATTCTTATGGCCTATTTACATGTGCATTATGGATAAATCGAAGTGTAACATTTTGTAAAAGTTATAAAATTAAAAGTGGTGGTTAAGTATATTGAAAACCATTTATTCAAATTATTCATTAAAAGATCATAAATCAAGGAACTAATCTCACATTCTATGTTTATATTTTTTTCTTGCATTGACCTAGCAATGCACCTATTTGGGGTTTTATTTTTTTATTATGTTTCTTATTTTTTACACATATTCCTAGAGATCTTGTAGGTTCTTAGGCTTTATGTAGGTCCTTCTTATCTTGGAATTAATTTTGGTGATTCTATTATGCTTGTTGGCGATTTAGGCTAATACGTTGTATTAAGTCCCCTACCTAGCAACAAGGATGATCTAACTAGAAACATGAGAAATTTACAAACCACCCAATGAATTTCTAACTAGAAATAGAGGTGTTTTTTCTCAATATAGATTATTTGAGAGCAATGATTACTTCTAGTAAATTTTCAAATATTTTTTAAAAAATGAAATTTGTTTCTTTAGGGTCTAATATGAGTCTAGATTTCTTCTTGGTATGGTGTTATCTATTTTTCTTGGTTAGTTAAGATATTTTTGTGTTCTTATTGTGTTCCTAACTATGTTTGGTGTGTCACTAACTAGACATGTGTGATTATTTGTTTCTCCCACATGATAAATTTTTTTATGATTTATTTGATAATATTTTTGGATGATGTCAACCCATTTTTAGAATATTTCCTATAAGATTGGATGTGTGAGGATGAGCCTTATTTATATCTTAAGAACTTGTATCCTTATATTTTAGATGGCATGATTCTACACTATAATTTTTTACAAAGAGGGTCTACCTTCTTTATTTATCATCATGTCAATGTCATTCCACAATATTTATGTAAGTCTTCTACTAGTTTTATTCTATGTAAGTATGTTGATATTTTTTTGTCATGGACTTTAATGCATTGTCATGTTCCTTTTTCATCATTTTATTTAATTTCAACAATATTATGTGAGTGTGAGTGTGGGTTGTGGCGTGTATATGTCGTGTACTTGTAACACACACAAATTATTCTTCAATATTACGTTTGTTAATGTCTTAATGTAAAATATGAAGCTTTACAATGCCTATGATATTTTTACTTCTATCTCTTGTAGTGCTTGCATTAATAATAAAAATCATCTCAATAAAGTTTAAACATTATTATTTTAAACTATCAAATAAGAGAATAAAATATAAATTTATATTATAATATTAGGGTATGTGCAGGATCATGGTGGGCCAAAAAGTGGCAATATGATGGGTATGTGGCTGACGACTTTTTTTTAACCCAAAATTGATGAAACAAAAAGGGTTTTTAAAGGAGATTCTCAGCTTTCCACCAATATAAATTGTTCTTTACTTTGAGTTTAATAAGTAATTATTATTCATTTTCTATTCAAATTACAACTAAAGTCCTGATTGAGAAATGAATGTTATGCACTCTATCCTACCTAACCCTATAATTATTGGATGAATTTAAATATTATTCCATTAATAACTCAACCTATCCAACAAATCAAAAAGTATTAAAATATTATTTTCTTGGCTAAATTTATTTTCCTACACTATGAAAAAAACTTTTAAAAACTCAAAAAATCATTTGCACTAACAACTATAAAAGATGAGAATAAAAAAAAAAATTACGTTACAATCTTTCATTGTGGAATTATTAAATATGTTTGGTATATTTGCACCAAAATTTTATTCATATCAAGAGCATCCTTTCCACCATGTTCTAAAAACCCTACGAGAACACTTCTTCTACCAAAAATTGTTCAAATATTCAAGAAATTTCCTACATATAAGTAGAAACAACAAGAAAATTAGAACAAACTATGATGATCCTTTTTATTAGAAGTAGGAGAATCTAGGAGATTAAAAAACAAGCACAAATGAACAATGCATCAATATTGTATTTAAATGACCCAAATGATAATGAGTACAAGGCCTTGCATATATAGGAAAGGATGAGACAATCCACCTCATAGGTAGATTGACAAGTGCCCCAAGTATTAGCAAAAATGAGTGGAAAAGTGTCTTATAGGTGTCAACCTTAGGAACAAATGGAGTGTGCAAACCAAAAACCTCTATGACCAAGTCATCAACCTTATAGCCAATTTGTTGAGTGGCATTTGAAGTGAGACGCAAAGTCTTCCAACCTCAAAATGTATGTGCATGAGGTTTGCCAAACAACTTGGTAACCTTAAGAGGCTTGAAGGCTGCACATTCGGCTAGATAAGATGTTGTCTAAACTCATCAACCTAAGTACACTTACGTATAGTGAATAGATTAAATTTTTCACACTAACACCCCTGCTTAAGTGATACTTGGAGAGATCACAAAAGTGCAAATAAATAGAAATGGGTCCTGACTAGAGGCCATATTAGATACCCATGTACAATGCATTCTCTCACAAAAAGTCAAAAAGGAGAAAACCCAGTGGGAACACAAATCCTCTCCAAAAAAGAGAATTAGAAGGATTTAAGACCTTTTGAAAATATGTCCCTCGATGATAGGAACATGATGAAGAAATCTTAAAGCATGTAGAAGTTGTAAACTTTTTCGATGATGAACTTGTGTTTGCTAGAATCAATGAATCTCCAAGAAATATGAATCAAGATGTGAGATACAAAACACTACATAAGTGAACTGAGGAACACTACTCACCCATGTACACAAATTTTATCAAACTTTGTGAAGTCAATAATATAGATAGTATTGTGATAAGGGGTACTAGAATCTTAAAATGTGATCCATTGAATTAATCCCCTATATGAGAGATAAAAAAAGAAGGTTCATGCGGCCTTCCAAAAAGAAGATTATTCCACTGCTTCATTGAAAGAAGCATAAAACAACATAGTCCCCCCTTAATGCTATGAGAAAAAAGAAAACAAATGAGGTCAAGAGTGTTTAAGGAATGTAGAGATGTGCAAGGTGTGCTCCAAGACACACTCACATGAAGTGAGAATCACAAGTATACGTGTTGTGATGGCATAGCCCCCCATTACACTTTATAATTAAGTGTAAGTACAGTAATTTCTCAAATTCCTTCCATGTGGAAGACACATTCAGTTTTGTGGCACTTTATTTGAGTGTGTCTACAAACCTATTTGCTTTATATGAGTTCTTCAATTTTATTGTCATGAGGCGGATTAAGAAGACAAATGCCTTACAAACCTCTAAATATGACAAAAATTGAAAATGAAACCCTCATGATGATGATGACTTCCCCTTTTACCAAATTCATTGCAAAAGAAAGAATAGATTCCTTTTTTACAAATTTTTAATTCAGGCAAAAAATTGCACCTCCCCCACACACTTTCCCTTTACAAAATTTATTGTAAAAGAGAATATTGACTCCTCTTTTACAAAGTTTTAACTATGACAAAATAAATAAAAAACTCCTCCGTCTTACAAAATTTTGACAATTTGATGAGTTTCCACATGACCATTAAGAGTTACTAATAGTTTGATAACAAAAACATTTAAAATGTGTTATGTTAAAAACTTTTACTATGGAACCAAATGAACAGAAGAGGTGGAGGAACAGTGAGTCAAAGATGCGGAGATCGACGTGGTTTTTGCGTGGGCAATGTGGGTGGCATGTGGTGGTTAAATGTGATCGATGTAGATATGATTTTGAGAAAGACGCCTGTAGAGACCTATTGAGACTTTTTCTTTGCCTGTAATAGACCGTGGCTTTTGTTGACCAAGCTTTTGGGAGGATATGCCGCCAAGATATATGGAGGCAAAGGCAAATGGAGGGCGCTGCTTATGTTTACACAGATCGTGCAGCTAACATATCCCTCATCCATGCCACCTACTGCAACAAATTGCTACCAGAAATGGTCAAATTAAGATTCAATCGAACCACACTGCTCACTCAAGGCACATTCGTAGAAAAAGCATTACACAACAGCAATGTAAAGGCTGATGCAAATAATATATAACATGTACCAACAGTGATACTGGACCCGCCTGATGACGTGAGCTTGCAGAGAATTTGTCTATGGATGGATGACGCCAAAGTCTGCTATACGCCTCTGTCAGAGCACATTTTCTCTTATCTATGTCGGCTACCTTCTTTGCAAATGCTGGCGTGCTGCATTTGCTGTCTTTTTGTGGGTTTCAAGAAACCAAAGCCCGGGCCACAGCCGCGGGTTCCAAATCATAGCGCGCGAGTTTCAAATTGTTAGCATAACCAATAGTTATGTTCTGTTCTGTTTCAATAAAATAGCTGTGAACTGTTGTTGCTTATTCTTAACGTAAGCTAACATAGGAAACAACGGAACTACTCTGATGTTTCTTTTGATCTGCTGTTAACACAGGAAACAATTCTGTCTTTCCTTTTTTTTCCCTGATTTTCCTTCTGAGATCTGCAGCGACGGTGATTATATATATGTAAATCTTGCATTCAATTGAATAACAATGCAGAAGTCAGACTATGTAAAATTCGTTTTTCTGTGTGCTTGATTATTTGTCTTCCTAGATCTATCAGAATTTTACATGGTATCAGAACTTAGGGGCAGATAAGACAAGCCAAAGTTGAACGAATTTGCTGTATTTCATGGTGGTTTGTTTGATTTGAATGCATCAGGAAATTTGAGGGGAGTCGACTGAAAGGTGTTTTGCAGAAAGAGGAAGCGAGTTCTTCCCGCAGCCTTTTGGCCTCATGCGCTTAGCCCGCGGCCTCCCTCACATTTCATGCACATGGACTCATGTCTCATATTTGCTTGCAAGCCGTGATTTTTCTTTTCACATCTTTGTGCAAGAATTTTTGAAGATTTTGAAAGAGGTGAACTAGATTTTCTCCCTACTGCTGCATTGAATCTTTTCACCTGCACATTCATCAACAGGTGGGTTCCAGGCAGAGGCGATTTTGACCCAAAGAGAGTCATGTCTAGCTCTTGGGATGCTCATCAATTTCATTGTGAATGGAAGGGACGCACTGTTTATGGTCTTTTGGAGATGATTTCTTTTGCATGAAATTGCATGTCTCGTTTATGTGCTTGCATGTCACTGTATGTAAAGGATAAGTTCATTTTATGCTTTTTGCATTCATTTTTGGAGAATTGTATTTTGTAATCACGAATTGAGATAAAGTTTTATTTATGGGGAATAATTCATGTCTCATAAACACCATTTTCATCATTTTGTTGTTAGGTTAGCTTCAGAGAATTTTATGTCTTGAAAACAAGGGATGAAGAATCATTTCCTTGAGCAATATCTACTACCCTATCTCTTCGAACTTGTTCCTGAGCCAAGTGACTATGTGAAGGGATGAAGAATCATTGCCTTGAGCAGTATCTACTACCCTATCTCCTTAAATTCGTTCTTGAGCCAAGTGACTATGTTGAAAAGAATGCATGGTTTAATAATAATGACATTGTCTATGGACTAGTATGTCTTACTATTTCTAAAGATATTCTACATCACATAGAGCACACTAAGTGCGCTTTTACTACTTGGATCATCATCAAATAGTTGTATGGAGACATTGAATCTTCATTTGAAAGTGATGTTTCTTTGGAAAACTAGGCTATTGATGATATTGAAACTTACGCTGCTTTATCTAATGTGGACACATCCTGTATAGATGATCGGTTCATTGATTCCTCATCAACAACACATGTTGCCCTTTTACTGCTTGGATCATCATCCAACAATTGTATGGAGACATTGAATCTTCATCTTAAAGTGATGTTTCTTTTGAAAACCAGGCGATTGATGATATTGAGACTTATGTTGCCTCATCTAATGTGGACACACCTTGTATAGATGATTGGTTTATTAATTCCTTATCAACAACACCTATTGCAGATCTAGATTCTAGAGAGATGCTTCTTTGAGAGTCTCCAGTGATTCTTTGCAGCAAAATCATTTATGTCTTTTGGATTCAGTCCAATGGGATCAATTTCTACCAGACATTTCTTTCTTGTTTGTAGAACCTCTCATTTCATATCTAGGTGACACTATTGAGGACATATGTCTTCTCTTTGAGGACCACTCTTTTGTCCTTGCATTTGTTGCTACTTCTGAGAGTTTTGTGTTGCTTCTTTGAAAGCATCCAATGGCTTCTTGCAGTAGGGCATCCATAGTCTTCCTAACTTTTTTATGGAGACTCGTATTTCAAATTTAAAGGATACATTTGAGGGGTTATCTCTCCTCTTTGATGATAGCCATGACAACGTTGTTGGCCCACCATCTTCTTTTCCTTTGTAGCTTACTCTATATCAGTGTTCACAAGATCTTAGATTGCCATCATCGCTTTCCTCGCTTTCTAGATGTGGACATGTGAACAATTTTTTGAGGATTTGGATTCCAATATCACCCTTGGATTGGCTTCTCCAATCACCAGTGGATCCTTTTGTTCCTAAGAGAAGAAATGTTGTTTGCAGACAATGGATCATATTCTATCTTTAGGCATTCATCATTCACACGGGAGCTCTTTCATTATGGGGGGGAATTCATATCTTCTATTCTTATATTCTCTCTATATTTGTGGGGGAATTTTATATGTACATGGGTACCTAAAATGGCTTTAGACCAAGACTATCTTTGTTGGCTATATAGGCTTTTGTCTCTTTAGTTAAACTTAAAGGGGGTGTTAGCATAACCAATAATTTTTGATATAGGTAAAAATAGGTTTTGAAGGGACCCGAAACCCTTAGCAAAAAAGAACAAGGTTGCAGAAAAGATAGCCTACATCCAGCCAAAAACTAGCTCCAAAACAAAACCCATCAGGATTTATATTTAGCACTATTCTTGTGGGAGCAGAGATTCATGTCGAAAGAAGGCCTAGAGATTTTAGCTTTCTTACCCTTAATAGTGATCTAGCCTTCTTCCACATGCGCTGCCTTATCCAACCAGACCAGCTCACTATTATCTTGAAGATTAATGCTTGCCGCCACAGTCTTAAAGATTACATCATTATTCCTTTGTGCAAGCAAAGACTTTTCAGAAAAACCACTAGGCAAGGAAGTTGTGGCACTATCACCAGGACAGGCTACCTGGGACCTAGTCACTTTTCATTTAGCATAACCAATAGTTATGTTCTGTTTTGCTTCAGTAAAACAACGGAACTACTTTGATATTTCTTTTGATCTCCTCTTAACACAGGAAACAGCTCTGTGTTTCCTCTTTTTTCCCTTGATTTTCCTCCTGAGATCTACAGCGACGGTGGTTATATATATGTAAATCTTGCATTCAATTGAATATTTGTGTTCTTGATTATTTGGCTTCCTAGATTGATCAGAATTTTACACAAATTACAACCGCCAATCCTAATTCACAACCACACTTTGCAAAGTCAGCCCTCGTGTAAATGCTATGAGCCTCCTCTACAATTCGCGGCTTCACTGGCTGCAAAAAAAAGTATTGCACCCTCTACATGAAATTTGCGCCCATGAATGAGTGAATCGGGCCTGCGCAAAAGATGAATTTTCCCGTCGTCAGGGTGAGAGTTTTTATGCCAATGAATGGTCTGAGGGCATCCAAATGAATGCAGGCTATGCGTTGACTTGGTCTATGAGGCAGAAGAAATTGCATGGGGCTGAGGGTGATAATGGAGCAGGAAAAAGACCTACCGATCTTGCTTCTTTTCCAAGCTCTCACAGGTGCAATTCGCAGGTGCAAAGTGTGGCCCCTGTTCAGATGTCCCGTCCCAAAGCTCCCGATTTCTACAAAGCCTCCAAATTGCAATCGCAAGATTTCAAATGCTCTATAGAGATTTCAAACACAAAGATTGAAAGAAAAAACTCGCCGCCTGGGTAGAATCCGCACGGAGTTTCCTTTTTCACGTAGGTCTTCGAGCTGTCTTCAAATCACCTCTCTGAATGCCAATCATGCCTCTACAATGGGGGTTAGATTTCTTCTTGCTGTCAGTGGATTTGCAAGTTGACTCCCAACAATGCTTGGGATTTCTTTAGAAACACCTAACCATCTTCCTGCCAGTTGCTTAACACAAGCACAATGAAATCTAACCAAGTACACTGAAATTTGTTCACCTATTGGCCTACAAACATCTCCACCTAAAGCTCTCATATCATATTAGAATTAGGAGAATCTAAGAGATATAAGACAAGCATAAATGAACAATGTATCAATATTGTATTTAGATGACCCAAATGATAATGAGTACAAGACCTTGCATAGATAGGTAAGGAAGAGGCAATCCACCTCATAGGAGGATTGACAAGTACCCCAAGATGTGGCACAAATGAGTAAACAAGTGTCTTATAGGTGTCAACCTTAGGAACACTTGGAGTGTGCAAACCAACAACCTCTATGACAAGTCATCAACTTTATAGCCAAGTGTTGAGTGAAATTTGAGGTGTGATAGAAAGTCTTCCAACCTCAAAAGGTATGTGCATGAGGTTTACCAAACAACTTGGTAACCTCAATAGACTTAAAGGTTGAACATTTAGTTAGACAAGATGTTGTCTAACCTTGTCAACCTAAATACACTTACATATAGTGAATAGATTAAATTATTCACACTAACACTTTCATTGTTTAAGGCACTTTAAAATATAAAAGTATAATAACATCAAAATACATGTAAATTTATCTCATGTCTTATTATTTTGTGCATGAGAATATGCAGTTGTATTCTTTGGTAATGATGGGCTTATACAACAATAGTGAACTAGAGTTATGTCCCTATAGTAACATTGAGTTAAGTTTGTCTAGAATAGTGAATTGAAGTTATGGACGATGGATGTGTTGTCTATGCCATGGAGCATTGTGATGATTGGGTAAGCATTGCCAATTTGTAGCCCCACCCCAAATACACCTACTCAAATACTACAAACTAGATTCTAATTAGTCTTAATAACATGTTTTCCTCATAAAATCCCTTTAAAAATTATTTTGCAAAATCCCTCCATAGAACCCCATCCTTAAAAAAAACAAAAATTTCCTATGCTAATGTGTAATGGACAACATATTCAAACTCTATAAAAGAAGCCAAAATCTTAACAAAATGACATAAAAAGAAATACCCAATCTTCTTAAAAAAAAACACATAATCAAAGAGAAGTCATATTTGGACTTTTACTATAGTTAAAAATAACTTTCACATGATGTAATGCTCTGGCAAAACTCTATAAAATTGTAAGAAAAATGTTTTTCATTTATACAATTTAACTCATTTAAATTCACTTAAGTTATTGTTCACCTGATAACTTACCTAGAACTTGTATCAGTGTCAACAAGGATATCTTACATAGACCATTATAGATGGTTGATTTTGATTTCTCAAAATGTAAATTGAGTTTGACAAGTATTGAATATATATACCATCATTCATATATAATTTTTAAGAGATTGATTGTTAAGAAATTAATATTAGATTTATATTATACAAATTATACATTTGTAAAATATATTTCATCATACAAATTGTTCAACATCAAAATATTCACTTAATACTAATATAAACTTAATATTTATGAGAAAGTAGAAAATTAAAAAATATACAATAATATGTTAGTATTATAATTTATTAAAAAAAAATCATTTCTTTTTATTAATTTATATTTTAACCTTAAAATTTTATAATAATTACTATCTTATGAAAAAGATTGATCTATTATCACTTTATGGTTTGATTGCTGGTTTAATCCCTTACCATAAATTCTAAAAGAATTTGGTCATCTAGATTCTTTCCTCCCATACAATAGTAAATGCAATGATGGTAGGCTATAAGCATGTCTAGCTTACCTGTCATTCATTACATGCAATTTGCACTTTTTTCATTCATAAACTAAGCTGCACTCTCTATTCAAAATGAACACTAGAATTCACGAAAGACACTACAATTTTTCTATCTTTCTTTCACACTAGTTTCAAATGTCATAAGATTAATTTCTCACAAACATTGATTTAAATAATATCTCTATTGAAGAGCCCACAACACCGTGGAATTCTGTCAATGATATACTAAAGTGGGTAAATATGAAGAAATCCAGGAGACTATCCTTGGCTGTTATAAGTGATCTGTAATTTGCTAGTCAAGAAAATGTTGGCCCAAGTTGAAATCTGTGAGCAATGGATCTTTCTGACTGCAAAGAAGATTGATTATGTACTGAAGCGTATCTCCATCGCAGGGAAGAATGAGCGGCGTGTGAGTGTCAAACCCATATTCATCCTTAGCCTTTTCCAGCAAAGCGCGGAACATAGAATGATTTAAATGCTTAATTCGGATCACAAACCATTTATGGGTTGAAACAACATAAACCGCCACATGACCGGGTGGTACGTCTTTGGGAACTAAGCTCTAAGAAAAACCCACACACGACAATACATAGCCTCGTAGCCGGTCACAGAAAATAGCCAGTTTGCGGTGTTGCCATTTTGATCGAAGCAGCAAGTGGGCGAATTTGTTGATCTTCATTGTAATAACTATTAATATTAAAATGAACAAAGAAATAGAAGAAAAACAGGAAAAATCAAGAACAAGATAAGAGACACAAAATTTATAGTGGTTCGGCAAATTTGTCTACATCCACTTTCAACAGCAGGAGTATCTCTTTTATTAATTCTTAAGATACATTTTTATATTCAACCAACAGCATATATATAAAACAGTCTCCACTCCAATAATTAGAAAAATCAGTATGTTGGAGAAACTTTCCAATTCAGGCAAAAGGCATCCTTATCCGATCTATTCGAGAATCTTGCCAATTTGGGCTTCACAAACCCAACAATCTCCCACTTGAAGACCAAATTGCTGCTTAGATTCTCCCTCACTGCAGGAATTCACATCCGCCACAACGACGATTTGAGCTTTGCCAAATTTTATTCACAAACGCTGCGGATTAGTCTCCGCCAAGGCACATGGGAGTTGATAACACTTATACCATCATCAGCCTGAAAACTGAAAACAAACTCCACTTCACATAGCCTTGACTCAAACTCTTGGTCAACGATTTCATGAGGAAACACAACCTCATTTTCATTATCCACAAGCTCAAGGTGATCCATTTGCACATACATATTGTTTCCCCAGCAATAGGGCTCCCACTAAAGCTGTTGAACATAATGGAGCCCGGCGCAAATCATTTCTCCTTGCGAACACACACTGATTCTGGAACCATCACAAAAATTACAGTAGCAATCTCTCTTATATTTTTTCAACGACTCCATCTCTTTGTCTTAGTTGTTAATAGAATATCTTAGATTACCCGAATCTTTGTTCTCAAAACAACTACCCCTGCCATAATCCTGAAATCTGCCTCGTATACTACCCTTTCCATATAGGGACTCCTCTTCCGCAGTTCGCACCCTTGGCTCGGTGGGAAAAACTCATCATTTCTTCCTTAATTTTAGGAACCGCTTCAGTCGCTCTACCACCGAGAGATCTTGTGAAAAAGCTAATGTTATCAGATTTTTCCATATAAACATCCTACATGCATGCTGCATTCTTCTCCTCAATCGCCCCTTCTTCCTCCACCTTTTTCTTTTCTTCGAAGATCATGTCGAAGGCGTTCAAATTCGCCAGGGTTGAATCAAGCCGTCCATCTGGCATCGTCAGCGCAACACGTCCAAAGTTCTCCACATTTTCGTCTTCGTCGTCATTCTCCGCATCCTCATCTTTCCTCTGCTTCAGAAGTTTGTTCCCCTTCTCCACAAGCCGATCAAACACATTAGACCTAGCCCTCTCCAACACACATCTCATTGTACCCTCACACCTACGCATGGTAGAGTCTTCTGGCTGTGTATGAAATAGAGAGGGCTGCGGATAGTCTACAAGGAAATGACATGCACTAGGCTTCCAAGAAAGCGACGGCAGTGTATTTATGAGAGGCTGCGAATTACATACCAAGGGCAATGAATTAATAGTTAAAGGCTGCAAATCGTCTGAAGAAGGCAGCGAATCAGTGGTAGAGGGCCGCGCAGATAGATGGGGAGGCTGCAAATCAAGTAAAGGCTGCACATTAGTTTGTGTAGGTTGTGCATGAACAGGGGCTCCTATATTTGAAGGGTGGACGCTAAGAGTTTGATGCTGGGTAGGTTGCGTAGAAACTATTAGAGACTCATTTCTTCTTACCTCCTCAGCTTTTTTTACAGAACAGTCTCCTACTGAATTGTCACCTACAAGCAGGTCTGTTGCCTCTGTAATTACAGCAACAACAGATTCTTCAGCCTTGCATTCCTCTTTCTCCTTCTTAGATGTCTCTATGTCATCTGTCTGCACATCTTTTTCTTCATAAATGTTGAGACCCAGCTTCAACAGAGTATGAATTCTGGAAGCAAATATATTTGGATCATCGAGGTGGAAGCTAGAAGTGAGAGAAACCATTTCATAGAGCAGCAATACCAGATCCTCTACAGACTTACCACTCTTATCAGCCTTTGTCCTCATCTGCAACTCTTCCATGATGGATTTCCTATGTTGTGCATCACTTGTGCGTTCAAGAAGTGCTCAAAGCTTAATCTTGAGATCTTCTAAAAACTCTTCTGGTTCAGATTCAACTCCAAACCCAAAATCCTTGTGTTTAGCCGAACCCTCTTCATCTGTCCAACCATCCCACCAGTGTACACGATGTTTCAGTGTAGCTTTCACATCAACATTTGATGTATCCTCTGTTTCCTTCAGTCTCAGAAGGCTCTCCAATTCAAAATCCTCACCTCCCAAATCTTGTGGAGGCCTTTCCCACACATACCTCTCTTGGGTAGTGCTCAGGGAATCAAGATCAACACTAGGAGATTCATCTACTTCCATCGGCACAGTTTCATCTGGCTCAATGTCAGTGTCTGATTTCATCATGCCAAGAAACTCATCAATAATAAAATCAGCTTCATCATTTATTTCATCCAAAAACATATGATGAATAGCTCCCACTTCATCATCACTCAATCTAGAGCCACACGACCAAGACATGAGAGCTTGAACCCAATCATCCCAGTTGGGACTCTCTTCCATAACGGCTTCGTCATCTTCATCATCTGAAACTCCCAGTTCATCAAGATCTAACACCCAATCATCTTCCATCTCTGCTCAATACTTTTCCATAGCCCAGGAATTTATTTACCGATTTCTAGCATTGAGCTTAAGGCTCTGATACCAATTGTTAATATTAAAATGAACAAAGAAATAGAAGAAAAACAGGAAAAATCAAGAACAAGATAAGAGACACGAAATTTATGGTGGTTCAAAAAATTTTCCTACATCCACTTTCAATTGCAGGAGAATCTCTTTTATTAATTCTTAAGATACATTTTCATATTCAACCAGCAGCATATATATAAAACGGTCTCCACTCCGATAATTAGAAAAATCAGTATGTGAGAGAAACTTGTCGATTCAGGTAAAAGACATCCTTATCCGATCTGTTTGAGAATCTTGCCAATTTGGGCTTCACAAAACCAACAATAACTTGGCCTACGAATTTCAGAATAAATATTGAGGTGGCGTTGTGAATGTCTGGGCACATCTGATGGAAAGAGGGGCTTCGCGGGGTTTTTATATGTGTAAGGAGAAAGGATAAAGGGCTAAGCGTGGTGAGTACAACAGCTGGAATCCAATTGTCGTGGACGTCTAAAAGATCTTCGAAAACTGCCGATAAAGACAGTGAAAGAAATTGTAATTGAAAGAAAATGGCAATAGGGTGAGTACTCCATTCTCACTTTTCTGTGGGCGATGTTTGTGTTAAAAAATATATTGTTTAGATCTAGGTCATTAATTATGTAGTTAGATTGATTATGTTTAGATGTGTAGTTTAAAACTATATTTTTTTAGAAGGTAAAATTATTTTTAAAGGATCATAAAGCATGTACATAACAATTTTAAATGGAAGGACAATATGATTGTAGTCGCACTATGGATTGAGAATCACTAAAATTGTAATTAGGTTTCAAATTTTAAAAGATTAATCAATGATTTAGTCTGAAAAATATCAGACCCAATCTTATTCAATCACTTTTCACTATGAAATTCGATTAGGAGAGAGATTAGGGAAGATTTTTCTTCTGTCTTGAAACAATTTTCTAGGATAAGTTGTCAACTAGATCTTCAGACCTAGGAGAAATGGGCGAGGGGGTCAAGATCAAATAGTCTCCCTTATAGAGCTTACTCTTGGGTGCAATAGAAGCAACATAGCATCTTGTCTATGATGTTAATCATTAATCACCCTATCCCAAGAGTATGAAGATGTCACATAAAAAATGAGGTTATAATAAGAGTATAGAGGAAATGAGGCACTAAGCAATTAGATCACATGGAGGGTGGGACTCATCAATAGGAGGAAAAGGAATTAAAGGAACAAGAATCTTCAAAATCATATCAATTGTATGAGAAACCCCCTTGCAAACAAGATTCACTACATGGAGAACAAGAAGAGAAGACCCAACATCATGAGAAGAAGTGTTTACAATCAAGTGATCTTCATGGTTACTCCTCCACCACATAGTCGCCCCCTTATATTGAGAGAGTGGGCAATCAAAAGCCAAATGACTAAGAAAAAAACATCATCTACTTCTCAAGAGGAGATCCTCATAGTCAAGCAATTGATTCCAAGGTCTATCCCATCAATTATTTTTAGTTAAGTTACTTAAAAATATTTTTAAAAATTAAATTGAAATGTTTATTAAATTATATATTACATTGTGGTATTATACAATGGGTTTTTTTTAATATAATTTGAGAAAATGGGTAGTTTTGTCTTTTTATTAGATAAGAACATAATTAATATAGTTCTTAAAGATTAAATGGTATTTAATTAAAGAAATATTTTTCAATTAAAATAGGGTTGTAAGTGGAGAGGATCAATCATTCTATAGGAAAAATTCACATCCCTCAAGCTCCTAAAGGGAAAATCAAACATCCTTGAAATTTTCACCATGTTTTTATTGGAAAGTTAAGTGCTTAGAGTTATTGTTTCGGGCTAGGGTCATCGATGATGTGGCCACATTTGCTATGTCTTCACAAAGTGTCTAAAAATGCTGAAAAGAAAGACATGCATAAAGTCATGTATTACTACATGCCTTAACTATTACTATATAATTAGTTGTTTCTTTCGTATGACTTGTGAAAAGAGATTATTTTTAGTTTTTAAATTGAAACATAATGACTAATAGTCCTTAACTTTGCAAGTAATACATAAAAGAAGGGGAAAAAAATTCCTTTGTAGGACAATACTCAACAATTGAATTATCTTTGTAGCATAAACCCCCGCTCAAAAAATCAAGCACTGTCAATAACCCTAGTAGAGTTGTTCTGAAAGAGAAGTCCATTCAAAAGGTTTCCTCTGCTAATAAATTGGTCTTCTACTCTGAGGATACCCCGGAGGATATTTCTGTGGTCCCCAATGCCAACAAAGACTCTCTCTTCTTAGCCTGCCATAGATAGAGAGAACAGACCCAGATTCCCTAATGAACTTAACCCTGAAGATCATTATTTTAAGTGGGGTGATGAGTTTCCTGGGGATATCCTAGATATCACCAAAAATGGAGCCATTGACTACTTTAGAATTATGAAGTGGTCCTTCCATGAAATTAAGGACCTTAACCTCAGAAACAGGGCCCTTAACAACAAGCTGAAGGATTTGGAAGTTAAATTCAGCTCCCTTAGTTCCATGGAGGGCGAGAGAAATGAGGACAAGATGAGGATGGAGGTTGAGGATAATGAAGGTAAGGTCAAGCACATGGAAGAAAAAATTGTTAAAATAAAAGATACCATGAAAGCTATTATGGAGCACAACCACAAAATGGTGCAACATACCGCCATTATCATTAATGCTATGACTGAGAAATTGGATAACACACATCAGGGATCTTTGATTGTGGACTTGGAAGCCAAAAAGGATAAAAGCAGGATTGAGGACGAAGGTATCTCGAAGAGGATGAGAGCTAATATGAAGAGGAAGGCACCTCCTACACCCCAAATGGTTTAGACTTTGAAAAAGTGTTCCCAGGACATGCACATTCTTGAAGCCAAGGTTGCTCATGCTCTAAAATCCCTAAGTTAGTTGTGGGTTGTTTCTGTTGCTGGTTTCTTTGGTTGGGTTTTTTTGGTGACCCTTGCTGGCCTTGGGTTGGGGGTTCATGTGCTTTCTTGGCTCTTTTATTTTTGCAACCTTCTTGTTTTGGGTTCTTTAATGCTTATTCCTTATATTTTCTATAAAGTTTGTGGCTTCAGGTCCCTGTAAAACCCATTTTTTCCTTTATAAAAAACAATTGAATTATTTCTTATTTAACAATTTTGTACTAGGCTATGATATAAAATTATTGTTGATCATTTGATCATTAAATAATTTAATATTTAAGGGAGTGTTGGAGACAAAATGACATTACATCATATAGTGTCCACTATATTAAGTACAAAGACAAATGGTATTTAAAAATATGAGACTAGACAAAACAAAATATTTTGATGTCTAAAAAACTGTTGAAAAACTGACATCACATCATTAAATACACACCATATTAAATAGGAAAAAAAATATTTAAAATAATGAAAATAAGCAAAACAATTAAATTTTTAATCAAAATCTATAGTTAAAAATCTATCATAATTTTTTTATTTTTTTAAATAAAATTACTTATCTGCATCTAATAAGTATATTGAGTACAAAACACACTTATTATAACTGGTAACTCCATAAACTAGTCTGGTTTGGTTTTGGGTTTCTATGTGTGCGTATGTCCTTCATGCCAACATTATTGATCTCAAAGTGGATCCCTCATGTACAATTGCCTATGAATGTCGTGGCCAACAAGTTTTGACACTTGTATTTACCTCCTATAAAATCTTTTTTACACGAGAAGCTCATTTTGGATGGATGGTGACAAAATGTTGAGGTGAATTTGCAGTGCTTGTAAAGTGGAGCATTAATCTCAAGTTTACTTTAAAGAAAATATCTTTTACATTTCTAACTAATTTTTTTACAAGCTTCTTAGATCAGTATTCTTAAATAGTGAATGGATTCTTGGTTTCCTTTATTTTCACTTTTACCAAAATTTGAACACTTCACCAAAACAAATATTCATTTTTGGTGTTTCGGCTAGAATACATAGTTGGAGTTAGAGGATTGGTTTCATAGGAAAGTAGCATTGGTATACATGATTTTATCAAAATTAATTATTGGATTATATTCTTATAGAAGTGCAGTTGTAAACATAAAAGATGGGTGATTTTGACAAAAATGATGAGTCTTAATGTCATGTTAGTGATATAGTATCCATAGATTTATGTGACATAGACTATAACCTAATAGTATTATAGAATGAATTGTTGGGGAGTGAAGTCTAATGGTTCCTAACCATTCAACTCCCACTTTTCCCACATTTTTCCTTTGTCTCTTATTTTTCCTAGAGACTTCAAGAGATCTTTTGATAAATGTATAAAACAATGTAAATTGCTGCTCTAGATGTACGAAGAGAGAAAACATAGTGAATAAAATAGAGAATTCTCTTCTTTTCCCGTCGATGTAGCCATTACAGTGAACCACGTAATTTTCTATTGTGTGTGTGTTTATTTTGTGTGTCCATAATTTCTTGCCTTAAATTTTGTTATGTTTTTAATCTACTCTCTTTTAAAATTAACAATTGGTATTAGAGCATTTTGGTGTTTGATCTTTTGGCATGAGAGATTCAAATTTGAGTGGGAGCAATGTCTTCTGGTGAAGTAAAGATTGAAAGGTTCAATGGCCACAACTATCAACTATGGAAAATGCAAATGGAAACTTTTTATATCAGAAAGATTTGTGGCAACCATTACATGGTAAAGCAAATAAACTATCAAGTATGGTAGACGAAGATTGGGACATTCTTGACAGAAAAGTGTTGGGAGCCATCCAATTATGTTTATGCCCAATGATAGCATTCAACATATCCAAAATAACAACAGTTGTTGATTTTATGAGTATGTTGGTCAAATTGTATGAAAGGACCTCAATGTCGAATAAGGAATTTTTGATGAAAAAATTGTTTAACATTAAAATAGCTGAAGGTAGTTCTATTGTGAATCACTTGAATGATTTTATTACTATTACGAGTCAATTATCTTCTCTAAAAGTAGTTTTTTGATGATAAGATTTGAGCTCTTTTAATTTTGAGTTCTCTACCAAAAAGTTGGAATAGCTTGGTTATGGGATTAACTCAGTTTCTAGCTCAAATACATTAAAATTTGATGATGTTGTTGGTGTAATTCTAAGCGAGGAAATGCAAAGGAAGAGCACCGATGAGACTCCAACATTAGGTAATACTTTGAGTGTAGATGATAGGGGCAGATCAAAAGAAAGAGGGAAAAATCTAAGTGGTTGTGAGATATCACAAGGGAGGTCGAAATACAAAGGGAGAGAGACTGGTTGTTGGTGTTGGGGCAAGCAAGGCCACATCAAAAAGAATGGTTGGTCTTTCAAGAAGGTTGAAAATCAGCCAAAAGAAATTGAAGCAAATGCAGTATGTGAAGAAGATTTTATTATTTTAGACTCAAAAGAGACATCAAGAAATTTTTGGGTGCTTGATTCAAGAGCATAATTTCAAGCCACTCCATGCAAGGAGTACTTAAAAAATTTACGAAGTGGTGACTTTGGTAAGGTTCTTCTTGGAAATAATAAATCTTGTGATGTTGTTGGTAAAGGGGATGTTTTGTTAAAGTTAATGAATGGAAATAGTTGGTTACTGTAGGATGTTAGATATATCCCTCAGCTTAAAGAAAATTTGGTTTCAGTTTGACAATTGCCATCTCAAGGATGTAAAGTCACTTGTGAATCCAATAGGTGGAAAGTAACAAAAGGGGCCTTGGTAATTGCTCGGGGCAGAAAAATAGGGACCTAGTATATAGTTGAAGGTAATGTTGAAGTGGGAGTTCACTCCATGCCAACTCCTTTGTTGGCTGATATATGTTGGGAAATGAGGTGTCTCAACCTTGCAGATTTCTTGTAACATTTATTTTTTGTATTTAATAATTTTTCTATTGTTGTTATGCGTTGTTGATGCATTGAAAATTGGTTTATTAAATGTCAAAAGATTCCCACATAGTCATAGGTTATGGAAGGCCTTTTATGATAAATTTTATGACATCTGTAACTTGGGTGAAAAATGGGAAATATGAATTTGGACATGAGAGCTTATTTCTAGACTGGAATCTTCATGGAGAAGCCAAGCACATGGTTTTGTAAACCACTAGTGGTTTCTTGTATAGCCAAAAGTCTATAAATTGAAGGCTTGAGGAGCAGTTTGTGTGTTGAGTTTGTAGGTACAATTATGCTACCAAATTGCTGCTAGAATCCTTCCAAATTTGTTTACTTGTGATAATGGACTGTAAAAGACTTGCTCTGTAAGTGTATGTAATCTTGTTGTTGGATTTGAAATACATTAGGTAGGCTTTGGAGTGTGGGGTTTTTCTCCCAAAATGGTTTTCCCCATGTATATCTGGTGTTTGTGTTAAATGTTTATTTTCTTGTTATGAATGTGTTCTTGGAATTTTTGTAACTATTTGATCAACTTTCAAAAGTTTTGCATAATATCTCTTCTCAAGATTAGCATAGGAAATTGTTTTTGCTACTCTAATTTCCTTACAAGTGGTATCAGAGCTTGATCATCTTTGGTTTCACTTGTGGGTTGTTGGGTTTTTTGAGCCAATCAAGATTTAAGAGGGAGCTTGTGTAGAGGTTACTTTGTGATCTTGTTGTAGATATATTTTTCAAATGGAGAGCATATCTGGGAGGATTGAGGTACATAATTTTTCCAGTATAAACTTTGAAATGTGGAAGCTAAAAATGGAAGATTTGTTGATTGATTGAGATCTATGGGATGTAGTGGATGAAAATGTACAGAGGCCTACAGATCCAACTTTGGCTACAAAATATTATGTAATGGATAGAAAAGCTAAAGGTCTCATTAGACTATGTCTTGCAAATTCAATCTTGATAAATGCTCATGAAGAAACCACTTTGAAAAATCTTTGAAAGAAGTTGGGTGAGATATACCAAGCCAAATCCCTAGTAAATAAATTTTTCTTGAGGAAGAAGTTGTATTCCTTGAGAATGGAAGAAGGTGGAAAAATTTCTGAGCATAAAGAAACATTCAATATGTTGGTGAGTCAGTTGACCTCAGTTGGGGTTAAAATGGACGAAGAAGAAAGGTGCCAAAAAATTTTGTGTCTGTTGCCAAACTCATGGGACAACCTAGTCATGGTCATTGGGAGCACTTTTGTCATATTGAAGATGGAGGATGTTGTCGGTTCTCTACTCTCCAAAGAGATGAGAAGGAAGGTCTCTTTGAATGCCAAAGAGGCTTTGAGTGTTCGAGGAAGACTAAAAGAATGAGGAAAAGATGAGAAGCAATGTGTCCATTCGAAGTCCAAAAACAAGGGGAGATCAAAATATCCTGGTTAGTCCAAGGCAATATGCTGGAACTATGGTAAACTCGAACACTTCCAAAAGGAAAGTAAACAAGAAAAGAAAAAGAAGAAGAAGAAGTAGGATTTTGATTCTATGTTTGAAAAGGAAGATGGTGATGCCTTTATTGTAGCCTTGGCCACTCATGCATGTGATAATGTATGGTTGATAGACTTGGGTGCATCTTTTCACATGAATCCTAACAAAAACTGGTTTAGTAAGTTTGAAAACCATGATGGTGATAAGGTGTATTTGGGTGATGACTCTTTCCTTGATATTGTTATTCGTGGTAGTATTCATGTGAAATTTTTTGATGGTGTCTTGCATATCCTAGGACTAGCAAGAAATTTATTATCTATTAGGAATCTAATTAATGTGGGTCTTCATGTATAGTTTTCTAAAGCATGTGAGAAAATGGTGAGAGGTGCTTGGAGTCACTCAAAAAGTAACCCTTTTACTTGTGTCGTAGAAAATTGGACCCTCTTTGGAAAAGAGGCAATTTCACGTCTAATTGGACCCACTTTTGAATATATTTACACTATTTATTCTTCAAAAACAACATTTATAGGCCCCTAGAACCCTTTATTTTTGATCTAGAGGCCCATTTCACCTAAGAAATCACTTAAAACCCGACAAACAACACTCAACTCTTTCATATCCTAAAAAGACACCTCCAAAAATCAGTAGTGTGACCTATTCACTACCTTGGGCGAATGAGTACCCTTTGGTGGGACTGGTTTTCCAAGGGTGGCAAATGAGTCCATTTTGAGGGAAAATTCAATTTTGAATAGGAATTTAATTAATTCAACTTAAATTTCCTATGAATGCCAACCTCTTAGGTCTAAATAATGGGAAAATTAGGTGCTTTTGATTACAAATACTCATTTTTATTCATTTTTCACATCTTTTAGTCATTTCAAAAAAGCAATTTCTAAAGTCATGTCTTCTACCACAAGTTTTATGAGTAAAGTTGAAGTTTTAGGGCAACATACTAGGATTTTTGCAAGTCTTGAAGCTCACTTCTTGGAACAAAGTTCAACATTGCAAAGAGTTGTTGATGGATGCCTATGGTGAATCATGGAGAAATCTAGGTTTAGGAGATGCAACTAGCGATTAAATCACACCTAAAGACTTGTTTTGAAAGTGATTCCATCTTCCATTGCTTCTATATCTTCATATTAAGTTTTATATTTAATTTACATTCCATTTGCATGTCATTTTTATCTCCATTTTTGATGTGTTGTGAAATTTCTAGGGTTTGAGATCTTGCATCATTCAAATCATATTTTCATGTTTTATTCTTGCATAATAGAATAAGGTTTTTGACATATTTCTGATTTTCCTAGTCTTTAACACATCTAAGGCTAGGGTTTTATGTATATTTTAATTCATTTAAGGTTTGATTACCCAAATTGGGGTTTGACCAAGGAAAACCCCCCATTAGAAAAAGAATTTTAAACTATTTTACAAGAATTTTCTGAGATCCCGACTCGGGTTTCTATCATAAATTGTTGTACAAGTGTTAAGGAGCATAACAGAGATTTGAAGTTGCAAAAATTTGAAAGTGGACTGATTTTCCATGCATGGAAAATGAGTCCCTCTTGAGATGCCATTTTTAGTCAGATGTAGATCCAAATACCCAGTTGACAAAAAAAAGCTTATGTGCAAAAAAACCTAGAACTGGGACTGATTCACATAGGGTGGTGAATAAGTCATGTCAGCTTAAAATCAGAATTCATCAGTTTTCCATATTTTTCTCCAGTCTTATTTAGTTTCCTAGGTGCACACATTTTGAAAAACAGTCTTCTATTTGGTTTAATCTGCATTCTTGTTCATTCTTTTAAGATTCTTGCAAACAATACTATGTTTTCAAACATTGCATTAATCTTAGGTTTTTCATTCATAATCTCTCAATTTCATAGTTTAGCTGCATTCATATCATTCTATTTAGTATTAATAACATCACACATTTCCTAATTTGAGTGAACTAGTTAGATTCTTTGGCCCTTTCTTTTTCCTTTTAGGTGAAAAAATCTAGAAGTGCTAGAAAGTCCTAGAGAGCCAAAAATTGATGGTTCATTTTGGTGAACCTGCATTTTGAACATATTATCTTTCTGATTCCATTTGCATCTTGCATCTAATATTTTGATTGCATCAACATTCAATTAGGTTATTGTTTTATTTTTGCATTTTCAAAAGCATTGCATTAGTGAAAGCATCATTTAGCATCCATTATTACATATTATTTCAATGAATCATTCCAAAAGTTCTGCATTTTCATTGTGTATTTGCATTGTTCAGACTTGATAACCTTTAGAAAACTCCAAAAAATTAGAAAAAAATGCAAAAAAAAACACCTATGTTGGGACTCATTCGCCACCTTGGGCGAATCAATCCCTCTTCAGTTTTTTCATAAGAATTTATAGATTTTAGTTTCCTGCATTGCACATTTCTATTTTCTGTAGTTTCCCTTCTGTTATAGTTTAGTTATTTTTTGTTTCCTTACCATACTTTTACTTTATTTCATGGAATTTATGGATAGTCTTAGATTTTTGCAAATTTCCTTTTCAATATTTGTTCCTAGTTCTTTTAGATCAGATTCATCAAAAAATAAAAACACAAAGATTGAAACATCAAAACAACCTTTCAAACAAATGATTCAATTTAGAAACAACATCTCATCCAATCCTCTTAGTAGTGATGATGTTGAAAAGTTAGATGAAGTTCTTCAGGACTTCCTCTATCTAACTTCATCTTCCAATGCTTGCAAAGAGAAATGTAAACCACATGAAAATAATATACCCCTCAAACCTTTTGGTTGTGATGACTTTGACTTGTTAGATGAAGCCCTTTAGGACTTCATCTCGAATAAGTCATACATACGGTTTGTTGTGCCAAACCCACTATAATGAATGTTAACACCTTTGATGTTAAACAACTTAAACCAATTCATGATAACCTTCCTCTCAATCCTTTTAGTCGTTATGACTTGGACTTGTTAGATGAATCCCTCTAGGATTTTATCTCAATAAAATCATCCACTAAGGTTTTTTTGTGAGAAGTCTACAACTAAGGATGTTAATGTGATTCAACCTCAACTCATTCTTTGCCCACCCTTGCATAAACTCCATCCTTCCAATAAAACTGAGTACACTTTTTACCTGCCTAAAATCATTGTCTTGCAACAATCAAGTAATGTTACTGTTGCTCACACATATAATACCTAAAACAATCCACAACCGCCACAACCAATCCCACCCTCTTTACCTCTACCCAATCTGCTTAGTGCTCCTCATTACCTCTCATACACAAATGAGTATGATCTTGTTGAAAAATTAAAGAATACTCTTGCAAAGATTTCCCTTTGGGATTTACTTCAGAACTCCCCCAATTATCACACTATTTGTCAAACTACCTTACAACAAATTGTCATTCCTGCTAGTACAACTTTGAATGATGTGGAAGCTCTAATCCATGGAATGAACCAAGTCAATCTAGATATTACTTTCCATCAACATGAGCTCCATGCTTTATAGTTGTGAAAACAAAATGAAGCCTTTATGATAATTGCTCAATTTAATTGCATAGATATTAAACGAACCCTTATCGATAATGGTTATTCCCTCAATGTGTGTAGTGCAAATCTCCTTGATCGATTGCACACTTATAAGTAAAAAATAATACCTAATTCTGTATCCATTTGAGGATTTGATAATACCAAAAAGTAGCCACTTGGTATAATCAGTTTACCTATTAAGGTTGGAGTGGCTACTTTGCAAACTCCTATTCATGTCATGCCTTATGATCTCTCATTTAATCTTCTTTTAGGCAGAAACTGGATTGATGAGATGAATGTAGTGCCTTCAACCCTTCATCGTATCATGAAATATGTCTATAACAATCACATTTATCAAGTTGACATAGACCCTGAGCCTGAAAGTTCCTTGCACCTTGAAAAAGGAGCTACAAGTCTTCTGAAAACATTAATTCCAACATCCAACATAGATCCTCTTGAACTAGAACACAATGATGAAGAATTACCATCTAAATTATTTGGTGATGAATGGGGATCTTTAGAATTCACACCTTCATTTATGGGCAAATACATAATCACACAAAAGACAAATGAGAAACATGAACAACCAACAATCATGTCAACTCAAAATTCTAAACAATCCACTCAAACATCTATCTCTTCTACTTTGGAAGAAAATGTAACATACACTGAAAATTTTGATGAGATAGATTATCATTCTTCACCTAATCTAAAAGAAACAGAACGAATTTATGGAAAATGCTATGAACTCATGAAACAACTAAGATATACTGGAAAAGGATGTGGTAAACATGAACAAGGAATTCGTATCCCTATCAAACCTAATACGCAAGAAATAAAAACTGGATTAATATATTCTTTTGCTAAAACAACCAAAGCTACTCAACGACCATCTTTAAACATCAACGCTATTACATGTCAACCAAAGAACCAACTTACAATGAAACATCTTGAATTACTTGATATGAACATGCCACTGTCATGGAAGTATGTGGATAGTGATGACACTTTGAAAAAAATGTTAGGAGTCTATGATAACACATCCTCTACTACATTCATGAAGTCTTCCTTGTGCCATGATTGTTACCAAGCAAGAAGAAAGTGATATCACTGAAAAACACTCTGAGTCTGAAGCTCCTCAGTCCAATAAGCTCCCTTTAGGAGATATAATTGATGTGCCAATGGACATTGATGATAAAGACAAATTTATTAAAATTGGGAAGTGCCTTAATGATGAAGAACAAGAAGACACTACAACTTTACTTCATGATTTTCCTGAGATTTTTGCTTGGAAATATTATGACATGCTAGGAATTGATCAGAAAATTGTGACACACAACATCATTATAGCTGAAAATGCTAAACCCATTCATCAAAAGATAAGAAAAAATCACCCTAACATAGTCTTGCATGTTAATGTAGAGCTCGAAAACCTCCTTGATGTAGTTTTTATTTGACCTATTGATTATTCTCCATGGATCTCAAAAATTGTCATAGTTGCTAAACCCAATAATCGTATTAGGATATGTACATTTTTTTGTGACTTAAATAAAGCTTCCTTAAAAGAAAACTTTTCGCTTCCCAATATAGATATGATCATTGATTCAATTGCTGGACATGCTTTATTGTAATTAATAGATGGATTTTTTGGCTACAATAAAGTCTTTATTAATCCTCAAGATCAATATAAAACTTCCTTTACAATTGTTTGGGGAACATTTTGTTGGGTTATGATTCCTTTCGGTTTAAAGAACGCTGGTGCAACTTATCAACGAGCAATGACATTGATCTTTCACAATTACATCCACAAAATTTTGGAAGTTTATGTTGATGATGTCCTAGCTAAATCCTTAACATTCCAAGATAATGTAAATGTTCTTCAAAAAATATTTGAATGAATACGACAATATAATATGCATTTAAATCCAAAAAAGTGTCTTTGGCATAGATAGTGGTAAAATTTTAGGGTTTGTCACATCTTAGAGAGGAATTGAGGTGGATACAAAGAAAATTGATGCAATCATTAACATGCTACCTCCTAAGAAAATTTCTCAATTAAGAACATTACAAGGTCAAATTCAAGCTATCCATCGTTTCATTGCATCTTTACCTGATCACACATTACCTTTCACACATCTTCTTAAGAAGGGTGTATCTTTTGATTGGGATGAGGATTATAAATAGGATTTTGGGATTTTAAAGGAATACCTAGAAACTCCACCTATTTTACAACCCATTGTGCCAAAAAAACCGTTCATCTTATATATCGTTGCATCAGCCCATTCTCTTGCAGCATTATTGGCTCGACAAGATGATAATCTCAAAGAGTAACATGTTTATTACATTAGCCGAACCTTAATCAATTATGAAATTCGGTACTCACCAATTGAGAAACAATGTTTATCTCTTGTATTTGCTACTAGTAAATTGCAACATTATTTACTAAATGCTAAAATACAATTCATGACAAAATTTGATCCTCTTAAACATCTTTTTAATAAAACTGATCTCTTAGGATGATTAGCTAAGTGGGTGATGTTGTTAAATGAGTTTAACCTTAAGTTTGTTTCACAAAAAGAAATTAAAGGACAAGCCTTAACCAATCACTTAGCTGACGCTCCTCCTCTCACCTTACCTAATCACAACTCCTTTTCTAATGATAATGTCTTAACTGATGATATTAAAACATGGGAACTATATTTCGATGGATCTAAGTGTAGAATAGGTTTCAGTGCTGGAGTGGTATTGATTCCACCTGACAGACAACCTCTTCCCTTGTCTTATTAATTAAATTTCCTATGCACAAATAATACATTTGAGTATGAGGCATTAATTATGGGTTTGCGAGCTACTTTAACAATGAACACTAAACATATTAAGATAATTGGTGATTCACAATTAGTTATCAAAAAAAATAATGGTACATATCAAACTAAACATGATAAATTATTAAAATACAAGGATGTTACAATGAAATTGTTAGAGAAGTTTGAATCATTCACCATTTATAACATCGCACTAAAAGACAATCAACATGTGGATGCAATGGCAAGCGCAACCTCTCTTACATCCCCACTTGATCCTTCAACAACTTGCACTTTTTTTATTCATACCATCATGAAACCTTCGATTGACACTAAATTAGAAGACATTTTACCAATCACTCAAGATGCCTTGTGTGACTGGTATGATACAATTTACAACTATTGAAAAGATGGTACCATTCCCAACCCTACAACAACAAACACTAGAAAATGTTTACGCAAACTGGTAGCTAAATATGTGATTCTTGTGGATGTGTTATATAGAAGATCGTTTAATGTTCTCTTACTAAAGTGTCTGAAGGATTCTCAAATCCCTATAATAGTTGAACAGGCTCATGTTGGTGCTTGTGGATGACATTTTGGAGGACAAATGTTAACTAGTGCAAAAACTTATCTCTATGGGTTATTATTGGAAAAATATGGAGAAAAATTTCTCCACTTACGTTAAACGATGTCACAAATATCAAGAGCATAGTAATTTGATTCATGCTCCTACTTCTGAGCTTCATGCCCAAGTACCTATTTGGCCATTTTAAGTGTGGTGTTGGATCTTATTAGAAAAAATTCACCTTCCCCTTCTGTCAAACACACCTTCATCATCACCGCAATAGACTACTTCACAAAATGGGTGGAAGCTATCCCTCTTCATTCTACCACTGATAAAGTAATTTTCCATTTCATTTTGGAACACACAATTGCTCTCTTTGGACTCCCTTCTACACTCATTACAGATAATGGAACCCCCTTTAAGAATAATGAAGTCTAGAAATTTCTTGCAACATTCAACATTCAACAATGCTTTTCCACACCATATTATTTGAAATCTAATGGACAAGCTGAAAATACTAATAAGCTCCTAGAAAAATCCCTAAAGAGAACTATCAACAAACATCATAAGGATTGGAATAAACAATTACATTATGCACTTTGGGCTTATAAAACAAGTGTTAGATTGTCCACAGGAACTACACCGTATAATCTCATTTATGGCACCGATGTGATCATGCCCTTTGAGTTAGAAATTTATACGTTGCAAATTTCTCTCCAAGACCTCATTGAGGATGCCACTTATAATGAAAAATGATTACACCAACTTGAGATGCTCGATGAAAAGCATATTAATGCTCTTGTACATCTCCAAGATTACATAAAAAAATTACAATGCAAATATAGCTCGCATGTCATTCCTTGAATGTTTCGTAAGGTTGATTTTTTTCTTGTTCAAAATCAATCCAATACTAGTGCTTGCAATGAAGAAAAAGAAAAATTCAGCCCTAATTGGTTAGGACCTTACATAGTTGATACCAATTATAGGTCTGGTGCTTATGTCTTAACAGAGCTTGATAGGACACCCCTTAAGGAACCTATTAATGTCGTGCATTTGTGTCAGTATTATCACTAGCCTCTTTGAATAAGATGGTTGTTAAAGTAATGATGTTTAAAGTTATTTGATTCTAAGTAACTTTCACATTTCTTCATTCTTGACAACTAATCTTGTGTTTGTCTCGAGCACTAAGGTAATTATTTAAGTACATTTTATAATTACTTTAGGTGTCATACTATTCACCCTTTTGTTTTTTTAAAATTAGATCCTTATAGGTGTATTTAATTTAACATATTTATGTAATCAACAATGTTGTATCTATAGTAAAACTTAAATATGTTTTATATTAGTGAACCATTGATTTTTGGGTCACTGGAACTTCTCTAGCTCTTTTAGGGTTTTTCACCTAAAAGGAGAGAGATAGGATCCAAAAATGCAAAGGGTTCATTCAAATAATGTTATGTCAAATGTTTTCTAAGCTAAATGAAGTAAAATAAATGTAATTGACTAAATTAAATGGATTAAAATGAATGCAAATGTGAGATTTAAACTATGTTTGAAAACACACTATGATATACAAACAATGAAGTAAATGAAGAGATAATGCAAAACAAAAAGAAATAGGAAGAAAAAGAGTACACCTGGACAATATCTGATGAGTATGGAATGTTGTGGATGCTGGTTGAAATCACCAATTTTTCACAGTCGGGCTCATTCGCCCAGGGTGGCGAATTAGTCCTCCTCTTGGTAAAACACTGTCGAGAATTGGTTTCTGATAGTTGGGATCTAGAATTTGACAAAACTCAGATTTTCAGTCCTAAGGTGGGACTCATTCACCACTAGTGGTGAATTAGTCCTCTCCCAAAATTTTGGAAAATTAGGAGACAACTCTGCAACACCATATCTAGAAATCACTGATTGTCAGGTTGTCGAAGTCAATTTTGTAGGAAATGGATAGATAACCTTCTCCAAGCTTGAAATATGAATGAGTTGACTTGAAGCACCTAGTTGACTTGTACTCCACTTTTCAACACCAAAATACTTGTTAAATCTGCATACCTAAGTCTACAAACACACAGGCAAGGGGGGAAAAATGGTTGAGGGTTAGCAAATAGGGGTTTTCCTTGGTTAAACCCCACTTTTGGTAATCAAACCCTTAATAAAATAATGAAATGAAAGAGAATGAAAAACTAATAACATGAAAATGCTATCAACTTACCAAACCCTTGATAATTTAAATCTGAATTAATGTCAATGGATGCTCCAAAGTGCTTGAATATTTCTTGAATATGATGTATGAATGTTGAAGAATTGTAGGAGATGTAAAATGAGGTGAAAATTACATATTTATACAATCTTGTGTCATAGGAACCCGTTCATACCTCATCACAGGCTAACATCAACTGTTTTTGAATAAAAAATTGAAAGGAAATTTAAAATATTTTGAATTTGGAGCCAAGGGAGACTCATTCGCCACCCATGGTGAATGGGTCCCACCTAGGATCTAAAAAAAAGTTTTAGGAATTAATTTGTATTTAGCATTATTTTTCGGCCTTACATTCAAAAATAAAATTAATTAAAGCATATGAGGGCATAAAGGGGTCAAATAAGTCATAAGAAAAGGATAAATAGAGAAGTTGTGCCTAGAAAAGCATGAAATCTTGTTACAAGACTTTAGAACACTTCAAAATAGGACTTGATGATGTGTAAAAGGGTGATTTTTAGGTAAATTGTAATGAATAGAGTCTAGAAGAATTTAGAAATTTCTTACAACACTTCATAACATCTTCACAAGACGTCATTAAATGAATTTTAGTACCTAAACATGCATGTTCAAGCCAGGTTACATCATAAAATCAAAGAAAAATATATCAAATACCATGAAACAAGACCTAAAAGGCCATGAAAATGATAAGGGGCCATTTTTCTATGGCACATTTAGCCCCCACTTTAGTGAGAGGATGAACCTGCTTCAAACTCACTAAAGTAGCCATGAACATAGAGAAGAGGGTTCAAATGCATTTACGTTAGCAAGATGGAATGACAACAATCAAGAGGCATGATCAAGCCCCCAGGATGAAGATCCCATGGCAAACTAAACATAAGAACAAAGGAACACACAAGTGTTGAGAATTAGATGAAGCTTCGATCGTCAATCCAACTAGTTGTGGATAAGATCTAGGCTAAAAGAGAATGTGTACTCACTCTAGGGAGATAGAACATAGGACACTCCACTGAGTGAGAAGGCCCAAATGTACTCACTCTGGGGCCATGGAACTTCTAGTTGTCCATGGGGTGAGAAAGCCCAAAACGTAAGATACATACACTAGTTGGTATGCACTCACAAACACAAAGGTGGCTATGGGGAAAAGTCATGCCACTAGGTGGGCTTCCCGCTCAACCATATTAAAGTTATACCTCTTGATAACTTTAACAAGACACCACAAAGCAAAAGAATGCCATGAACAAAAAGAAAGGATACCATAGGCATGCAAGTTGTGTTATGCAAGTTGGAAAAAAGTGCAAAATGTAAAAATGCAAAAATGTAAAAATGTAAAATGAGAGATGCTCAAAGGAGTCTTGTTATGTTCATGCAAGGTCAGTCACTTAGGGAATATTGTGCCTAATTTCTCCAAGAGAGGACCAATCAAATAATAGTATATTCACAACTTAGGGGATGTAGTGCATCGCATCAGGCCACCAAGAGGAATGTAATATGCTAAGATAGATCACACTTATGAAGGACATCAAACCCAATGTCATCCACAAAGTGACAAACACATCAAATAAACGACAAGGCTACACTAGGAACCAAGAATACAAATGAGTTATGGTAATGTAGGCCCCCCACTTTAAAGGAATTGATACACATCATTTTGTGAGGAATTACTTTAAAGTAGAGAAGGAAAGAAAAAAGAAAAGGGAAAACAAGACATGAGAGCCAACTTGGAAAGCCCTATGCCAAGTCATATGTTTTGAAGTTAGGCTATGCCATGTCAAGGAAAATGAAAATAAAAGGGAGTTTCCCCCCATAAAAGAAAGCACACCAAACACATAAGGGATGTATGAATTTGGGGTCAGTATCTTTGTTGCTGCAATGTTTTTGTGAAAGATCTTAGAACTGTCATCATCCCCCAAAGCACATAGAACTAGAATAATGATACAAAGAGAGTGAAGACAAAGGAAAAAGAAAGTCTGTTTTGGGTCAACATGGAAGAGACATTGTGGTCTCAACACTTTGCATCATCCCCAAAAGGAAAACACAAGAGAAAGAGAAATGAAAATGAAAAGGCGAAAGAAAAGGAAAAATCTTTTGGGTCAACATGAAGGAGACATTGCGGTCTCAATGCTTTGCATCATCCCTAAAAGGAAAACACAAAACAAAATAGAAAAATACAAGGACCTTTGTGGGTCAACATGGAAGAGACATAGGGCGTCTCTATACTTTGTTTCATCCTCAAATGGAAAACACAAAAAAAAAGAGAAAAAGACAAGGACCTTTTGGGTCAACATGGAAGAGACATAGGGCATCTCTATTCTTTGCATCATCGCCAAATGAAAAACATGAAAAAAAAGTGAAAAATACAATGCATGACAATTAGAAGAATAGAGGTATGAATAGAAGTGCTGCACAAAGAGAGGGAACATTGAAAACACATGATATAGGGGAACATGATACACACATAAAAAGGAAAACAAAAATGAACAATTAATACAAATGTATGTCAACCATTAACTAAGTTATTGGTCTCTCAATCTTAAATGGTTAAGCAGAAAAGGAATAACATAGTTAAGACACAAAGAAAAGTACATTACAAGGTCAAAGGCTAACAACTACTTGTGTCCACAAAGGGGAGAACAAGCATGAGCCAAGGGTGATGATGGGATGGATCATGAAATAGTGAGAATGAAAAATCCTCCAACTATGGCATGATACTTGGAAATGGTGTTTTAAGGGATGATAGGAAAGTAGTCGGTATTAGTGAAGTGATACTTGTCTAGTATCTCATTCAATGTCCAACATGCTTCCATTCGATGTCCAAGAATATGATGATATTTGCAATATGGTATGGGAGAATTGTTAGGGTGAATGACCAACCGATTTGAAGGTGGTAATAATATAAGACCTTTGTTTAAAAGTAGTTGAAGTCTCCTTTCACATTCAAGTGGAGGATGTGTAGGAAACTCGAGCTTCTTCAATTTGTATGGTCGCTCTTGTTTTCTAGATTCTCCTTTTTCATGAATAAAAGGAGGAAGGAGACCCATGGGGTTCCTAACATCCTTATCATTAGGAGAGAATGGTTGTTCACATGGAAGGAGAATGTTCAAGTTAGGACGAGGGTTCAAGATCACTGTACTAGCATCCCAAAGTCTCCTAGGTTGAAGAGGATGTCTATCAGGATGAGAAGGATCTTGATATCCTAGTCCTGTTGTGTTTGCTTCAATTTTTTTTTTTTAAGAAGTTGATGAATGTCATGTTCATGTTTTGTGTCACAACCTTGTTTACTTAAGATAGTGAAACCATTACCATATGTTGCTTCAAGGTTTATGGAAGTGTTTGTGACTTTGTGATCATAAAATGGGTGTGAATGTTTTTGGTTAAAGGAACTAGATCCACTTGAGAGAGGAATCATAGGTCCATCATTGATTTCAGGATGTAAATATGCAAAGTGATCAGGAGGTGCAACAGTAGGAGATCTTATGATTTCATTGAGGGATAAAAGGTTGCATTGGCTTCTAAGTTACCAAGGCAGTCATTGTAGAACTTGTTGATGCTAACATCATCTTCTCTAATGATGTCTACATCATGAGGAGGAAAATCATGAGGAGTTGAATGAGCATGAGGTAGCTCAATGTCATTAGGGTCATAGCCAAAGGCACAATTGGACATGTCTACCAATGATCTTAATGAATTCCAAAACTTATTGAAAGAAAATGCCATGACATAAATAAACTAAGATGCAATCAATGATGAAAAAAGAGAATTTGGAAATTAAAACAGAATGCAGGAACATGAAACTGTAATGAAGAAAAATGTCAGAAAGATGCCAGAAATGTTGTCTAAAAAGTGTAGAGGGATTGAATCACCCTGGGTGGCGAATGAGTCCTAGTATGCAATTTTTTTGTGTTTTTCAAAAATTTTAAGATGATTTTCATGTTCTACAGAATGCAACTAAGAATGCAAAATGAAAATTTTGTGATTTTTTTAATGAAATGCAATGAAAAAATGAAAGCTAAATGAAAATTTCACTATTGCAATATGAGAAGACCTAAAATGCTAAAACAAAACAATGTTCTAATTGAATGTTGATGCAAATGTAAACTAAGATGCAATATGTAAATGAAATAAAAAATGCAAAGTATTCTAAATGCAAGTTCACCAAAATGAATCATTGTTTTTTGGGCTTCTATGTGCTTCTCTAGCTCTTCTAGGGTTTTTCACCTAAAGGAGAGAGATAGGTCCCAAAAATGGAAAGGGTTCATTCAAATAATGTTACATGAGATGTTGTTGAAGCTAAATGAAGTAAACTAAAGGTAATTGACTAAATTAAATGGATGAAAATGGATGCAAAAGTGAGATTTAAGCTATGTTTGAAAACACACTATGATATGCAAATAATGAAGTAAATGAAGAGACAATGCAAAAAAGAAAGAAATAGGAAGAAACAGAGTGCACTTGGACAATATCTGATGAGTCTAGAATGTTGTGGATGCTAGTTGAAAGCACTAATTTTTCACAGTGGGACTCATTCGCTCAAGGTGGTGAATCAGTCTTCCTCCTGGTAAAATAGTGTCGAGAACTGGTTTCTGACAGTCGAGATCCAGAATCTGACGAAGCTCATATTTTTAGTCCTAAGATGGGACTCATTCGCCACTAGTTGTGAATGAGTCTTCACCCAAAATTATAGAAAATTAGGAGACAACTCTGTAACACCAGATCCAGAAGTCATTGATTGTCAAGTTGTCAAACTCAATTCTATAGGAAACGGACATAAAACCTTCTCCAAGCTTGAAATATGAATGAGTTGACTTGAAGCACTTAGTTGACTTGTTCTCCACTTTTCAACATCAAAATACTTGTTAAATATACATACGTAAGTCTACAAACACACATGCAAGAGGGGGAAAATGGTTGAGGGTTAGAAAATAGGGGTTTGCCTTGGTCAAACCCCACTTTTGGTAATCAAACCCTTAATAAAATAATGAAATGAAAGAGAATGACAAACTAATAACATGCAAATTCTATCAACTTACCAAACCCTTGATAATGTAAATCTGAAGTAATGTCAATGGATGCTCCAAAGTGCTTGAATATTTATTGAATTAATGTTGTAAGATGCTTGAATGCTTGAATATGATGTATGAATGTTGAAGAATTGTAGGAGATGTAAAAGGAGGTGAAAATCACATATTTATACAATCTTGTGTCGTAGTAACCAATTCATAGATACTCATCATAGGTCGACATCAAGTGTTTTTGAATAAAAACCCAAAAGGAAAATTAAAATATTTTGAATTTGGAGCCAAGGGGGAGTCATTTTACACCCATTGTGAATGGGTCCCACCTAGGACCTAAAAACAAGTGTTGGGAATTAAGTTGTATTTAATGTTGTTTGTCAGGCTTACATTCAAAAATACACTTAATTAAAGCATATGAGGGCATAAAGGGGTCAAATAAGTCATAAGAAGAGGATAAATCTAGAGAAGTTGTTCCTAGAAAAGCGTGAAATCTTGTTGCAAGAATTTACAACACTTCAAAATAGGACTTGATGATGTGTAAAAGGGTGATTTTTAGGTAGATTGTAATGAATAGCGTCTAGAAGAATGTAGAAATGTCTTACAACACTTCACAACACCTTCACAAGACATCATTAAATAAATTTTAGTACCTAAATATGCATGTTCAAGCCATGTTACATCATAAAATCAAAGCAAAATACATCAAATACCATGAAACAAGACCTAAAAGGCCATGAAAATGATAAGGGGCTATTTTTCTATGGCATAATTAGATCACATCAATCCTTTTAAATCATGAAGGAATTAATTAAATACTTTTACTTTAAGTCATTTAATTAATCACATTGAATTTAACATTCATACACATTGAGATAGATCATAACAAACATCAAGTGCGCATGTCTATATATATCAACGTTTTATACATATCATCATCATATACATAATCACTAAGGTCTATGAATAGTAGACCCCTCGAGATCTGGTGCTTGAGATCTAATCCTTGGATGTCGTGAGATGCTCGTGTGTGATCGTGATCATGAAATGCCAAGCCTCAGTGCATACTCCAGACCCTATACTCGACCAATAGCCACCAGACATTCCTTTTCCATCTGATCCCTCTCCGCTCATACCTATGCTATCTCTACATGCAGTCTCTCAACCTTTGTTGAGGTTTGCAATGACTATCCTACACTCTTAGATCGATGGAGTCATCTCCTCACACTCTCATATGCTACCCGTAGCCTTATGAAAGGCCTGAGTGACTCTAGATCCTCCTCTACAATCCATGGGGGCATGTAGTTAGGATCTATCTCCTCCTCGTCAATGGATGTAGGAACTATATCCGTGATAGCCTAATGATAGAATTCTCGCTAGTCTCTCGTCACTCCTACAAGATAGAAAATGTACACAATTAGTAAACATCATCACAATATATATATATAATAAAAAACATAACTATACTCAAGTACATACATAAAATCAAAAAATCATCACGTATGTCTCTGCGGGGCATGGAGGATGTGCTAGCCTCTCTTTGACTCTGGGTTTAGATGTTTGTTGTAGCTATTGTACGCGATCTGGTCCTGTAAGTGTTTGAGGACTCTCCATGCTCGTATCGATCCTCAGTCTCTACCTCATCACCCTCACTCAGGGGTCGATCCTCCTCATAATTCTCCTCCTCCTCATCCTCATCATCATCCTATTCCTCATAGTCAGGATCAACCTTTGACTCATACTTGTCATTGATCACATCAATAAATATATTTGATGACCTATATCGTACATCCTCTGCTCTGTCCTCTGGCTCATCTCCCTTAGCTCTGGTGTTGGTCCTGCATCGCCTATAGGGATGTCCATAGGGAATACAAGAGGTGGTTGTGTCATTGACCACCACTCCTCATGCTCATCTATGCTACCAATATCATCAGTGTCGGTAGCTAGGGGATGATCATGAACTGAAGCATCAGAATGACTCTCATGGACATGATCTATAGTCAGATGAATACTATCACCTAGCCTCTTGACACTCAACACTAATCGCCTAATGAAGGAGAATGCCATTGGCAGTGTCTGTACTTGTCCAAATTGTTGCATAACTCACCCATAATAGAACAGTCATACAACATAGTCATGCCTCCCAGCTAGAAACCTATCCATCTGCATCCTCCTTAGTTGTTTGGTGGGATTTTTCCATTGTAGAGTGAGTAGATAAGGTCTCCATAGGATCTCATCCTCATCTAATAGGTCAAATCTCAACCTCCAAAAATGTAAATCTCTATACTGCCACATGCATCATAGAGGATAGTCGAATGCTCATGGATATCCTATAGCTATAGTACAAGGGAATCTGATAGGCCTAGTGTGTGTGATATGCTTGAGGAACAAAACCTATAGAAGCATGTGCAGTGTACCATACTATCCATCTCTTGAAATACAAATCTGCCAAGATCATAATATAAGTGTGCTAGGATGCAACAACCCCATGCATAGACTGTCTTGTGCTTGTACATCCCTTGAATCAAATGTACTAATCTTCCATCTAAGTGTGTTGCTCGTCCATCAAGATTAAGAACAAGAGCCATTGTGTGCATCATAATTCATCTAATAATACTAGCTCATGAATATAGAAGCATGGGAAGCTCGATCCACACTCTAACTCGCTCATCATGAACTAGTCCACCAAGGAAATATAGCATATATCCACCCTCTTCTCGAGTGTAGAATGATCGATCCCCCCAGAAATATACCCACTCCCCCTGCATAGGAAATCAAAGAATGCAGTATACATCCTTAAGAGTGATGGTCATCTCCTTGGTCAAAAGATGAAATGTACAAGTATTGACGTCCCAATGCTCACATAGGGCCATAAGCATGGCGTCATGGTATCTCATCAGTGGCGTAAGATAGTCCCATTAGATACCCACTGACTATAAATGCTTTGTCTCTATTGTTGATAGCGTTGGAGCGTGATCTCTTAAAAAAGTAAGTTGTCTTCTCCCTAGCCATTGTCGCGACTGGGTGAACACCTATACAAATCATCACAAAATACTCAAAAATTCATCTAATATCTTCAATTTTCACATATTTCATCATGCAAATGTGCTAAAGTAAATCTAGTGTGCTTTTCCAACAACCCTAGAAACTTTAGAACCCTTTTAGGACATTTTGCAAAGAAACATGACACTTTGCAAAGAAATGGGACTCTTTCTAAAGCAATGAGACACTTTGCAAAAAAAAGGAACACCTTGCAAACAAATGGGACACGTCATGAAAAAGTGGATGCTTTGCAAAAAAATTTTCCAAGATGCTAAATTACCCTATGCATGCATTAAAAATCATTAAATTATTACAAAATCACAAAGCGACAATGGAAAAATTGACTCACCTCATAATACAGATCGTCACATGCCACTTGCTCTCAAAGTGTATCCTGTCATGATGGCCTATAATCCTATCTACTTGAGATTGTCTCCTTTCACTCATCAATATCAAGCTACAAGATGGTAAAGTGAATAGTAAGTTAAAAATTACTCCTCTTTCTCTCTTTTACTCCATTTTCATCTCTTTTTACACTTTTACCTTAAAATAGGGTTCTTTTCTTTCAAGAATTAATAAGGCATCTCCTCTTCAAATCAACATAATGGGAGCTAGGGTAATCTAGTTTCAATGCCATTTAATATGTTAGAATCATGATTCCACACCCGTAATCATCACTTGTCTATCACCATGTGACATGGTAAATGGAAATTCCCTATGGTATGATTTTCTTCTTTGACGTGGCTAGATTGCTACCTTGATTCCACCTATGTAAAGCAAGTGGAATCAAGGGGGGAATACATCTACCCTCGAATTGGATTCCTAGGAAGTAGATAAAATTATTTTTGGACAATTAACGAATGTGTGTTGTAGGATGTGGTTCCTAATTTTGTGGTTTTATAGACAACTACATTCAGGGCTTCGTTCTCCTGCCTTTTGAATATCCTTTTATAAAGTGATTTTTAGAGTTCTTTAGCTTACATATGCACGAGAGTCATATGGGCACAAAATTGGGGCTAAATGTGATGTAAAAATTGGACCCTCTTGAGAAAAGACAATTTCACATCTAATTCGACCCACTTTTGAATATCTTTACATCATTTATCCCTCAAAACAATATTTATAGGCCCCTAGGACCCATTAATTTTTATCTAGAGGCCTATTTCACCTGAGAAATCACTTAAAACCCAACAAACAACACTCAACTCTTTCATATCCCAAAAACCCACCTTCAAAAATTAGTAGTGGGACCCATTTGCCACCTTGGGCGAATGAGTCCCCTCTAGTTGGACCCATTCTCCAAGGGTGGTGAATGAGTTCCTTTTGAGGGAAAATTCAATTTTGAGCGAGAATTTAATTAATTCAACTTAAATTTCCTATGAATGTCAACCTCTTAGGTCTAAATAATGGGAAAATTAGGTGTTTTTGATTATAAATACTCATTTTTATTGATTTTTCACATCTTTTAGTCATTTCAAAAAAGCAATTTCTAAAGTCAAGTCTTCTACAACAAGTTTTATGAATAAAGTTGAAGTTTTAGGGAAACAAACTAGGATTTTTGCAAGTCTTGAAGCTCACTTCTTGGATCAAAGTTCAACATTGCAAAGAGTTGTTGATGGATTCCTATGGTGAATCATGGAGAAATATAGGTTTAGGAGATGCAACTAGCCATTAAATCACACCTAATGACTTGTTTTCCAAGTGATTACATCTTCCATTGCTTCTCTATCTTCAGATTAAGGTTTATATTTAATTTACATTCCATTTTCATGTCATTTTTATCTCCATTTTTTATGTGTTGTGAGATTTATAGGGTTTGATATCTTGCATCATTCAAATCATATTTGCATGTCTTATTCTTGCATAATAGAATAGGGTTTTTGACATATTTATGATTTTCCTAGTCTTTAGCACATCTAAGGCTAGGGTTTTATGTAGATTTTTATTCATTTAAGGTTTGATTACCCAACTTGGGGTTTGACCAAGGAAATCCCCCATTAGACAAACAATTTTAAGCTATTTTGTAAGAATTTTCTAAGATCCTGACTCGAGTTTCCATAAAAAATTATTGTACAGGTGTTAAGGAGTAGAACAGATATTTGAAGTTGTAGAAATTTGAAAGTCGATTGATTCACCATGCATGGCGAATGAGTCCCTCCTGAGAAGCCATTTTCAATCAGATGCAAATCTAGATACCCAGTTGACAGAAAACAACTTCTATGCAGAAAAAACCCAAAACTAGGACTGATTCGCCTAGGGTGACAAATGAGTCCCAGTTAGCTCAAAATTAGACTTCATTAGTTTTCCAGATTGTTCTCCAGTCTTCTTCAGTTTCCTAGGTGCACACATTCTAAAATGTAGTCTTCATTTTGGTTTAATCTACATTCTTGTTCATTCTTTTAAGCTTCTTGCAAACAATACTTTGTTTTAAGAAATTGCATTAATCTTAGGTTTTGGATTCATAATCTCTCAATTTCATAGTTTAGCTAGATTCATATCATTCCATTTAGTCTTAATCACATCACACATTTCCTAATTTGAGTGAACTAGTTAGATTCTTTGGCCCTTTATTTCTCCTTTTAGGTGAAAAACCCTAGAAGTTCTAGAAAGTCCTAAAGAGCCAAAAATTGATAGTTCACTACTTTTTTCTGACTTGTTTGGGCCCTCCTTGTGATTTTGGATTAAAGTTGCCTTGATTTAATTTTGTATTGTGGATAACACATTCACATTAGGTCTTGGGCCCTTGTGAACTAATAGTATTTTAATGGTGCCTTGCAAAAGTTTTGTGATGTGTTGTAACACACTTTCACACTTTTTTAGGGTTTTATTAATTAACTAAGCATAATAAACATAATTTTAATTATAATTAATCTTAATCTTTCCTTATTTGGAGTGTTGTAAATTTTTGTAACACACTCTTACATTCCTCTAGGCTTTTCATTAATAATTGGGCTTTCTTATGCTTTAATTGGCCCTATTTTACATCCACAAGCCTCATTTATTGCATGTTTTTGAGGATAATCCTGACACCAATCAGTAACCAATCATAATTCAGGTGTTCTTGGCTTGTGTGGCCCAAATTTAGTGTGTGGGACTCATTTTCCACCTTGGGTGAATAAGTCCCACCTAGGTCTTTTTGGCTCTGATGCAGGTTTCACACATTTCTAGATAATTTTTATTTTTTGTCCCATACATTGTGTGATGGGACTCATTCACCACCTTGGGAGAATGAGTCCCATGTGACCAAAATTTAAATTTAAATCAAATTTCCAATGGTATTCTATTCTCCTATATCTGATGTTACCTTGTAGTGTTGCATTTTTGGGAATTCTTGCATAATTAAGTATAAATACAAGGTTCTTTCATTCATTTTCATCCCAACCATTCAAGTATTCATACCTAACATTCAAGAGTTCACAAGAGCATTCAAGGAATTTCAATGGTAGATTATGAAGCATTCTAGAGCATCTTTCAAGTGTCATTCATCATGTAAAATATTTCTTGCATCATGTTGTTTTAGAGCTAACAATTGTGATGTAGGGTTTGTGATTCAGGCAAAAGCTTCATTCAAGATCTATCAACATCAAGCAAGATTCCATGTCCACATCCATTGGAGCCATCACTTACATGTTTGCAGCATTTAATTGCAAGGGTTTGGTTAGTTGCAAGATTGCTAATTGTTCATTCATCATTGTCTTTCCATATTTCATTCTACTTCAAGGTTTAATTAGCAACAAGAGGTTTGACAAAGGAAAAACCCTATCCACTAACCCCACAACATTTTCCCCCCTCTTCTTGTGTGTGATTTGCAGAGCTACGTTGCAAATTTTCCAAGAAAAAAAGTTTGAGAAAAGTTTTCAAGTCCTCAAAGTTGTCATCAAGCCTTGGAGAAGCTTGGAGAAGACCTACAGGTGATATTTTACAGTTTCGAATCTAGAAACCAGTCAAAAAGAGCAGAGCAGACTGAGAGGCATAAAATCTACTTCAGAATTTCTAAAAAAGAAAAAGTGGACTGATTTTCCATTATTGACGAATGAGTCCCACTATATAGGCCTGATAGAGATTTTTAGAGATTTGGATACCCTTTTGGTTGAAACTTGTTCCTGCACTTTTTCCCGGAAGTTGGATTGATTCGCCCAGCCTAGCATATGAGTCCCAGTCAGCTTAAAAAATATTTTTTTTAGTGATCCAGAGCTCCATTCTTTCTTCTCCATTCTTCCAGGTGCACACTTCTAGCCACATAGCTTTTTACCGCATTTTATCCATTTTCTTAGGTCATTTAGCATTTGTTTGCATATCACACTATGTTTTCCAACATTTTCTTTTCCAAGTTTACCCATTATGGAGAACCCCTCATTAGTTATCATTCAACCCCCCAAGATAACCCTATTGCTAGATTTCAATCTCGCATTGAAGTCTTTAGGGTTATCTTTTCAAGTGGAACCTCTTTGAAAGTGGGTGTGAATACATTCATACACATTCCCCCATTTTCCTACATTCCATTTTGGTGAACCTATGTTTAGGACATCATTATTCTGATTTGGAGTGCATTTATATCCTAGATTTAGCTTGCATTAACATTTCATTAGAGTTTGCATTGGTTAATTGGCATTCTAGGGTTTCAATTCTTGTATTAGTGAAAAGGTCATTTATCTTGCATTATTGCATTTAATTTCATTGAAAATTAGTAAAATTCTACATTTTCATCTCAAATTTGCATCATAAAACATAAAAAGAATAAAATCCAATTTAAAAATTCTGTAAATTTTCAAAAAAATTAGTACCTAGATTCATTTGCCACATTGGGCGAATCAGTCCCTTTACATATTTTTCACTACATTTTCTGGCATTTACAGTTCAATTTCTGACTTTCTATTTGCTACTATTACCTCTTTGTTTCAGTTTTTAGACCTATTTCACTCAATTCATTTCCTTTAGCTTAAATTCATTCATCTTGCACATTGCTTAAAATCAAATTTTCATTTATAACATTATTGCATAGCTTAACATCTAAAATTTGCATCATGGATATGTGTTTTAACAAGCTTTGAATTTCATTAAAGTCCTTAGTGGATATGTCAAGTTATGCTTTTGGAAATGACCCTAATGACAATGAACTCACTCATGCTCACTCAACTCCTAATGCATGTCCTCCTTGTGATGTTGAGATCAATGGAGAAGATGATGACAACATGAACCAGTTCCTAAATGATTGTCTTGACAACCTTGAAGCTAATGCATTCTTTTATGCATCCATGAAACAACAAGATATTCCTACAATACCACCTCTTGAGATGTTTGGTTACTTACATCCTTGAACCATCAATTTTATAGTGTGTTCTATGTACTTCTTTTGCACTCTTAGGATTTTTCACCTAAAAGGAGAGAGATAGAACCCTAGAATTGAGGTGGTTCACTCAAACTAAGATATGAAAGATGAAATTAAGACTAAATGTAATGATTTAAATGCAGTGAAATGATGAAATTGATTGATTATGAATGCAAAACTAATAAAATATGCAATGTTTGAAAACATAATGTGATATGTAGAAAATGAACTAACAACATGCACTAATGCAAACATAATTGAATGAGGTTTAATAGAGTGCACCTGGAAGTTGAATTTTGATCCTGGAAGGTTTTGAAAACTAGCAAAGATCATGGTTGATCACAAGTGGGACTCATTTTCCATTTATGGTGAATCCGTCCTCCTACTGGTAAAAACACATGAAATTTCTTTCCAACTGTCGGGAATTGGATTATGACAATCTAATCAACTTTTCTAGCCTACAGGTGGGACTCATTTTCCACTGATGGTGAATCATTCCTCCTCCAAAAATAAGCAAATTCAAAAGTTAAGCTTGTGGGTCCAAATCTGCACTTGTCTTCTTGTCGGGTTAACAAAGTCAAATCTGCAAAAAATGGGCTATAGGTTGTCTCTAAGCTTCAATTATTGTTTAGTTGACTTGAAACACTTTGATGACTTGTTGACCACCTTTCAATGCCTATTTTCTTGATAAATTTTCATATAAAGTCTACAAACACATGCAAAAGGGGGAAAATGGTTAAGGGTTAGAGTATAGGGATTTGTCTTGGTCAAATCCCACTTTGGTAATCAAACCCTTGATAAAGAAATGAAAATGGAAATAAGAAATGAATGATGAATAAAAAACATGCAAGTGTACTAAGCTCACCAATACCTTGTTGAAGAAGTCTGAAAATATGTCAATGGCTACTCCAAGATGTTTGATGTTTGCTTGATTAAATGATTCTTTGCAAGAATGCTAATTGATGTTGAGTGAATGAGATGGATGCTTGAATGAATTAGGTGTAAAATTGGTAGAAAAACACTTATTTATACACACTTATGCCCTAATTACCCAATAATACATCACAGGCCGACATAAGGTATTTTTGAATAAAAACTTGAAGGAAATTTTGAATTATTTTGAATTTGGAGCCAAGAGGGACTCATTCACCACCCATGGCGAATGGGTCCCACTCTAGGCTTGTAAGTGGGTGTCAGTAATTAAGTTGTGTTTAATGTTATAGTTTTTTGGGTTTGAATTAAAAAATACACTTAATTATGACCTGTAAGTGCACAAAGGGGCCAAATGAAGCATAAGAAAGGTCTAAATATTGATAACAAGCTTAGAAAAGGGTGAAATCTTGATACAAGACTTTACAACACTTTAGAATAGGACTTGATAACTGATAAAAAGGTGATTTTTATATGAATTATAATGAGAGGAGTCTAGAAAAGTGTAGAAATCTGTTACAACACTTCACAACACCTTCACAAGAAATCATAATTTGAATATTTAGGACCTAATGTGAATGCATAAGCCACATTGCAACATTAAATCAAAGCAAGATAAGTCAAAAATCATAGGTAAAAGACCTAAATAACCATGAAAATTTCAATGATCAATTTTTCTATGGTAGAATCCTAAAACAAAAGATGAACCTTTAAAGTTCCCTGTAACAGGTGAATCTAGTTCCTCTAGACAAGGAAACACTCAACCATTTTATGATAACAAAGTAACCAACACTCCCATCAATCTTGAAGAAACATATGGAAAAGGCTTCACAATCTTCAGCAAACAAGGATGTGATACAAGTGAACATGAAATTCATCAACTCTGAGAGAAAAAACTAATGGATGAAAATAGAAAGGGATTAGGATATCAAGATCCCCCTCATAATAGCAAGCCTCCTACAGAATATCTAAGGCTTCGTGATGATGGCACAATGATCTTAGATTCCCCTCCTGATCTAAATGTCCTTCTTCCTAAGGAACAACCAATGACTCATAACAATGACAAGAATAAAGATAAAATAATCTTAGGACCTCCTACAGTAATCCCATCTAGAGAAGTTGGTGAATCTAGCAAACACAAGAGGCCTTACAAATTACAAAAATTACAACCCCTACATCCACTACCTTAAAGTGAAAGGAAATAACAAATACTTCTCAACAAAGGATTGATAACACTACCACCTATTAATAGATTAGTTCTATATCCTAAAGATGTAAAATTCCCACATTGCGCATATCATCAAATTCTTAGACGCGGTACTGATGAATTTTGTGCATTCAATTTAGTATTGAAAAAAAATCACTTTTATGGCAATGATTTCCATTGCGTGATTTCCTAGATTAATATTGTTTCACCCCATGTCATGTAATAGTTGTAGAACATTCCATTATCACTATTACATGACCTTTCCTATCACCTACCTTGGCTCATTCTTGTCTCGCACTAAGTGGGGTAAAGAATTTCATCTATAGCCTTGTCCTAGTATTGATTTTGTCATTGTCCCTTAGGTTCATTGTTTGCCTTCCACTTTATACAGACTGAGATTTGGAGGTGGATGACCTACTCATAGGTTGAATCGCATTTTCCTTACTATCCTTTTTTTGCTTTATTTCTTATTTTTCTTTGTATGTGATTGCATTTGTGTGATGTGATCCCCCTATGACGTTCTATTTGATGTTCTCTCTCTTTGTGACATTCCTCTATTTGTACCTTCATTCTTCTCTATGTTGTGCATCGCTTTCTCTTCATTTTCATATTTATCTTCATCTTGTGTTTTCCTTTTGGGGATGACGCAAGGCGTTGAGATTCCCTATGTCTCTTCCTTGTTGACCCAAAAGGATTTTCTTTTTCCTTTTTTCATTTTTAGTTTCTCTTTTTCATTTTTCTGGTGTTTTCCTTTTGGGGATGATGAAAGGCATCAAGACATTCATGTATCCTAGTTCATGTTGACCCAAAAGGCTTTCCTTTTTTCTTTTCCTTTTTCTTAATTTCTCTCTTTTTCATTTGTCTTGTGTTTTCCTTTTGGGGATGATGCAAGGCGTTGAGACACCCTATGTCTCTTCCATGTTGACCCAAAATATATTTTTTCTTTTGTTTTCGATTTCTTTGTGTCATTATTCCAATTCTATATGTATTTGGGGGATGATGACAGTTCTAATCTCTCTAAAAACATTGCAACAAAGGCCATACTGACCCCAAATCCATAGATACCTTATGTTTTTGGTGTTTTCATTTTGGCGGAAACCCTTTCTTTTCTTCTTCTCTCGCATGGAACAACCTTACTTAGAAACATATGACTATGCATCGGGCTTTCCAAGTTGGCTCTCATGTCATCTTTTTTGCATTTTCATTTGATACTTTAAAGTAATTGCTCACAGCATGGTGTTTAGCAATTTCTTCAAAGTGGGGGAATACATTAGCATTATTCTTTTTCATTTTCCTTTTTGGTTCCTAGTGCATCCTTCTTACTTCATATGATGTGTCTGTTGCTTTTTGGATGCCATTGGGTGTAATTCCCTCTAGGAGTGTGATCTCTCTTATCATATTGCATTCCTCTTAGTGGCTTGATGCGATGCACTACATCCCCTAAGTTTCAAATTATCTATTCTATGATTGGTCCTCTCTTGGATACATTAGGAAATTTTTTCCCTAAGCTAAAGACCTCACATGAACTAAGAAAGACTCCTTTGAATATTCTTTGCATGTTGCATTTTTCATTTTTTATTATATGGCCACCTTGCATAACAAAGCTTGCATTTTTGTAGTGTCATCCTGTTTGTTCATGAGCTCGAAGCATATGAAGTTTTGCTTGCCTCATGAAGCTCAAAAATATTTTTTTTGTGGCACCTTATTAAAGTTATTAAGAGGTATAACTTTGGTATGTGAACCATATATTTTAATGGTTAGGGATGCTATTTCTCTTTTGCTCAATTAGGGTCTTTCACCTAAAGAAAAGAGATAGATCCCACACCACAAATCTAGGTGGTTCACTCAAATTAAGGAATGTATGATTTAATTATGACTAAATGCAATGATATAGATGTATAAAACTAGTAAAATCTATATATTATTAAATGAAAATTAAAGAAATGCACCTTGTTTGAAAACACATTGTGTAATGCAAAAATGCCTAAGAATGAATGCAAATTGTAACATAAATGTAGGAGACTAAAAGGGTGCACCTATGATATTGATGAAGGTTGTAAATAACTTCTATAATGTTGCTAATCTTGTTTTTTAGGCCTGGTGGGACTCATTTTCCATTCTAGGTGAATTAGTCCCATATCTATGAAACTATTTTGGAACTGGTTTCAGACAAATGGGTATCTAAAAAATATAAAAAAGAAAAAATAGGCCTGGAAGTGGGATGAATTTTCCACCCATGTTGAATGAGTCCACTTTTGAATTTCTAAATATTTAAAGGTGGAAATAGGAGCCTTCAAATATGCACTTTCTGCTTCTCTAGGTGTCCATTTCTAAAACTATCGGATTCGAGCCTGAAAGTGACTTTTTGTGGGTATTTCAACTTGTCCAATGAAGAGATGACTTTAACAACTTTTCAATGCAATATCCAATGATTTTCAAGCTTCCAATCTGTCTAAATCTCCAAAAACACAAGAAGAGAAAGAGAAATGTTGGATGTTAGGGCATGGGGGTTTGCTTTGGTCAAACCACTTTTAGGTAATTAAACCAAAATGATGATGAAAAATGTAATGAAGCATGAAAAATTGAAGTTATTACCTTGCCATGATGTTTGATCTTGAATTTCTACAGCAATGGAGGAATATTTTTCCCTTGAATGTCTTTGGAAGCTATCTTGAAGACTTAGAATGATGAAACCCTAGCTTGCTTGACTTGAAGGAGAAGATGAATGATGAATGAATTGTGAAAATGAGTTCATCAATTAATGGGGGTTGAAATGGGTGGAAAAGCACTTATTTATACACTATTATACCCTAATTACCTAGTAATATGTCATCATAGGTTGACATAAGCTCTTTTTGAATAAAAAATGGGAAAGAATTTTGAATTATTTTGAATTTGGAGCCAAGAGGGACTCATTCGTCACCCATGGTGAATGGGTCCAACTCTAGGCTTGCAAGTGGGTATCAGGAATTAAGTTGCATTTAATGTGGTTTTTTGGGTTTACATTCAAAAATACACTTAATTATGACTTATGAGTGCATAAAAGGGCCATATAAAGCATAAGAAAGGTGTAAATAGTGAAGAAAATCCTAGAAAAGTGTGAAATATTGTTACAAGAATTTACAATAGTTTAAAATAGGACTTGATAAAGGGTAAAAAGGTGATTCTAGATGCATTATAATAAGAAGAGTCTAGAAAAGTGTGGAAATATTTTACAACTCACAACACCTTCACAAGACATCATTAAATGCATTTGGAAGGGTCCAAGACCTAGTGTGGATGTGAAAAACACCTCACCACACCAAATCAAGGCATCATTAAGTCTAGTTTATCATCAATTATTCCCTAAATCAAGCAAGTTTCCTTTTTTCTATGGTACATTTAGACCCCACTTTAGTGAGAGGATGAACATGCTTCAAACTCACACTAAAGTAGACATTCAAGAGATTTCCAATTGTACCAATGTGGAAGATAAAGGATAACAAAGATCAAAGGAGGTTTCGCAAGCTCCCAAGATCTAAGATCCTAAGTCAAACCAATATAAGCACAAAAGGACATGCACAAGGTGAATGATTTACAACAAGCCAAGATACATGATCATACCATGGAAAGAACTAGAAGGAAATGAAAATGGGGTGTATCAAGCTTCAATCATTTTTTCAACATGTTGTGGATTAGATCTTGGCTTGTTTGTTTCATAAATAAAATGCATACTCACTTTGGGCTAATGAAACTCTTGGCTAGATGTCGAGTGAGAAATCCAAAAAGTATACTCACTCTGGGGCCATGGAACTTTTGATTGTCCATGGGGTGAGAAATCCCAAAAGATGAGACACATACGACTGATATGTGTTCACAAACATATAGGTGGCTATAGGGAAATTCGTGCCTTAGAATGGGCTTCCCCATCAACCATACAAAAGTTATACCTCTTGATAACTTTAATAAGGAATCACAAAGGAAAATGAATTTCAAGCTCTATGAAGTAAGAAAAAGTCTGTATGCTTGACACTCACAAACATTATTAATGCAAGATAGTGCAAGGATTGTTCAAAGGTATTTTTCTTAGTTCATGCAAGATCTCTTCCTAGGGAACATTGTATCTAATGCTTCCAAGAGAGGAAAAAAATTGCAAATGGTCTCATCTTGTTTCCAAGAGAGGAGAAGTGCAAGGCCTCATCCTGGGAAAAATTGTACCTAATGTTTCTAAGAGAGGAAATCACAAGAAAATAAAATCACATAGTAAAATGTGAATGGTGATGTATGCCCCCACTTTAAAGCGGTTACAAACAACAGTACTATGAGAAATTTTTTTAAAGCAGAAGAAGGAGAACATGAGAGCTTATTTGGAAATCCCTATGCCAAGTCATATGTTCTGATAAGCTACGTCAAGAAAAAGGTATGTATGTCACATGCGAGCCAACTTAAGGAATTTTGTCCACATCCCAAGCTTGATCTTATATGTTCATGAAAGGTTAATGGCTAGCCAAAGGAGGCAATGAAATGTGACATACGAGGACAAGGCTACTTATCCCCTTGCCCCCAGCTTAGTGTAGGACAAGGGTGATCCGAAATGATTGATGAAATGTAGGTGGGAATGAAAATCTAGATCAATTAGAGGAATTAGGTGCCCCCACAGAGGGAAGCACACTAAACTTCTGAAAATGTTGGATTTTATGACTCAAAGCCTTACATTCATTAGTGGAATGACCATGAACTCTATGATATGCATAGATTGAAGTCTTGGAATAACATTTCTTATGAGTTCTAGGAGGGAGGCTAATCAAGTTATCTTGGAGGATTTTTGAGAAGATACCCTCTTGATCAATGGAAGAAGGTGGTCTTGTAGTTGACGAAAAAGATACATCTTGCTTGGTATTAGTTTTCATACGTACGCAAGACCCTTTAGATTACGATATTTTGTTCTCACTCTTACAAGAGGAGATAAAATCTATCGAATGCAAATTATTGGTGTCTTGGGAGATGATATTGACATTAAGCGAAGGGTTCATTGTTTGTGTCATATTGTGTAAAGGATGATGTTCAAGACCACTAGTGTCGAGGAGTTCATGATGGACGACTATTAAGGATGATTTAGGAGTATGTTGTGTGAGATTGTTGATGTTGAGTGAAGGCTTGGCGATCTCTATCAAAGGACAACAACTAAGACCAGGAGTGGTTTGTTGTGTGAAAGTGTCTATAGGGTTGCGAATACCTTGTTCATCATGAACCCCACATCCTTTTCCACTATATCCAAGTTGTTTCGTTAATTAATAACCATGTCCATAAATCTTCTTCATTTATTTTGATGTTGATGGTTGTTTATGATTACATTCATCAAAGGTTGTTGTGTAAGTTGCTTTGTTGGAACAAGTAGCTGAGGTGGATGCTTTCGAAAGGTCATCTGAGTCATGTTCAAAATCCAAGGAACCCCAATCATCTTCTGATAGCATCATGACTTGTTTAACATGTTGTTGTTTGTTGTTCTGTTGTTACATCAATATGTAATTTTCTTTGTTTCTTGCAAGTTGTAAGGCACTATTAGGTTCAAGATCACTCTCAAGTGTGTGGACTGTATTGTTGTAGATGTATTTCATTTTGCGATGAAGAGTGGAAGGAACACCTTTCTTGCATGAATCCATGACCTGCCTAGAATAAGGTTATATCAAATATCATGAGGAATAAGGGTATGTGTAGGATCATCATGGAAAAAACATACCCTTAAGTGGCGATAAAATTCAGAAAAATCAAAGTTAGGAAACTTGATGTAAAAATTTGAATAAGCTATCTATATTATTTCAAAAATATGTAAGAATAGAACCTATAGAAAATTGAATGTAGTTTGTAAACTACTAGGTTTATTTAAAAATAAATAAATTTTTTTGGTTAAAATGGGTATGTGTAAGATCATCATGGAAAAAACAGGGCCTTAAGTGGCAAAAAAATTAGGAAATTCAGAGTTAGGCAACTTGACATAAAAATTTGAATAAGTTATCTATATAATTTCAAAAATATGTAAGAATAGAATCTATAGAAAATTTAATGTAGTCTCTAAACTACTGGGTTTGTTTAAAAAAAAAATCTATTTGGTGAAAATTTGAAATTTCAATGCAGTAGTACTTAAGTTTTAGGGAAAAAATAAGAAGTAGGTGTCTGTCTGACCATCCTAAGCATAATAAAATGAAAATATTTTTTTTATAATATTTTAGCTACAAGTAGAGGACTCATGCCTTGATGTGATGGATATTTTTTGGTAATTTTTTCCAAATAAATAATTAATTATGATTTTTTTATTACAACTTTTAAAAAATATATAAAAACTCGTATGTTTGACCACCTTAACTTGGTCAAAACTTCAAGATTCAATTTTAATTTTTTAATCTTATAGTATGTGAAGCATATAATGTGACACATATTTTGGATTCAAAAAATGTGATACCATTTGAAAGCTATAGATGTTTTCAATCAGCCTATCAATCAGGACTTTAGTCATAATTTGAATAGAAAATGAATAATAATTTCTTATTAAATTCAAAGTAAAGCATAATTTATATCGGTGGGAAGATGAGAATCTCCTTTAAAAACCCTTTTCATTTCATCAATTTTGGGTAAAAAAGTAGTCGTCAGCCACATAACCATCATATTGCCACTTTTTTGCCCATCATGATCCTGCACATACCCAAATTTTAAATTTCAATGTAGTAGCACTTAAATTTCAGGGAAAAAATAAGAATTAGGTGTTTGTCTAACCACCCTAACCACAATAAAATGATAATATTTTTTTATAAGATTTTAGAGATAAGTAGAGGACTCATGTCCCAATGTGATGCATATTTTTTTGTAATTTTTTTCAAGTGAATAATTAATTATGATTTTTTTTATTACAACTTTTAAAAAATATAAAAACTCGTATGTCTGACCACCTTAACTTGGTCAAAAATTCATGAAATTCATTTTTTTTTTTTTTAATCCTATAGTATGCAAAGCATAAAATGTGATGCATGTTTTGAATAAAAAAAATGTGATACCGTTTGAAAGCTATAGATACTTTTCAATCAACCTATCAATTATGAATTTTGTCATAATTCAAATAGAAAATGAATAATAATTATTTATTAAATTCAAAGTAAAGCATAATTTATATTGGTAGAAAGCTAAGAATCTCCTTTAAAAACCATTTTCGTTTGATCGATTTTGGGTAAAAAAAAGTTGTCAACCACATGCCCTACACATACCCATCATATCACCACTTTTCAGGCCATCATGATCCTGCACATACCCATAACCTAGATTTGTGTGTTTAATGTGACTTCTCGAATTGTAATAGGTGAAGTGATCACACTAAGCGGTGTCTTTATGACATTGTCAAAGCCCTTAATATATAAAGATTCAGGTTGAATTTTTGACTTATCCACACAAAGCCTATCCAAAAGGTTTATGCTACACACATTGAGGGTTGAACCATTGTCAATAATGGGTTTTGCTTCATCTCTATCAGATTGTATCGAGCAATGATCATTAAATCTTCATTTTTTTTGCACTTCTAAAGGGGGGAGTTCACTTTGGTGGAAAACATTGTTAGCATTTATTCCTTGGATCATGGTTGTTGTGTCAGTTAGTTGTGCATTAGAAGGGACATGAACTTGTTGCAAGGATGCTTGGATCATGTTGTGATAGTGAGGGGATGCTTGAATAAGATCCCATAAGGATATCTTAGCAGGAGTATTCTTTAGTTGTTCAACAAGATTGTACTCCTGAATGTGTGAATTTAATCAAGGATCTCTAGGAAAAATGGGATTTGGCAAAGGTAAGGGTGTTGGTGTGGGTTGGTGTGGTTGCAAATTATTTCTAGTGTTATATGTATGAGCAACTGTATTATGACTTAGCTATTGTGACACATTAGTTTGAGGTGGGTAGAGGGTGAATTAAAGTTTGTGTTGAGTTTTTTTGTGTGAAGGGGGATAAAGGATAAGTTGAGGTTGAATAATATTAACATCCCTTAGCAAATGAGAGTCTACATTTTTTTATAAGGGCATAATATCATTATTGTCAATGTTATCTTTGCCTTGGATTGTAATATCCTTCCTAGAAGGAGAGTTCTTAGGAGAATAAAAAACCACATATTTGTGACAATTAAGGCTTGGTTCATCCAAAATAACTGCATCATGACTAAGGGAGTTATGAACGGTTGAATTTGTTTGATTATTGATAGTGAGGGAATTAGAAGAAGACTGTTTAATTTTCGGTTGTTTATAAGGTCTCATTCTCTTGTTCCATATTATCTACCCTACTAGGAGAGCTTGTAATATATTCATTCAAGTTTGAAATTTGTAAAGTAGCTTCATCACAACTGGAGGAGGCATCATGAGAAGGACTATGATGGTTTTCAAATAAATTGTTCCAAACAGTAGGAGAGTTAGGGGAGGGTAAAGAATATCATGAATCTTAATAGGTATATCTTCTAACACCAACCTATCCTCTTTGCATGGAGGAGGGATATTAAAAGAAGAACAAGTTTGATTTTCATGGTTATGGAGACTAGGTAAGGTGATATTTAGAAATGCGTCTATGATCTCATGTTCTTGTTGTCTAACATCTTCCAAAGGGGAATGAGGAGATGGACAATCAAAAATCTCAAGGCTTGTAAATTCCTTCACCGAGATACCTTCATCACTAATAGGAGAGATATTGGGAGAAGAAAAAGTATGTGCGTTATGCTTATAAACAATCAAAATCTCAAGGCTTGTAAACTTATAAGAGGGGATATTATGCTTATAAAATCCATGTTTAATCAAATCAAAGACACATCTTGTGAAAAAGAACATGCTATGCCAAAGTAAATAAAGTGTAATGCAATGATTTAAATGTAAGGTTCAGATGTAAAATAAAGTAAGTTGTTGATGATAGTATCCAATAATCAGAAAAATGAAATATTGGAGATGTAAATGTGAAATGAAACAATGCATGAAATGAGCTAATTTAAGCTAGATCTAATGAAATTCCTGTTACAAAAACTAAGCTAACTGATAAAGGTAGGTAATTGCACCAAATAGAAGATGAAAAGTAGGGTTTTCAATTCTGTAAAGGGTAGTTTCAGAGGTCGAAAGGGACTGATTCGCCCAAGGTGATGCATGAGTCCCAGTATGGACTTTTTTTTCAGAATTGTCAGAATTTTTTTTGTGATTTTTTTTTCTGAGTGCTATGATGCAGACCTAAGTTAAAAATGAAATTTTTTAGAAAATTTAAATGAATTTAGATGCCAACAATCCAACCTAAATGCACTTTTTTTATGAATGCAAAATTTAAAACCTAGTATGCAAATGAATCCATGCAAACCCTAATGCAAGATCAATGCAAGGCTAGATCTATGATGAAGGACTCCAAATAAGACAAGAAATTATTTGAAAAAGTAGGTTCACCAAAATGAACCATAGATTTTAATGGTTAGGGATGTTATGTCTATTTTGCTCAATTAAGGTCTTTCACCTAAAGGAAAGAGATAGATCCCACACCACAAATCTAGGTGGTTCACTCAAATTAAGGAATGCATGATTGAATTATGACTAAATGCAATGATCTAGATGTATAAAACTAGTAAAATCTATTGATTATTAAATGAAAACTAAAGAAATGCACCTTGTTTGAAAACACATTGTGTGATTCAAAAACACCTAAGAATGAATGCAAATTGTAACAAAAATATAGGAAACTAAAAGGGTGAACCTGAGATATTGATGAAGGCTAGAATTGACTTCTAGATTTTTTTTGACCTTGATTTTTAGGCCTGATGGGACTCATTCGCCATTCTAGGCGAATTAGTCCCAGATATGTGAAAATGTTCTGGAACCCATTTTAGACAAATGGGTATCTAAAAATGTAGAAAACAAAAAATGGGCCTGGAAGTGGAACTCATTCACCACCCATGGAGAATAAGTCCACTTTTTAATTTCTAAAGATTCAAAGGTGGAAACAGGAGCCTTCGGTCTACAGTTTTTGCTTCTCTAGGTGTCTGGTTCTAAAACTGTCAGATTCAGGCCTAAAAGTGACTTTTTGTGGGTATCTCAACTTTTCCAATGAAGAGATGAATTAAACAAATTTGCAATGAAATCTCCAATAATTTCCAAGCTTCAAAGATGTCTAAATCTGCAAACACATAAGAAGAGAAAGATAAATTTTAGATGTTAGGGCATGGGGGTTTTCCTTAGTCAAACCCCTTTTAGGTAATTAAACCAAAATGATGATGAAAGAATGTAATGAAGCACGAAACAATGAAGTGATTACCTTGCCATGATGTTTGATCTTGAATTTCTACAGTAATAGAGGAAGCTTATGCCCTTCAATGTCTTTGGAAGCTATCTTGAAGATTTAGAATGATGAAACCCTAGCTTGCTTGACTTGAAAGAGAAGATGAATGATGAATGAATTTTGAAAATGAGTTAATGGATTAATGGGGATTGAAATGGGTGGAAAACTCTTATTTATACACTCTTATGCCCTTATTAACCAATAATATATCATTACAGGCCGACATAAGATATTTTTGAATAAAAACCCAAAAGGAATTTTGAATTATTTTGAATTTGGAGCCAAGAGGGACTCATTCACCACCAATGGAAAATGGGTCCCACTCTAGGCTTGCAAGTGGGTGTCAGGGATTAAGTTGCATTTAATGTGGTTTGTCGGGTTTACATTCAAAAATACACTTAATTATGACTTATGAGTGCATAAAGGGGCCATATAAAGCATAAGAAAGGTGTAAATGGTGAATATAAGCCTAGAAAAGTGTGAAATCCTGTTACAAGACTTTACAACACTTTAAAATAGGACTTGATAAAGGGTAAAAAGGTGGATTTTAGATGAATTATAATAAGAAGATTCTAGAAAAGTGTAGAAATGTTTTACAACACTTCACAATAACTTCACAAGACATCATTAAATGCATTTGAAAGGGTCCAAGACCTAGTGTGGATTTGAAAAACACCTCCCAACACCAAATCAAGACCTCATTAAGTCCAACTTATCATCAAATTTTCCCCAAATCAAGCAAGTTGCCTTTTTTCTACGATATAGTATGGTTGAGTAGGAAGCCCATTCTGAGGCATGACTTTCCTCATATCCACTTGCATGCGTGTGAGTGTATACCATCCATGAGTGTATGTTTCTCACCTTTTTAGGACTTCTCACCTGACAAACATCCAAAAGTTACGTCACCTTAGAGTGAGTATGCGTTTTCTAGACAAACAACCTAGATTCTGATCCACATCGTGTTGGACAAGCAGTTGAAGCTTGATCCAATTATTTTATTTATTTTCCTTTCTCTTTTTCATCTTTAGAAGTGTATTATTTTCCTTTTCATTGTTCTTTATATCATCCTCATGTGCATTCCCTTCTTCTCATGTTAGTTTGTTATGGGATCTTGATCCTGGGGGCTTGATCACCCCTCTTAATTGTTGTCATCTCATCTTGCTATCATTTGTACATTGGAACTACTCTTGATGCATGTTTTTCTACTTTAGTGTGAGTTTCAAGTAGGCTCATCCTCTCACTAAAGTGGGGGATAAATGGAGTCACTGGAAAAGTAACCCTTCTACTTTTTTCGACTTGTTTTGGCCCTCCTTGTGATTTTGGCTTAATGTTGCCTTGATTTAATTTTGTAATATGGATAAAAAAATTCACATTAGGTCTTGGGCCATTGTGAACTAATAGGATTTTAATGGTTCCTTGCAAAATTATTGTGAAGTTTTGTAACAAAGTTTCACACTTTTCTAGGGTTTTATCAATTAACTAAGCATAATAAACAAAATTTTAATCATAATTAATCTTAATGTTACCTTATTTGGAGTGTTGTAAAGTGTTGTAAGACACTCTCACATTAATCTAGGATTTTCATTAATAATTGGGCTTTCGTATGCTTTAATTGGCCCTATTTTACATCTACAAGCCTCATTTATTTAATATTTTTGAGGATAATCCTGATACCAATCAGTATCCAATCATAATTCAAGTGTTCTTGGCTTGTGTGGCCTAGATTTAGTGTTTGGGACTCACTCACCACCTTGGGTGAATGAGTCGCACCTAGGTCTTTTTGGCCTTGATGCAGGTTTCACACATTTTTAGAAACTTTTGATTTTTGGTCCCATATATTATGTGTGATGGGACTCATTCACCACCTTGGGTAAATGAGTCCCATGTGACCAAAATTCAAATTTAAATCAATTTTCTAGTTGAATTTTATTCTTTTAGATCTGATGTCTACTTGTAGTGTTGTATTTTTGAGAATTCTTGCGTAATTAAGTATAAATGTACAAGGTTCTTTCACTCATTTTCATCCCAAGCATTCAAGTATTCATACCTAGCATTCAAGAGTTCACAAGAGAATTTGAGCATTCACAAGAGCATTCAAGGAATTTCAAGGGAAGATTATCAAGCATTCTAGAGCATCTTTCAAGTGTCATTGATCATGTCAAAGATTGCTTGCATCATGTTGTTTTAGAGAGCTAACAATTGTGATGTAGGGTTTATGATTCAATTAAAAGCTTCATTCAAGATCTATCAACATCAAGCAAGATTTCAAGTCCACATCCATTGGATCCATCATTTACATGTTTGTAACACTTTATTGCAATGTTTTGATGAGTTGAAATATTGCTATTTGTTCATTCATCATTCTCTTCCCATATTTCATTCTACTTCAAGGTTTAATTAGCAACAAGGGGTTTGACAAAGAAAAATCCCTATCCACTAACCCCACAACATTTTTCCCTCTTCTTGTGTGTGATTTGTAGAGCTAGGTTACATATTTTCCAAGAAGCAAAAGTGGAGAAAAGTTATCAAGTCCTCAATGTTTTCAAAGTTTTCATCAAGCCTTGGAGAAGCTTGGAGAATACCTATAGGTGATATTCTGCAGTTTCAGATCTGGAAACCATTCAAAAAGAGTAGATCAGACCAAGAGGCACAAAATCCACTTCAAAATTTCTAGAAAAGTAGAAGTGGTGTGATTTGCCACTATTGGCAAATGAGTCCCACTATATAGGCCTGATAGATATTTCTATAGATTTGGATACCCTTTTGGCTGAAACCTATTCCTGCACATTTTCCTAGAAGTTGGAGTGATTCACCCAGCTTGGTGTATGAGTCCTAGTTAGCTTCAATAGAAAAAATTTCAATGATCCAGAGCTCCATTATATCTTCTCTAGTCTTCTAGTCCACACTTCTAGTCTCATAGATTTTTACTACATTTTATCCATTTTCTTAGGTCATTTAGCATTTGTTTGCATATCACACTATGCTTTCCAACATTTCCTTTCCAAGTTTACACTTTGTGGTGAACCCCTCATTAGCTATCATTCAACCCCCCAAGATAACCCTATTGCTAGATTTCAATCTCTTTTGTATTGAAGTCTCTAGGGTTATCCTTGAGTGGAGCCTCTTTGAAAGTGGGTGTGAATACATTCATGCACATTCCCCCATTTTCCTAGGTTCTAGTGCTATGGTAATAGTGAGAGGAAGCAAATTGGGTACATTGTACTAGCTTAATGCATGCACATTTGAATGTACTAGCACTTTTGATAAGATTAAGCCAAAAATTACTTCGCTAAAAAAAGAGATGGTTTCCTCTTTTGGGTACCCAAGGGTGCTCTGTCTATCGAATCAAAGTTGCTTGTAGAGAAGACCATGTTATGGCACCAAAGGCTTGGCCACATTAGAGAGAAGGGTTTGAAAGCCTTGAAAAATAAGAACCTCGTTGAGGGGTTGAATGATTGCAATCTAAAGTTTGATTTTTGTGAACATTGTATTTATGGAAAACAAAATCATGTTCAGTTTTACTCGTCTTCTCATAAGTCTTCATGTATCATCGATCTAATTCAGTCTTATGTATTTGGCCCTATTGATGTTGCTTCTATTGGTAAATTAGTTTATTATGTTACTTTCATTGATGATTTTAGTAGGAGAACATGGGCATATTTTTTAAAGAGTAAATCTAAAGTTTTTTAGTCATTTTAAGGAGTTCAAGGCTATGGTAGAAACTCAGAGTGGAAAGAAAATTAATTTTTTTAAGAATGATAATGGTAGTGAGTATTGTTCTATAGACTTTGAAATTTTTTGTATATATTGTGGGATTAAAACACAAAAGACAACTTTGTATTCTCTATAGAAGAATGGAGTTGTAGAAAGAATGAACAAAATGTTGATGGAGAAGGCTATGAGTATGTTGAGTGGACCTAGTCTAGAACAAAATTTTTGGACTGAACTTGTTTCGACTACTTGTTATTTGATAAATAGATCTCGTACATTAGCGCTTGCTGATAAAACACCAATGGAGGCATGGTTAGGGAAAAATTCTTCACTTAGACATCTTAGAGTTTTTGGTTGTTATACATATTGACATACGGCTAAGGAGAAGAGAAAAAAATTGGATTCTAAGGATGTCAAATGTATCTTCATCGGCTATAGCTATGGTGTGAAAGGATACAAGCTTTGGGACTTTGTTGCACAAAAGTTAATTTATTCCAGAAGTGTTATTTTTAGAGAGATTAAATCTTCTCCTATTACTTTTCAGCCAGAACAACATAAAGAAATTGAACAGAAAAAGGATGTGCTTCAACTTCCTTCTATGCCTAAGGAAGTTGAATCGAGACCCCAAAATAGACAAGTTGAGGAGAGCTCATCAAGCTCTGAATCTTCAGAAGAGGAAGAAGATGAGGAAGAAGTGTAAGGACCTCCACCTTAGATTGTTTGAAGGTCTACAAAGCAAAGGAAACCACTTCAAAGGTATGGGTATTCACCTGATGATTGGAAGTGTATATTTTCTTTGAGTACTAATGTTGATGAACCAAGATTTGTGCAAGAGACTTTAGGAAAGAATGATGCAAGTCCTAGAAAATAGCCATGGATGAAGAGATGGAAACTCTTAAAAGGAATGATGCATGGGACCTTGTGCCATTGCATGAAGGTTGGAAACCTGCTAGATGTAAATGGGTGTTTAAGAAAAAGGTTGGTTCAGGTGGAAATATTAAAAAGTATAAGGCACAGTTAGTTGCAAAGAGATGCTCTTAGGTTGAGGGTATTGATTACGGTGAGATCTTTTCTCCTATTGGTAAAATGACATCCATTCGATTTTTATTATATATTGCAACAACTTATGATCTAGAGGTAGAACAAATGAATGTGAAAATTACATTCCTTCATAGTGATTTGGAGGAAGAAATGTATATGACACAACTAGAGACTACATGGTAAAAGGTAAAAGCTAGTTGGTTTGCAAGTTAAAGAAATCTCTTTATGGCCTTAAACAAAGTCTTAGGATGTGCAACCAGAAGATTGATACATAAGTGTTGAGTTTGGAATTTGTGCAGTCTAAATTTGATCACTATGTATATTTTAAATTTGATGGTGATTATTTCCTTGTAATTGCTTTATATATTGATGACATGTTGTTTGTTGGGAAAGGCAAAGGTTTGAATGCATAATTGAAATCTTAGCTCTCTATGGATTGGCTAAATTAAGTATGTTTGTTCTGTTTTGCAAAGGTACAACATGCCAGATTGTAAACCACTTTTTGTTCCGGTTACATTGGGAAAAAATCTCTCTATTTCACAATGTCCTACATCCCCATTGAAGATGGAAGACATGAGCAAAGTTCATTACCAGAGTGTAGTTGAAAGCTTAATATATGCTATGGTCTATACAAGACCAAATGTTTCTCAAGTAGCGAGAATTCTTTCTCATTTTATGTCTAATCCTAGAAAAGTGCATGGGGATGCAATTAAGAGGGTCTCCAGATTTATGTGGGGTACAACAGAGTACTCTATATGTTATCATGGTACTCAAGATCAACATTCCTTGAGTATTTATGGTTTTTTTTATTTAGATTGGGCTGGTGATGTTGAGAGCAGAAGGTCCACTAGTGCATATGTGTTTACCCTTAATGGTGGTGCAATCAATTGGATGAGCAAGCGATAGGTTGTGGTTGCTTTTTCCACTACAAAGGTAGAGTACATGGAAACTACTCATGCCTATAAAGAAGCCATTTGGTTGAAGCATTTGTGTTTAGATATTTAATTGAAACAGGGTGTAGTTACACTTTATTGTTGAATAAGAAAATTTTGTCTTCTCACTTTCGCTTCTAAGGTTTTTCAACCTAAAAGGAAAGGGGACAAATTACACTATTCACTCAAGAACAAACCCTTGAGATTTCAATGCAAAGGAGATTGATGTAAGATTTGATGAAAAAACAAATCTATTAAGCCCAAGAAACCTGCATGCAAAAAACCTGCCACAAGGAAGAAATCTGTAGGAAACAAAACAAGGGTTTTGCTCTAACAATATGCAAGAATGTATTATCAGACTGAAAAAAGAATCATCAAGGAGAGAATACAATACAAGAGATCAATCCTTATAAAAGGAGATCAAAACGGAAAGGAAAACCTAACCCTAAGGAGAGTGCATTTAATAATTAATATTAATTATTAAATGACTAATATATGTGCATAAAGTGAAGTCTTAAGAGGAGAGTAAAGTTTAAATAATTACTTTAATCTAACACCCCCCCTTAAGATGAGCTACAATGCAGCTACAAACAATGCAGAAGAAAGAAAAGGAACTACAATGCAATAGAGGGTCCCGACAACATGGCCTGATCAGGTACCCGAATACAACAAAATCTCTATAAAGCAGAGTAAAGGAGAAAACCTAGTGGGAAAAAACTCCTCTCCAAAAAAAGAGATAAAGAAACATGCTAAAAAAAACATGAAGGAAGGAAGGCCTCACTGAGACCCCCCAAGGACAACTTCCTTCACCCCAAGCATGGAGAGCAACTGAAGATAGCGCGAAGATGCCAAAGGTTTGAAGAAGATGTCTGCAACCAGCTCCTCTATAGGAATGTACTCCAAGATGAGAGAACCATCTTGAATATACTGCCTGATGAAGTGCATGTGGATTTCAATGTGCTTTGTCCACTAATGCTCCACTGGGTTGCATGAAATGTGAATAGCACTCTGATTGTCACACCAAAGAATAGTGGGACTATCTGGAGGAAACCCAAACTCTGTCATCAACTACCGAAGCCATAAAACCTCCTGACTGGCTAACACTGCTGCACGTACTCAGCCTCTGTAGATGATAATGCAATAGCAGACTACTTCTTGCAAGACCATGTGATAGGACCAGAACCAAGGAAAAAAACAAAGCCAGAAGTAGACTTCCAATCGTTGACATCACCAGCCCAATCAGAGTCAGTGAAGCCAATGATGTGAGGGGATCCTGAAGTGTAGTGAATGCCATAATGAGTGGTGCCTCGAATGTACCTCAAAATACGTTTGGCTGCTTGCCAATGGCTCTCATGAGGGTCATGGGAAAACCAAGAGACAAGGCCAACCGCAAAGGAAAGATCAGGATGAGAATGTGTCAGGTACAACAAACTGCCAACCAACTGCTTGTATAAAGTGGGGTCTACTGAAGGAGTAGAGCAAGTGGAAGACAAAACAACACCTGACTGAAATGGAGTGGGGGCAGACTTGCAATCAAGCATGCCAAATCACTGAAGCATATCAAGAGCATACTTCTCCTGAAATATGGAAATCCCATCCAAAGACTGAATAACCTGAAGACCCAGAAAGAAGTGCAGGAGACCAAGATCTGTCATCTCAAACTGCTCCATCAAAGCTCTCTGAACACTCTGAATCATGGAGGATGAGCTACCTGTAAGGATGAGATCATCTACATATAGCACAAGAATCAAAAGATCACCCTCCTGACGCTGAATATACACTGTGTGATCAGAATGACAGTGTGTGAAGTGAGAGGAAAGCAAGAAAGAGTCCATCTTCTCATACCAAGCCCTAGGGGCTTGTTTTGAGACCATATAATGAACGCCAAGTCTGAAAACCAAAGAAATGTCCTGCACAAATCCCTGAGGCTGCTCCATATAGATCTCCTCATGTAGGTCTCCATGCAAGAAGGCACTCTTCACATCCATCTGAAACACTGTCCATCCTTGTGAAGCTGCAAGTGAAAGTACCAAGCGTATAGAATTCATCTTGGCGATAGGAGCAAAGGTCTCGAGTAGTCAATACCCTACTGAGAAAACCCCTTCGCAACAAGATGTGCCTTATACTTATCAATAGAACCATCTGCAACATACTTGGTACAGTACACCCACTTGCACCGAACCAACTTTCTTCCCTTAGGAAGAGGATAAAGATCCCAAGTATGATTCTTCATCAAAGAAGAATACTCCTTATCCATGGCCCTATCCCACTCAAGGTGACCTATCGCCTCTGAAAACTTTTGAGGATCATCCGAAATGGCATGAATCAAAAGACTAGAACCAGATGTCTGAGCACGAGTACGACGAGTATTTGAAGGATCACCTACCAAAGAACCAGCTGCATCAATAGTGACATGGGCCCACCTAGGCAAGGACAAAGCAACTGGTGGTGGTGGAGATGGTGGAACATCATCTACATCATCCTCAAGAGATAAGTAATCCTCAAGAGATGAAGAGGGAGGAGTAGGAAATGAGGGAGAAGCTAGTGATGGAGAATCCATCTGAGGATAGCGCTCATCAAACTGGACATCCCGCCGAAACAAGACCTCTCTGGAATCAGGATCAAACAACCTATACGCCTTAACATCCTCACAGTAGCCAACAAATATGAGTGGTCGGCTCTTCCTCTGCATGGCTTTCCGTTGAGCATTAGGAATAAATGCCCAAGCCTCACTACTAAAAACTCAGAATGTAGAAACATTAGGGACATGGGTCCAAGCCTCCTCGGGAGTCATATGTCGCAATGCATTATGAGGCATCCGATTCTGAATATAATTGGCACAATTGACTACCTCAGCCCAGAATGAAGAACTCATAGCTCGAGACTGTATCATACAATTTTCCATCTCCCGTAAGGTTTTGTTCTTCTCTCAGACACCATTCACGAGGGGTGTAAGGGACTATAAACTGATGCTGTAAACCATGCTCAGTGCAAAAATATGTAAAAGCCTATTAACATATTCCCCCCCATTATCTGTGCGTATCCTCCTGATAGAAAGTCCAGATTGCTTCTCCACAAATGTCTTAAAAATCCTGAATGAGTCAAAGACATCAGACTTGTACTTAAGAAAGTACACCCATGTACGTGAGAAGTCATCAATAAAAGTGAGCACATAGCGGGCCCCTGAAAAGGAAGGAGTCGAAAGGACATAAGATCACTGTGTACCAACTCTAGGGGTGCCCTAGCACGAGTGGCTCGACCCTTAGGAAAAGGATCTCGATGATGTTTGCCAAGAACACAACCTCGACATACACCATCAGTACAAGAAATCTGTGGGAGCCCAATCACAAGTGCCTAAGTACTCATCTGTTGTAGATATCTGTAATTGACATGGCCAAAACGCTCATGCCAAAGCCTGCTCACTGAATCTGCATGTGCTATAAGAGAGGAACCAACAGTGTCTGAACTCTCAAAGCCATCAAATCTATATAAGCATGATGCAGAATCCACACTCCCAGTAGCCACAACCAAGTTAGGATCATGAAGGTCTCGAATAACCACATCATGTGGTGAGAACTCAACTGTCTTACCAGAGCCAGAGTGGCAAATCTGATAAATAGATAGAAGGTTTGTCGAAATGTCAGGAACCAGAAGCACATCCTGTAGACAACCACCATCCAATGAAACAGACCTGAACCCTAAACCGAAAGTTGCTGAGTCACCAACTGCAATATGTTTAGTGCCTATAGGGGCAAGAGCGGTGACCAAATCCTCTGTGGTGTCATATGGTGAGAGGCACCAAATCTAGAATCCAAGTGATTCTGAGGATAATGCTCGCAGAAAGAGCATGACCTTTCCCCGTGGGCTGTGAAGGAGGCTGAGGTGCACTGATATTATGCTGTTGCATGGCTTCCTCCAAAGCCTCTAAACGTTTCCAACACCTGGAAACTGGATGTCCTTCCTTGCCACAAAAACTGCAAGGATCTCCGGATTTCTTCTTAGTCTTGGAGGAAGACTCACCAGACTTCGAAGATTTGCCCTGTGTAGAATTCAACTGTGGTTTTGAATCAGACTTAGGTGGTGGCTTGGAGGGATTCTCACTAGCCCCTGAATCTTTCTTAGGCTTCAGTTTCTGCTTATGTTTTCCTTTGGAGGACTAGGCTACCAATGCTTGGTTCTGTGAACCTGAAAGTGAATCCAATTGCTTGAGTTTGGCTTGCTCATGAGTCAGACAATCACAAAAGACCTCAAAAGAAGGCATGACATGTCGAGCACCCAAGGCATCCATGGTGGAATAGAAGATCAAAGAGAAGATATGAAATGGACTCCAAAGCTTGGAGAGAATTAGGAAGATGCACTATGTATTAGTCTTAACTTTTCCACAACCCTGGAAGATAGATCTTTGCTGTTTGAACTTCATCAGAAAGTCCTCAATGGAGGGAAACGAATCAGGTACCAAAGAAGTTAACTTGGCCTCAAGTTGCAAAGCTCTGAACTGATTGACAGTACCAAAAATTCCATCAAACTTGGTCCAAATGGCTCGAGGAGTGAGACAACCATCAAGATGAAATAGGAGACTGTCGAAAATGTGTAAAGCCATCAATCCCATAGCCTGATCCATATTGTTCCTGTGCTGCATAACCTCAAAGGTGTGAGTCAACTGAGGCTGAACCTCATCCAAACAGGACCATAACCCTCGAGACTGGAGAACAGTCATCATGCGACCCTTCCAAGTGTGATAATTATGCGATGTGAGAGGTTCAATAGATTTGTCGGCCATCCTATGAACTGTGCCTCAATTGCTCTAAATTTTTTAATTATTATTTAGTGGTCTTTCAGAACTAGACAGAAGATGCAGAAGGGGTTTGTTTGTTTTGTTTTGGTGTTTGTAGATTCTGGTTTTCTGATGGAAATGACAAAAAGCAAGAGAAAACACCCCCCCACAATGCAAAAATCCAATCCCCAGTACAAACTAAAAGCCAGAAAGCAATAGAAAGCAGTAATTGGTTGGGACAAATCTCTGTGTACCTGAAGAATTTACTGATAAAATAGACTGCAAATCTGGATAGCAATTGTCAGTAAAAAAACTTTCAAGTCAAAGTACGGCGCCTGCGGGGGTTTGAAGATCTGCCTTTTCAGATCTGCCAACGCAAGCATCGGCTCATGCACGACGTTTAGAGAAATAAGGTGCAAGACTAGTAAATGATACCAAGAAGGACACCACTATGAATATCACAGAGAAGGACACCCAAAAAAATGCTAGATCTGATGCACGCGCTTGTAAAAAACACTAAAAAAATGTCAGATCTGATGCATGCGCTTGTAAAAATCGTTGGCCAAGGAATACCAGATCTCTCTCAAATTAGCCAAATAATCCCAAATTTCTTTTGTCAAACCTTTGCTCCCTTTTTTCTTCAAACATGAACAAGCTACAACAGATCCAGCTCTGATACCATGTAAGATTTGATGAAAAAACAAATCTATTAAGCCCAAGAAACCTGCATGCAAAAAACCTGTCACAAGGAAGAAATCTGTAGGAAACAAAACAAGGGTTTTTCTTTGACAATATGCAAGAATGTATTATCAGACTGAAAAAAGAACATCAAGGAGAGAATACAATACAAGAGATCAATCCTTATAAAAGGAGATCAAAATAGAAAGGAAAACCTAACCCTAAGGAGAGTGCATTTAATAATTAATATTAATTATTAAATGACTAATATATGTGCATAAAGTGAAGTCTTAAGAGGAGAGTAAAGTTTAAATAATTAATTTACTCTAACAATTGAAATATGAAAAAGGGGGGGTTCTAGAGAAATGATATCAACAAATAAGGGTTCACCACCAAGTGTAAACTTGGAAAATACAAAATGTTTGAAAACATAGTGTGATATGAAAACTAATGCTAAATGACCTAAAAATGCAAGTAAAATGTAACAAAAAGTTTTGAAACTAGAAGTGTAAACCTTGTAAACTGAAGAAGGTAGAATGGAGGTCTGGATCACTAAAAATTATAATGTTGAAGCTAATTAGGACTTATAGACCAAGCTTGGCAAATTGTCCAGTTTTCTAGAAAATGTGTAGGAGTAGGTTTCAGCCAAAAGGGTACTTAGATTTGGAAAAATCATGTTCAGGCTTGTATAGTGGGACTCATTCACAAATAGTGGCAAATTAGTCCACTTCTAGATTTTTAGAAATTGAAAACTAAATTATGTAGCTCTTTGTCTGCTTTGCTCTTCCTAACTGGTTTTTGGATCTGAAACTACAAAATTCAACCTGTAGACCTTCTCCAATCTTCTCCAAGGGTTGATGACAACTTTGACAGCTTTGAATCACTTTGACAACTTTATGACAACTATTCCAATCTTGCTCCTTGACAAATCTACAACCTAAACCTATAAATCACATGCAAAGAGAGGGAAAAATGTTGTGGGGGTTAGTGAATAGGGGTTTTCCTTGGTCAAACCCATTGTTGGCAATTAAACCCTTGAAATGAAATGAAATAGAATATATAATGATGTTGCAACTCACCAAACCCTTATAATAGAATGTTGCAAACATGTAAGTGATGGCTCCAATGGATGTAGACTTGAAATATGGCTTGAAATTGATGCAATGCTTGCTTGAAACACAAATTCTACATCACAAATGTTAGCTCTAAAACAACATGATGCAAACAATCCTTGACATGATGAGAGACACTTGAAGAAAGGTCTTGAATGCTTGATAATCTTCCCTTGAAATGCCTTGAATGCTCTTATGAATGCTCAAATGCTCTTGTGAACTATATGCATGAATGCTTGATTGCTTGATTAGGTAGTCTAGATGAAATGAGAGAAAGAACCTTGTATTTATACTCAATTATACAATAATCCCCTAAATTACAACACTACAGGCCAACCTTAGATCTTGGAGAATAAAAATTCGTTAGAATTTTAAATTAAATTTGAATTTTGAGTTGAAGGGGACTCATTTGCCACCCTTGGTGAATGGGTCCCACCTAAGAGGACTCATTCGCCCTTAGGAATCTAATGTGGGTTTTGGGATTTTGATATTTTAAATGATATTTGTCATGATTATTCTAAAAAATACACATAAATAAGGCTTGAGGATGCAAAATGGGGCCAATTAAAGCATAAGAAAGCCCAATTATTAATGAAAATCCCGGGAAAGTGTGAAAGTGTGTTACAACACTTTACAACACTTTGAACTAAGGCTTGGTAAATGATGAAAATAGGCTATTTTAATAACAAGACCTTAGAAAAGTGTGAAAGTATGTTACAACACTTTACAACACTTAAGTAAGTTACCATTTGAATCCTTTTAGTTCACAAGGGCCCAAGGCCTAATGTGAATGTGTTATTCACATTACAACACTAAATCAAGGCAATATTAAGCCAAAATCCATAAGAAGGACTCAAACGAGTGTGAAAAATGTCAAAGGACCATTTTTTTGACATTACAATTGTGACAGTCAGAGTGCAATTTGCCTTGTGAGGAACCTGACTTTTCATGCCAGGACCAAACACATTGATGTTCAGTATCACTTCGTGAGAGATATGGTCGAGGATGGAAAGGTGAAGCTAAAAAAGGTAGAGATAGTGGTGAATGTTGCAGATGCATTAACTAAGCTCGTGAGCACTATGAAATTTAGATGATGTTCTGAGTCTATGGGCCTTTCAGCCCCTAGCAGTTGATCCATGATGGTATGTTCCCCTTGGCCCTTGCAAGGTATTTGACAAGTGAGAGAATGTTGGGAAATTAGGTGTTTCAACCTTGCATATTTCTTGTATCATTTATTTTTTGTATTCAAATTTTTTTCTACAACATTTACTCACTATTGGTGCATTGAAAATTGGTTTATTAAATGTCAGAAGATTCCCACATAGTAGTAGGTTATGGAAGGCCTATTATGACAGATTTTATGACATCGGTAAGGGTAAAAAATGGGAAATATGAATTTGGACACGAGAGCTTATTTTTAGACTGAAATCTTGGTGGAGAAGCCAAGCACATTGTTTTGTAAACCACCAGTGGTTTCTTGTATAGCCAAAAGTCTATAAATTGAAGGCTTGAGGAGTAGTTTGTGTGTTGAGTTTGCAGGTATTGTTATGCTATCAAATTGCTACCATAATTCTTCTAGATTTTTTTACTGGTGATACTCCTGTAAAAGAATTTCTCTGCAAGTGTATGTAATCTTGTTGGATTTGAAATACATTGTGCAAGCTTTGGAGTATGGGTTTTTTCACCTGAAAGTGTTTTCCCCACATATATCTGGTGTTTGTGTTAATTGTTTATTTTCTTGTTGTGAATGTGTTGCTAGAATTTATCTAACTGTTTGATCAACTTTTAAAAGTTTTGCATAGTATTTCTTCTCAAGATTGGCGTAGAAAATTCTTTCCACTACTCTAATTTCCTGACAATATATGGGCTGCAAGAAAATTTTTTTTGAACAAGTTAGATGCTGAAGTTGATTTGATTTTTGAAGAATTCCTTAAAATGTTGGAATCTGATCAATTTTTTTCAAAAAATACAGAAGAGGCACACGTGGAGTCTGAAGCTCATGTTGACAGTAAACAATTTGGACAAGAAAAAAATTTTGTGTTCCCTTATTGCAGATGCCCATATTCAAAATTTCCCCAAGAATAATGGGGATTTCAATAAGGATAATGATTCATAGAAAGGTGGAGGTGTGGACATGGAGCCTGTTGGTGTCAAGGAGAAGTCGTCCCAAGCGGATGGTATAAAGATAGCAAAGTAGGTTATTGATGTTTCTCGGGTAGGGGAACACAATGAGCTTGATGAAAAGGAAGCAGAGCATAAATATGAGATAGTGAGTTGAGTTTAGCAAATGAAGCATCTATGTGACATGACTGGAGATGTTGTTAATGATGCTCCAGCCTTGAAGAAGGCTGACATAAGAATTGTTGTGGAAAATGCAACTAATGCTGCCAACAGTGTATCTGATATTGTTCCTACTGAGCCAATGCTTAGTGTCATCATTAGTTTTGTTTTAACAAGTCAAGCCATCTTTTAGAGAATGAAGAATTATATGATATATGCATTCTTGATCACTATTCGTATTGTGTTGGGATTCATGCTTATTGCTCTGATATGGAAATTTGAATTTTCTCCATTCATGGTTCTAATCATAGCTATTTTGAAGGATCGTGTCAAGCCTTCTATGATGCCTGATAGGTGGAAATTAAAGGAAATTTTTGCAATAGGTGATGCCGGAATTCAGAGAAAAGAACTGTCAACAAAAAACTCTTGAACAAGGAAAATTGAGGGTTCGTTAGATGGAAAAATTGACAAGAGACCTTTGAGGAATTTAATAGAGGAATTTAAAGAGAGAAATGAAATAACTATTAGTGTTGACAAAATTATGAGTATGGATGGAACACCAAGTTCAGAGGAGACTGAAAGAATGATAAATAAAAGTTTGAGAAGCCCGACCACTAAATTCCTTATGGATCATTTGGGGAAGTTTGGCTATTTGGTAGGACAAAAATTTTTCAAGGCAGTAAACTGTGGGAAAGTGATTAGTGGCGGATACTAGCTAGGATAGGGGATTGAAGTGTGCAACAATCAAATGACTCTTCAATATGATCTAAATCAAGTCATAATTCATGAGGTAATCCATGCATATGATGAATGTCGAGGTTGTCTTTCTATTCATGGGCATGAGCAAGAATGCATGAAATGAAGAGTTTCAAAGTCTTTAGAAAACCAGACAGTTAAGGTATTGAATTTCACCAATGAGACGACTAGGGAAGAAGCTGAGGTTGGTTTAGGATCTCATAAATCTGACAGTGTTGAAGTTTCAGAGGAAGCAATGCTTGGTTTTTTTGATTCGAATGAACATGAAGGGTTATGTGCATTTTGTGCTTTGCAGTAATATGTAAATACCGTATTGTCATCATTTGGGAAAATTATTGACTCTGATCTGAGATGGAGAAGGCTTATCCATAGTGTCCTTGAACAAAATTTGGAGAAGCTCAAGTTGTGCAGAGTTTCTTTTGGCCTTGTGAGAATGTGACAATAGGCATGAAAAAGTGGGGATTTCTTTGAGTGGATGTATTTTGTATTAGTGGTTGGACTTCACGTGGGAGATTGTTGAGGAGTAATGTCCAATGGTTCCTGACCATTCAACTCCCACTTTTCCCACCCTTTCCTTTTTGTCTCTTCATTTCCTTAGAGACTTCAAGAGAGCTTTTGATAAATGTATAAAACAATGTAAACTGCTGCTGTGGATGCACAATGAGAGAAAATAGAGTGAATACAATAGAGAAATATCTACTTTTCCCATGGATGTAGCCATTACGATGAACCACATAAGTTTTTGTTGTGTGTGTGTTTATTTTGTGTGTCCATAATTGCTCGTCTTAAATTATGATATGTTTTTAATTCACTCTCTTTTAAAATTAACATGAATTGGCATCTAACTTGAAATAAATGAATTACATGTTTTAAAAAGGATGTGAAAGTAATTTTTTTGTTTGGATTAAACTGTTAGACAAGAAAATATGTGTACTTGAAATTATGACAACGAAATCATAAATTGTATATAAATATTCATGTTGATTAACTTATGTTAACACATATTGAATGTTAACAATTCGACATACTATTTACTTTCATTCATTGGAAGATGATGTACAAGCAGAATCTAAAGGATTTTTGTTAATTTTGTAAAGAGGGATACTGAAAATGCATAATGAATCCTCGCGTATGAGTTCAGAAACCAGACATAGGGAGATGTTAATTTTGCAACTATGTAATATGCAGTATCAAAACATCAAAGCTAATATGTGATGTAGTTGTATCAAAGCATAGATGATGAAATGTAATGTGATAAAAGGTAGTGACGTAATTATTTGGGTTTTATACTCAAATTATGTAACTTTCTTGAGGCTATAACCAAAGGTCTTCTTCCTGATTATTTCCTACCAGTATGCCCTTTGAATTTGGGATATTACATAATAAATATTAATAATATATTATAGTGGCTCAACCACTTTTGCTTTAAAAAAAAACACATATTGAATGTTATCAATTCGACATACTATTTACTTTCATTCATTGGAAAATGATGTTAAGCTTGAAAACTAAGATTGTAAAATCTTAAATTGTTGTGGTAGGGAGTAATTTGTCTAACTACATTAAAGATATATTAAAAGGGTTGTTTGCCATTTCATTAATAGTTTTTGTGTTGAGACTTATTTGAATAGAAATAATGCTTATTGGCTTGTCATAAATAGGGAAGATACTTGTAGTTGAGAATGTTTTTTAAACAAATTTAAAAGAGTTCTCATTGTATATTTTTTCCATCCTAGACACATGCTAAATAGCAATAAATGGGCATCTACTATCATCACTGCTTTAACTTTGGACTTTACTTTAGAAGATAACTTGCTATAACAAATTACGAAAGTTGAAAAAAAATCATTATTAAAGAATAAAACTAAGAACCATTAAATGTACAAGACAAATGACTTGAGTGAATGCAACATAATAGTACAACTTAGAGACCTTTGCAATGACAAAAGAGCTCAAAACTACTATATTGTCATGCAATTTTTAAGCTTCTTTTTCTCTAATCTAATCTTTAAACTTTAGGGTCATTAAAAATTCATGTTGACCAAAACCTTGTCAATAGCTACAATGTGTATTTTCATTCCATTAACTATTTTACACGTCCTTTGATCTCAAGGAATAAAATGATTAATTATTGGTATTATGTAATAACAAGGGTCAAACAAATCCATTGCATGTTGTTTTATTTTAATAGATCTTGACTTAAGACATATATTTTATTTTTAGAAGTCAATCATTTAGAATTTTAGATTTTTTCAATTATTTCAGAAAAGAGTTTGGAGGAAAAATTATCCATCTTTATATTTTTTAATCTCGTTGATTCTGAGAGTAGTGTACACACTAAAGAACTTTAGCAACAACACAAATGCATTAAATTATAATTTATATATTTTAATAAAAAAAATATTTTATCAATTTACATTTTTCTCACTATGATTTCATAGATCTTACTTAATAAAGGTTTGGTTTCAAGGTTTTCTTTGTTGAATTTTTTGTGCTTTGAATAGTGGGTATCTGCATCAAATTGAACTCTCCCTCAAAATATTTCAGCATATTGTATACCATTTTTTTTTATCTGTTGAATTGAATAGATAAAAATAATAAAATTCATGAGACCACTAGCTTCCTTAAATTCTAGATCTTAGACTTTTATATTTAAAACTACACTACAAAATTCATTAAACTATGAAATTTAAAATAGTCCTTAAAAATTTCATCACACCCACTAAGCCCTCTCCCTACTACAACAACCCTATATAATAAAAATAAAACTATTGTAATAAAGATATTGTGTTTGTTTTGTGTGCATTTGATGAAAGTATTTCGTATAATTTTTGTGTGGTGGCTTTCTAATGAATAAAGAGTTATAATTAGACATCCCCTGCAGAAATAGAACAACACGCCTTGTTATATAGCCATAGATATTTTATAACATTCCGGAAATATAGTTTAACATGTATACATTTCAAGCTTAACTGCTGGAGTATCTTAGGCCGTGGGATGGAAATATTTTGGGTCTAGGTTTGTAATTTTATCTGCTCAAATTTTAAACTTTACATGTATTTTTTTCTTTTTAAATCAGTTTTAACATTGGGTATCAAAGAGTAAGGGGATATTAGAGTTTACAGGCTGAGCATTGTAGATAGAATAATCATTCTCGGGTGAAAGATTTATTATATTTTTTCTTTTAACAAGAAGCTTGAATCTTTTGTTTTGAGAGAAAGACTTCAAGCTTTTCAAGTTGTTGTCATGGCTTTTAATGGTGCATTCATAAATATTATACCATTTTGCAAGGAGACAATAATGAATATTTTAGAGATCAGTTGAAGAGGATAATTGTGCGGAAAGTAGTTTTGGACAACGGAGTTATCATTCGTGGCTCCTGCTAATTGGAATGCTCTTGGAGCAGACGAGAAGAGACTGTTGAAGGAAGAGGAGAAAATAGATACATGTATTTTCTTTTCCATACATAGTGTAACCTTTCCAAACATCTACTCTTAGATAGAGGACTACAAAAAATGCAAATGATGCATAGACTACCTTGGAGACATCTTGTCATGGGATAGTGAAGGTAATAGTAACAAAAATCCAAACTCTTGAAATGATTTTTGATAACATGAGGATGGAGGGTGAGAGTTTTGTTGACCACTATGTCATAAAGAGAGCGCATAGACAAATTTCAGAGGAAAACATGATTTTGAAGAAGGTATTGAGGTTGCTGACTCTCAAATGTCTTGAAGATTACAAGGACATTGGAAAGTTTGAAGGTAGAGGAAATTTGTCGAATTCACTCTTGTCTTATGAAGAAAAAATGAAACACAAAATAGCTTGATCAAGATCTTGAATTTGTTGGCTCTCAAATATATACCTCCACAAGATCTAAAGGCTATCACCAAAACCAAAGAGGTAATGGAGAGGACATATAATTATATTATGGAATGAATTAATCAATACTTAAGCATAGGTGAACTCTCCTTCCGTTTGGACTCAAATATACCTAGGAAGGTGATCCTAGAGGTATTCTTTTAAGGATGATTAAAGAGAAATGAAATGACAAGTTTAAGCCAACCAATATCTACACTTATTTTATGATAGATAGACCTCAAGTTTTTGTGAGTAAGTCTATAAGGCTAGGTGCAATACACCGAGTCCATGTTGAGGAGGAAAAATGTGGGGCCAAAATTCATTGCACAAAATGGATATACATCAACTAAACATATACCCAATTTTAAGAAATGAGTATTTGTTATGGATTATATAACCAAACATAAGTGAATACTTGATGTACAAATGAAGGTTCATTGGTAATGGATATATATTATGTGTGAGAATAAAAAATAAACGTATTTTTTTTTACTCCTAGATATCCAATTTAAAAAGTATATTTTGTTTTATGTCCATGCTTCTAGAAATTTTTCACTATTTATGTTAGTGAGCAAAGAAAGAATGTAGAGATGAACATATATAATCCTGGAGAAACCTCCACACCCCCAAACATAATCTCCTTCCTCCATGATTCTATGCTACACTTTTCTTAAGAAGGTACTTATTTTTTAGTGCATTTTTTATTCTATTCAAATTTTTCTAAATGTTTTGGGGTTAAAAACTAGGTTTCTAGGATTCATATTTATAAAGTGTTGTTTAGGGTTGAAACTTTACATTTGACATTAAACTATAAACCTTATAACCAAAAACCCTAAAATGATAAACCCACTTTAAAATACAAAATCTAATCCCTAAAATTTAGTCCTCGACCTGAATCCCCAAACCCTAAATTCCATTCCTTCAAGTACATATTATAAATAAATTTAAATAATGATAAAATTTGTATGCAAACTAATTTTATAATTCAATGAATTAGGGTTTGTGTTTTAGGTTTAAACTATAAATCCTAAGCCCTAAAACCAAAACCACAAACACTAAAATAATAATAATAACAATATAATCACATATTGATGGTCATGAGTAATGCATGTATCAATGATTCTACTTTCAAATATATGTTCATATACACCACCACATTATAATAAATAAATTCAAGGATCATTATTCAACGACATTGTTATAAGCCCTAACACAATTGATGTCATCACTAATAATTTCAAAAATTTGTTTCTTCAGCTAAGGTATCAATCCATGAATATATTCCTACAATTATTGCATCTGAAGTATTCACATGATAGTTTTGCATGGATTCATCATTTTCTTAGATGGACTAAGTAAAAAATGAACCGAGAATGTGCATATGTCAATGATAGAACAAACCTTAATTTAACTTACCTTTTACCCTTGATTAAATATTAGCGTATAAACCTACTAATACCCATTTAAATCCATTAAATGTCATGTATTTATTAATTTTATAGTTTTTTTAATATTTGAGAACCACTTTATGTGAACTGGAAATGACATTACCAACTACTCCTTAAATATAATATTGTTGGAAAAATGCTTGATGTTATTGATTTTCTATTCAAGAAACACATCAATACATATATAAAAGAGAATGAGAATGTAGTTCATGTAGTTTTAATAACTGCAATAACTAAATTTTCTATTAACCCTTGCTAACTAACAATGTAATATATGATCTACACTAACATTTGCTAACATTTCCCCCTTATTACATTGTTCCTAAAACCACAAAATCACCTTGCCAAGGGACCCCCCTTAAAGTTTACTTGATAAAACTTGTTGATTACAAAAAAATATGTATACATTCTTAATAAGATTATCCTTTTGAAGAAAAAAATCCCAAATCAAGTTGAACTCATCCAAGTTGCCTCATAACCCTTGGAAATGTGTAGCTTTGAGTTGAATTCCTGAGTTCATCCTCCTATGAAGTCTCAAAACATAGACCATAATTATTGGACAACCATCTTCAAAGTTGTCTCCTCAACCCTCATAAAGGTATAATCCTTGGTCCAAACTATAATTATTGGACAACCATCCTCCAAGTTTTCTCCTCAACCCTCATAAAGGTATAATCCTTAGTTACAGTCTTGTGAACTCTCTGGGCAATGATCCATACTAAGATCTTTGCCAAACCCATTAGCTAAGTCCAAAATTTAAACTTCACAATATATGTATTTTCAAATCTATCAACAACAAAAAGGAAAAGAAAGAAATTAAAGCCAAAAATGCTTCTCATGCAAAGCATCATCTCAAAACGTGAAGTTGACTTGAGATGATGGAAATTACTTTATCCTCCAATGTCACCAACCTTCAATATGACGTTGTTACACTTTACCCATTTAATATCTTAAATAAGTCTTTGGAGTTGTCATCAATTGTAACAAAGATGGCCTCAAAATTCCAAGTATAACTATTTGAAGATCCATTAGTAACATTGATAAACTCATCTTTTTATTTTGGTAAAGATATTGGAGACTCTATTCCCTTATGATTCTCCCTAATCTTGATCACTCCAACACATCCTCTGTTATGACTCCCAATAACCATGATGACACTACCAACATCAAAGTTGATAAAATCCTTGATCAATAGGCACCCATTATAAATGTTAATATAAGAGATACCCTTATCTCAAAGAAAAAATAAATCCCACACCATCATCTTTATAAATACCTCTAAATATCTTCCATAAATTTTGACTATACCAAACTATGCATGCAAATGACTAAGTGTGCATTATTTTCTTGCATAAAGTGTATACCCAAAAATAACAATGAAAAATTGGTTTCTTGATAGTACAATTGTACACAAATATTATAAGGCACTTACAAATTACCAAAATGTCAAAGATTCCAAATTCATAAGTGTTCCTATAGCTAGTTTCTCTTTCACAATATTAGTTGTACTCCCAATTTTCAAATATAAACATAAAAACTCACATAACCTCCTTGAATTTGGATCAATGACACACTCTCTCCATAAAGAAATGGCACCTTAACTTTAAGAAGCAATTACCAATTGATAAAATCTTCAAATGAAATGCTCACTACCCAATAGTCAATCTTTACTTACACCCTTCAAAGAGCCCATAGAAGAATGTTCACACATCAATATTCTTCTATTGCTACCTTCAAACACACTTGATGCATCTAGAGAGGTGCAAATGAATGAGAAAAAAGAAACATTGAATTTTAATGGCTTACCTCATGCCACACATTTCAATAATAGGAACTATAATAATATATTTTATTATTATTGCAGAGCAAGTATCATGGATCCACAAGTTCTTATCGGTCATCTTCTCACATGTACGAGCAGTTGGTTTGACAATTAATAAACTATATACCCGAACTAACTAAAACCAAGTGATAGGCCTAGAGCACCATGCTAGAGCTTCACACTAGAATGAGAAGGCCGACTTTGCCAACAAAAATGATGGCCAAATCATCACGTATTTATAATAGATTAAGTCCTTTCTCAATAAGTTTTTCCTAGGTATAGTTGGGATTCTTCACACGCCATTATATAAACTTCAATGCATAAAAAAATTATCATTTCTTGGAAAAAATATTGATGTTATTGATTTGATATTCAAGGAACACAATGATACATTTATGAAGGAGAATGAGGATGTTGTTTATGCAGTCTTAATAACTGCAATAACTAAATTATCCATAAACCCTTGCTAAATAACAATGTAACATATGATCTATGCTAACATTCTCTTAAAAATATAAACTAACCCTAATTCAAATAATTAATCTTAAATGTTATGAGTCTAATCCTAAGGCACTATAGTCTAAATATTATTACTATAAACTATAAACTATAACTAAGGTTTAATATTTCAATATTTCCTTAAATTAAATTTGGTTTAATAGGGAAACTAGTCTAGGAGATTTCTATGATTTTATGTTTAGTCCTCTCTCCTATAGACTCATTGTCAGTGAAGCCATCTCAAATTGTATGTATAAATATCATTTTCTATTTGCATTCACCTTTAGTTATATTATGGGATTTATTGCTTTAGAGTTTAATGAATTTTTGGAGGATTATATTATAGATATCTTGATAGATGTTTGAAAATTATCTTTTTATTTTAATTATTTTGATTTCATGTTATTGTACATTCTCTAGATTTTGTTAATTGAGAGTACTGTGAATCTTCTTGGTTATTGTTAGAAATTTGAAATAGATTTAATAAACTTGAGGAAATTTTTAAGAGAGAATCAAAGTCACATAAACTAGAAAAACATAAGAATGTGGACTAGGAATTTGAGAGATTATACTGCAATGTCGATGTGACAATATTGTATTAAGAGCTTCCAAGCTGAAAAGATGCATGGAAAAGATGCATGCCAAAGATCAATACATGAAGATACAAATACAAGATAAGTAATTAGTTTATATAGAACTTAGGAGAGGATGTAGGTGGTAAATCCAACCAATAGGAATCAAACACAAAAAATTGAGATGGACCACCAAAAGTGGAGGATTCCACAAAAAATAGAAAGTGGTTCCATCCTTTAAGGAAGGGGGCACAACATACTTATCTCCTAGTAATAAACTCACTTTATTATCCTAAGAAATCTTAATAAATTTTAGGAAAAACGTAGGACTAAGGGAAAATAAATTAACCCACTAGGAAAATAAAAACCTACACCAACACCCCGCTTAAGCACAACTTAGGAGGATAAAAAAGATGATGGGTCCTTTCAAATGAGGAATCGTTAAGCACCCATGTTCATACCAAAGTCCCCGTAAAGAAGAAGAATCCTCCCCTACAAATAGAGAGAGAACGCCCCCTAGAATAGAGAGAGAAGATGAGAAGGAATAAGTATCCCCCACACAAAGAGATCCAATGGTTGATGCTCAAAACTTGATGGAGAAGATGGCCCATAATCATCAAACAATGTCCCTCCCCTTAGGAAGTAAACAATCAAAGGTGTATGCATGATATCTCTCAAGTATTGAAAGGAATATGTAGGAAGACAATGCAAGATGTATGAAGTCTTTGAAGTTTTCTCAAGTGTCCCCGTGTTGATGCTAAAAGTTGTCATGATCAAATTAGGCTTTCTAGGCCACACTGCTAAAGATGAAAAAATAGGATCTCCTAGAGACTTATATAAAGCATAAGAAAAAGACAATGATAGTATGACAATAGTTATGCAATGATTGTCATCAAAGATGAGAGACAACCCCTCAAATGTGTCTTCCATATCTAAAATAGACATCTCCATAAAAATGTCTAAAACTCCTATCAAGTGATCATCCCACAAAGCTAAATTAGGAGGAATATAGATGTCTTGTTGCAAGAATTCATTGGAAGCTTTCAAATAAGCCACACTAAACTCTAAAGTAGCAACAATAGATGTAAGGAAAAAATAGTGGTCCTTAAAGAGAATATGTATGCCCTCAATAGTGTCATCTAGATCTAAAATGAGGGACTCTACAAACAAACAAGAGATGTCAAGTACAAATTGGTCCCTATGAACTAAATCCAAAAGATATAACTGATCTTACTACAATGAATCACTAGAGGCTCTCAATTAAGCATCTCTAGAATCTAAATCTACAATAGGTGTTGTTGATGTAATATCAACTTGAGGATGTGAAGAAAGAAAAGCCTCTATGTCATCTGAACATTCAAGACGTGCATATTACTTAAGCTCCTCTAAAGTATCATCATCAAAGGGTACATTATTTGCATCATCAACTGGAATGAGGAAATCTATAGTAGGATCATTTTGAAATAGAGAAATATGAGGGTCTCCAAACATCTCCCAAATTTTGGTCCAAAGTGTACGGGGACATTTAATGTTTGCTATAACCAACATAGTGTAATCATCAACATGAGAACCAATTACTCCTAATACATGACCAATTTTATTACCTCGTACTGATTTCCCTCTAGGTGTGTCTAGATAAATCATGATCCTATAAAGGTAAGGGTATGTGTAGGATCATCATGAAAAAAACAGGCCCTTAAGTGGCAAAAAATTTAGAAAAATCAGAGTTAGGCAACTTAACATAAAATTTTGAATAAGTTATCTATATTCTTTCAAAAATATGTAAGAATAGAATCTGTAGCAAATTGAATGTAGTTTCTAAACTACTAGGTTTGTTTTAAAAAAATAAAAATCTATTTGGTAAAAATTTGAAATTTCAATGCAGTGCTACTTAAATTTTAGGGAAAAAATAAGAAGTAGGTGTCTGTCTGACCACCCTAACCACAATAAAATGATAATATTTTTTTATAAGATTTTAGATATAAGTAGAGGAATTTTGCCCCGATGTGATGCATATTTTTTGTAATTTTTTTCCAAGTAAATAATTAATTGTAAATTTTTTATTACAACTTTTTTTAAATATAAAAACTCGTATGTCTGACCACCTTAACTTGGTCAAAACTTCATGAAATTCAGTTTTTCCTTTTTTAATCCTATATTATGCAAAGAATAGAATGTGATGCATGTTTTGGATTAAAAAAATGTGATATTGTTTGAAAGCTATAGATGTTTCTCAATCAGCCTAACAGTTATGACTTTAGTGGTAATTTGAATAGAAAATGAATAATAATTACTTATTAAATTCAAAGTAAAGCATAATTTATATTGGTGGAAATCTTAGAATCTCCTTTGAGACCCCTTTTCATTTCATCAATTTTGGTTAAAAAAATAGATGTCAGCCACATACCCATCATATTGCCACTTTTTGGCCCATCATGATCCTGCACATACCCGTAAGAAAAAAAAATAGCCATTTGAGATGGGTTAGAATTCCTTCATGATTCATAATAACCCTTATCTAAAATTATCACATAAGGGTGAGTAGAAAAACCCATGATATGATCCTCAAATGATTACAAAGGAACACAAAAATGAACATCAATACACTCCCAACCTTTTCACAACTATTAAAGATCACCCCCACTAAATATTTTAAGATTGGAATTTTATAATTTAGTGCATTTACAAAGCCTTTTCCAAGATACAATGCTTAATTTAGGCTCAAAATAGCTAAAATTACAAATTCGGATATAAAATGAACTTAAATAAAAATATTAAAAAATTAGCCTTATGGTTTTGTAACTCTCTTCAATACCATTCCAATTCCTATTGGTTTCCAAAAATTAGAGCACATGGGTGGAAATTATGGCATGTTGAAGAAATTATCACAAAACCACTTCAACCTGAAATATCTTGTACAAAATGGTAGAAATTATTTTCAATACCTCTTTGTATGGAAAGTGCTTGTCTCTAGCTTTATGATGATATCTCATTTTCCAAACATGAACATTGTAGCGAAAAGTTATGAATTTTTGAAAAAATGGTTGAATTTAGCCTTTAGGAAATAGTTTTTTCTAGCAAAAAAGTTTTTCTAATTTGATTTATGAAAAATATGCTCACTACATGTAAACAATAACAAAAACCCAAAAGTATTTTTATTCTAAAAAAAACCCAAAAATGGTTTTTTGATCCACTCAGAAAAAGATGAAAAATGAAGTTTATTTAACCTTCGTCCTATAGAAAAATGGATGGAATTTTTTTGGATAGATATTCTTTATATATATTATCACTACAGGATTTGACACCATTTTCCGACGGTCGTTCGTCGGTCGTTCGACAAATATCTGTCGGAAGAGCGACGCAATGGCCAAAAATTTTCCGTCGCTATTTTTTCGTCGCAAGGACGACGAAAAAGTAAACGTCAAAATAACGGCGAAGAATCGTCGGTCGGCAGGATCGCGACATACGTCGGGATTTTGTCGGAATATCGACGAAAACTTTGTTTATCCACCGACGAACTGCACCAGAAGTTCGTCGTCGGCTCGACGAAACGGGAAAATATTTAGCGTGGAAACCTGGAAATTTCGTCGAAATAGCGACGAAATACAAAATTAGTAGCGTCGAAAGAACACCAAAAGTTCGTCGAATATGCGACGAAATAGGCAAGTAGTAGCGTCGGAAGAACACCGGAAGTTCATCGAATGTTCGACGAA
>VDFB02000017.1:245983500-246067416 GCA_007258455.2 Sequoia sempervirens
TTCACTCTAAGTGATCTTCAAGTCTTCAACCTATATTTTCAATCACAAATATGTGATATGGAAAAACTTGTTGTTTGTTAGTGAATGGGGGTTTTCCTTTGTCAAACCCCTTGTTGGTAAATAAACCTTGAAATGAAATAGAAATAATGAATGAAATGGTGAATGGACAACATGCAGTGCTACAACTCACCAAACCCTTATAAATTATGCAAGCTTATGTGTAATGGATGCAATAGATATGGATCTTGAATGCTTGAAAGATAGTACTTGAATTTCTTGCTAGAATCAAAACCCTACATCACAAATTTTAGCACAAAAACACATATGATGCAAGAAAACTCTTTGATATGATGCTCGAATCTGAAAATGGATCCAAATGCTTGATAAATCTATTCTTGAACTCTTATTTGAACTCAGTTATGATATGATGGATGCTCTCACAAAATACTTGGATTGAAATGAATGAATGAACCTTGTATTTATACTTATCTATGCTTAATATCCCAAAATTACATCACACTAAGCTGACATATGAATTCATTAAATAAAGGAGGCTAAATCCCACCAAAATTTGAAATTAAATCTTGAAAATGACTCGAGGAGGACTAAGACACCTAGGTGGCATCTTAGTCCCAAGTCCTAAAACAATTGGGCACAGACACCAAAAGGGGCCCAATCTGGATATGCCAAAATCAAGGTCATGAGAGTCTTGGAGAACAAATATACCCTAGGTGTCATTTTAGTCCTAAACCAAAAATTAGGGACACATTGATGGAGTCATTAAATTATCATTTATGCATTAGAGAATTTCAAGATTAACTAGAAAAATATGTCATTCATAGAGCTTGTGGACACAAAATAGGACCAATTAAGCCATAAAGAAGCATAAATAAAGCAAGGTAGGCCTAAAAAAGTGTGAAAATGCAAGGGTATGCATTTTCCTACACTACATTTAGCCCCCACTTTTGTGAGAGGATGAAATTGCTTCAAACTCACACTAAAGTAGCCAACCATACAATCAAGAGTGGTTCAAATGTACAAACGTTAGAAAGATAGGATGACAATAATCAAGAGGGTGGTCAAGCCCCCAACTTCAAAATCCTATGAAAATACCAACATAAGCACAAAGGAACACACTTGTGGATGATATATGAAGCCTTAACTAGATTGCAAACATACACCATTGGAGAAAAGAAAAAGGAAGGAAAAAGGAAAAGGAAAAACTGTAAAACTAAAATGGATCAAGCTTTGACTATCCATCCAACGTGATGGACTGATTCTAGGTTATTTGTCCAAAAAATTTTACAAGTGGAACATTTTTTCCACTATGGAAACAAAATGCATGCTCATGAGGGCTAGTGGTAGATAGGTGTCCACTAGGTGACCCCAAAGGGACCATATCAAATTTGTACCTCCATGACTTTAATAAGGTACAAAAATGCATGCTCACATGACCTACTCAAGCTAGATGTTCACTAGATGAACCCCAAGGGGTTCATTTCAAATTCATACCTCCATGACTTTAATAAGGTACAAAAATGCATGTTCACACGAGCTAGTGAAGCTAGGTGTTCACTAGGTGAGCCCCAAGGGGTGGATATCAAATCCATACCTCCATGAATTTAATAAGTACAAGAGGAAAATGCAACAAGAAAGAAGGATGGTCAAAGGTATTTTTCTTAGTTCATGTGAGGTCTTACTCTTAGGGAAAATCATACCTAATGTATCCAAGAGAGGACCAATCAAAGAACAAAAGATTCACCACTAAAGGGATGCAGTGCATCACATCACCACTAAGGGGAATATAATATGCTAAGATAGATCACACTCTTGAAGGAAATTACTCCCAACATCACCACAAAGAGAAAAAAATGTCACGTGAAATAAGAAAATCACATCAAAGAAAAGGAAAATGCAAGAAAAATCATGCTAAAATAATGCCAATGTATTCCCCCACTTTAAAGAAATTGCTAACACCATGGTATGAGAAATTACTTTAAAGTAGCAAATGAAAATGAAAACAAGACATGAGAGCCAACATGGAAAGCCCTATGCCAAGTCATATGTTTCCAAGTAAAGCTACATCATGCAAGAGAAAAGGAAAAGAAAGGGGTTACCAAAAAAATGAAAACACCAAACACATAAGGGATCTATGGATTTGGGGTTAGTATGTTCTTTGCGACAATATTTTTAGAAAGCTCAAAACTATCATCATTCCCGAAATACACATAGAACTGGAAGAATGACATTAAGAGAGAAAAAGAAAGAAAAAGATCCTTTTGAGTCAACATGGGAGAGGAATAGGGTGTCTCAACGCCTTGTGTCATCCCCAAAAGAAAAACACAAGAAAAATGAAAAGGAAAAAGCAAAGAAAAGATAATGAAAAATATTTTAGGTCAACATGAAGGAGATATGAATTCCTCAATGCCTTGCATCAACCCCAAAAGGAAAACACAAGAAATGAAAATGAAAGGAAATGATAAAATATCAATCAAAAGGAAAAAGTATACAACATACAGAAGAATGAAGGTACAAATAGAGGAATGCACATAGAAAGAGGAACATCAAACAAAAAATCATGAGGGATCATGTTACACACATGCAAGAAAAGAAAGAAAGTGCACAAGGAAAGAACAAGAAAAAGAAAAGAAATAATAGACTATTAAAGCACATGTGATCCAACCATCCAGTAGGTCAGTTGCATCCTAGTATTGTTCAGTATATCCAAAATATAGATCACTAGCAAGAGGCACAACCTCAAGTGTTATACTAGGAGAATCACCGTGTTCATCACTCAGTTTTTGAGGATTTCCTTAGTTTTTATCATTTAACCTTGTAGAAGAGGAAAATAAAAAATTCAACTCATTATGCATTGCCTCATTGATTTTATTTGTTTCCTCATCATCATCCAAGTTAACTACAATAGGAGGATGAATGATAATATCCATAGAAGTTGTTGGTCCTTGTTGTGGTGAAGATATAGCTTTTGTTTATCTTGGTAAAGGAGGAGGGTCATCATTTAATTATTTTTTCAAGTTTGGATTTTTAATTTCAATGGTGTTATCATTATTCATCTCTTGAGCAATAGCACGGCATCTACACCTATGCTCTCTAGCATTACAATTTATTTTATTACAATTTTCAAGTTACATTTATGTAGGAGTGGGGTTTTCAACCATAGGTTACTTTTCTTCTTTTGAGGGAAGAACGGAAGAAAACATAGAAGTAATTTCAACCACTTTCTCTTTGGCTTTATAAATTTTCTTAGGAGGTGGATTAGGACTTGTTTGGTTTTCTCTAGGTCTCTTGTAGGAAATAGGCAAACGATTGTTCATGGACGGGTCTTGGTTTTTTGGAAAGGTATTAGACACAACATTATTTTCTTTAGGTGGCATAGGTTCAAGCATGGGTGGAGATTCGATCATGGATGGAGGAAATTTTTCAAGAGAGAGTTTAAGGAGAAATTTCCATGGGAAGATGTGGGTCTAAAGCCATAATGATTCACTGTGAATATTTCATTACCGACTAAAAACTTTAAGCACTTATGGACAAAAAATGGGATTGCATTCATGGAACAAAGCCATTTTTAGCCCAACTTCACATCAAATTGGTTCAAATTAGATATCACACAGAATGATACATTTTATTTGTTTGGTCCTAGTTGTAAAGAGAGTGTGATCGAGCCCATCATAGCCTGAGAAAAACCATCATGTATTTTAATCCATGCTTTCGATTGATCATATCTATCTTGAGTAAGTTCATGCACATATAAAATTTCTTTTATGAATCTTACATTCTCTCCATAGATGGGATCAATTAAAATCCTAGTAGTGGGCTTATTATTGATTTTATCAGCTACGTAAAGGGTACCATCAAGTGCATGTTTGATTGTTTCTTCTAAAGAGAAAATAATTTCAATGGTTTGTTGTTTTCATGGCTCAATATTGACCAACCACTCATATCATTGTATCAATAGGAATATGTTCATTAGTATGCTTAGGACTCTGTTCATCATCATCCATAGGACTTTGTTCATGATTGCTCAAATTCTCATCATCTGTGTCAAAATTCATCACATCGGGCTTAGTTTCACTAGCCTTAACAAATGAAATATTATGGTTGGGAATGGGATTGATAAGGATTTTCAAGTTTTATTTGGGAGGAGCCACATACTTATTACCTTTGTCATTTACACCTCCAATTTGGATATGATTGGAATCTATGAGGTCTTGCACAAGATGTTTAAGATGCTTTCAATGTTCTATATCATGTACTTTTTGTTGGTGATAAGCACAATAGGAATTATGTCTAAAGCTCATAGGTAATGGCTTGCTAGGGTCAAGGACTTGAATGGGAGGTAAGGTAAGTAGGTTTTTTTTTAAGAGTTGGGTCATAATGTTGTGAAGTGTATTGGGTAAGGGAGTAAAATATCTTTATATATCCCCAAATATATAAGGATTACTCTTCTTTATAGTAGCTACTTGAGAATCAACTAGTTAGGTAGGTTGAGAGGTGGAATTTAGTTGAAGTAAAGTTTTTTTTTTTTTTTGAAAGTTTGGTAAGTGTTTTGGTTTGAAGCTTTAGTCTTTTCAAGATGGGTAGGGGTGGTTTTTGGTTCACTACTGGTTAGGGAATTCTGATAGTCTCGAAGGGTACTGCATAAATGCATAAAAGAGGAGAATTTCATCAGGGTGAGCTTATCTCTCATCTTGATTTGGAAGTTTTCTATGAACATATTTTGAAGGTGGGAATTGAGAATTTTCATAGTGATTTGGGAATAAAGGGATTGGTAGTGTGAAATAAAGTTAGTTACTTTTCACCCTTATTTTGCTTGCATCTCATCAAATCAGCCAATTCCATTTCAAGGACCATGTGCACTTGGAAATGGTTAATAAAGGCCTCAACAATTTCATTTAATGAACGAATTGAGTTATTTAGTAATGTAGAAAACCAGTCCAAGCCAATGTCTTTCAAAGATCGAGAAAAAAGTTTAGCCAAAATTTTATCTTCAAGGATAAAGTCACTACAAAAGCAATAAAGGTATTAACATGATTAGCAAGATATCCCTTTACTCCATATTTCTCAAATCTAGGGATCTCTATACCTTGTGGCATCGAAGCTCTCAATATCTCCAAGTACAATGGATTGCTCTTGATATAGTATGAAGGTGGACCATTTTGATTTTGATTTATGGTGGAAACTTAGCATTGGATGGATGAAAGGCTTTGTAAGAGGTGGTTAATGATAGGTTCATTTCTTGTAGTGTGTTATGGAGATGAATATGGTGGTGGGATGTATGTGTTGGAAGGACTAATGAATGGATGAATTACGAGAGGAGATATAAGATTAATTGCAACATAGGTAAGGAGCACTAGTGGAAATGTTTGAGGTAGGAAGGATGCTACTAGTTGGTTGAATTGTTGTGGTCATTTTAGGATTGGTATAGGTGGGAATTGAGGTTATGGTTGAAGAGGGAGGAGTTTGACTTCCTCCTTGGTTTTACATATTATTTGAAGCTTGAGCACCATTAGTGGTGGAAGGAAGATGTTTTCCAAATATTTGACCTATATTATGCACAAATTCTAGTCCCTTATCACTGTCCATCATGTGGAGAAGGTCCTCTATGGCAGGTATAATAGTGTTTGAAATGTTTTTGATACTTACACTATCTTGTAAATGAGCTAAGTCTTCATTAATTTTCATTATGTTTTTTTGAGGAATATGATCAATCATTGTTTGGACACTTAGCATAGCACTTGTAGGTAAGGTAGGCATAGGAAAAGAGTGTCAAAGGTATGGTACGTACCTAGTGAACTAGTCCCAATACAAAAAGTAAGAGATCTTGATAACCCAAGATCCACAACAAGTTTCTTATCATGAGATTCCATGAGTCTTGCACTTCATCTAGCAATAGTATTAGCAGTAGGACACCAAGTACTACATCTCATACAAGGGATAAACCAAAGAAAGTGTAACGAAGACAATATCCTATGCTTGTAATTACACTTTAAATGAAAGAAATTGGAATAACAACAAATATGGAAACTAAAACATAAAACTGAAGGAAGCTAGTTCATAAACACAAAAAAGAAATTTCAGATCCTGAAAACTATAGAATCAAATTCAACAAGGACTAAGATGCCAAGAAGGGTACCTTGGTCCTCCTAGTGAGATTCTAGAGTTCTAGATGTTGAAACAGATAGAAAACAATAGAGAGATATTTCTAAAGAAAAAATCCTGAGAGGGACTAAGATGCTAGGAAGGGCATTTTAGTCCTACTAGAGGTTTTTTGTAGAAAAAAATAAATTCTAGAATTTCAATAGTGTTTACAGACTTCCTATCCAAGATACTGATGCTCAAAAATAGATAAATGTGTAAACAAGTGCAAGAAAAAGTAACTAGGAACAAGCAATTGAATGTAATATAGAATGCAAATTTTTTTCACTTTTGAATGTAATAAGAATGCAATGAAGATGAAGAACAATGCACTTTTCAAATTTTCAATGAAATGAAATGATGCAATAAAGTAAATATGCAACCTGTATGCACTTTCACTAATGTAAATATATGAAACACTAGATGCAATTTCACTAATGCAAAATGCAAGAAATCCAAGATGAACTTTCAGTAATTCAAGATACAATCTAGATCTAAGGACTTAATGGAATCCAAATTAGAAATGAATGCTTAAAAGTCGGGTTCACCAAAATGATGAATAGGAAAATGGATACCTCTTAGAGATATCACATCTTTTCCCACTCAATCATTCACTAATGTCCTAGGAGTCCCAATTATATTGACTAATAACCTCGCAAGGGGGGCCAATTCACAATTAGGAAGCACCTAGGAAGGGATTCTTTGAGTTCTAAGGGGATTACCACCAAGAAAATGCTTGGAAAAGAAAATGTTGGAAAACATATGTGATATGATAAATAACCTAAAACTAGAAATGTAAGAAAAATGAGAGATGCAAATAATGAAATTACGTAACAGGGAGATAGTATGTGTGCACTTGGGAAATATGGAGATACTATGAGTATTCTAGAAATGTGAAGAAGCTTCCAAAATATGTTGTGGAGGACTAAGACACCCAAAATGGTATATTGGTCCCACTGCTATTTTTTGGGGGCAAATATAGAGTCTTCAAATCTCAGAACTAGATCTCAAAAAATATATGAACATAGGCCTAGGAGGACTAAGAAGCCCAAGATGGTGTATTAGTCCCATTCTAAATTTCTAAAATCTCTAAACAGGATCCTGATCTCTTACTTTTGCACTTGCTTTCCTTTTGATCTCAATTTCTAAAACTTTTGAATATGGCCTATAGGGGAGTTTCCATGAAGATGACAACTTTGTAATGCAACTTTGCAACTTTTGAAATTTTGCACTCCAAGTGATCTTCAAGTCTTCAACCTAGATCTACAATGACAAATATGTGAGATGGAAAAACTTGTCATTTGTTAGTGAATGGGGGTTTTCCTTGGTCAAACCCCTTGTTGGTAAATAAACATTGAAATGAAATAGCAATAATGAAGGAAATGGTGAATGAAAAACATACAATTATACAACTCACCAAACCCTTATAAAGTCTAAAAACTTGTGTGTAATGGCTGCAATGGATATGGATATTTAACACTTGAATTACTTGCTAGAATAAAAACACTACATCACAAATGTTAGCACAAAAACACACATGATGCAAGAAAACTATTTGATATGATGCTTGAATCTTAAAATGGTTGTAAATGCTTGATAAATCTTCTTTTGAATGCTTTTGTGAACTCAATTATGGTATGATGGATTCTCTCAGAAAATACTTGGTTTGAAATGAATGAATGAACCTTGTATTTATACTTTTATATGCTTAATATCTTGAAATTACATCACACCAAGCCGACATATGAATTCATTAAATAAAGATGGCTAAATCCTACCATAATTTGAAATTAAATCTCAAAAATGACTCAAGGAGGGCTAAGATGCCCTAGGTGGCGCCTTAGTTCCAATTCCTAAAAACTTGGGGCACAAACACAAAAAAGGGGCCCAATCTGGATATGTTAAAATCAGGGTCTCAAGAGCCTTGGGCGACAATGACGCCCTAGGTGGCATTTTAGTCTAGACCCAAAAATCAAGGACACAGTGATGTAGTCATTAAATTATCATTTATGCATTGGAGAATTTTTGGATTAACCATAAAAAGATGCCATTCATAGGGCATGTGGACACAAAATAGGACCAATTAAGCCATAATGAAGCATAAATAAAGCAAGGTGGGCCCAAACAAGTGTGAAAATGCAAGGGTATGCATTTTCCTACACTACACTCTCATAGGATTCTATATTTATTTCACACACTTTCTGTGTTGCTCATCTACTCTTCTCTTCCTACATAGTTCTACTCTTCCTACACAGTGGCTTCCTATGAAGCTCTACTCTTCCTACACGATGTACATGGGGGTTTCTAACTTGCATTGGACTCCCCCTTGGTTTCTTCCCTAGTGCCTTCAGGAAACCCCTTCTCTCACATGATACACCTTCCACAAATCCTTCAACTATGATGCAACTTCTTTAAATTGGAACAAAATGTGCCAATAGAATTTTATGCTCTTGACTACTTCCATCAACCATTCCATTGAGTTTTTGGCACAATCTTTGGCCTCTTACTATGTAAAACTATAGGAAATGCAATAGAGAAATATCTTTGGCTCCACCAACACTTTCAGACATGCATTACTTCACCATTCCTTTTGCAAAATTTTGCGTCATCATTTCACAAACACATAACTACCATGCTTTGACACATAGGAACATTGTCGCTCTGATACCATTATTGGTAAAATGAAAAAAAAAATCATTGATTAATATTTGAAATCATATCTACATTTATAGAAAGGAGGTTTAACAAAGTTGTTGAGAATCAAAGCAGTTGAATAGGGACATTTAAGTAACTATATACAACCAGTTACAATGTAATATGCCAACAATGCTAATTGGATGTTTTTCTTGGTTGGATATTACAAATTTGATACAATCTAGTAAATCCACCATAAGGTCTCATAGGCTAATTATTAAGGATAATAATAAATATAAATAATATGAAGGACATTAACATTAATTTTGGTAGTTAATAAGTGTGGTCTTAAGAAATAAAATATTAAGTGTTAAAGGTAATTTATTATAATCTTTACTTATCAATAAATAATAGTGTCAATATTAATAATATTGGTGGTTATAACTATAAAAATGGAATGGTTATAGAACAGTGCTAAACATGATACTAATATAAGTGGTTATTAAAATCATTGTTATGTTCACCTTCTCATTAGTATGTTGTTATGTTCATTTGTGGTTAACAATTATTAGTGTTTATATGTGTTAGTTCTAGGAAAAAAATAGTGGTTATGTATTGTTTAGTTGTATAAAATTTGGGGCATGACATAGGAGATGTTCTCTCTCTCTCTCTCTCTAAATGGTGGGTTCATCCCATGAGTGGTTAGTCTTCCATTGTTTCCACCTTTCTTATGCAATGGTGCGATATTTTGGTTGTTTTGTTCATCATGTAATCGTGTTCATGTGACACTTATGTGCACGTTGTTGTGTAATACAATATGTTGATGTCATATCTGCATTGTTGTGGTTGTTGTGATTAAAAAATATGTTTGGCCATGATTTTTCATGTTCTTTAGGCAAGACATCACATAGTCTCTATAGTTATCATACAAAATAATTACATATAAGTTTGGTCACAAAAAATATTTAGCAAAAGTTTTCTCATACATATGATGAACTACATAATTCCAAATAAAAAGGAAGATGAGACAAGTTTAGGAAAATAAGTGGTATCCCTCAATTCCCAAAAGCCAAGTTAAGATAATTTAGACCTATGGTCTCAAATAATAAGTGACCCTCTTGGAAATGTTCACAAGTGTTATCAAACTCTCCAAATGTCTATGGATGACCAAACCTAAATTTCATGGTATGTGTGACCATTTTTCCAATTTTTGACAATATATTTCAATTTTTAAGTCTATTAAACGATATAGTTTAACTTGTTATATTTTTATATAACCATATATATGAAATTTTAAATTATTACTAAATCATAATAAAAATTATAGATAAATATAATATAATATTTTAATTTATAATATTAATATATATCATTTTATAATGTTTATTATAAAAATACATATTAGTTTAGAATATTTTTAAAGATAGAATGTAATTGTTTTTCATTTTTTTTTAAATATTTTTAAAAATATTATCTTGAATATTTTTAATATGAATTTAGAAACTTAGTAACAATAAGATTTTTATAGTTATTCATAATAATTATCATTGTTTTATATTAATATATGTCATTTTTTACACCAAAGGCATATCATATTTGAAGTCTATCTAACTAACTTCAACCATCAATGAAGGGAAATGCTTTAGAGGGGATTCAAGACAATTAGAATGATCTAATCCATTCATCCTAAAAATAAAAATTTAATGTCACCTATGTTCTACACCATGGTTAAGATACCTATCCTTCTCTTTGTATTTGGAAAAAGAATAGGAATACTTTACATATCGTAGTGAATTCATCAAGAAATCTACCCTAGAGGCCTAAAAAAATCATTTTCATCATTTTCAAAGTTTCTATCAAATTCTCAAAGATTATGGTTTCGTGGAGAGCCTCTTTTTGTAACAGATCTCGCTACACCACCCAGTCATGGATCTCAAGTTTGTGTGGCCTATTAGGTAAGATACTATTCATTGCTTAGTGTGCGTAAATTATCTATTTTGAAATTTATGAATTTTTTTTGTGCGGAGGCATACATAGAAGGATTTAATATGGGGTAATGTATGCTATAGTTTATCTAATATTATGATGTACCTTGTTCCATAATTGATTTCGTCATCAACGAAAAATTGTAATTGACTCCTCTACCTTTGCTACCATTATCCCTCCCTATGCAAAAATTAGGGCTTTAGAATAGGATACGGACATCCATCAAAGCATAAAGGATAGAGGAATTTTTTTGATGATGTAGTTGTAATTTCCCTAGTAGACATATATGCAAAATATGGAAGAATAGACAAGGTACGTGAAGTGTTTGATAAGGTGCCTCAAAGAGATGTGGTCTTGTGTACTATCATGATTGCAAGATATCCAAAAAATGGATTTGTTAAAAAGGCTTTAGAACTTTCCAACAAAATGCAATTGTCAAGTTTAAAGCCAAATTTTACAACCTTTGTTAGGATCCTCCCTACCCATGCCAAAATGAGAACTTTGGAATAGTATGGACATCCATCTAAGCATAAAAGATAGATTAAATTTTCCATATATTGGTGAAGACACATAAAATTATTCTAAGTTGCAAACAACACTATTTAACTAACTCTTACCCTTCTGATTAAATAATACATTAAATTATTTAATTATTATCATTTCTCATATTCATCTATTAATTAAGTGATTTAACATTATTTAATTAATTCATCCTTAAATCATCATTTACATCAGGAAAAACCCTAATTTCCTCTCTTAATTGAATAATAATATATTATTTAATTAATTGACTTTTTCACCACTTTTGACTATTTTAATAAATTAAATTGATTTAATATAGTCTTAATCTAACATTATTCCTCCTAATTAATTAAATAACATCAATTATTTAATTATGTCTCCAATTCACCTTACTCCCTTAAATCAATTAAATTATTGATACATAATAATTTAATTAAATCACTTTCCTCCAAATTTGAATAATTGAGTTGATTATTCAAGAACATTATCAAAAAGGTCAAATCAAAAAAATACCATTTTTTTGAAAAAATTCAAAGTTGATTTTCACATTCAACTCCAAAAGATTAATTAAATCAATTAATTAATTATCCTCGCCCACTTTTATGATTGAGTAAATTGCGATCCACCGATTGCTCACTCTATTCCTAATAGATCAATTTATTATTCAATCCCATTGAAGGTTCAAATTGATTTCATCAATCACACTAGTTACACAATCAATTTGCACTGAATATTCCTATCTATTTCCTCTCAACATCTTTCAACCATTGATCAAGATATTCTACTACGTAATCTCAAGTGTTCATTTTGAATCACAAACTCTATTTAATAAAATTATTTCCTCTCAAAAAAGGATAAGATAATCAACCTATTTTATACAAGAAAGTAATGCCAAGATATTAATTGACATTGGAAAAAGCTTCAACATGCATCTTTGATCAACAACACATACACATTCTTCAAGCTTTTGCACACATAATGGAGGCTTTGCATTGATACAAACAACCCAACATATTTGCAAACACACTCAGACATGGGATGGTAAATTTTCTTTTGTTTTTAAATTTGTTATGCATGATATCGTAGGATTTCATTGTGTGTTTTCAATAGATTAGAAATATTCATTCCATGAGTAATGGGCATAGATCTTGATTCTTTTTTTTTCAATTGGATTAGGTTCAATTCATTACATTTATCTCATATGACACCATTGATTCCCCCTTACACATTTTGGCATGCCCGGTGGGACCACGATCCTTAGCACTAATCATTTTATGAGCTAATTTTGAAGTTGCATGTTTTGGAAGTGCACTAGAGAAATATTCATGTAGAAGCTCTAGGAATTTCATGCAGTTGAATTTTTTTTTGTGCACTTGACTTTTTCTCACACACTTGACTTTTTCATACACTTTTGCAAAAATAGCAGGTGCACACTTGACTTTTATCACACACTTGAATTTTTCATGCACTTTTACAAAAATAATAGGCACGCACTTGTATTTTTCTCGTGCACTTGACTTTTTAATGTGTTTTTACAAAAATAACATGCGTACAATTGAATTTTTCATGTGCTTTTGCAAAAAAATAGCAAGCACATAGTTGAATTTTTCAGGTACAATTGCAACTAGCAGGGTCACTTTTGCTTGAAAGTTTTTCTTTTGCTTTGTCAGTTTTTATCTAAAATCTGCAAGTCAATTTTTTATTTCTAACATTAACAATCATTTGATTTGGATTTTTGACATGTGATAATGTTGTTTATGTAGGATTTGCAAAAGTATAGCATGTATTTATCCAAGAACAATTAACATGTTTATTGTAGAGAAGGTGAATGGTAAAAGAGTTTAGAGTTTTCAAAGCTTTCTAGATTAAAAAAATATTTTCAATTGGTGCATAAAAGGAACCCCACAAATGAACATTTCAGTTGGTGCTCTAAAAATAAATTTCCCCTAGCTTTCTATATTAGAAAATTCTTTTAATTGGTGCATAAAAAGAAACCCACAAATGAACTCTTTCAATTAGTTCTCTAAAATGATTTTTTTTAAGCTTTCATAAGTTAGGAAAATTTAATTTGGTGCATAAAAAGAGCCCCAAAATTAATGCTTTTAATTGGTGCTCTAAAAATTATTTCTTTCAAATCTTTCTAGAACAAATAATTCCCTTTTGGTGCTCTAAAAAATGTTTTATTTTTGTTGACCACACAATTTCTTTTTTTTTACAAATGTTGGATTTCATTTTGTTGACCATTAAGACAATATTTAGAATGAACGCTTTGGTTGGTGTTTAAAAATGAAAAACTAAAATTATTGTTTTGCACACTACGATATTCTTGTCTAAAATCTAGAGCATTTCAATTTGGTGAACATAAAAAGAACCACTCTTATCTTGTACACACCTTAAATTTTATTTTTTTGGATAGCACCATTCGAGGGACTTAAAAATAACATTGCAATGTTCAAGTGTAACTTTGTATTTTTTGTTTGGAAAACTAAGTGTCTATCCTATCCCCTAGCACCTTTCAATGATCTTGGATGACAAAAAACATCTTTATTTTTGCACATGTGTTTACATTTCAAAGAAAAAATTTAGAGGGCCTACTTTTAGAGACACATCCCATGCTAGAGAACTCAAAGGTGACCCAAGAGGTACTTTTTTTTTGGTATGCTATATAAAATATTGTGGGTGTGAGGAAAGTTCATTACCCACCTAGTGCAGATGCTCTATACCAACGAACTATTTCCTCATTAGTTGTGTGATATCTAAAAAATTGAAAGGTTTGAGAGGCCTCTTAATTAAGTGAATCACTGAATGTATAGACACCAATTATCCTGGAACATGACTAAGAACCAATGTTTGTAAAAGCCACCCCTTTTATCCAAAACATACTTTGAAGTGGTGCATTGAAACTTTGATTTTGAGAAGTTACTTACTGAGTCCAACTTATGGTGGAGCTTAAGACACTCTCCATTCATTTCATGTAAAATCATCCCTTCAAGGAATGAGGTAAGCCCATCTAGGAAGAAGTTTCTATCCCTAGGATGTACATTGTATTCACAAAATTTCCAAATCTATTGTTTAAGTTTGGAAAACATCAAACATTGTGCTTGAAATAATAATGAACACATCAGAAAAAAAACACTTAGTTCATGTTTATAAAAATCAAAAAATATTTGACTTAGTGTATGCTTTTAAGAGAAGCCCTATATTTGCACTCCTTAAGGATCTCCTTAAAGGTTTCTAAATATCCAGGCTTTAATTTCAAGCTACATTGGCTAAAAGTTGTTAGAAACCAAGATCTGAAATGCAAACCAGAAAAAGCCTTCCATAGAAGATAAAAATAGAAAAAGCAGAGAGATTGCATAAAGATGTGCAAAATATTATTATTCAGGAATTCTTAATTACGGGTATGTGTAGGATCATCATGGAAAAAATAGGCCCTTAAGTGGAAAAAAATTCAGAAAAATCAAAGTTAGGCAACTTGACATAAAAATTTGAATAAGTTATCTATATTATTTCAAAAATATGTAAGAATAGAATCTATAGAAAATTGAATGTAGTTTCTAAACTACTAGGTTTATTTTTATTTTTTTAAAGTCTATTTGGTGAAATTTTGAAATTTCAATGCAGAGTACTTAAATTTTAGGGAAAAAATAAGAAGTAGGTGTATGTCCGACCACTAACCACAATAAAATGATAATATTTTTTATAATATTTTAGACATAAGTAGAGGACTCATGTCCATGTGATGAATATTTTTTGTAATTTTTTCTAGGTAAATAATTAATTATGATTTTTATTACAAATTTTAAAAAATATAAAAAATTCATATGTCTGACCACCTTAACTTGGTCAAAACTTCATGAAATTCATTTTTTCTTTTTGTAATCCTATAGTATACGAAGCATAGAATGTGATCTACATGTTTTGGATTCCAAAAATTTAATACCGTTTGAAATCTATAGACGTTTTTCAATCAGTGTATCAATCAAGACTTTAGTCATAATTCAAATAGAAAATGAATAATAATTATTTATTAAATTCAAAGTAAAGCATAATTTATATTGGTGGAAAGCTAAAAAATTCCTTTAAAAACCCTCTTCATTTCATCAATTTTGGGTAAAAAAGAAGTCATCAGCCACATACCCTACAAATACCCATCATATCACCACTTTTTGGCCCATCATGATCCTACACATACCCTTACATGAGAATGATTTTATTTATAAAATCAAAGATGCATGACCCTAATCTTATCTTGAGCAACAAGATAGCTCAACAAGATAAGGATGAGAATAATTAACCTAGGAATTAAATATTACCTAAGTAAAGTTATGCAAGTGCAATTAAATATTAATTACACTAACACCCCCCATAATTGTAACTTAGGGAGACTAACAAAGCATGCACCTAAATGCTAAGATGAATGCAAGAAAGCATGAACGGGTCCTAGCAACAAGTCCTAATCAGGTACCCAAGTACAAATGCAATAATAAGGTAGAGAAGGAAAACCCACTAGGACAAAACCCCCCTACAATGAGATGACTGCTGCAAAGAAGCACTAGAAGAAAACTATGGAGTAACGTTGGAAACACAATCCAAAAAGAAAGGAAATATACTTATGTCTACAAGAAACCAAAAATGGAATCATAATGTGACAACAGACCTGATGTCATGGAACACTAGAAAACTCACAAACTGGAACAACCTTAGAATCTATGAAGCAACAGTAGATGAGATGATGATAGAATCTAGAAGTTGTGTATCTCGATGTTGGTGCCAAACTGAGACTAAAACTATTCCATAGGAACAAGTACCATGAAGACTCTAGAACATTAACCATAAAAACATGGCCCTCAAATTGAGAAGGATTTGAACCAATGCGGATCAAGAAACATAAACTCTCAATCTAAAGTGTGACCTGATGAATCTAATATGTGTCAAGATAAAGCAAGATGTGTCCAAAAGAAACCAAGAAACTAGATAAACTCATGCGAGTTTCCATCAAAACAAGATGGAGATCAAAGTGCATGCACACTCTAATCAGATTATTATGCAAGAAACCCCCCTAATGGAACTTTATCTCAGTTCATTTATTACAATAACCCAAGATTGTGAAAGGATAGAATGAAAAAATTCATAAATAGAATATAAAAATAGACCATAGATCTATGTACAGGACTGAACCAGCTTTCCAATGCCACAAGAATGACAAAAAAAGGATCACCGAGTCAAAAAATATGCCCTCTAGAATGAAAACAACATCTGAGTTCAAGGACCTACAAAATAAATCTAGAGAAAAATAAAAAGAAGCCACCTTCACTACTAGATTGACATCAGAATGATATTTCCAATGGAATCTCATTTACGAAAAAAGGACATCGTAGACAAAAGTTACGCCTGATTTTTTAAAAGTGCTCAAGAAAGGCCAATAAGGCTTGCAGGGCCCCCAAGGGGCTAAAAACATTTAAGCCCCTGGTCGCATGCAAGACCAGGGGGCTAGTGGCTAGGGGCTAGAGTGGAGCCCTTGGTCATCCATGTGACCTCTGGTTTAGCTGAGGGTCCGGCCCGAGGCTGGGCACATAGCACCCGATCCCCCATAGGACTGGTGGGTTGCTGGTGAAAGCTCGCAGGGGCTGAGCTTGGCTTGACAGTGCTTGGGTGGTGGACATCGGTGGCGGTGGTAGACTGGTGGCTGCCCGGTGGCTGCTAGGTGGTGGATTTCTTTAGAACTATGAGCTTTGGATTTTTTTAAAAAAATCAATATTTTGAATTTTTTTTTGAATTTTTTTTTAGAATCGTGCCTAGGGATGCATGTTAGGGAGGTCGTACGGCCCCCCAAGCAATTGTTTTTTCCTTCTAGACCATCTACTCAGGAATCGATGAAACAAAGGACGTTCTTAGGGTTTTTGGCTATTGGGAACGCGATGGTGACCTCCATTTTTTCCCAAAATGCTCCAAAAAATCTGCTAACCCTAGAGCTTGCAAAAAATCTCCCTACTTGAAACCCTCATGGATCTAGCAAATGATGGCCAAAATATGTAAAAAAAAGCCAATCTTGACTTTTTATAGTGCTCTGAATCCAATGGTGAAGCCTGATCTGATCCAAAATGCCTCATAAATGAACTCAAGGCATGATACCCTCAAGGAATCCCGAACGAACTTTGTAATGATTTTCTCAAAAAATATGAGAAGGGGCTACAAATTGAGACTCTGATACCATGTTAGAAACCAAGATCAGAAATGCAAACTATAAAAATCCTTCCACATAAGAGAAAAATAGAAAAAGCAGAGAGATTGCATAAAGATGTGCAAAATATTATTATTCAAGAATTCTTAATTACATGAGAATGATTTGCTTTATAAAAGAGAAGATGCATAACCCCAATCTTATCTTGAGCAACAAGATAACTCAACAAGATAAGGATGAGAATAATTAACCTAGGAATTAAATATTACCTAAGTAAAGTTATGCAAGTGTAATTAAATATTAATTACACTAACAAAAGTAAAGTTAGAAACTATGGCTGAGCTGTTGTGATTTCATAACTTAAAGCCATAGATGTAGGTCACACAAGTGTATGCTTTTTTGAGTCATTCAAATACTATTGTACCACTTTCCATACTCCAACCATGGAGAAATTAAAGAAAAAAATCCCAAACTTGCAAAAATTTGGAGAAAACTTTCTCAAATTAGAAAAAAGTTACATAGACATTGCTTTTCCACAAAAAATTTCCGCAGTTGACCCATTTTCTACCACAGTTGCCAAAAATCCAATGATTTCCATCATTTTTTGCAAACAATCACATGTAAACATTAACCACAGTTGCACTCCTTTTCCCAGTTGACTTTGAAATCTACACATCTCTAAAATTTTAATGCTTTTTCCATATAATTATTTTTCCATTGAAATTACTTCTACTATAGTCAACCAAAAAACCAATACTTTTGATAGAATTGACACTTTTTCTCTCAGTGATTACATAGTCTTAGAAAAATAGAGGCCACTTCTGGAATTCATTCATGCACTTGTCCTAAAATTTTTTGCAATAGATAAGATTCCTATCGCATTTTCCAGTTTGGATGGTATTTTCAACTTTCTTTTCTACTTTTGACAAACTGGAACACATTTTTACTTCATCAATGGTATAGTTGCACCCCTCTACTGTAATTGGCATTGACATTTTCATACTTGTAAAATTTTAATGATTTTTCTCTAAACACTACCGTAACTACCCAAAATTCTACCACAAGTGACCCAAAGTTTGTCACAATTTCCTTATTTTCTGGTGAAAATCATAAATAGACCCAAAAACTTGTTAAAGCTTTCACCACTAGGAAACTAAACACCCCACATCATTTTTCATACTTCATTTCACCAAAAAAAATCTTATCCATGGGTAAATCAATATATTACCCAAATCAATCTTATGAAGGGTCACAACAACATCAAGGGTTTTAAAATCACCATCAAGATCAAAATATGCAACATTATCTTTCCCTAAATGCACTTGAAAAAAAAAATTGGAAAACTTTATCAACAATGCTTTGGACACTATCAAAAGAGTGAGTCACAATATCAATAACATCTTGAAAATCCTCAAATATCTCAATATCCACATCAACAATATTTCCAACATCATCAAAACATTTATTCATATCAACAACAAACTCTATTTCCACAACATCAAGTGAATCAACAACATCAATTGCAAAAAAAAAATCCACAACATCAAGGTGTACCTGAAATGCAATATCAAGATGTACCTCAATCACAGTATCAAGGAGTTCCATAGCACCAAGATGTACCTAAAACATAGTACCAAGGAGTTTAGCAACATCAAGGAACACATCAAACTCAAGATCAAAGGATTTCTCAAGTTCAAAATCAAGGTGCACCCCACCCTCAAGGTACCTATAATGCACAAAAATGACTTAACCCTCCTTATAGACAACATGGTTATCAAGAGTCCACACCTTCACAAAAACCCACCTATGATCAAACAAATTTCAATGAACAAGGTTATAACATCCTTCCAAACCAAACAAACACACCTACTAATGATCTACAACCCTATAGTTACAAAATAACAATCAACTTGATTACCAAAACAATCAATCAAATAATCAACAACAAAATCAAGAGCAAAACAATCAAGAGAGGCGACATAGCAAATATTACCAACCAAGAAGTAAATTGACCCCTTTGGCAGAAAATTTAGAGGTAATCATGCACAAATAAGTACAATAGGACCTTATCAAAATTAGGGACAATCCAACTTATGGTGAACCAAACTTTAAAATCCCTTGCTATAATGAGTACAAACGATGTGAGTTCCACAAAATCAAGGTTCACACAACGAACAAATGCATAGAACTCAAAAATCTCATCCAAGGGCTTCTTCATCAAGGAGAAATAGCTATTGAATATGGCATTCAAGGTTCAAACACTAATGACAACAATGAAAATATCTCAACCTCAAAAGTTGAAAACAATGATCAAGAGCTATCTATCACTGATCACATTGACAATATCTTTGCATCATCCAATGAGCAAGAGGAAACACTTGAAGAATTTAATCCCAAGCATGATCCAACCCAATCACACAAGTCTAGCAATGATCTAGTCCAAGATATATTGACATCATCCAACCTCATGAAAGTACATATTAATGATCAAGAGACTCTTAATCCAGCATCTATACCCAATACATAAAATCTAAGCCAAGAACTATCATCCATATGTCCACATTTTGAGGAAATCCAAGAATCCTTTACAAGCAATCCCTTCTTTGAAATTGATCCATTTCAAGATTTTGAACCAAAGCATATAAAAAGTAATACCACACAAAGGAAAGATCAAGAATCCCTATCGTCAAAATATTACAATGACTTGGTAGATATCTTCCAAGACATCCAATGTTTTCCAAAGGAAGAAAAAATCCATACATAAATCACACATACATCTACCCATGAGATGCCTACTCCTAGTGGACATGTAGATGATCTTCATCCAAAAAAAGAGTCTCATACTCTTTATATCATTACCAAGGAACACCAGTCACCTACTCTTAGCATCTTTACACATGATCAAGGCATAGAAGAATCTATAGACATATTAAAAATTGATCATGAGGAAGACCCTTACAACAATAAAATAATAACTCATGAGCAACAGAGCACTAGGTATACAATAGTCTAAGAAGCATCGATATCTCTTGAAGAACCATCAAAATTTGATATTTCATAAGATCAAGTTGAAGATACCAATCAAGAGGTTATCCCATATATTGAGGAACCTATCACGTATAAACCTAGATCACTTACCTTTCTCAGAGAAAGCTATCTTACCAATGAAGAAGCTATTACTTTTTAATATCCACAACAAAGCAAAGAAAGATTATTACCTTGTTTCTAAGGAAGACTATATCCTATTGCAAATTTTTTTTTTGAATAGATGAATTATCAAGGCACAGGATTAGGCCAACACAAATAGGGTATCCTAGAACCAATGCAGATTATTGGAACTCCTAAGCATCAAGGCCTTGGTTATTAAGAAATTAAGGGATCTAAACATATTAGTGATACATCTATAATATTGGTGGAAACTTTATCTAATACAAGCATCAAGATAAAGAGCACAAAGAGTCCTTATGGTGATATTGCTACCAACGCTACAACTATCCATATCATGAATCATCATCCAAGTATTTTTCCACCCTCTAGTTGGTACCAACAACAAGGGATAAAGCTATATCAAATAAAGGAACATTTCATTGAAGTAAAAGAATCAGTAAAACAAAATGGACTGGACAACTTCAAATGGATACAAAAGAAAAAGAAAGAAAATCATCCCTATCAAACTCCATTAGTCAAAGAAACTATGTTGAAAAATAAAAAAGGGAATTTCATCCATAAAATATTTCCAACGATGCAAAAGAAAGCTTCATAAGTGACCTACAATGCATATCAAGAAGTTGGTCTCAATTGAATCTCCATATCCACCCATCATTTCTCATCATCCCTAGTTTAGAGAGTCAAAAATTCTTAACTGTTGACCAATCCATTCGAATCTCAATTCATTTCACCACCCATGATATCAAAATCTCACATTGGCCATGTGTTAGATGAAACTCTTTATCATAAAGACTCTAAGGGCACCCTATCACAATGTGCACATTTAGGTAAGATTGAATCCGATATCAAAAAAGAAGACAAAAAATTTCATGAGTTACACTCAAGCACCCACATATTAGCAAAAATTCCTCCAAGTAAGATATTGTTGGCACACCATGATAGTAACAACACCAATATTAGCACCAATACTATCTACATAAAAAACCACCAGGTGGTTCAATATGAGCAAAAATAATTCAACATGATGAAAACCTGGTAAACAAGCATCTTGTGTGACATAAAAAAAATTAAAAAAATCAAGAAAATGGTCAAGAGAAAAATCATCCTCTAGTGAAAACTATTGATGGGGGTTTTTTCACTTCTCAACACAGGAAATGCATAAGTGCACTACCTCTCTTAAAAGGAAATCTCCAACAACAAGTTGTTGAAAATTACCCCAAGGTCTCTCGGTGTCAGGTCATGACAATGCTTGGAATATCCCAGTTGATTGGTGTGTTTTGTTGGTAATCACAAGGTAGGCCTTTATGGTTTACAAAGCATGGGAATTTGGGTCTGCAAATGGAGTTTCAATGTACTAGATGTGAATGAACAGTGGCTACCCACTCAAAACAGTAAGTTGAAACCCACCAAGTTCATCTGATTTAGCTTTGAGGTGATGCTTGTGATCCTACTCTAACAAAGGACTAAAAGAAATAGCAAAAGGGAAAGGGTTGAGAAATTTTTCTTAAATATAAGCTATGCATGAAAAATAACAATGGAGGGTACTATAGTAGACAAACTTCCTATATTGGATTTTGCTTGACCAAGAGAACCTACATCTACACAAAACTAGTGCAATCTCCTAAGGTCTGTAGATTTTTAGATTGCACACGCACAACATGAACATGCAATTGAACTCTAGGTTGCAGCTATGGAATAAAGAAGCCTAGGATAACTTTACACTGCAGTTTGTCATCAAAAAGTGCTAAAAGTATGGGTTGAAAGTTCATCAAATACCATAACAAAAATTTCCATTATCACATCCACTCAAGAAACTACAACTAAAACTAACATGGAAGTAGAACCATGCATGCATAATGAAAAAACTCAAAAGAAACACCCATAAATCATGCAATGTTGCTCTCTATTGTTACAGAATTCCTTTACACTAGTTCTCCAACCATTTAAAAATGAGGATACCCCTATTTATAGTTTCCAAAGCCCAAATAAATGGCTAGGATTAATTTGCATTGTGTGGCTCAGATTTGTTTACATTAGGGTTTTACCTACCACCCATTATATGGTAATTTAAACAACTTTTTTCTTTTCCCTTTTTCATCTTGTAGTGACTAGGTGTTGTAGCATTTTTGTCTCCTAGTTGATATTGCCTTTTACTGTAGCTGAAACTATCTAAAAGTTTCCTTCTATTTGATGGATTTGCAACCCTCTTCATCTAATCAAATGAGCCTCATTTACAAATTTTCATCATTGTAAAACATATAAGATATCCCTCTAGATCCTGCAAGAGAGCCTCTGATGGATCCATATCATTTGAAATTTGTTTTTTCCTTTTGTCTTTAACGGTTAGCCATTTGGGCTTTTGGCATTATCTCCCCTTAGCATACTATCATCTATAATCTAACCACTTTTTGGTGCATCATTTGTTTGTTAAGATCTTTCCCTTGATTCAACCTTGCAAATGGTCTTTGACTAATGTTCCCTCTACAGACCTAGTCGATAGCATAGGATATGTGTAGGATCATCATGGAAAAAACAGGCCCTTAAGTGGCAAAAAATTTAGAAAAATAAGAGTTAGGCAACTTCACGTAAAAAATTGAATAAGTTATCTATATTATTTCAAAAATATGTAAGAATAAGATCTGTAGAAAATTGAATGTAGTTTATAAATGACTAGGTTTGTTTAAAAGAAAAAAAAATCTATTTGGTGAAAATTTGAAATTTCAATGCAGTGGTACTTAAATTTCAGGGAAAAAATAAGTACGTATCTATCTGACCACCCTAACCACAAGTAAATGATAATTATTTTTATAAGATTTTATATATAAGTAGAGAACTCATGCCCATGTGATGCATACTTTTTGTAATTTTTTCCAAGTAATTAATTAAGAATTTTTTATTATAATTTTTTAAAAACATAAAAACTCGTATGTCTGACCACCTTAACTTGGTCAAAACTTCATGAAATTCATTTTTTTTTTAATACTATAGTATGTGAAGCATAGAATGTGACACATATTTTGGATTCAAAAAATGTGATACTATGTGAAAGCTATAGATATTTTTCAATCAGTCTATCAATTAGGACTTTAGTCATAATTTGAATAGACAATGAATAATAATTACTTATTAAATTCAAAGTAAATCATAGTTTATATCAGTGGAAAGTTAAGAATCTCCTTTAAAAACCCTTTTCGTTTCATCAATTTTGGGTAAAAAAATAGTCATTGGCCACATACCCATCATATTGCCACTTTTTGGCCCATCATGATCCTGCACATACCCCATGCAAATTTCTTATTCGGATGGTAATCATCATGAATTCACCTTTCTTTCCCTTTTTAGCTACTCATCATCATAGGTAGATCAAGAGAAATGTCTCAGTCAAGTTCACCCCTCTACAAGATTATACCTGCAAGCAACATGTGCAACTATTAGGCCATTCAAAACTACAAAGATTAATAAGAGGGTTATTGTAGATCATTCACTCATAATTCGATAATGGGGAAGCATTATAAATTACAATAATTCGAGCCTCAAACCACCCTCTTTTGATTCTAATTGGTCCATTCAAATTATTGCATGTACACATGAGGCCTTCTAAGTTTCATGATCATCTCCCCTTTTAATCCCACATTAATGGAAGGTTCATTTTCCCAAATATTGCAATTGTTAATCCTTATTTACCCCTCAAACTTTAATGTGCATAGGTTAATGACTTCAAAGATCTCCACAATTTGGGATTGTTGATGATCGCTTAATGGAGCTCATAATATTGGCACATCTTACCGAGAAGGCCTTGTTCCATCAATTTCTGAATCTTGTGATATTGAACCCATACTCCCAGCCATTACACCCTCTTCTTGTCTTCACCTCCTAAATAGCAATCTCAAGTGACCTACGAATAATATTTCAAATTACAAGTCATCCATCTTCCAAATCAATTTCACTTTGCTGGTCATAAGGTGTGGGAGGAAGAAAAGTGAATGTCGTTGTGAATAGTTTAAATGATAGAAGCTTCAACAAAGAAAACACCTGCAACGCAAAGTGGCAAGAGGGACGGTAGGTTCTGCATGACAGAAGGTTGTCCAAAGGAAACATCATAGCGACAATAGAGAGAAATATGGATTCTAAAAATTTGAACACATGGGGAAATGGTCACTATTTTGAAAACAATGAAGTAATCACAACAGTCCGCCCATACACATCTGCATGAAGGTGATTATGAAATATTGCAAGATAGCTCGAGGGGCTGATATTTTACATGAGCAATGGTCCCCCCCTTTTCCTCAACCATTTAATCTTTGTTTTTTGAGATTTAAGAATCTTCTTTTGTTCTCATTTGAGTGCCCACCTATGCTTTATAGATCATCACCTTTTTATTGTCTACATGTTCCCTAAATCTGGTGGTGCTATGATCAAAATCTAACTCTATGACTCCTCTCCATGTGACTCTTGTTCATTTGAGCATATCACAAGCCTGCTTTCATGGTAAGAACATTGCCACTTTTTGTTATCCTAACTGAGTTGCATGTTCACCACTATTATTTGACCATTTTATGCTTCTCTCCCTCTTACTTTGTATTTCATCCTCATACTCATGCAGGTGCACAGCCGTATGATTATGAATAATGCACTCATGAAAAGAAGTTCTTCAAGCTCATTACACCAAGGTGCTACTAGTGGAAACATGAGAAAGTTGTTGCCTAGATGGAAAAATGGGCCACGAAGCCCACAAAGGAAAATTTTGTGGGGCTAGGTATGTGGACGACAACCCTGGACAAGTGATAAAAATTTGGAAAAATACACACGTTGTTCCACCTTGTGATGCCCACATTGGCTTCACCTCCTTACCATCGTAAGTATCGCAGCCTTTGAAGAATGTGATCCATGATGAAAAAACTATTTTAGATGCACATACTCCATGATATTTCTATGTTCCCTTGCAGCATGCCTTATAATTTGTAGCCACTCTTTATCTAATCCCATCACCAGGTTGATTTGACTTAGCATTAATTGTTCATGGGTCTCATGGCTTTTAACTATAATGCCTCTTCGTGGATAAACCATTTTGGGTAGTGATATTGTGTGTCACACCTTCTTAGCTCTTTCAATAGCTTTTTGCGGGCTCATGGTTTCTCGAATGGTAGATTTCACTTTCTTTTGAATGTGAAATCTGATGGAAGTACCAAATTCACCAAGCCCAGTCCTTTTGTAAACCCACCCTTTTCTTTAATTTGATTGGTGTTACCATCTAAGAGAAAGATAGCTTATAGTTATCCTTGTTATGAGCTATATAGAGCATCAGACATTTCAAGCTTCGAGTTTCTTAAATTACAAGCCCTAATCTGATCATTCACTACCTATCATTCTTCTATGAATTTTGATCAACTAAGGTGCATCCCTTGTGAACATTTCTCTAAATGTACATGTCATGATTGTAGGAGAAATTGAAGTGAGAACTCCTCTAGTTGTATTTTTATCAAAAGGAATCCTTAACTGCTCTCAGCCTGCATTGAATGCTCTCATAGAGAATTCAACGTAGAAGGTACCCATTATTGCACCTATAAGACTCAGGGTAGCAATGTAAGATCCAATAATCTTCTTCTATTGATGCCCGATGCTTCCATGCTAGCAAAAATTTCCAACAATGTTGTTGGTACATATTCACCTTCTGGAGGTGATGGCTCTGGCTAAACCCACAATCATGACTTTATAACAAATGTTATCATCAGCCCTTTCCTCTCCATTTTCTAATAATTAATCTGATATCCCCTTAAGATGGTGTGGGTTTCCTTAGCATCATCAACCTCCATGAAATCACCACTTCAAAAGGTTGAAAAATTTGGTGATAGTGATTTTCCTTGTTGATCAATATTTAGCACAGATGGGTCCTATCACCTCTTTCATGTTGCATTACTTAGTCAACCATGAGTAGAATATCCAAACACAAATCCATTGTAGTTGCAAGCCATCACCAATGTGTTGCAGCAAAGAAAACCACTTTGGACATGGAGTAGAGTAGGAGGAGACATCCATGAATCATGCAGTGTCTACAAGTAGAGTCTCTGCCAAGGAGACTATGGGTGGAAGAATGCAGATTGTTGTAACATGAAAGTCATGGTGGTGGTAGCATTTGAAAAATAGAATTCCACACATGAAGCTCCGATGGGCTTGAGATGAAATCACTTTCTACTAACGCCATCGACTGTTAATTTATCCCAAGATTATATTCAATAAATGTTGGATGACTTTTCAGTAGTGGCCCCATGCATGGAAGCTTTGTTTGTGAATGCTACTTCAAGGATGTGGGTGATAGTGTGTGGGACGATGCTTAAGAAATGTCATTGTCACCCCAACAGAGATGGATGGCATTGTTGAGATTAGGACCCACAGCATAAGAAGTTGCTTTAAAGGATGCATGGCCAAAGGAGTTGCGAGATCCAAACATGGGAATTCCATGGAGGGAGGCATGTAGAGGGACTTCTCACAAGGGTTGTGGATAATAGACAATAGCCTCCATCACACTGAAGCCTTCACAACAGCCTCAACAACTAAATTTTCCAACTCTATAGAGGGTGTCAATCAGAAATATTGATGCCCTTAGTAATTGTATTATGTGTTCCTTATCATACTACATTTCCCAATTGGGTAAATGGCTTACATTTCTTCTTCGATTCACAACATGATAATGATTTCCACAACATTTTTTTATTGTGCAATTTGATTTGTGATGTTTACGAGATCACCTTGATGGTCTCCATGATTCTCATTTTTCCATTGCCATGGTGCTTATCGTTCCAAACAACATACAATCCCATCACTCCATGGTTATTATTTCCCTTTTAAATATGTGAAGAGTATATGTTGCTTCAAATTACTGTCACCCTAGTTCCCCTTGGGATTTATTTGTTTATTCATGTTTTATAGGCACCGTGAATTGAAGCAGCACCCTTTACGCAAGCCTTGCAGAGGCCTCAAACGTGAATTCTAAGGGGCAGAGGCAATGATGCAGAGCACCAAGAAAAGAATGCCACTGCAGGAGTGATAACACTGATGGATGAGGCATAGTGCCCATTGAGGGAGTGACATAAAGAAAATAGAGGTCTGCATGGCAGATTCCACATGGATGATGTCCATTTGTGGGAGACGTCAAGCCTGGATGTAGTGGTTGGATGGTATGTGGAATCCACAAGCCTTCTTTCACGTGGCTTGTAGCCTACGGGAGTTGTTTGAGGAACGCCACCAAGAAAATGGTGATAAACAAAAAGAAACCCACAATGTAGGTTCTACATAGATGGAGGTTGTTTCATCAAATATTTAAATATCATCGTTTGTAAGGTAAAGTTTAGGGTGTAGTGCCATTTTAAAGGAATTGTCTCGAATCCTCATGAACCCAATTTAGTTCCCTCATTTGCAGGTCAATCATGAGTTCATATTTAGGAGCTATGCAACATCTCTAACATCTTCCCACAGAAAAAGAAACAAATGAAAATTCTATGCGGGTAAACGATGGAAGAGGGTGGAGTGTTGTTAAGTGATTAATTTTCTACTATGGTAATGGTGATGAAACGAAGACAGAAATAGCTAGACCAAGTGCAGATTCTTCCACATGGGAAAAAGTCAGGAGATGGTCATCACTTGAGTGGGGGAATGGGAATGGTGACCCACATAAGGTGACCCATGACTGCGGGTCAGCAAAACATAAAGGACATAGCAGTGAACATGGGTGTGGGGTCCGCACGTCAGCTGAAAGCTACGACTCAACTGTAGGAAAATGGTGGAGCACAGAGGTGAATGGAAAAGGAAAACATATGAATGTGGGTCTGCAAAGGTCCACAAATGTTGGGTGAAAAGAAAAAGTGGAAAACCATAGGACCCAGCCTACAAAGGCAAATGACTTAAAGAAACTTATGTTGATGAACCTGTCCAAGGGAAATTTGATTGTTTCCAGGCTTAGAGAAAACTTATGCTAGGAAATGGGGGCACACAATGCCAAATGAGAGCAAAGCAGCCTATCGAGAGTGAAAATGACCCATTAGGAGTGAAAAGAGGGGGTCCTTGGCTTTGGTGAGGTGGGGTGTGCAAAACATGCATAATAAATGGTGACTCACTGGGGAAATGCTCCAAAGAATTTTGGTGAAAAATTGGAATCGTGAACACAGAATCTCTAGTTTTGATCCTTATATTAAGGGAAAAAAACTAAACACTTGACCAAAGGATCAAAATCACTAGTTAACCCAACCTTCAATATACTGAAAAAATCCAAGTGTGTGCAAATGGGTTAATTCCCATCTATAGGTTGCTATAGGAACCCACGCTCCATCAAGTTAAGCTATGTAGTTTATTCTAACACTAGAAGCATCTCAGACAATGCCTCACTGCCAGTTAGGTGTCCATAGCCCCAATGATGTTGTTGCCATGATTATCCTGAACATTGCTCTACTGCTAACCAGGCATCCATAGCCCCGGTAGAGTTTCTTGGATCCCCCTAAAAATTCAATTTTCTTTCTTTGGAGTTTCAACATTTTCCTTCTTTACCTTTTGTTTCTTTTGAATTTTCTCTTTTAGTTATTTTCATTTCAACCCACAAGTAGTAAAGCTCATGCTCAGGGCTAAGGATCATAGTGGCACTAAAGTAGAATTTTATATTTTTTCACTTAACTCGCAAAGGACCTACAACAACCTCCAGATTATTTAAATATGTAAAAGATATAATATTTTAGAATACATTGGAGTTGGACTAAACCAATGACTTATCCTCTTCGAGACAAACATCTGGGTTACTTGACCCTAATAGAAGACCCTCACCATCCACTCTGAAAACTTGATTAGAGTTAGATGAAGAAATAGATGGAAAAAACCTAGGAAATTAGGTATGGTTTTTGTGCACATAGATGTGCCCAGCTAAAAGCAGAGGGACCTCGAGCAAAGTAGTAGCAAAGTGGAAGCAAAACAGAAGTAAACAGAAACAAATGGAAGCAAACGGAAAGCAAACACCTAAACTAGCCAAAGTAGGAAAGTGAAAGAAAACAACAAAGAAACCACCCTAAGGAAAACTAACCTACAACAAACCAACCAAACCTAATGACAAAAAGAAAGAGGGACTATATACATGCACCCGAGGTATGTAGATAAAACCTACACTATGCAAAATCAGCTATGTACAAAGATATTTACAAAGTACTATGTTTAGGTAAGGAAAATTGGTGTTTACTCCCATTGTATTTTGTAATGCATGCACAAGTAGATGAGAAATAGTTATAGTTCCTAACCATGTAGATTTATCCATGTATTGAGAAAAATTAAGTTCAATGTAATAGCATTCAAATTCAATCACACATTCAGGAAAAATAAACATTTGAGGCAACTCATTAAAGCCATGGTTGATCCATAAACACATTAGCTTCCCTTCATTCCCTTAATAAAATGATAAACACAACTATAATCATTCACAAGAGTAAGGAAAGATAGAACCTAGATATTGCCATGTGATGGTGGCACCATCTAACAGTCAAGAGCAAGCACAACATTGTCGATTGTGACGTTGGAAACCTCAGGTAGTGGCACAGGGTTGTGTAACATTTCTGATCTTAGGCTTGCAAATGGTTGGGAGGACAAGGCAATGAGCACCCCTTCCAACCTTTGTATGGGATCTGCAACCCCTATCGGCTATTCCTCAAGGAGAAACACTTCATCTTCTTGTTCTTCCACAATCCCATCCTCTACTTGATTACCATCTTCAAGAGGCAGCATGCCATCCCATCTCCTTCCCCAAGTGTTGACCTTATTTTTATGATGTTCAATTTCATGGGACAATAACATGCATGAATTTTCCCTATTGTAGCTCCATGAATGTGATGAAGGATTAGTAATGGTCATGGTGGAAGGACCCAAAGTTGCACCTTTTAGTTGGTAATGTATACCATACTTTTTGGAAGTCATCAAAACACCTCCACCTTTGTCTTCTTCTCTTTTCATTTCATGTATCTCCTCATGACATTCACCTGTTTCCTCTTGTTCACTGTCATTGTAGATGGAGAAGGAATTCCTCTCCCAATTTGAAGATTATGATGCTTCATCATTCAAAGGTTTAGGTAGTATATCCTCATCACTAGCTTCTTCTGAAAAGTACTCTTCTTTGGTGTTGGCATACCTCCAGAGTATAGGGCATGTGCAGGATCATCATGGAGAAAATAGGCCCTTAAGTGGCAAAAAATTGGAAAAAATTAGAGTTAGGCAATTTGACGTAAAAATTTGAATAGGTTATCAATATTATTTCAAAAATATGTAAGAATAGAATCTTTAGCAAATTGAATTTAGTTTCTAAACTACTAGGTTTTTTTTTTTTTTTTTAATCTATTTACTGAGAATTTGAAATTTCAATGTAGTGATACTTAAATTTCAGGGAAAAAATAAGAAGTAGGTGTTTATTTGAGCACCCTAACCACAATAAAATGATAATTATTTTTTATAAGATTTTAAATATAAGTAGAGGATGCATGCCCCAATCTGATGCATATTTTTTTGTAATTTTTTTCCAAGAAAATAATTAATTATGATTTTTTTATTACAACTTTTTTTAAAATATAAAAAGTCATATGTGTGACCACCTTAACTTGGTCAAAACTTCATTATCAATTCATTTTTTCTTTTTTAATCATATAGTATGTGAAGCATATAATGTGATGCATGTTTTGGATTCAAAAAATGTGATACCATTTGAAAGCTATAGATGTTTTTCAATCAGCCTATCAATCAGGACTTTAGTTGTAATTTGAATAGAAAATGAATAATAATTAATTATTAAATTCAAAGTAAAGCATAATTTATATCAGTGGAAAGTTGAGAATCCCCTTTAAAAACCATTTTCGTTTCATCAATTTGGGGTAAAAAAATAGTCATCGGCCACATACCCATCATATTGCCACTTTCTGGCCCATCATGATCCTGCACATACCCTATAGCTCCCAATGGAAAAAAGTAATCAATGGAGGAACCTCGTCAAGGGGGGAAAGATTTACTATGTGATTTCCCTGCAAGGACTCCCCATAAAACCTATCATCCATGGCGTATAGATGCTCTTCAACAAGAAAAGTCTCTTAATGTCTGATGGTCAACATTCCAATGTATTTTGCTTCATCATTTGGAGGCTCAGGACTATGTTTTTCTTCTTCGATTGCTACCCCAACAACTTGTTGAGGATTACTTCCAATAATTTGTCACTTGGTTCCTATTCTTGGTCCTCGAGTTTAATCCTTGAAGCAGCTATAGGAGGCGATGTACTTGGCTGCCCCACATGTTCTTTGACTTGTCCAATGGCCTCTTGGCATTGTTGACAGGTAAAATATAAATGTGGAAAGTCATGGAGTCTACACCATCCTAATAACAACAACACTTCCAAACCCACTTGATATCTCTACTTGGACCAATCCCTTGCTAGCCTTGACACTAGCTCATTGTATCTTTCCGATGTCAGGTCCTCATCATCACTTGAGGAGGAAGTTTGATATTGGAGAGCTACAACCTATGGTTGTTCCCACTCCTCGAAACCTTCCTTTTAAGATGCTAGATCTTTGTCACTCATGAAGGAGAGATATCCTAATCTTATTTCACTTATACATTCATCATTATTTTTTGTTTCCCCAAGGCTTTTGACCTGTTCTTCTTTTTGGTTTTCAGCGTCTTCATTAGTTGTCATAGCATGTGATGTTGTAAACTCTATCAATTCTTCTTCAACTTCCATTGGTTTCTTTTCTTGAGTAGAGGGCTTCCCTTTTCTTGTGCGGAGAAGGTTCTTTGATTCCTTTACAAGTGAATTTTCATCAAAGCTTCTTGTCCCAAGGGAATCAGCTCCTTCCTCTTGATTTTCAGCCTTTACATCTACTGCCTCAACACCTTGTGCCAAATTTCTCTATTCAACTTGAATGTGCTATCCTCCAGATGTTGACAACTCTCCTACCTCATGGGATGTCTCATTTTCATTGTAAGTTGTTTGTTCTGATTTTCCTAAACAACCCTTGACTTGAGTGATGGTGTTTGCACAAGATGAACACGTTAATTCAGAGTGGGATAGATTATGGAATCTACACCAACTAGACATTAGGACCTCTTCCAATCTTAGTCCATCCTTGTTGGTCAAGTGTTCTTGGATCAGATCTTTGAATTCCTTAGCTACCATGTGAGAAAGTTCCTCTTCTGAATCTGTCTGAACCAATGGTTGATATATTTCCCAAAAGGGAATTTCTCCTTGCAAGACTCTTTCAACTTTTTGAGGAAAGTTGGGCATCCCAATTCTTTGTCTCTATGAGTTCCATGGATCCTACACTTATCTGTCAATGCAAACTACTACAATGGTCTTCTCAATCTTCTATTCAAATCTACATGTAGTTGATTAATGCTAATTTGCAAATGCTACTCCATTTCAACTCATCTCTTGTTTTCCTTGACAATTCTCTAATTTTAAATTTCCAAGATATATTGAGATCTCCCTATCTCAAATGTTTACTTGAATGTTCTTTTCAACTTCCACCTTTCAGCTTTGCAACCTCAAGCTTACCTGACCCTCCTTCTAGCACCAATTCTATTGATGGTTTTTTTTGCACTTTTCAACATAGGCAATGCATAAGTCCTCCACCTCTCTTGACAGGCAATCTCCAACAACAAGTTATTGAAAATTACCCCAAGGTCTCTTGGGTGTCAGGTCATGACAATGCTTGCAATATCTCAGTTGTTTTATGTATTTTGTTGGTAATGATAGGGTCAGCATTTATGGTTTACAAAGCATGGGAAGTTGTGTCTACAAATGGAGTTTCAAAGTGTTGGAAGTCATGAGATCTAAGTTATGGGAAGTTGGGTCTACAAATGGAGTTTTGTCTCTTAAATAGCAATCGCAAGTGACCTATGAATAATATTTTCAATTACAAGACATCTATGTTAGAACTCAATTGCACTTGGTTGGTCATAAGGTGCAGGAGGAAAAATATTGAATGCCATTATGAACGGTTTAAATGGCGATGGCATCGATAAAGCAAACACCCATAGGGAAAAGCCGTGAGAGGGAAATTAGGTTCCACATGATAGAAGGTTGTCCAAACAAAACATTAAAGTGACAACAGAGAGAAGTATGGATTCCACAAATGTGAATTCCTAGGGAGATGGTCATTGTTTTGAAAATAGTGAAGTAATTATGGTTCCCATACATGTTCGCATGGAGGTTATTATGAAATATTGAAAGACAACTCGTAGGGCTAATCTTTTAGATGAGCAATGGTCCCCCCTTTTTCTCAACCATTTAATATTCATTTTGTGAGATTTAAGAATCTTCTCTTGTTCTCATTTGAGTTCCCACCTATGCTTTATAGATCATCACCTTATTATTGTCTACATGTTACCTCAATCTAGTGGTGCTATGATCAAAATCTAACTCTATGACTCCTCTCCACATGACTCTTGTTCACTTGAGCATATCACAAGCCTACTTTCATAGTAAGAACACTGCCACTCTATGGCATCCTAATTGAGTTGCATGTTCATCACTATTATTTGAAAATTTTATGCTTCTCTCCCTCTTAGTTTGTATTCCATCATCATACTCATGTAGGTGCACAACCGTCTGATTATGAATAACGTAGTCATGAACATAAGTTTTTCGAGCTCACTATGCCAAGGCGCTACTATAAAAAACATGAGAAAGTTGTTTCCTATATGAAAAAATGGGCCACAGAGCCCATATAGGAAAATTTTGTGGGCCTGAGTATGCAGATGATGACCCTAGAGAAGCTATGAAAAAAGGGTGCAATACACACGAAGTTCTGCCTTGTGATGTGTGGCTGGGTGTTGTAGCACTTTCTCAACATAGTTAATGCATAGGTGCATCACCTCTCTTGAAAGGTAGAAATTCACAAGCAAGTTACCAATTACTACCTGAAGGTCTCTCGGGTGTCAATCCATCACAATTCTTGGAATACCTCAGTTGATGTTCGATGTGATTTTGTTGGTAATCACAAGGAAGACTTACATATTTGGCTAGATATGAGATGAATCATGAAATGGAGTTTCTAAAATGGAAGTTAGAGTGCATTTTTCTGTAGGTTCGAACAACAACCATAAACTCTTGTTTTACCTTAAGATTTGGCTTTACAATGTGCAATGAACCTTAGCATAGGTTACTTATTAAAAAAAAGGGGGCCAAGGAAGAGAAAAGGTTCCTGGATCTGAAACTAACTATGAATAGTGATCATGGAGGGTTCTACTATGGACAACTTCCTTCAAACAAAGATTTACTTAACCATATTAACTTGATGTACAATATCATAAAACTTGTGCGAGCTTCTAAGGATTGTAAATATTCTACCATTCATTCACCCTAAACATGCATGAACAAAAGATAAAGTTTGGAGCAGCTTTCAATTTAATTCCAAACTAACTTTACACAACTATCTAGTAGCAATAAACAACAAGTATGGACAAGAAAGGAATCAACACAACAGAAATCTACACAACCATTGAAGAACATTGCTAAATCTATCTAAGTAATCTAAAATCAACTGAAACAACAAAGTAAATCTAACTAAGTCAACTAACTATGGGAGATGAACCATGTAACATGCCAAGAAACTCAAGAATCAACCAAAGCCAATGAATTTCTATTAAAAAATTTGCAGCATGTCTCTACAACAACTCAAATCTCTCTCGAAAATGAGAGGATACCCCCTACTTATAATGTTCAAAAATCACAATGAATGGCCAAAATTGATTTGGATTGTGTGGCCAAGATTCACTGCAAACTAGGGTTTCACCTACACACAAATATATTACAATTTAAAATACATTTCTTGTCTTTTTCCCTATTTTGTCCTCTAGTGGCAGCACTATAGTATTTTGGACTTTCTAACTAATTTCCTATGCTACAACGATTCTGTGAGGAGCTTATCACTGATGATTGTATTTCCCTCCTACTTCTTCAGAGTGACATACTCTATAAATTTGATAATTAGTGGTGAGCCCAAAATATGCTCATAATTTGGATATCATGGTGTACTTTTACTACCCTCACTTTTTTTGTTCATGGTTGTTTAAATATTTTGAAAATTTTTATTGGGGGATATCATGTAGCAATACACTTTCATGTTCCTACAGCCTATCATGTTGACATGTCTATATTTATTACCCTGTTTGACTCCCCAAATGACTGGTATAACACATGTAGTTTTTGAATGATGAAATAGATTTAAATATGTGATTAATGAATGTATATTGTGTATGTGCCATGTGTCTTTTCTTTTGCATCTATTACCTTGTGTTTCATGGGTTGTTGAAGAAAGTATGATCGAGTTAAGCATATTTGATCTCAGCCTTGCAGTAAAGTCCATTTCCTACACAACTTTGAGGAAGCTCTGGCGAAGACTCTTTGACCAAAACTATTGGGAAGGATTTTAAATATCGGTTAATCTGGAAAGAGTGGAGTGCTAGATTCTCTCTGGATCGGGTTGAATGGATAAACTCATTTATGAAGTTTGCTCCTCAATTTCAGGATACATTTTACATCCACGTCTTTCTCTGTTAGGGTTAGTTAGTTAGTTGTTTTCCTGATTTAAATAAGTGTTCCTCCTACGCGGGTGAGCAAGCATAGTGAGATAGAAAGGATATCATGTAAAAGTTAGTATGACAATAAAAGAAGAGTCTGTATGACAAGAGATAGAGTTTTTTGTTAGTTTTCATATGAACAGAACAATGTATACCATTATGAGTTTATGAATAAAATTTGATAAAGTTCTGAGTTCAGTACTTGTGTAATTAGTTGATGCTTGCTAAGGGGGCCCATTTAGTAAGCATATGTAGTTAGTTAGTTAGCTGTTCATTTTATGTTGATCATAAGTTAGATTTCATCTTTGAATTTTCTATGCAAACTCAATCTTATATTGTTCCTGCTGCATCAGGAATCCATCCCTGTGTCTGTTCCTACAGCATAAGGCCAGTTCATAGTTTGTTTCTCACTCGTAGCTATTATGATTTCTGCTTTGGTTAAATTATGGTTGATTTTAGAGAAAATTGCATTACCTTCTTGTCATGTAGGTAGAATTCTTTCCAAGTATTTGTTTCTGTTAAGTTGTGACTGAAACTATTTCTTAGTGTATATATAGTGCCGCTCCATTTCAAGTATACATTCCCTAGTTTGACAAGTAAATAAACGACCATGAAAAGATATTAGTCACCTGCTAGAGTTTCCAATTCCCAGGATAGGTTTTTCCGTGATTTTCATATCCTTTTGTAGGCATGACCATTTTTGGCACCGTTGTTGGCGATGGTGTCAAGCTAAGAACTTGTCAGAAGTCATTTTTTTTAGCAGTAGTTTAGTTTGTTAGTCAAGAATTTTCAAAATCCTTCAAATCACCATTCATTCTATTGCATGCATAGAAGAAGAGACACACTGGGAAGGTTCCTCCCTGAAAACTTGTTTGTTGAATTGTCATTTGACCCAGCTGACGAAGAACCTGAGGAAAATCCATTTGCTCTTATACTACAACAAGCAAATATGGCACAAAATCCACCTAATCCACCTCTTGCTTTTGAGTTTCCCATTGTTGCCCAGCAAGATACTGATAACCTTAAAAATATTTCTTCTTCATTACTTCCCAAGTTCTATGGCCTAGTTACGGAGGACCCAAAAACATTCTTTTTTGAGTTTGATATCCTTTGTCACAGCTATCATTACACTTCAGATGCTCACAGGCTGAATTTGTTTCCTTCCACCTTGAAGGAAGGAGCCCTTAGATGGTTCATGAGTTTGGGAAGAGGTGTTGTTGATAGTTTGGTTAGCCATGCAAACAAAATTCCTTGAGAAATATAAGGAATATTGTAAGAGTGGTAGTAAGAGAGACGATATATTTAGAATTCAACAAAAGGAGGATGAAATCCTGGAAGACTATATCTCAAGATTCTTGTTTTCCTTGAAAATGAATTCAAATCATACTCTCAATGAAGAATATCAAAAACTACTTTTTCTAAGGGGAATCAGTGATACCTGTATAGATGCCCTGGACCTGATGGGAGAGGTGATATAACCCAACTTCCTTGGGATGATATCAAGAAAATATATCTTAACTACTCTCGAGCAATTGTTAAGAAAGTTAGAGGTCATCAAGCCATAGTGGGAAAGTCCTCTACTAATGGAGTTTCATGGATGGAGATCACAAATTTGTTGTTAGATTTCAAGCAGGATATCATAAACAACATGGCTACACAGTTGGATACCATGCAAGCTCGCAAGAAACATGAGGAAGTTGAGGCAATCCTGGCTGAGTTCTGTCCACATTGTAGATAGAAGAAACGTGACTGCAGATGCAAGATGGTGGCCAACATGGAGGCTAAATAGTTACCTACTAATTTTAAGATGATAGAAGGTGATGATGACCAAGTCTTCTTTGTTGCACAAAGGATACCATGGGCTCCAAGACAAGGTATGCCTCAAGATCCTTTAACTTTTGGTAATCCTTATTCTAATTACAATAACCAGTGGCAACCTACATATGGCCCGTCACAACCTTGGAATATTGCTCAACCTCACTGGCCTAACTATCAGAGCCCTCAATGGCAACCCCCTCAAGGAGGTTGGCAGTAGCCACAAGGACAATGGACTCCACCTCCAGGTAATTGGCAATAGAACCCTCAATGGAGAGGTTCTCAGCAATGGCAGAACCAACCTCTTGGATTCCTGCTGTCTCAAAAACCACAACCTTCGGCCCTTATGCCTCCTCCTGCAGCACCTGCAGCAAATACTGGCCCTCCAAAACAAATGCCTATGCCTACTCAACCATTGTCAAATCCTAATAATAAGGAGCAGCAACAACAGCAACCTATGTATTCTACAAAATCCAACCAATATCCAGCTTATACCCTAAATATCAATGATATCCATCTCAGGTCTGGAACCACTCTCCCTGCTCTGCAGCCACCTATAATTACAGAGATTCCAGACTCTGTCGCTAAACAACCTACTGATCATGTAGAAGATATACCTGTATCAGCTACTACCTCTAAGGAACCTATCCTGCAGTCGTAGGCTACACCACCTTTTCCTCGGAGATTACAAATTACTACACCCAAGACCATTGAAGAGCCTACCTTTGATATTTCAAATCAGTTAAAGAATGTACAAGTTCAAATTCATCTTTTTCAAGCTATTAAAGATGTTCCAATTTATGGAAAAGCTATTAAAGAGGCATATTTAAAGAAACAAAGAAGAAAGAAAAAGGATTCCCAAACTATCCATGTTCTAGGACGGTTAGCCGATATTATGTTGGGGAAGGTTGTCATTCCAAAATATACTGATCCTGGAAGTCCTGTAGTAAAAATAAATATCAATGGTCAAGTAGTAAGAAATGTTTTGGTTGACCTTGGTGCAGCCATTAATGTGATGACCAAGCACACTATGGAGTGTTTGAATATCCCAAACATTCGGTCTACACCAACTGTCATGCAGCTTGCTGATAGTTCCACGGTTACACCTGATGGAGTGATAGAAGATGTCATTGTGTCCCTTGAATCTTGGGAATACCCTGCTGATTTCACCATATTGTCCACTAAGGCAACCTTAGGAGGATATCCTATTATCCTAGGTAGACCCTGGTTAGCAACAGTTGATGCCCTTATAGGATGTCATTCAGGAGACATGACAATTTCTGATGGTCAGTCAAGAAAGAAATTGGTTTTATACCCACCTGCACAACCTTTGCCAGATTTGTCTCAACCAATTTGGCCAGATCTAGGAGAGGAAACTAAAGAATTCAATTCATTATCTCAGTTAATGATGCTACAAACTGATCCATTTTCTCAGCTTCAAAGTGAACATAACTTGCTTCTACACATTTTACAGTTTAGTTCTGGTTTGAATATTCCATCTGTTTTGGACAGCCATTCTCAACAATGTTTCCTGCATCAACTGGACCCTGAGAGCCATCATTATTTGCTATTATGTGATATACCGGCACCACCTTTATCAGCAACCTCAATAAATGATCTCACCAAGTAGGTAGAAGTATCTCCAGGCCGCTGTCTGCATATTAATAATAAATTGCCTCTGTCTCAACAAACTTCCCTAGCCACAATGCTACAAGCTCACCACAGAGCTTTTGCCTGGGACTATGGGGATATGAAGGGTTTAGACCCAAAACTCTGTACACATCACATATATATTAACAGTGACTTTAGACCTATTAGGCAGCCTCAAAGAAGAATTAATCCAGCCTTGAGAGAAATTGTTAAAACAGAATTGCAAAAAATGTTAACAACTAGTTTTATCTACCCAATATCCAATAGTTAGTGGGTTTCCCCATTGGTCATTGTTCCTAAGAAAGGAGGAAAATGGAGAGTATGTGTATATTACAGAGAGTTCAACTTGGCAACAAAGAAAGATTAATTTCGTCTTCCATTCATTGATCAAGTTCTAGATAATTTAGCTGGGAAAAAGTACTTATCATTCTTAGATGGCTTCAGTGGGTACAATCAAATCAAGATTGCTCCTAAGGATCAAGAAAATACTACTTTTACATGCCCTTGGGGAATTTTTGCCTATTCAATTTTGTCTTTTGGTCTCTATAATGCTCTTGCAACTTTCTAGAGGGCAGTCATAAGTATCTTCTCAGACATCTCATATGATTGCATGGAAACATACATGGATGACTTTACTGTTTATGGTACAAAATTTGAGGAAGCTCAAGCCAACTTGAAGAGAGTACTACAGAGATGTGAAGATCACAACCTATCGCTGAATAGTCAAAAGTGCTTCATGATGATGCAAGAGGGAATAGTCCTTGGTCACCATATTTCTACTGCAGGAATTTAGGTTGATCTTGCTAAGATTGAGGTCATCTCTAAGCTACCCTCTCCTGCTAAGCAGAAAGAGGTACGGAGCTTTCTAGGCTATGCTAGATGATATAGAAGATTCATCAAGGACTTTAGCCAAATAGCAGGCCCCTTATATAGTCTACTGAATAAAGATGCAATTTTTTCTTAGACAGAGGAATGTGAAAAAAAAAATCTTGACTTGAAAGTCGCCCTTACATAGGCACCTATTCTGAAAGGACCTGATTGGTCACTTCTATTTAATATTCATACTGATGCATCAGATTATGCAATTGGATCAATGTTAGGGAAGAAGGATGGTTCAACAGAACATGCACTCTACTACATAAGCAAAAATCTGCAAGGGGCTGAATTAAACTACAATGTTACAGAAAAAGAAATGTTGGAAATCATCTACACCCTTAATAAATTTAGGCATTACATCACCGGTTATCAAATATTTTTCCATACTGATCATGCAGCAATCTGGTATCTCATGAACAAAGCCTCAATATCTGGGAGACTAGCAAGATGGTTACTGTTGATGCAGAAATTTGACATTACAATTGTGGACAAGCCAAGTAAAGCCAATGCGGTTGCTTATTTCCTTTCTAGAATTCAAAGGCAAGATGACTCTGTGCTTATTGAAGATTTCTTTCCTGATGAGCACATGTTTGCAATCAAGGTTATTCACCCATGGTATGCTGATATAGCAAATTATCTGGTCACAGGAAGAACTCCTCCTCAATTCTCCCATAAGGAAAAGAGATTATTGGTAGAGAAAAGCTTTAAATTTTCTTGGATTGCAGATTGCATGTTTTATACAGGGCCAAATCAAGTTATGAGGAGATGTGTACAAGAGGAGGACACTCATGATATACTGCATGCAAGCCATGATGAGCTGTGTGGTGGACATTTTGCTGCCAAAAGGATAGCAATGAAAATTTTAAATACTGGCTACTATTGGCCAACTTTGTATAGAGATGCAGCCAAATATACTAGGAGATGTGACAGATTCCAATGGATGGGAAGACCAACTCGATCTGATGAAATGCCTCTATTTCCACAAGTTGTAGTTACACCCTTCAACAAATGGGGACTGGATTTTGTAGGACCAATTGATCCACCTTCCAATGGTAAGTCCTACATCCTTGTATGCACGGATTATGTCACAAAATGGGCAGAGGCTAAACCTATGAAACATGCTAGGGATAATAAAGTGGTTGAATTCCTCAATGAGAAAATATTTACTAAGTTTGGTGTCCCTAGGGAAATAGTGACAGATCAAGGAGCACAATTTACTTCTACACTTATCACAGCTTTAGTCAATGAATACAATATACGGCACAGAAAATCAACTCCTTATCACCCCCAGGCCAATGGCTAGGTTGAGGTCACCAATAGGGACATAGAGGCCATTTTGACTAAAACTATAGATTTGCATAGGAAGGACTGGGCCACAAGGTTACCATAAGCTATATGGGCCTACCGTACTACCTAGAAGACTGCTACATGATATACACCTTTTGAAATGGTGTATGGTAAAACAACTGTGATGCCAATAGAATTTGAACATAAGACTCTAATAATAGCATTAGAGAGGGACATGGACTTAACAAATGCACAAAAGGACAGAATCATGGAGCTCAATGCTCTAGATGAGCTCCGAAAGAATGCCTTATAGCACACTAAAATAATACAAAATCAGAGAATAAGGTGGCATGATAAATACATTAAGGAAAAGAAATTCAAAATAGGAGATTGGGCTCTACTTTATGACTCACGATACAAGGATAGTCCAGAAAAATTACAAACCAGATAGTTGGGCCCATATGAAATTAAGAATGTATTTGCTAATGGTTCAGTTCAACTTGTTACAATTGATCATGTTAGATTCAAGTTGTTAGTTAATGGACACCACCTCCGGTTGTACCATAAACCAATCTCAAAAGAAGAATTCATGTAGCAGTTCATTCAGGATCCTGCCGCTAATCTTCCTGCAGCTAAAGGCTTTAGCCTTTCTCCTGCAGCTTCACCATAATTTTGTAATCAATGCTCATAATAAAGGTTTCCTTTTTAAGGAAACCCCTTTTTCTTCATTCCCACTTGTTGCCACATTTCACTTCTTTATCTTTTGTCCCATCCATCCATTCATCTCGTCCGTCCATGTCACCCATCCACCTCATTTATCCGCACCACCCTTAATTATGATCTCATTCCCAACTATCATCTCATGCCGAAGTCGTCATCTTTCTCAACACGTACAAGCATTTATTGAAAGGTACGCAATATCTTTTGTTGTTGCATCATTGATTTATTTTATTTTATTCATTTACTACTATGTCTATATCAGTCATTATTACCCAATCTCTGCCTATTCTTTAGTACATGTGTGGACACATGTCATACTCTAAGTAGGGGGCGGGATAATCCACTTTTAAAACTTGTCCTTTCGCCGCTGCCACAACTGCTCAGATAATATTTCTTTATTATTTTTTGGTACTTTCCAAATATGATCGCATATTTTTCATTGCATGTTTTTCATTGTAAATCATAATTAAAAATGCGTGTTTAAGTAGTTCATTTTTGGAAAAGAAGGGAAAAGTGATAGCGGGACAGAAAGAACCAAAACAGAAAGGAAAATTTTGGATTTTCAAAAAAGAGTTGAGTTCAGCTAGGGTAAAACTGTGAATATGGGTGATCAACTGGTAAGACATGAGCCTATAGCTCATGAGTTATTAATGCAAAATCCTCAAATAGTCCAAGCATTTAGCCTTTGTGGTTGGTTGAATTACTTTTTGAGTTTAGATTCTTTCAATGAGGAGGCTGCAGGTGAATTTTTAAGAACCCTTTCTGAAGGAGAGGCTATAGTATGGGGTCTAATAGTTGTTGTAACTGAAGAAAGAATTGTAGAGGTAACCAGGCTTCCAACCGTTGGAGAGAATTTTTCTTCGAATGTTGTCTCTGCAAGGGCATAATTTACAATACCCACTGATGGACCCTTGGAAGTCTCTAAGCAAGGATGCAAGCAAGTGTCGTTGCCTCCTCCATATCCAGAATACGTTGCTTTCATAATCAGGTATTTAACATGTGAAGGTCATTTTTCTTACCTGCATTCTTACCATTTCAAATTGTTGAGTCATATGAGGCATGGGTTAGCTGTTAATGTTCTGAACTTTTTGTTAAAATTTCTAGAATAATGTGCCCACATAACCCAATAGGGGAAGGGTAACTCTATTTTCAACCATGGCCTTATAAAACTGTTGATTGAACGCTCTTTGAGAGATGTATCACCTCTTTCCTGGCAAGAATTTGTTTCCCAAAAGAGCCTGCAACTTCCAGAACCCCCTAGGGCATTTACCCCATGGCCTCAGAAAAAGAAAGAGGAAATGGCGTCTACCAGTAGGAGAATGGGGCAAGGGTCATCTACTCCTATAGCACTTGGTTATGTAGTTCTCACACCAGAGTCCTCTTCCTGGGTGCAAACTAGGTCTGCCAGTAGGAGAGAAAAAGGAAAAACAAAGGTAGGAGAGTCATCTGGGGAGGAACAAACCCCAGAATCTGACCCTCGTTCTCAGAAAAGGCAACACTCTTCTCCTGCAGCATCTTCCCCTGTAGCAATTTCTCCTATAGCAACATCTGTTTCCATTACCAGATCACCATCATCCTCTAATAGAGCAAAACCCTCTTGGAAATTCTGAAAGAGGAAGGCTACGATTTCACCTCCAGCAGCCGCAACATTGCCAAGAAGAGTTTCCACAAGAAAACAATGTAAAGTCTCCCCTACTTCACCTCAACCTGAGGTTATTATAATTTCAGAAGAATCTGTAGATTCTGAATATGATGTTTCTCAGAATGTTTCTGAGAGTGTTGCATAGAGTTCATTTGTTATTCCTGAAGAAGAAAAAATTGAGACAAGGGAAGTTGAGCATAATGAAAGGGGGGACCAAGTCTCGATGACTTGGTTGTTGCGGCTATGCAGATTTTAGAGGAAGCACAGTCTTCTCCACTGCAGCAACATGAATTCATCCTGCAGGAAGAGGAGGAACAGACTGAACAATTGGAAGTGGCCAATGAAGCTTCATTTCCCCCAATAACTTGTCAAGCCATTGTTGTCTACAAAAAGACATTTTTGATTGAATTTTTGGAATATTTCAAAGCTACATGGAGACCGGTTACATTGCAAACCCTGAGTTTCTGCCACCTAGCGAAGACTGAAATGCAACAAAGTCTTTGCGAGGAAGAAAAGAAGAAACTGAAAAAGGAAATTGAAAGGCAGAAACAGGAAATTTAGGAGTTAAAGGAGAAAATGGATGAAATGCTAAAGGTAACTGGTCAGATTATGGAATGCAGACCACCACCCAGATTTTATGCTTTGTTTCTCAAAGAACATTTTTTGTGGTTCCAATTAATGAGAATTTCTATAAATCTAGATCCTATTATTCACACTGCTAAAGGATTCTACGATGCATACTAGGCAGCTCCTAATTGGCTAAGGAATTCTTTGTACGAATTTTATTTACATGGCTTTATAATTCAATTTGAAACAGAGTGGAATCCCCTTTTGTACATTGACGACATCCATTTGAGATCACTTATGTCTTGGGCAGCAAACAAAGCAAATTATGGCAGACAATGGGAAGCATATGAAGAAGCTGAAAAGAATGAGCCTATTCCATTGCACCCTGAGAGTTTAGAACCCCATATAATGTTGAAAACCTGGCTTACTGTGGCATATGGATTTAATAATGATACAGTTAGGATGAAAATATTTGATCTCAAAAAATAGGTATATTCAATGAGTTTCAAGAACAGACATACTCATTTTGGAAGCTATCATACTTCAGAATTAAGAAGAGGTGGGAGAGATTAACTGTTGGGTTAAGAAGGTTTGAGCCTCACAGTCCCCTGAATTTTATGGAAACTCTCAAATGATCAAGCAAATACATATAGTTGGGCCTTCAAAAGAGCTTTGAATTGTGGTTGCCCTTGACATTTAGACCTCTTGTGCTAATGTGGCCTCTTTATCCCTACCAAGCTACAAATATTAATGAAGATACAGAAGCTCGTAGGTATGAAAGGTGGCAGAGTTTCAAAGGTTTTTATTACAAATTTGGAACTCCATTTCAGAGTCATGCCTCAACCACTGATTTTAGAGAGACCACTAGAAAGTTTAATGTTGGAGGACCAGCATTGGGTTAAGTAGGGGGCAAAATGATGAGCCCAAAATATGCTCGTAATTTGGATATCATGGTGTACTTTTACTACCCTCACTTTTGTTGTTCATGGTTGTTTAACTCTTTTGAAACCTTTTATTGGGGGATATCCTATAGCAATACACTTTCATGTTCCTATAGTCTATCATGTTGACATGTCTATATTTATTACCCTGTTTGACTCCCCAAATGACTGGTACAACGCATGGAGTTTTTGTATGATGAAATAGATTTAAATATGTGATTAATGAATGGATATTGTGTATGTGACATGCGTCTTTTCTTTCGCATCTATTACCTTGTGTTTCACAGGTTGTTGAAGAAAGTATGATCGAGTCATGCGTAGCTGATCTTGGCCTTGCAGTAAAGTCCATTTCCTGCACGACTTTGAGGAAGCTCTGGTGAAGACTCTTTGACCAAAACTATTGGGAAGGATTTTAAATATCGGTTAATCTAGAAAGAGTGGAGTGCTAGATTCTCTCTGGGTCGAGTTGAATAGATAAACTCATTTATGAAGTCTGTTCCTTGATTTCAGGATACATTTTACATCCACGTCTTTCTCTGTTAGGGTTAGTTAGTTGTTTTCCTAATTTAAATTATTGTTCCTCCTGTGCGAGTGAGCAAGCATAGTGAGATAGAAAGGATATCATGTAAAAATAGTATGATAATAAAAGTAGAGTCTGTATGACAAGAGATAGAGTTTTTTGTTAGTTTTCATATGAACAGAACAATGTATACCATTATGAGTTTATGAATAAAATTTGATAAAGTTCTGAGTTCAGTACTTGTGTAATTAGTTGATGCTTGCTAAGGGGGCCCACTTAGTAAGTATCTGTAGTTAGTTAGTTAGCCGTTCATTTTCTATTGATCATAAGTTAGATTTCATCTTTGAAGTTTTTATGCAAACTCAGTCTTATATTGTTCCTACAGCATCAAGAATCCATCCCTGTGTCTGTTCCTGCAGCATAAGGCCAGTTCATAGTTTGTTTCTCAGTCATAGCTGTTATGATTTCTACTTTGGTTAAATTATGGTTGAGTTTAGAGAACCTTGCATTACTTTCTTGTCATGTAGGTAGAATTCTTTCCAATTATTTGTTTCCATTAAGTTGTGACTGAAACTAGTTCTTAGTGCATATATAGTGCTGCTCCATTTCAAGTATACGTTCCCTGGTTTGACAAGTAAATGAATGACCATGAAAATATATTAGTCGCCTGCTGGAGTGTCCAATTCCCAGGATAGGTTTTGTCGTGATTTTCATATCATTTTGTGGGCGTGACCAATTAGCTCCCAAATTTTCTCAATCTCCATTATATTGGATTGAATTACCAGAAGTTCCATTGTTTAGATCGATCTGTAACTGTATCCCAATCCTCATCACACTTAGTTGTATTATCCCTAACCATTTCAAACTAGGCAAAATCCCGATTAGGAAAATTCATGACATCCACAGTGAGCTCGCATGTTATTCTATCTTCCATCTTCTTATAGAAATATGGCTTCACCTTTTTTGGATCGATCTCAATAGCGGGCACATTGTAGCCTGTCATTAGTTTCAAATATTCAATACAATTTAACCTAATGTCCTTAGCCGAATCAATGTCTAGTTCCACCTTGCAGAGGACTTGTTCCAACATCTCCTTCCTGTGGTCAAAGTCCATCTTTCACATTTTAATTAGCCAATGATCATCCTCTACAAACACAAGGTCCTCTTTCCATATTATGTGAGGTAGCTTGAGGATGGCCTCAATTTTAGGGTAGGTGGATTCATATATCCTTGGAAAGTAAATGAAAAACCTCCTTGTTCCCTCAAGGTTTTTTTGGACCTCCAAGAATTTATTTGTTGTCCTAGCAACATGACTAATGCCCATGTTTCTAGCATTGTTGGAACCAATCTTTTGTGGTCTTAGTTTAGGTCTTCCTCCTCTTGAGCTTTTCAATTTGTTCTTTGGACAAAAAATGTGGTGGAGTCAAGGATGTCATGGGAAGCTCTTCTACTAACAACCATTGATGAATATAGGCTCTCAAATTAGCTAGTTGTGCCTTTAGCTCCTCATTGGAGAGCTTATTATTTTACATGAGATGTATCACCATGGCCTGAAGGTGGCCTATCTTTTTCTCTCTGGTGGTTTTCCCCAATTCGATGGTTGAGACATTGTAACTTATCCCTTCTTCTCTCACCACCATCATGGCTACCTGCACACTTCTAGATCTAGAAGCATCCATCATCAGCTTGGATCTAACTTTGGGCCTCTTCTCCTTCTTGGTGCTAATCTGAGATAAGGCCAATATTTCCTCTAACCTTGCTCTCGAATCTCTTGGAGCAGGAGCTTTCTTCTCTAGCTTCTTTTCTAGCCACTCAGGCATCTGAGACTTTTCTTTGGGTGATTCATGATCACCTTCTTCTTTGTCCCTTTTGACTTTAATTTCTTTATCATCAGGAGCTTCATGCTTTGTCGCAATGCCTCTTTCTTCTTCTTCTTCATTGGAGTCTTCGATGAACATCATGCATTTGATTGGGGACTTGGTGGGAATGCATTCTTTAGGGCTTCTCTCCCCTTCAACATCCTTTTCTTCCTTCTCTTCTTCATGCCCATGTTCCTTGGGATGCTCCATTTTGGGACTCTTGTTAGCTTGAGACTCTTCTTGAAGCTTATCTTCTTCTTTATTTTCCTCTTCCTCATGTTGAGGGAGCACATCCTCATGTTCTTTCTTTTCTCATTCTTCATGTCCTTCTGAGAGAGGCACCTCTTCACCATGTTTGGGGATTTCTTCTTGCTCCCTAGTTGGAAGTTCAGTGTCTTCTTCCATTTTCTCACTAAACTCTTTTTCTTCTTCAGGAGGTTTCCTTTCTACTTCCACTTTGACATTCTTTAATTTATGAGCTAGCTCTTCTTCTAGGTCTGAATCGAAGGTTTCTAAAATATAATTGGTGTTGAAATTTTCTTCTTCATCACCCTTAGAGGACTCTATTTCTTCTCCCTCATAGACTTATTATTTTGTAGATGTTGGTGCTCTAGATGTTCATGGTATTCATCATCTTCTTCCTCTAATTCCTTTGTGGCTTCCCTCTTTTCATTCCAACTCCTTAGATATTTCCATTGTGGCTTTCATTTCGGGTGGTTCAATTGGACCTGTAGAGGCCAAGGTAGTCTAAATAGTTGGGTTCGTCAATTCCTTGGAAATTTTTGTAGGAACCTTTTTCATATGCCAAGAGAATTCCTCCAGAAGTGAGAGTGTAGGAATTGGAAATGTAGTTGTGACCAATGAGTGAGATGTGGTCAAAGACATGGAATCAAAAGAAAGTGGAGAGGTGGTGGTGGAAGAAGAGTCAATCATTACAACTTGTCCAGTAGGTGAGGAAGAAAGGTGGACTAAGATGTGCATTGTAGGTGGGGAAGTAGCTACCATGTCCTAAGAAGTAGGCAAAGGGGTAGCAATAGTGGAGGTGGCAGGTGGGGATTTTGGTTGCTTAGCCTCCATTTCCTCTCCTTCATGGAGTAGATCTTCTTGAATAACCGACATATTTGTGATGCTACCCGAACTCTTATGTTTCTTGGAAGATTCCCCTTCCAAGTTATTTCTTGTGTACACCTTTGGATTAGGTTGTTGATCATTAGTTTCTTTTCTTTTCCTTGACATAGTAACCAAAGGGAATTTTGAAGTTTCTCCTTTCAGGGTAGTAACTGTCCCACTATTTGTTCCACTTGGCTCATTTTTTAGCCCCTCATAGGTCAAAGTGACCCCTTGCTGCTTTAATCAGGAAAATTTTCCATCAACCCACTCTTTTGTTCTAGCTTCAATGGGCTTGGTTAGAATGTCAAGGTCATTGACCTCTTGCTCATCCTAATCGATCAGTGGCAGTGGTAGATTAGCAACTGTAATATATCAGAGATCCATGATCATGCTCTCATATTCTTCCACTTGGTTAGGCACTAGGAATAGATTCACCCTCTTCATGCAAAGTATGCAGTCATCTACATATAATGCCTCATCCGCACCTCATTATCATCTTTACAATTATCCCAAAAATATTCAATGCTATGCAAATGGGCATATTTAGGTCCAAGTATTTTATTGATATGGCTATAGGGATCCATCTATGGCCAAGAAGTGTAGAGTCTCATATGGTATTTAACAAACTCCTTCTCTAAATTGTGGGCACATTACAAAGTATGGAGTTCATACATCCATTGGTTGAAGGAGAGGGGATAAGGAATCCCTACCATGTGTTTGTTGTTCAAAAGGTTATGTACATGCCACAACTGTCAAGAGAGCTCCAATAGTATTATCCGATTGTTATGGTAATGGGGCAACTTGTTTGGTATTTTTGAGAAGCGTTATGCATGAATGTATGTAAACTTTGGATATTGGATGAACAAAAAGGCATAATACTTCAGGAAAGTGTTGGTACTATGGGAGACTCACCTCTAGAAGTCACCCATGAGCAATCTGATGATATGACCTATGAAAGTATCATTGACTCTACAGTAATCTTTATTGAAGTTCTTGTATTGCAGTTGGGGGTATCTGTCATAAAATTTTAGCTACCTACCAAATTCCTCATCTAGAGCTTTGAACAAGTCTTTATGTTGCCTCTATTTAGCCAAGGAGTAGACCAAATAGGATGTCATGTAGAATTTGGAAGTCTTCTTAACAGGCATTAACTACTCATGTAAACAATTGTTGATTATTCCACCCCAATAGAACTTGGTTTTCCTCAAAGAATATCCTTGATAAATTAGAGCATCTATTCCTAGAAGAAGGTGGCAATCAGGAGGCCCATGAATCTACTTAGAAATGTTACCAAATCATGGTAATCTTCATAAAAATCACTTTGGAACTGTTCTTGAGGAGCCTTCGCAACACTGCCTGTCTTCTCCTTTAGCCAATACTGATTAATAACCCTCTTGTATTTAAGGGGATCTTCGTCCCATGTAGCCTTTCCATTGCTTATGGTTGGCAGCTCCATCTCCCCAAAAGTAGGGATATGGAAAGTCTTTGTTATTTCCCTATTGGATTGTCGGCTAGAATATTTCCATCCCTGTCCACTATTGTTCAGGTCTCCATTTGGTATGCCTCCATTCAGGTCATTACTAGTTCAAGAGCTACAAGAGTAGGAGGGAAGCCCACAGCCTTGGCTATTCCACTACCTCTAATTAGTCTTGCATTCTTTGTTGTAGGGTTGATCTTGACCCTCCGTTTGAACTCGTCAATGTCAATGTGCTCGATGTTTGTGTCAAATATCCCCTTCCAATCTATGGTGATTCTATATCTTAGGGGTTCCCCCTGGAATTGATACTTCATGTGGTCTTTGTCTTCTTTTCTGTGGGGTGCCTTGCCTATTTTCTTTACTTTGTCTTTCACGGTTGCCCCTGAGGGTCTTGCACCTGATTCCATATATTTTGCAGAAAAAGGAGAGGTAAGTAAAATCAAGCATGAAAACATGAAATGTTAGCCAAATCCCTACAAATAGAGTTAGATTGGATAATTCAACATTCAAGAAATCTAACATTTAACCTAGATTGTCATCGACAGTTCATAGGAGGGAGTTCGGATGGTTCGGGGCCCAGGGCCTGGACTTCCCTTGCTAGATAGTTGTTTTGAAGGGGAAAAAAGGCAGGGTAGCCCACAAAATTCCATCCACCCTAGGATTTGGTCAAATCATGGGGTCCAATAAGGAGAACATGTCATTTTGGCACATGGGTCAAAGTTTGATTTTAAATTAGGAGCCATTTGGATCATCTTTGAGGTGGTCGGAGTTAGGGAGGAGCTTGGCCATCTAGTGTTTGTCATTCAAAATGGCTTTAGTGAGACAACATCCCAGAGGCAGATTTCCACCAAGCGGGACCTGCAAGTCCAGAGGACGATTCACATCATACCTTGGCATTTGAGTTGTTCGAGTCAAATGGGGTGGAAATCCGTTAGAGGATTATTGTTTGAAATGATGGATAGAGTGAAAAATTATGCTAGGAGCCACCTAAGGAATCAAACCCATCTGAGGGTTCAGCCTTCAGGTTTTTCTTCATTTTCACTTAGGAGTTCATCAAAAAATAGAGAATTGAGCCTCAGGAAGTGAAAGGATGAGGGAAATTTTCTCCTTTGTAATGGCCGAGATGGGACAGAGTCTCGATGACAGAAGTCTAATGGGAATGACTTGCTGAAGGTTGGGGCACATTTTTATCATTTCACTCGCACTGTTGAGGGATGATTGGTCCCCGAAGGGCAAAAGGCAGCCATGAGAATGCTATGAGGAATGACAATGTTACCACAGTGGTCTGCGGACGAAGGTCCATGAACCGGGACCCAAAGGGTGTTTAAGGTGTGGTTGTTTCAACTTCAATATCATGTGGCGAACAGATGAGCGAGGCCTGAAAGAGGGATGGTTGGGCTTAGAATGTCATTTGAAATGGTAGTTCGCAAGCCACACCCCAAGGACAGAGTTCTCTAGGCGCGGGCCTGGGCAGCATGGATGGAGTCAGTTTGACTCATGATCTTTTGCCAAGTTTGAACTGTGGGTAGGATATGTGTAGGATCATGATTGGCCAAAAAGTTGTGATATGATGGGTATGTGTAGGGTATGTGGCTGACGACTTTTTTTAACCCAAAATTGTTGAAATGAAAAGGGTTTTAAAAGGAGATTCTCAACTTTCCACCAATATAAATTATGCTTTAATTTGAATTTAATAAATAATTATTATTCATTTTCTATTTGAATTACGACTAAAGTCCTGATAGATAGGTTGACTGAAAAAAAATTATAGCTTTCAAACAGTATCACATCTTTGAATCCAAAACATGTGTCACATTTTGTGCTTCCTATACTATAGGATTAAAAAAAAATGCATCACATACGTACATGAGTCCTCTACTTATATCTAAAATCTTATAAAAAAATATTATCATTTTATTGTGGTTAGGGTGGTTAGACAGACACCTACTTCTTATATTTCCCCTAAAATTTAAGTGTACTACTGCATTGAAATTTTAAATTTTCACCAAATAGATTTAAAAATAAAAATAAACCTAGTAGTTTAGAAACTACATTAGATTTTCTATAGATTCTATTCTTACATATTTTTGAAATAATATTGATAACTTATTCAAAATTTTACATCAAGTTGTCTAACTCTAATTTTTCTAAAAATTTGCCACTTAAGGGCCTGTTTTTTCCATGATGATCCTACACATACCTAGGAGGTGGGGGTGTTCCACGATGGCGGACCCAAAAGAGTGTTTCACCACATATAAGTTGCCTTCAATTTTCAAGTCTCAATGATGACAAAGAGAATGCCCAGACTTGTAGAGCGTTAATGATCTGGCCAAAGAACAACAACAGGAGGACAAGGTTTCGTGCTCGTTTATGAGGTGATTTTGAATGGTTCCTCAAAATTTCATGACATGGGTTTGGGGCACCTTGTTCTTCTCTATCTAGGGCATTTTTTTCTCTCCTTTAAAACTCATTCATTTTACTAGAAACCAAGAAAAAAATAATGAGTGCAGACGACCAACTTACTTCAAGAACCTAATGAATGTGGTTGACCTAGCTAGTAGCAATGGCTTGGAGATGGCAATCATTTGATGGGCATGCGCAGGATCATCATGGAAAAAATAGGCCCTTAAGTGGCAAAAAATTCAGAAAAATTAGTGTTAGACAACTTGACGTAAAAATTTGAATAAGTTATCAATATTATTTCAAAAATATGTAAGAATAGAATCTGTAGAAAATTGAATGTAGTTTCTAAAATACTAGGTTTATTTAAAAATAAATAAAATCTAGTTGATGAAAATTTGAAATTTCAATGCAGTAGTCCTTAAATTTCAAGGAAAAAATAAGATGTAGGTGTCTGTCTGACCACCCTAACCATAATAAAATGATAAAAAAAATTATAATATTTTATATATAAGTAGAGGACTCATGTCCGGATGTGATGCATATTTTTTTGTAATTTTTTTCCAAGTAAATAATTAATTAGGATTTGTTTATTACAAATTTTAAAAAATATAAAAACTCATATGTTTGACCACCTTAACTTGGTCAAAACTTCATGAAATTTAAATTTTCTTTTTTTAATCCTATAGTATGTTAAGCATATAATGTGACACATGTTTAGGATTCAAAAAATTTGATACCATTTAAAAGTTATAGATGTTTTTCAATCAGCCTATCGATCAGGACTTTCGTCATAATTCTAATAGAAAATAAATAATAATAATTTATTAAATTCAAATTAAAGCATAATTTATATTGGTGGAAAGTTGAGAATATCCTGTAAAAACACTTTTTGTTTCATCAATTTTGGATTAAAAAAAATTGTCAGCCACATACCCTACAAATGTCCATAATATTTCCACTTTTTGGCCCATCATGATCCTGCACATATCCTAACTCGGGAACATTGGTGGTGGTGGAAGTTTTCTTTGGATCACTGTAACTTTCTTTGATGAACTAACAAAGTGAAAATGATAGGTTGAACCTGGCTATTTATAGAAATTAACGCATTAAATGCCAACAATTAATGTGTGTACGACAAACCGAGAGGTTGGTGCATTGAAATTTGAAAATGGTCATCGCAGGGCTAGAACCCGATGGATGGAACACTATCAGCTGATGGTTGTCTAACTGATTGGTGATGATTGGGAAACACTAGAAGGTCTGAGAATCGAAAGGTAGAACTTTGTCGAAGAACGACCATTGGATAAAGGAAAAGAAGCCATGAAATTCTAGGAGTGATCCAGAAGGATGGGCCCGATTATATGGATGGTTGTTTAGACTCATTCAAAACATGGGAAGCGGAAATCAATGTGGTGGGTCCTAGGCCACAGAAGTATGAGGTCCTTCGGTCATTTGGTAGGGAAAATGCAATAGGGAAATTTGTTAGGGGCAACCCGTGAAGGTGGACCCTCAAACCTCCAAGGAAGCTGGAAGAGGCAAACAGCCAAGGGGACCCCACAAAGACAGAACTTAGAAAATTTGACGGGGGGGGAATGGTCAACTTGAGATGACACTTTTAGGGATCACTGACCATTTAGGACACAAAAGAGGGGGCACACAAAATGAGGTAGGAACAAAACAACTTAGCACAACAAAGGAAAGAGAGGGTCCCCATTCCAAATGGGGCGTGTGTGTTGAGGGCACAACATGATGCCCACATTGGGTTCACCTCACAACTATCGTAAGTGTTGCAACCTTTGAAGAATGTGATCCATGATGAAAAAACTATTTGAGACACACATACCCCATGATCTTTCTATGTTCCCTTGTAGCATGCCTTACAATTTGTAGCCACTCATTATATAATCCCATCACAAGGTTGATTTGACTTAGCATTAATTGTTTGTGGGTCTCATGCCTTTTACGTATAATTCCTCTTTGTGGATAAATCATTCTAGGCGGTGATATCATGTGTCACACCTTCTTGGCTCATTCAACAACTTTTCATAGGATCATGGTTTCACGAATCGTAGATTCCACTTTCTTTTGAATGTGAAAGATGGAAGTGCCAAATTTTCCAAGCCCAATCCTTTTGTAAGCCTACCCTTGTCTTCACTTTGATCAGTGTTACCAGCTGAGTGAAAGATAGCTTATAATTATCCTTGTTACGAGATGTATAGAGCTTTAGACATTTCTAAGTATCGAGTTTCTTAAATTACAAGCCCCGATCCGATCATTCATTACCTACCATTCTTCTATGACTTTTGATCAACTAAGGCACAACCTTCATGAAAATTTCTCTAAATGTACACCATGTCATGATTGTAGGAGAAATTAAAGTGGAAACTCCTCAGTTACATTTTTTATCAAAAGGAATCCTTAACTGCTCTCGGCCTATGTTGAATCCTCTCTCATTTGAAGGTATCCATTATTGCACCTATAAAACTAGGGTGGAAATGTAGGATTCGCCTGTCTTCTTCTATTGATGCCCGATGTTGCCATGCTAAGGGAATTTCCAACAATGTTGTAGGTACATATTCACCTGCTAGAGGTTATCGCTCTGTCTGAACCCACATTCATGACTTTATAACAAACATTATCATTGGCCCTTTACTCACTATCTACTAATAATTAATCTGATATCCCCTTAATATGGTGTGGGTTTCCTCAGCATCATCAGCCTCCATGAAATCACCACTTCAAAAGGTTGGAAAATTTGGTGATAGTGATCCACCTCGTTGATCAATATTGAGCACAGAAGGGTCTCGTCACTGCTTTCATGTTGCATTATTTAATCAACCATGAGTAGAAGATCCAAACAAAAATCCACCATAGTGGAAAGCTATCACCAATGCACTGCAACCAATAATGCCTCTAAGGACACAGAGCAGGGGAAAAGGAGATGTCCATGAATCATGCAGGGTCCACAGGTGGAGTATCCAACAACGAGACCATGGGTGGAAGAATGCAGATTGTTGTAACATGAAAGTCATGGTGGTGGCAGCATTCAGAAAATAGAATTTCACACATGAAGCTCTGATAGGCTTGAGATGACACCACCCACTACTAATTCCATTGACTGTTACTTTATCCCAAGATTATATTCAATAAATATTGGATGAAATTTGAGTAGTGGCCCCATGCATGGAAGCTTCATCTATGAATGCTACTTCAAGGATGTGGGTGATAGCATGCGGGGAAGCACTTAAGGAATGTCATTGCAACCCTAGTGGAGAAAAATGGCATTGATGACGTTGGGACCCATAGCATAAGAAGTTTCTTTAAAGGATACACAGCCGAAGGAGTTGCAAGATCCGCACATGGGAATTCCATAAAGGAAGGCATGCATAGGGATGTCTCAAGAGGGCCACAGATAACAAAAAAAGGCCTCCATCATAGTGAATCCCACACACCAGCTTTGACAACTAAATTTTCCAACTCTACAGAGGGTGTCGATGGGAAATATCGATCCCCTTAGGGTGTTGTCATAATAGTGGTTTACAATTCCTGAGAGGAACATATTTTAGCTGAAATCACATATTTTTAGAAAATATAATGATTTAAGCCTTAAAAAGTTCCATTTTAAGGATTCCAATTGAAGAGGGTTTGATCAAATCACCTTAGATCAAACCCCCTTGGATAGAACCTCGCTAGTTTTAAACCATACCTATAAATGCGTCTCCTTTACACCTATCAAAATGCTGATAAAAAATCACTTTTGATTTAGCTTTTGGGGGATCAAATGAATTCATTTAAAATTTATTTGAAATGATTATGGTATTCCTCAGAACAAGCTATCCAATGAATATAATTTTAATATGTTTTGGTTTTGTTATGTATTTGTTTTTTAAGTTTTATTAAACATAGGTATTTCATCAAAAATGAATTTCTTTGTTCTTCACATGTGGAAAAATAGAAGATTATAAAAAGAAAATTAAAAAATATGAGTGCACCAGATATTGAAGTCCTTGATCCAACAAAAAATTAAATTAAATTTTGACATATACAAAAAGTTACGTTATACAAATGGTTGTGTCCGAATTGTAATTCGTTTGACTTTTGAAACTTGATTAAGGAAAAATATTCAATAAAAACTATCTAACCAAGTGGAAGCACTAGATATCGAGTTACAAATCTAAATTTGAAAGAATTAGAATTTTATCCTTCATGGAAAAAAAGTTATGCATTATACTGGCGGCCACTTTTTAAAATGTTGTTTCTGAAAAAAAAAAATTGTGGGAGATGGAAAAGGAAGTGAAATTTGATTCCAAAAATTTTGAAAAAAATATTTTTAGAATCTACAGACAAAATTTGATGAGACTCTAGTTTGCACCATCTTCAAATTCCTCACAGTTTAGCCCTATAGGTGCCCGAATGTGAAGATTTAGTTAAAAATAATAATTTCAGTGTCCAGTTTAGCCAAAAATTGTAAACCACTATTATAGGATCACCCCTTAGTAATTTTATTATGTGTTCCTTGTCTACCTATGTTGTACGATTGGGTAAATGGCTTACGTTTCTTCTTCGAGTCACACACATGATAATGATCACTGTAACATTTTGTGATTGTTCAATTTGATTTGTGATGTTTACGAGATCGCCTTGATGGTCTCCACGATTCTCATTTCTCCATTGCCATGGTGCTTTCTAGTCCAAATAGCATACAATCGCATCACTCCTTGGTTATCCTTTCCCTTTTAAATCTGCGAAGAGTATGTGTTGCTTCGAATTACTGTCACCCAGGGTCCTCTTCATATTTCTTCAAATATTTATGTGTTACAAGCATCGTGAATTGAACCAACACCCTTTATGCAAGCCTTCTGGAGGCCTCAAACATGAATTCCATGCATAGAGGCAAGGATGCAGAGTGTTAGGAAAAGAATGCCTCTGCGGGAGGGATAATGCAAATGGCCAAGGTAGAGTGGTCATCAAGTGAGTAGTGTAAAGTAGATAGAGGTTCACATGCTGGACTCTACATGGATGATGTCTATCCATGGGAGATTTTAGGCTAGGATTGTATGCAAAATCTGCAAGCTTGCTTTCATGTGCATGGCATTCTACTGGAAGCCATTTGAGGAACACCACTAAGAGAATGGTGATAAAAAGAAAGAAACCCACAATGAAGGTTGTCTCATAAATTTTTAAAATATCATCGTTCGTAAGGTAAATTTTAGGGCACATTGCCATTTTAAAGGAATTGTATTGAATCCTCACAAACCCAATTTAGTCCCCTCATTTTGTAGGTTGATCATGAGTTCATATTCAGTAGCTATGCAACATCTCTAACATCTTCTTGCAGAATGAGAAACACATGAATGTTTTGTGCAGGTAAATGATGGACGAGGGTGGAGCCTTGTCAAGTGATTAATTCATTTCTAGGGTAATGGCAACAGAATGGTGACATAAATAGCTAGACCAAGCACAGATTTCACCATGCAAGCAAGAGTCAAGAGTTAGCCACCACTTGAGTGGCATAATGGGAACAATGACCTACATAGGGCAACCCGCAACTATGGGTTTGCAAAACATAAAGGATGTAGTGGCGAACATGGGTACGAGGTCTGCACATCAGACAGACACTTGGATTTGACTCTAGGAAATCGGGAAAGTGCAGCAATGAATGGAAAAGGGAAACCCACAAATGCAGGTCCAAAATGGTCCACAAATTCCATGCGAAAATAAAAAGGGAAAAACCATAGGACCCAACCCACAAAGGAAAACAACTTAGTGAAACTTAGATTGATGAACTTCGCCAAGGGAAATTTGATCATTTCCAGGCTTAGAGCCAACATAGGCTAGGAAATGGGGGCATGCAACATCAAACGAGAACAAAGCAGCCTATTAGGAGTGAAAATGACCTTTCAAGAGCAGAAAGAGGGGGTCCCTACCTTTGGCAGGCCATGGTGTGCAAAACATGCACCAGAAATGGCAAAACATTGGGGAAATACTCCAAAGCATTTCGATCACAAACTAGAATTGTGAACCTAGAATCTTCATTTCTGATCCTCGAGCTAGGGAAAACAAACTAAACGCTAGACCAAAGGATCAAAATCACTAGTTAACCCAACCTTCAGTATACTAAAAATCCAAATGTGTGTAAATGTGTTAGTTCCCATCCATAGGTTGCGATAGGAACCCAAGCTCCGTCAAGTTAAGCTATGTAGTTTTTTCTACTTGCAAAAGCATCCAGGACATTGCCTCATTTCCAGTCAAGCATCCATAGCCCTGATGAGGTTGTCGTTGTGATTCTCCAAAATATTTCTCTACTACCAGCTAGGCATCCATAGCCATAGTAGAGTTGTTTGGATCCCCCTGAAAAGTTGAATTTCTTTCTTTTGATTTTCAACATTTTCCTTCCTTTCCTTTTCTTTATTTTCAATTTTCTCCTTTTAGTTCTTTTTGTTTCAACCTACAAGTAGAAAATCTTGCACTCAGGGCTATGGATCATAGTGTCACTGAAGCAAAATTTTAGATTTTTTCACTTAACTCAACTTCAGAAAGGACCTATAGCAACCTTGGGATTGTTTAAATATGTAAAAGATATAAGATTTTAGAATACATCAAAGTTGAATTGAACCAACGGCTTATCCTCTTCGAGTCAAACATCTATGTTACTTGACCCTAATAGAAGACCCACACCATCCACTCTGAAAACCTAATTAGAGTTTGATGAAGAAATACATAGAAAAAACCCATGAAATTAGGTATGGTTTTTACACGCACAAATGTGCCTAGCTAAAAGCAGAGGGACCTTGAGAAAAGTAGCAACAAAGCGACAACAAAATAGAAGAAAATGGAAACAAATGGAAGGGAACGGAAAGCAAAAACCTAAACTAGCCAAAACGGGAAAGTGAAAGAAAACAACAATGAAACCACCCTAAGGAAAACTAACCTACAACAAACCAACCAAACCTAACGACAACAAGAAAGCAGGACTATATACGCGAACCCAAGGTATGTACACAAAACCTACACTATCTGAAATGAACTATGTACAAAGATATTTACAAAGAACTATGTTCAGATAAGGAAAATTGACATTTACACATGTTGTATTTTGTAATGCATGTAGAAGTAGATAGGAAATAGTTATAGTTCTTAACCATGCAGATTTATCCTTGTATTCATAAAATTGAAGTTCAATGCAGCAGTATTAAAATTCAATCACACATTTATGAAAAATAAGCAATTGAGGCAACTCATTAAACCCATGGTTGATCCATAAACATGTCAGCTTCCCTTCATTCCCATAATCAAAATGATAAATGAAGCTATAAGAATTCATAGGAGTAAGGAAAGATAGAACTTGGATATCATCATGTGACAGTGGCACAATTTGACAATCAAGAGCAACCACAACATTGTTGATCATGACATTGGAAAACTTAGGAAGTGGCACAGATTGTGCAGCATTTCTGATCTTAGGCTTGCAAAGGGTTGGGAGGACAAGGCAGCAATCACCCCTTCCAACCCTTGTATGGGATCCGCAACCCCTATTGGTTATTCCTCGAGGAGAAACACTTCATCTTCTTGATCTTCCACAACCCCGTCCTCTACTTGATTTTCATCTCCAAGAGGCAACATGCCATCCCGTCTCCTTCCCCAATTGTTGAACTTATTTTTATGATGTTCAATGTCATGGAACAATGACATACATGAATCTTCCCTATTGAACTCCCTGAATGTGATGAAGGATTAGTAATGGTCATGGTGGAAGGACCCCAAGTTGCACCTTGTAGTTGGTGAGGTATATCTATGGATTCTAAAATCTGCAAATGGCTTATAATCTAACACACACATTTAGCATGGTTAGTTGTTAAAACAAAGAAAAATTTCAACATCCATATGAGATAATCTAACATGCTTTAAAATGCTATCAAATAACAAGATAAATAAAAGCATACAAAGAAAAACATGAAGTATATCTATCCCATATTGGATTGGTGTTACTTTGATGTGAAAAGTAGCCCTTTCCCAACCCTTGACAAGCTTGATGTTGCAAATGATGGTGGAAAAAATCAGTTCTCAATGTGAAGAGAGTGACTTTGCATGAGATTGTAGATCAAGTTGTGGAGATGAAATGCTAAGATTGTGGAGTTGTGGAGGATTAAAAAAATGGAGATGATCTTTATTTATAGAATATAATGATATGTGAATACCAAACATGGAGGATGTGAGACTAAAACAAGCCAATGAAAAGAGGCCACTTGTCAACTTGTGATAGGTTGGAGGATGAACACATTTTGGGCAATGTGCCAAAGAGAGGGAGATTCAAATTTGAAATTGAGAGTTAAATGTTGAGTTTGACCTTGTGCAAGAGACATGCAAGAGACATGTAAGACCTATTAAATTCCTTGTTGGATGTACATTTCAACTTGCTTTTGAATTCAAATTTGAGGGAATAGTCCTCAAAGATGCCATGTTGATGGAAAATGTTGATTTTAATAAATCAATAAATTGATATATTGGTGCAAGTGGGAAAAGCTAGAGGATGTGACATGCATTAGATTAGATTTAATCAGGATTAGATTAACTTAGATGATGATTAGATGCCTTGACCCATTTGACTTAGATATTTTGATTTATTTAAATCAAGAGGGAGAAATATGACCTTTGAGATTAAATTAAATAAAGTATTGATTTATTTAATCAAAGAGGGAATGATAGGATTAAATTAAATAAAGTTAATTTATTCAATTTAAGTGGGTAATCCTTAGAGATTAAATGAACCTGATTTTCCTAATGAATGGATTTAATGAACTTGATTAATTTAATGAGCGGATGAATGTGAACTTAGTTTACTTGATGAATGGACCTAAGTAAATGCATGATGCTAATTTTGCATGTCTACATTTTTCCCCTCTTTGAAGCAATGTACTTGCTACGTTGGTTCAAATAATAAACTTGCCATGATCAAAATTCAAAAAATTTATGATTTTTTCCGATGCCCCAGCGGAAAGAAGTACACTAGTACATTGCCCCCTTGAGAGATCGAGCAAAAAGATTCGATTTAAGGGTCGATCTCACGATAAAGAGGTTCAAAATGGATGGTACAGATGATTGAAATGATGATGCAAATGAGATGATGATGCGATAATGCCTATATGATTATGTAATAGATTTTTTACGCAAATGTATGATTTATGAGATGCTTAGACTAACATATCTATATTATGATGATGAATATGTATGTGAGATGATATGCTGAATGTTGATGGTTTGTGGATGTAGGATGGATGCATGATGGATGCATTAGTGATGTTATGTTAGCGTGGAAAGAAGAAAGAATAAATGAGATGATGACAAGAGGATTCAACAAGTCCATGATATAACGAGACTTTATTAGAGATGATAATGATAGATGATGATTTGCTTATCAAGGATTGGGATTTTAAAAGGGCTAATTACCTTATGTTTGATAACACACATAAGCACAATGCATCAAGGTATAAAGAACCATGATGGTGTTGTACCTAGTGCGATGGAATTTGACTCAACAAACAGATAGGAGTATTCTTGTTCACACTTGACATACAAAAACCTTGCTAGGACGTACCTAACAAAGCAAGTATTCACCAAGTTATCTTACAAGAATGTCTAACAAGCACAATAGAAAAAAAGGATAATGATCATTTCCCCATTCATATATCTCTAAATCCTTCATTCAGATATCATCGAGAGGTCCTTGGAAAGAGTGCAATAAGATAAATCAAAAGAAGAGATCAAGTACGCAAACAATTCAATGTTCTTCATACCTTCAGCCAAAGGGACTTGTTTTGATAGGATAAGAATCCAAGGTGATATCCAAAATGATGCCCATTGTCAGAACGATATATCCTAGGACATTCATTGTATAGGATGATGATGGTTTGATAAGTTGATTGATAGGCTGTTGATATAAGGTTGACTGACATGTTTGAAAATGATCAAGATTTTGATTTTACGGTTGAAGTTTGATTTTGTTGATTGTTGTGATTTTTTCTGTTTGCATTGCCAAAGGATGAAGTTGATGATTAGTTTATTATGGATGATTGATTATCGCAGGTGAAAATGAAATGAGACAGATGGATTTTTTCAAATATTTGGATGTTTTTGACATTTTTGAAATGTTTTGAGGTTGTTTTTGGTATTTTAGAGATTATACAAATGTTTTGATTTTCCAAGTTTCAAATGTTTTTGTGTTTTAAGAGACTTTATGAATGTTTTTGGATTTTGTGTTTTTTGAATGTTTTTGGATTTTAATGTCTCGTGGGCTGATCAAAGATTGTCCTTGCCTACATTTAAGCTCAAAGACGACGTAGTTCATATTTCCATGTTTTTGACATTTTCTAACTTTTATGAATGTTTTTGGATTTTGATATGTTTTGAATATTTTTGGATTTTTCGATTTTCTGATGTTTTTGGATTTTTGCATCATTTTGACAATTTCAATATGGATGTGTGTGATGATATTTGTGCTCTTTTTGAGATTTTGTTGAAGACCAAGCTAAGGTTGATTGATCAAATCGATGGATTAATGATGATAAAATTGTTGAGGATACACAACAATGCAAGGATTTGATTGATCAGGATTGACGACAATAACATTGTTGAGGATGCACAACAATGCAAGTATTGATGATGATAACATTATTGAGGATGCACAACAATGCAAGGATAGTGTTAAGCAACACAATGATCGGGAAGGATATCCCAAGATTATCGATTGATTGGATTCGATTGATCAAGATTGATGAAGCTTGATCTGGAACAAGAGTTGTTCAAATGATTTGATGTGGTGTTTGATGTGCAAATTAGATGCAACTAATAGTAATTACTTGGATTGATGTTCGATGAAAGATGAAGCTTGATAAGGAACATTTTCTCGTCAAATATGCCATGGGCTAGTGATTTGGAATTTTTCTCACAAGTGGTTTGACCAATTTGAATTCACATTTTCTAATGTTCGGATCACCACATAAGTTAGAAGATATAGATCAAGATTTATTCTCAAAGCAAGATGTACATATCTGCCCCCAATGTCTATCAATGTATGGAATGCCATGAATGGATGTATGGATGGTAAGCACACAAAGGATTCCAAGGATCATCTTACGATGAGATAAGGTGTTTGGATAAAGAATATGCTCATTTGGATAATGCTTCATGGCTCAGATAATGTTGGATAGGATAGGATCAATGAAAAATGATCCATGTCAAGATGTTTAACATAAGCAAGTGTAAAGTGTGCCCCAAAATTTCATCAAGATCAAGATAATTTGGACTATGGATGCAGATGGATGAAAATGGATTGGATAAATGGTTCATGGATGCATGGATTTATTATGGATGAGATGGATGGAATGTTGATTTATTCTAGATGGCATGTGACACTTTCACCTGAACTGGCACACGTAGATGCTCGATTCTACACATGACACCTTTTTTCCAAGTTTTCATCATGGTCTTGCCCAAAGCGCCGCCCATGTGGTTTTCACTAGAGGACAATTTTTCTCTTTACTATTTTCAATCCTTTTTCTAATTTTTTTTGGATTTTTTTTATTTTTTTGATTTTTTTGTATTTTTCTGATAGATTTTAGGCTCATGTTGAACCACTTGGTGGTGTCAATGTAGCTCCTTTTTTCATGGTGTTCCATCGATATCCTGCTTGAAGAAGCTACTTTGCCAGTATACACACACTTGAATACAACTTTTCAGATTCCTGAGCTGCTTTATTGATACTAGAGTTGACTTTGTCTTGGTGCACACATCGTGATAGAGTGCCTTCTAAATCCTTATGATGAAGGGTCATTTCCAATACATTATCAATGTAAGAACTGGATATCATGCATGGAGGTGAGGATGGAGTGTGTTTAGGGATAAGAGATGGATTGGTTGACAGTTTGGAACCTTTAAATCTCCAAACTTGGGAAGATGCGCAATGATGGGTGGATATGAAAGTGTGCATAGAATTAGGACCAACTACTTGATACACTTTGTATGTTGCTTGAAAATCCTGCTTTTGCTTTTGTGGACATCTTTGATGGATACTTTTCCATTTTTTATTTTTCCCCATAGTTTCTTTGACTAATGGAGTTTGATAGGGATAATCTTTCTTTGTATTCTTTGGTATCCATATGTATTTGTTTTGTCCGATATGCTCTTTAGCTTCTTTTTCTTTGACAACATTCTTTGTGCTTTCATTCAAAACCATCTTTTGATGTTGTTCCCAATTCGTGGATGGCATGATGGGTGGATGAAGATTCATGACATGGTTGGTTTTAGTATTGGCATTGGTTTCATCATAACGATTCTTTGTGCTCCCTATGTTGACGTTTGCTTGAGATGAAGTTTCCCCCAGTATGGTGGTAGTAGTACCTTCATGCTTTGATTCTGCTTGTTTTGAGAGTTCCTGTTTAGAGTCCATTCTCTGATAAATGACCACCGTAGATGATGTTGTTGGAATTTGCTGCTTTGTTGACTTTGAAATATCATGTTTTGTCTAACATTTTTTCTTGAGTGGATAATGTTGGATATCTGTATACCTGACGTCCTCAGTCTAAATTTGGGATATATTTGATTCTGATGTTGATAACTCGATTTGACTATAGGAATTAATAATCTTCTCTTTTTGTGTAACAAAATTTTGTTCTAGATACAAATCATCTATGTGTCCATCCACAGAAAGCATCTCATGGGTAGATGGAGAACATGCTATATGGATATGATCATTATTTACAACATCTTGTATAAATAAGAGAGTGTCCATTAAATCATTATAGTATCTTGGAGATACAAATTCTTGATCTTGAATAATTTCATAATTGCTTTCGACACGCTTTGGATCAAGTTCTTAACACGGGTTAGTTTCAAAGGATGGATTGCTTATAAAGGGTTTTTGGATATCTTCATTAGGCATGGTAAGTGGTTCAATATCCTCAAGTGTTGAGTTCAAGGTTCCTTTGGTATCTATAACCATGAGGTCAAAGGATGTCAATATGTCTTGGAAAGGACCATTGCTAGACTTTGGTGAAAGACGTTGATCATGCTTAGGCATGAATTATTGAGATATGTCCTCTAACTCATAAGGTGATGTAGAGACATTTTCAACATGATCATAGGTCAATAGATCATGCATTATGTCAATAGGATCAAATAATCCTAACACTCCTTGAAATAGATCACTAGAAAGTGGCTCTTGATGTATGGTAAGTTGATCATTAGATGGGGTGGAAACATATTCAATGTGCTCATCGATGGAGATATCTTGATCATTGTTTTCAAAAAATTTGGTGGAGGGATTTCCAATGTCTTCAACCATAGGGTCAAATGATGTTGACATTTCTTGAATTGGATCATTGTTGGTTGGTGGATTTTGATCATGATTGAAAAGTGACTCTTGACATATGTTGATTTGATCTTTGGACGAGATAGAAACCTCTTCAATGTGCTCTTTGATGGATAGATCTTGATCATTTCTTTCAGCAATTGTGGTGGGGAGATTGTCAATGCTATCACTAGTGGTTGAATGTTCATCATTATTCCCAATAGTTATCATTTTTCATGTTTGTGCTTGTTTTTTTTGGGTAGCTTGAGAGGCTTGTTGCACTTGTTGAGCTTGTGTTGCTTGTTGCGTGGCTAGATATTGTTGGATGGACTTTTGGTAGGCCTGGTGAGCTTTTAGCGCAATGTTATATTGTCTTGATGTGTTTGGTTTTGGTGGTAGTGGTGGTGGATTTGAAATTATGTTGGATGTAATGATGAGTGGTTGAGATACATTTGAAGTGATTGTGGTAGTGAGGGGTTGAGATGTGATGGCCATGATAGTGGTGTTTGGAATGATCGAAGTGATAGGGATGGTTGGAATGACTAAGGTGATAGGTCATTGGGAGACCATGTTTTGATTTGTTCGGATTGATGTTGTCATTTAATTAGATACCATCTGTTGGTGTGATGTCGATGGTATATTCAAATGATTTGATGTGATGGCTTGATTGGTGTTAGGTGGAATTATTTGGATGGAGTGATTGGTGCTAGGTAAAGGGGGAAGCCCTAAACCAAGGAATGATGTTGATATGGGTAATGGTGGTGGAGATGTCTCTTGGCGCAATGACTCAACTATTTTGGTAAGTGTAGCAATTTGATCTCATCAAATTTGATCTTGATTTCAATCTTGACTCCCTTGATATAGTTGATTTGGTTTTTGTTCAAGAAAATTTGGGATGCATACTTGTGGTTTTTGATTTTGCACAATGTTCTGATTTGGGATGATGTTCAAATTTGGCATGATAGGTTCAAATTGAGCATTGTTGATGTTGGGAATCATATTTCCTTGATTTAGGTAACTTTTTTTTTGCATGGTGTTACCTTGACTTGGATTAATACAAAGAGTCGTTAAAATCTTGTTTAGACTTTGAACAACATTCATATGATTTACAAACATATTTATCCCAATTTTTTTCGGATTCATGTTTTGTAAATTTGTACTTGGTACATTCACATTTGGCATGTTGGGATTTGATGAGATGACATTATGCATTTGAAGGCTCATGCATTGAGTATTTGGTTGATAGATTTGTAATGTTGGACTTGGATTTAAATCTACCATCAGAAAAAGTGTTCCAAGATTTAGATTGGGTAGAATCACATTTATTGTACCATTGACATTTGTAGAAGGTGATGATCCCATGTATGGATTGTATAAGTGTGAGTGTTGATAATCAATTGGAATTCTAAAGCTCTCATAGTTTGGTTGACTTGGATTACTTAGGATGTATGGATCAAGTTTATATTCCATGTTCCTCTTGTGTTTTTACCTTGTTGCAAAGGTGACCTCTAAGGTTCTTAGGACCAATAATGAGATGAAGGATGAAAGGGGTGAATGATATGAGTATTGAACGTTTAGGAACTTTGGATCAATGCTAGACTTAGGGCTTGATTTTGATTGGTTTGATTGGATAATGAACTTGTAAACCCTAATATGTTGGATGTGATTTTAGGATGAACTTGTTCAAAGGATTGCTAATTCAATTAAATGTATGAGAAAGGATGCATTCCCACACACCTAACTAAACAAATGACTTTTATTTGATTTAAGGATGTACCCAAGTCTAGATAATGATGTTTCCAAAGCTCTAAAGTTGTTTGGTCGGATGGGTTTTTGATAGATGTTTGGGATGGGTTAAATGTTTCATTTGATCCTAAATGAACCTAGGAAAGAATTGTTTATGAGACCAAGATAGTGAAGAACATGCCTTTCTCTAAGAGTAATTCAAAATCAAAAGATCAATTTTTGCATGGAAACCATACGACCAAAATATGCCAAGCACATATGTGGGGTCCAATTGATTTAATCTTTGCTTAATGGATTCTTTTTACCACAAACACTTCTTGATTAGCTTTCAAACTAAGATGTTCAATGTCTTAATTTCTTCAAACCCCACAAAGTATGTTGTGTGGAGATTTGATGAACTCAAGGCAAGGGTTTACCTATTGTTTACTTAAGTAGACAAATCGAGATGTAATCCAATGTTTAGAAACCTCTAAGGATGTGAATCCCAAGGGAAAGAAATAACATATGGATCGAGTCAATTGTATTTTTCTCCAAAAATGGTTTGAAATTTGGACGATGATGTTAATTATTTTTTTTCGAGAAGTTTTCAAACAAGCAACACATTTTGTAACCTAAGAATAGGTACAACCCTATGGATGTGTAAGACAATATTTGTTGGATTCCCACTTCGACAAGTCCAGCTACGCTTATCTTTAGTGAATGGTTAGATGCTTGACCCCATTGGCTCCCCTCCACGACTCATTAACATCAATCAACGCAGCCAAGCATCAACACCCATGAAACTCCCATGGAATTCTTTCCATTTCTAATAAAGATCGTAAAAGTGTGGGGTGGCTTCAGAATGATCGTTCTTGCACCAACAAATAGATTAAAGGATTTTGGAAAATTCTAGCACATGGGTTTTAATAAGGACTTTCTGCTCATGGAGATTAACCCATATGGCAAGAGTCCCCTTTCAGATCCATCTTGTTAGAATCAACTGCGTGATATTGGCATTTACTCCAATACCCACATTTATATCCCGGTTGGAAATAATCGTGGCTTTAGAGTGTTACCGGTTAAGTCATTCCCTTGGGTGAGTACTTTTTCCCCAAGGTAGGCCCTCTAAGATAGACAAAAGTGAGTAAACATATTCATAGTTTGATCAACCTTCATTTAGAAACAAAGGGAGAACACATGCAATAAGTTTACTCACACTCGCAAAGTGTTTTGTTCAATTTTAGTTCCCAAAATGAAGATGTGAAGGAAATCTTTTATGCAAATTAATGTGATCAAAAAGACTTTTTATTCTCAAGATCACCATGAAGCGCAAGAGAAGTGCATACGCCTTTTTAGATGAGATTATTTTGCATAATGGATTACAAAACATAAAAGACGCATGTTCATTTTAAATCCCACAAAGCAATAATGACTTCATTTTAAGCACCAAAGGAAATGTGATAATTTGCTTTATTCAATTTTAGTTTCAAGATCCAAATTTTAGTGAGTTTCTAACATCCAACTTTGAAAAGAAACAATGATCTAGTTGGTTTAAAATAGAAAATTAAAGCATAAAACGGAAGTCCCTTAAAGCATTAAAAAGCACTTTTGTCAACTTCAAGTTTGATGCTTAAATCCTTGACTCTGATCTTGCTTTCATTTTCGCTCAACTCCAACGCTTGATTTTGATGTTGATTTCTCCTTTTTCCTTTGTTCTCCTTCATTGTTTTCCTCGCTTTCCTCGCTTTCCTTCCTTGCTTTCCTATAAAAACCACAAATAAAAGTTAGGCATGTATTGCAAATTGGTGAAAACATATACAAGATTTATCAATCATTTGAGGAATCCGTTTAAAGAGAGGAATAAAAATAAGATTGAATTAAAATTCATTATTGAGTCAAATGAACGTCAATACAATTTTAATTTACATTTGCTTTCATAAAAAGAAAAAATATTTCAAAACTTGAGATGTTTAATATGCAAAGCCATACACCACAATAGTCATTTTAAGAAAGAAATGAAAACAAAACTTCCCCTTAGAAAAAAATGACACTTGGATGGTGTGATCAAAAAAATATGTGCCTATCGTGGAGAGATTTCTATCAACATTCAATAAATAATAATACGCCCATACATACGCTTCCTTACTTCACCAATCTCTTGACAAGAAATTGAATCTGGCTATGGTGATTTGATAGAAGATTGGAAGCAATGATATTTAATATTTAGTACAGGCGGATATATTAATTCACATGCAATGAAAAAATAACCATAAAAGTTGAATTCCACAACCCTTATTGATGTTGCAGCCAAGCCAAGTTATGTGAAGAAATATAAAAACAACTTGTTGACCAGCTTAAGAGCACAATGGTTTGAACAATAAATCACTTTGAAATACTCTAATAAATGCACATCAATTTAGATTTTTTCATTTTTAATCATAAAACATTTGAAAGTGTTTCTTAATATGTTGTAGAGCATTTCCTAGATTCAAAGCTCTTCATAGATGCAACATATCATTCTGATTGGCCAGCGAAGTTTTCCTACAGGAAATAAATATATTACCAACCAGATTGCACCCAGCCAACTATGATCCTCAAACTGCTGAAATTAAATGATCAAAACAAAACATTAATGTGGGGCTCCAGAAAAGATAAAGACTCGACTTAAATGACCATAAATAGATTGTAGATGATTTTCCAGACTGCATGACACTTGCATCTTGTGAATGCCAGGCTGATGCATTGCACACACTAATCAATCTAGACAACAAGAGCTTTATTTACCCATACTTTAGTGAATCAAAACCACTCAAATGAATATGCCATTTTACAATGTATGGAAAAACAAAGTCAAAGAAACATGTCATAAACAACAACAAAAACTTCTACATACTGCGACCTCTCAATCACAATCATTCACTTCAGAAAATAAAGAAAAGGCCTGGCGACCTCTCAATCCAAGTTAGGCAGTGTTAGAAAGAAGTAAATATGATTTGTTGCATGAATACACCATAGCGAAAGCATATATAGAGCATTGAAAACTATGAATAAATTACCCAAAGAGCATGACTTTGACTTGCTAGTGTGTAAAGTTTAAGACAAAAAAAGAAAGACTCTAAGATTTGGAATAATGTACGCCTGTGATATAAATGCATGGAACTGTGGATTGAGAAATGCACATCTTGCTTCCTATATTCTATCAGGCGATAACTGACAACAAAGAGCGATGCTCTTGGTGGGTTCCACATGCCATAGTGAGGGGTAGCGATTTAAAAGCTTTTAAAACTTTCCAGCAAATGCATTTGGAAAGTGTAACACTGAATTCTTTAATGACTGCGCAAAGATTTATTGAAAGGCATTAAGAAAATATCAAGCAAACGCTATTAGTAGGCTATTTGAACTACTTGATAGAATGCCTCATATAAATGTGATCGCATGAAATGAAATCGTTGTAGTTTGGGCACAATTCGTAGATTTGAAAGTCTTTAAAAAATTTCCAAACAAAATGCCTTTGGCTGGTAAGAAACAAATATTTGTTAAGAACTTTCAAGTAAATGCATTTGGTAGGCATACCAAACAGTATCTAAAAGCTTTTATCTATTGCAACTAGCAGGTGTAAAACGACTTCCACAAGAAACTTCCACAAGCTTTAAGTGGCATTTACCACTATCTGTGTAAAGCTGTCCTCTACAACCTTTGATAGCATCCTCTCTGCCTATTTCAAAATGTCAGTAGAAAGACCTTAAAAACTTTCAAGTTAAATGAATTTTGGCCGGTGAAACAAAATCATGCCCAAAGCTATGATTTGTGTGATTTATAATTTATGTCATGTTCCCAGCACTCAAGTGATCTATGAAAGACAATTTCTTGGGGTGGCATTGGGTCAGGGTAGCCATGTGGTCATGGGGTCAATAGAAGCAAAGAGTGATAGCTCATAGCAAGCTAAGAATGATAATGAAAGATAACAAAGGTAAAACAATCACTTCAGTAGTCTGATTTTCCCCAGTAACTACAAATGCCTCGTAGTAGATATGACCTGGCATCAAAATTTAATGTGGAGGAATCGGTCACTATTGTTGGTGGACATTCAGGAAATACAAATGGGAAGGACAACAACATTAATGAGAGCTCAATATTGATTGAAAAAAGTTCCAGTCAACACACATATGTGAGATAAATGCGCCGACCTAGACGTGCAAAACAATCAAAGTTCGAATGAGACTAGTTTCAGATGATTTTAAATGAAGAAAATTTTTCAATACAAGCTGCACAAAGTGATGCTCGTCAACATGAAGCTATAGATAAGCTAAAAAAAAAAGGCATTTCCAAATATGAGAGGGTTGTTCAAAATTGGTGTTGATTCAAAATAATGAAACAGATATGTTCCTAACAGCTAGAAGATTTTTCATTTATTGATATTTCTATGATGTCCATAGCAGCCTAAAAGAAGCAGACACCATTGTTTATAAAGTGTGTGAACTGACTTCAAAGAGAAAAGACATATCTGAGAAAATAATTTATAGAGAAGGTCCCATCGAACTCAGAGACCAAATGGCGATGGCCACATTTATGTATTTCTAGCTTAAGAAAAAATCAAAGTCGTGGTAAAATTCTGCAAGTATAATTGTTAACAATTTTTTTTTTATATCTCTCTTACAGTAATACATGAGGAATGTAGCAGAATAGTTTATTTTCCAAATCACAGTTAAATCTCCAACCTAGGCTTCAACGGTATGCACAACACAAATGTAATAAGATAAAGCATTAAAGTCTCTCACTAAACTTTGTCAACAAAGCAAGAAATGTAATCTTAGATATGCATAAAGTAGATTTATTGCAAAGGCCTTAGAAACGTTCACAAAACGCTATGCCAATACACAGTTAGAAGTAAGCCAATGCACAACAAATGTGAAGAAGATCCATGGGCCCTCTTTATAGCACCATAATGTGGATGCTAAAATATGCAAATGGCTTGTAATATAACACACACATTTAGCATGATTAGTTGTTAAAACAAAGAAAATTTTCAACATCCATATGAGATAATCTAACATGTTTTAAAATGCTATCAAATAACAAGATAAATAAAAGCATACAAAGAAAAAAATGAAGTATATCTATCCCATATTGGATTGGTGCTACTTTGATGTGAAAAGTAGCCCTTTCCCAACCCTTGACAAGCTTGATGTTGCAAATGATGGTGGACAAAATTAGTTCTCAATGTGAAGAGAGTGACTTTGCATGAGATTGTAGATCAAGTTGTGGAGATGAAATGCTAAGATTGTGGAGTTGTGGAGGATTAAACCAATGGAGATGATCTTTATTTATAGAATAGAATGATATTAGAATGCCATACATGGAGGATGTGGGACTAAAAACAAGCCAATGAAAAGAGGCCACTTGTCAACTTGTGATAGGTTGGAGGATGAGCGCATTTTGGTCAATGTGCCAAAGAGAGGGAGATTCAAATTTGAAATTGAGAGTTAAATGTTGAGTTTGACCTTGTGAAAGAGACATGTAAGAGACATGTAAGACCTATTAAATTCCTTGTTGGATGTACATTTCAACTTGCTTTTGAATTCAAATTTGAGGGAATATTCCTCAAAGATGCCATGTTGATGGAAAATGCTGATTTTAATAAATCAATAAATTGATTTATTGGTGCAAGTGGGAAAAGCTAGAGGATGTGACATGCATTAGATTATATTTAATCAGGATTATATTAATTTAGATGATGATTAGATGCCTTGACCCATTTGACTTAGATATTTTGATTTATTTAATCAAAGAGGGAATGATAGGCTTAAATTAAAGAAAGTTAATTTATTCAATTTAAGTGGATAATCCTTAGAGATTAAATGAACCTGATTTTCCTAATGAATGGATTTCATGAACTTGATTAATTTAATGATCGGATGAATTTGAACTTGGTTTACTTGAAGAATGGACCTAATTAAATGCATGATGCTAATTTTGCATGTCTACAATATCATACTTTTTGGTAGTCATCAAAACACCTCTATCTTTGGCTTCTTCTCTTTCCATTTCATGTATCTCCTCATGACGTTCACCTGTTTCCTCTTGTTCACTATCATTGTAGATGGAGAAGGAATTCCTCCACAATCTGAAGATTCTAGTGTTTCATCATTCGAAGGTTCAAGTAGTGTATTCTCATCACTACCTTCTTCTGGAACATACTCTTCTTCGATGTTGGCATACCTACAAAGTATAGCTCCCAATGGAAAAAAAGTCATCAATGGAGGGCACCTTGTCAAGGGGGCCAAGATTTTCTACATGATTTCCCTACAAGGAATCCCCATAAAACCTATCATCCATGGTGTATAGATGCTCTTCAATAGGAAAGGACTCTTGATGTCTAATGTTTAACATTCCTATCTATTATGCTTCATCATTTGGAGGCTCAAGACTACATTATTCTTCTTCCATTGTTGCCCCAACAACTTGTTGAGGATTGCTTCCAACTAAGTTGTCACTTGGTTTTGATTCTTGGTCCTCTAGTTTGATCCTTGAAGTAGCTACAGGAGGTGGTGTACTTGGCTACCCCACATGTTCTTTGTCTTGTTTGATGGCCTCTTGGTATAGTTGACAGGTAAACTCTAAATGTGCAAGCCATGGAGTCTACACCATCCTAATCACAAAAAAACTTCCAAACCCACTTGATATCTCGTCTCAGACCAATCCCTTGCTAGCCTTGACACTAGCTCATTGTATCTTTCTGATGTTGGGTCCTCATAATCACTTCAGGAGGAAGTTTGATATTGGATAGCCGCGACCTGTGGTTGTTCCCACTCCTTGAAACCTTACTTTTAAAATGATAGATCTTTGTCACTCATGAAGGAGAGGTATCCTAATCTTATTCACTTATACATTCATCATTATTTTCCACTTCCCTAAGGCTTTCAACCTCTCCTTTCTAGTTTTTAGCATCTTCATTAGCTATCCTAGGATGTCTTGTTGCAAACTTTATCAATTCTTCTTCAACCGCCACTAGTTTCTTTTCTTGAGTAAATAATTGCCATTTTCCTTTCTGGAGAAGGCTCTCTAATTCCTTTACAAGTGAATTTTCATCAAAGCTTCTTGTTGTCCCAAGGGAATCAACTCCTTCCTCTTGATTTTCAGCCTTTATGTATGCTATCTCAGCACCTCCTTGTGTCAAATTTCTAGGTTCAACTTGAATGTCCTATCCTCCAGATGTTGACAATTATCCTACCTCATGGGAGGTCCCAATTTCATTATGAGTTGGTTGTTCCAATTTTCCTAAATAGCCCTTGACTTGAGTGATGGTGTTTGGAAAAGATGAACAAGTTAATTCAGAGTGGGTTGCATTATGAAAGCTACACCAACTAGACATCAAGACCTCTTCAAATCTTAATATATCCTTGCTATTCAAGTGTTCTTGGATCAGCTCTTTGAATGCATCAGCTGCCATGTGAGCAATTTCCTCTTCTAGATCTGACTAAATCAACAGTTGATGGGCATGTGCAGGATCATGGTATGCCAAAAAGTGGCAATGGAGAAAAAATACGTGTTTCTACGACTCAAAAACGCGAAAATGGTGAGTTGACTTTTTGGAGCTGGGGTGACTACCGAGGCAGAGGGAAAACTTAGTTTTAGGAATCGGATATCCGATCCAAATCGGATATCCGATTTTGTTGAAGTATATATATAAAAAAAATCGGGCGACCAAAACTCATTCACATTTGTTTTCGGCTCAACGGCGGCGGGCGCACAGTGGAAAGCGAAATCCGATATCCGATTTGGAGTCCATCTCTAACAGGTAAAGTTCTTTATTTTTTATCAAATTTTCAATTAGATTTGTTTATTTTAAGTTGATTTTTTTCAAAATAGGGTTTTTTGGTAGATTTACAAAAAAACATAAAAATTTGAAGAAAAATAGTAAGAAACTACTTTTTAAAAAAATGTACTGATTTCCATAGCATACGACATTGAGAGCAAATAAAATACGAGTTCAATCCATGAATTATAGAAAATAGATTTTTGTTGGTTATATTCATATCACGACTACATTGCATTGTGCAAACATACTACAACCGCATAAATATCAAATGGTGATACTTGTCGCATGCTACCACATTTTTCATACATGTCTACCAAAGCATTTTATCAAACAAGCTCATCACTGCCGCTAAGTATGGCTAAAACCCTAAAACAGTGCTTATGAATAGTTATGGATGCTTGGAAAAGATCTATCAAAGATAATGAAGTAATAGCATAGGACAAGGCAAAGGACTGTTGTGGGTCAAGAATGTGGTCCATAGATGAATGCCATGACAATCCATAGCAATTTGTTGTCATGGCATCTCGCTATGGAATCTCCATCACCATGAGACCACATTTCTTTGAAGCATTTTTTCAAATAGTTCACTACCTTTCTATGCTACCACATTCTTCATACATGTCTACCAAAGCATTTTATCAAACAGCTCAACTTTCATGCTATGGGTAAAAGCCTAAAACAAGTGCTTTTGAATTAAGCTATGGATGCTTGGAAAATCTACCAAAGCATAATAGGCATAATATAGGACAAGGCAAGGAATTGTTTGAAAAATGCCTCTTCAAAGAAATGCACCATTATTGATGGAATGCCATGACAATCCATAGCAGCAATTTGCTTGTCATGGCATTCGGCCATGGCATTCCATCACCATGAGACTAAGACATTTCTTTGAGACATTTTTTTCAAGCAGTTCACTGCCCTGTCTATGCTACCACATTTTTCATACATGTCTACCAAAGCATTTTATCAAACAGTTCATTGCCTTGCTGCTATGGCTAAAAGCCTAAAACAGGTGCTTTCAAACAATCTATGGATGCTTGGAAAAAATCAATCAAAGCATAATAGTAAGCAACAAGCCATGGTCTCATGGTTTTTTTTGTGCTAAAAATCACCTTTGATTTTATCTTACATTTTTTTTCCAGATTTTAAAACACGCTTTTTGGCTTAATTTGCAAGCTTGAAACGAAAAAATCATTGACCAAAAATTCAATGATTTTTCAAAAAATCGGGAAAAATCGTCCAAATTTCAAGTAGAGATTTTTAAAAATCGCGATTAATCGGGATTTTTTGCAGATTTATGCTTCACTGATTACAACAACAATTTTCAAACTTAAAACAAAATCAAACCAATAGTAAACATCCAAAATACCTTAAACATAGTTCATTAATGTTCACTATTTTAAATACACCTATACTACAAAATATTGAAATACCTCGCTTTGGAAAGTACAATGGTAAAAAATATCCTAATAACCATTTGTTAGTTTTTACTACCTTGTGTAGAGACTTTATTTTTGAAGATTCACTCATAGTAAAACTCTTTTCTAGATTATTGAAAGATATGGCCTTGGATTGGTTTTGTTCATTTTCAAACAATCAATTACCTCCTTTACACAACTCATTAATGATTTCCTCCAATACTTTCAAGTGAACATCAGTCCTCAAGTTACATTAACAAATTTAGTTCATTGTAATCAAGGACCTAAAGAGAAAATAAAAAACTTTATGAAATGATACTAATCCCTTTATTTTAAATTCTCCTATAGTCTTCAAGATGTTGACATTCAAAGGGTGTTTATAGATAACTTACAACCTAATATTCAAGATAAGAAATTGCTAATGAAATATCCATCCTTAACACATTTTTGTATAACCCTTCATGATTATCGAATATCGATTAGTTGGTATGAAGGTACCCCTTCATAGGCTCCTATTGGTCAATCATATAAGTCATGCCTCAAAACAACTATCAATCATTTAAAAAGAAAAACAAAATATTCATTACTTGATAAACATTCATGTCAAACTGCTCATAATATTGAGACAAAAGTAACTACTATAAACATAACTCTAGATATAAATTTAGGCCATGAGATAGGAAATTTTCATAGTTGTTTGATTCTCTCCATGTGATCATGTTGCAATTGTTAAACAAGAATATGATTCAACTTCCTCCAATTAGTCATATTCAAACAATTAAACCCTTACCACCAAACTTTAATGCAAAAACATTTTTTCAATATCATTGTACACCTTGACATGATATGGAAAGATGTAAGCATATTTATAACCAAGTGCAAGACCTCATTCTAATCAAATCCAGATGGATGACCTATTAATGACAAAGGAAATAAATTGGTTTTTTCACCTAATCAATACTTACAAATATTTACGCTTCTCCATTGCCAATTCATTCAACAAACTTGTTCAATCACAATGATAATGAAGAAGATGATAATGATTTTTCCATCTTTATAAACATTACTAATATTCAAAATCATAAAGGAAAACCAACATTTTGTTCACATTTCTTTTACATATATTGATTCTCTATAACTACACTCGATGGTCTTCTTTATATCAAGTTTTAAAACCCTAAAAGGGGAATACTCATTGATCCCATGTACATAGTGAATATGATCAAAAAGAGTTATTGTATGTACATGAACTTTATGCAGATGATTATGAACAATCAAAAGCATGATTAAAAGCTCATGATGGTTATGGCTTCCTATAATTGGTTTGATAATCCTCCCAAAGAAAGGTTGGACCTAAATAGTTGGGTGGTTTTGATATAGATTTTATGAAAACTTGAGTTTAGCATGGATTTTGATAAAATTTGAATGTTTGCAATGGATTTTGACTTAAAAATAGTGTTTTTATGTATTTGACAAAATTAGAAAAATTTATAGATTTTTGTTATAAACTAGGGTATTTATAATATTTTCATTTATATTGTCTAATTCTAATTAGATTGATTTGTTTTTATATTGAATCGCATTATGGTCACGACAATGAAAATGCACTATTCCACCACCTCCACCACCTCCAATGCCCATCAATCTCGAATTAATTTCTAAAATTGCAAACAATTAAGGGCATTTCTCAAGTTTATAATGAGAGTCCCCTGCTATCTTCATGTCAAAACACAATGAATGAAATAATTAAAAATATAGAAACCCTCTCTCTAACATAATGCCATTCGGTGGCTTAGAAAAACATGAGAGAATATTATATGTGGATTGTCCTATGATGATGTGAAAGATCTTGGAATAACCAAAGCCCAAATAGCCTCTTTATTTGTTAACCCCTCGCAGACCGGGTTTGGCTAATGTTAATAAAACAAAACTTTCTATAAAATGGTGCACTCCATAAAGACATTGTAGAAAACTTTTGGGATCGTTGGTGTATGGTTTTTTTGAAACCACTGAACAACAATTGTGATATACCATTTTACTTTATAAAAAAATTATATGCTGAGTTTGTGTTAGGGCATCGTGTCAATTACTTTGACATTAAACCCTTCCAGGGCATTGGTGGAGGTATGCCCCAGGATAGACCAGGGGCAAGCTAGGAGTAATACCCCCCACATGTTCCCTCCTCCCTCCCCACCTCCAAGATACCATCCGTGATATTATGCATGCCAATACTGCACTATCGATGCTATTCACTCTTTGAGTGGTCTTTGGCTCGCGATGCTTCTATAGTAGCTCTCAAAATGCACATTCCTCGTGATGTTGGTGATGGATCGAGTGATGTTGCATCATCCCCACGTCCACATATTTGTGTACTGACATAATTTGCTCCATAAAGCCGCCAATATGCTTGGGTCCTCTTTGTAGAGCTCCTCACGAAAGCATCCCTAGACATCTCTGACATGACTTCTAATGCATGTGGATACATTATAGATCGACGCCAGGGAGGAGCACACCATACGCAGTCTCCTCGCTAGAGAGGGGACATTGGAGTCAGTGGATTACTGCAAAAATTTAAGTTGTGAATTTATAACTTACCGTTTCAAAATGAATATTAATAAGAGATAGTATCGTACTAATATTTATTACATGGTCTATTTAACAGCTTGATGTCCTGAGGAGGATTTACAAATGTGACAGATAGCACCTTGATGTGGGCTACTACATTTGGCCTCGACACACAAGATATATATTTTGCACTCATTCATTTACATTTATTTATTATATACTTTCTGTCCTTTGAATTGTCATTAAAATGAAATTATATAATAACTTTATATGTTTATCTGTTTTCCTCTTTGTAGGAAATAACACTTCATGAAATAGGTGCAGCCTTGTCCAGATTATGGAAGTGTAATGTTGATAAGGGCAAGGTAATTGAACTCAAATTTGATTGAATTAAGAATTTTAAGATCTTATATTGATTATACATACATTGACATAGATTGGTAGTTTCATATGTACTTGTCATTTTTATGTGCAGGGAATTATGAGCTATATGTCCTTGTTGACAAGGGCCACAACACCCGAAGCAGTACGTATTGGAACACTTGAAGGAGTAGGTGTTGAAGCACCTCAAGGAGGAGGTGTCGAAACACCCAAAGAAGTATGTGTTCACTTTTATTTTGTGTTTGGTATTTTATGTTCCATTATTGATAGTTGTATGCTAACTTGGATCAGCTTTTATGTTTTTGTTCACCTATATAGATTGAAATTACAAAAAGATGGTTTGGCTCGGTTCTTTGAGAGGGGCATATTCTAGAACTCCTGACCCTTTGAAGAGACGGATATTTCAAGTAATCAAGATTACAATTTTAGAGTTCAATTATAATTTAATGTATATTGATTTTGATGTTAATTATTCAATTTTAAATTATATAATATAACTAATCTCAATTGTGGTTTGACTTTTTCTTGTGCAGCTACCTTCAGAGGCAATGAGTGCTTCAAAGAGGCTCCATTTTGATGATCCACCAGTAGTTTAGAATGAGATAGACATTTTGGCATGTAAATATTGAATAGATACCGAGATGGCATATGCCACATATTGTAAAATTTTGTTTGAGTTGGCGTTGATGCCATTTTTGTATATGGACATACACTTGATTATTGGATAATTTCATATATAGAAGTTGACAATCGAAATTTAATTGCCTCCTCATGTGCATAATTAAACTCTTTGAAATTTTAATCAAGTGAGCAATGGTTAAATATCTTGATGTACAATAGCATAAAAAGAATGGTTATATTATGTAGTTTATTCATATTGCTGATTACATTGCATTGCACGCCTTTCAAACTCAAAGCATTACCTCACATTGCATAAGTAACAACTAGATGCTGATAGATGAAAAATTTTCAATTACAATATAGTTTTACAGTCAACATAAGCAATTATGCAATTACTTCACAGTACATAACTAATAATTAAAAATTTATTCATATTATTGATTACATTGCATTACACATCTTTCAAACTCAAACCATTGCTTCACATTGCATAAACATCCACTCCAAGCACCTATCCTTGATGTACTTGCCTTTTAGCTCAGTCAAATAAATGCTAGGCACCAATTTCAGTTAGTCTTGTCAGTCTAGGTGCCTATTCTCATCCATCATGCCACTCAAAACATCATTTTAGATCCTCCTAGGCACCATTTTTACCTGCTGCTCACTGCTTCATGACTGCTAGGCACACTTTCAAAAGCCTCATGTCGCTAACTCACATTCCAGTTAGGTGCATGTTTTGGCTGATGCTCTATAAAAGACCTCTCCTTCTGCCACTTAACGTTGATAAAGCATAGACCTAGGCTAACACATACCTAGACTTTCAAATTAAATTAATTAACCCATGCAAAAACAAAATCACAAGAACACAAGAGCACACAAATTAGTCACTCACTATCAGGTTGAACAAGAGGAGCAAGTAAACAAACATAATTTGCAATCTTTCCTTTATTTATTTCGTTACCCCAGTTACTACTTTCAAATTTGACTAAAACATTATTCAAAATGCAGCGTATATGGTATAGTACAATGTGGCATACCTAATAGTAGTCTTATATTCAATACTTACTCTGTGTACTAACTATTAAGACATGTGAATGTTGTAAACATATTATACAATGATTTTGCAATTTACAAAATGTAATCAAATTTAGTTTGTCAATATAATAATTTTGCACTATTTGAACTTTCCAACATTCCTACAAATTTATCTAGAAGTTGCTTCTAATTTACAATACACTCTTGTATACATCTTATTATAAAAAATAATAAGTAGCTTGGAAGGAAAGAAAAATCCATGGTTTTTATAAGTTACTTGGTATCTTTTCTCAAGATATGCTAATTTCTTGTAATATAATAATAAGAGTACAAACAAAAAACATACAATAACTTATTGTTCTTTGAATAGAACACAAAGAACCACTTTAATTCTCTATGTGATAATTTATAATAGTAGGCTCCATTGAATAATACATGTACCCAAAAAGTATAGCTTCAACCAAAAAAATAGTTGGCGATAAACCATCATGATTTTCTTGGCTCATAGAATGTGTCCTTTGGAGGCTTTGTGGGTAATGTGCGTAAATTTCATTGGTTCAATATCCTATTTGTTATAGTTATTTTTGCATTTATAATTTTATATAGAGGGAGGGAGTTTCATCTCTTCAAGCTATCTTTGTGTCTTTGGAATGTTTGATTCATTAATTTTTTATTCTATTTTATTTGTTGTTGAATTTTTATTTATATTAAAATATAAAAGAAAAATAAATGAAAATCAAGTTATAAAATTTAACGAAATGCTAATAGGCCCTAGTGTATTTGTTGACCTTAGCAATTTCACCTTTTTGTTGAGGAATAGTGTGCCCTTTTTGTTGATGATAGTGCACCATACTACTGCAATAAAATTCACTCTTCCCTAGCTATCATAATGTTGTTTGCTACTTTGCACGCCTCTTTGCTACTTGCTGCTTGAAGAGATATTCTAGAGATTACAACAAAGATATTGCAACAAATTTATAGAGATTACAACAAAGATATTACAAGAAATTCCAGATCTACGAAAACCTCTCTCAGTTTTTGCTATCTCGGAAGCGTTTTCCAATGGTGATGACTTTTTAGATGAGGGAAAAGTTGCCAGATGCAAGCAGTGTAAAGTTGCAAAGTGGTGCAACTTTCATTCTGCAACTCCTACAACCAAACGGACTATTCCAACACGTCCGTATGGGTACGTTTACGCCAGGGATGGTCCTCTTTTGCACCCAAATACGCCGAATCACTCCGAGCTACATTGGACCGGCGATTTCCCTTAAGAGTCCAAAGTGCTAAAAGGCAGCAATATTTGAAGGGCTATTTCTCGGAGACCGTGGGGCATACAGACACTCCGTCGGAGGCTATGTGATCGTGTTGGGACCATCTACGAAAACCTCTCTCGGTTTTTGCTATCTCGGAGGCGTTTTCCAATGGTGATGACTTTTCAGATGAGGGAAAAGTTGTCAGATGCAAGCAGTGTAAAGTTGCAAAGTGGTGCAACTTTCATTCTGCAACTCCTACAATAATGAATGACCAGCAAATAGTATGGAATCGTTACGCCGAGGATGGTCCTCTTTTGCACCCAAATACGCCGAATCACTCTGAGCTACATTGGACCGGCGATTTCCCTTAAGAGTCCAAAGTGCTAAAAGGCAGCAATATTTGGAGGGCTATTTCTCGGAGGCCGTGGGGCATATAGACACTCTGTCAGAGGCTACGTGATCGTGTTGGGACCATCTACGAAAACCTCTCTCGGTTTTTGCTATCTCGGAGGCGTTTTCCAATGGTGATGACTTTTCAGATGAGGGAAAAGTTGCCAGATGCAAGCGGTGTAAAGTTGCAAAGTGGTGCAACTTTCATTCTGCAACTCCTACAACCAAATGGACTGTTCCAACACGTCCGTATGGGTACGTT
>VDFB02000017.1:246067516-246187733 GCA_007258455.2 Sequoia sempervirens
TTTTTGAAATAATATAGATAACTTATTCAAATTTTTACATCAAGTTGCCTAACTCTAATTGTTCTGAATTTTCATTGCCACTTAAGGGCTTGTTTGGCATACCATGATCCTGCACATACCCTGATATATTTCCAAAAAGGGAATTTCTCCTTGCAAGAATTTTTCAAATTTACCCAGGAAAGTTGGGCATACCAATTCATTGTGTCTACAAGTGCTATGGATCCTACACTTATCTATCAATGCAAACTGCTATAATGGTCTTCTCAATCTTCTATTCATATCTGCATGTAGCTAAGTAATTCTATTTTGCAAATGTTGCTCCATTTCAACTCAACTTTTGTTTGCTTTGACAATTCTCTGATTTTAAATTTCTAGCATATAATAAGATCTCCCTATCTCAGATGTTTACTTGAATGTTCTTTTCAACTTCCACCTTTCAGCTTTGTAGCCTCAAGCTCATCAAACCCTCCTTATAGCACTACTTCTATTGATGGGTGTTTTTACACTTCTCAACACAGGCACTACATAAGTGCACTACCTCTCTTGAAAGGAAATCCGCAATAAGTTGTTGAAAATTACCCCACGGTCTCTCAGGTGTTAGGTCATGAAAATGCTTCAAATATCTTAGTTGGTTGATGTGTTTTGCTCGTAATCATAGGGTCAACCTTTATGGTTTACAAAGCGTGGGAAGTTGGATCTACAAATAGAGTTTCAATGTGCTGGAAGTGAATGGACAGTGGTTTCCCACTCAAAATAGCAAGTTGAAACCCACCAAGTTCATCTGATTTAGCTTCATGGTGATGCTTGAGATCCTACTCTAACAAAGGACTAAAATAAATAGCAAAAGGGAAAGGGTTGAGAAAGTTGTTTTGAATCTAAGCTATGAATGAATAGTAACAATGGAGACTACTATAGTAGACAAACATTCTATACTGGATTTTGCTTGACCAATAGAACCTACATCTACACAAAATCAATGCAATCTCCTAAGGGATGCAAATTTTTAGATTGCACATGCACAACATGAACATGAAATTGAACTCTAGGTTGCAGTTATGGAATAAAGAAGCCCAGGCTAACTTTACATAGTATTTTTTCATCAACAAGTGCTAAAAGTATGGGTTGAAAGTTCATCAAATACCATAATAGAATTTTCCATGATCACATCCACTTAAGAAACTACAACTAAAACTAATGTGGAAGTAGAACCATGCATGCATATTGAACAAACTCAAAATAAACACCCATAAATCATGCAATGTTGCTCTCTATTGCTACAAAATTCCTTTACACTAGTTCTCCAACCATTTACAAATGAGAGAGAGACCCCTATTTATAGTTTTCCAAAGCCCAAATGAATGCCTAGGATTAATTTGCATTGTGTGGCTCAAATTTATTTACATTAGGGTTTTACCTACCCCCCATTATATGGAAATTTAAGATATAGCTTTTGTATTTTCCTTATTTCATCCTGTAGTGCCTAGGTTCCATAGCATTTTTGTCTCTTGGCTGATTTCCTTTTACTGTAGCTGAAACTGTCTAAAAGTTGCCTTCTATTTGATGGATTTTTTGCCCTCTTCATCTGATCAAATGAGCCTCATTTATAGATTTGCATCATTGTAAAATAGATAAGATATCCCATTACATCCTATAGGAGAGCCTCTAATGGATCTTGATCGTTTGAAAACCATTTCCTCCTTTCTTTAGCGGTCAGCCATTTAGGTTTTTGGTTGTCTCCCCTTAGCATACTATCATCTATAATCTAGCCACTTTGAGGTTCATCATTTGTGTGTTAAGATCTTTCCCTTGATTCAGCCTTGCAGGTAGTTTTTGACTGTTGTTCCCTCTACAGACCCGGTCAGTAACATGCAAATTCGTTATTCAGATGGTAATCGTCATGACTTCATCGTTCTTTCCCTTTTCAGTTGCTCATCGTTGTAAGTGGGTAGATCAAGAGCAGTGTCTCACTCAAGTTCTCCCCTCTGCAAGATTATACCTACAAACAACATGTACAACAATTAGGTCATTCAAAACTACAAAGATTCATAAGAGGGTTATTGTAGATCATTCAATCATAATTCGACAATAGGGAAGCATTATAAATTACAATACTTCGAGCCTCAAACCACTCTCTTTCTTTCCAATTGGTCTGTTTGAATTACTGCATGTACACATTAGGCCTTCTAATTTTCATGATCATCTCCCCATTTTATCCCAAATTAATGTGAGGTTCATTGTCCTAGATATTTTTATACTTAATCCTTATTTACCACTTGAACGTTAATATGCGTGGGCTAATGACTTCAAATATCTCCTCAATTTGGGATTGTTCATGATCACTTAATGGAGCTCGTAATACTAGCACATCTTATCAAGAAGGCCTTGTTCCGTAAATTTCTAAATCTTGTGATATTGAACCCCCACTCCCAGCTATCGCACCCTCTTCTTATCTTCACCTCCTAAATAGCAATCTCAAGTGACCTACGAATAATATTCCAAATTACAAGTCATCTATCTTCCAACTAAATTGGAATTTGTAGGTCATAAGGTGTGGGAGGAAGAAAAGTGAATGTCGTTGTGAATGGTGTAAATGGTGGCATCCTTGATGAATCAAAAACCTACAGGGCAAAGTGGCGAGAGGGACAGTGGGTTCCACAACGATGGAAAGTTGTCCAAAGGGAACATCGTAGTGATGATAAAGAGACCTACGAATTATGCAAATTTGAACACCTGGGGAGATGGTTGTTGTTTTGAAAATAGCAAAGTAATCACTGCACTCTACCCGTACACGTCTGCATGGAGGTGATTATGAAATATTGCAAGACAGCTCACGGGGCTGATATTTTAGATGAGCAGTTGTCCCCCCTTTTCTTCAGCCATTTAATCTTCATTTTTCAAGATTTAAGAATCTTCTTTCATTCTCATTTGGGTTCCCACCTGTGCTTTATAGATCAACACCTTATTATTGTCTACATGTTCCCTCAATCTAGTGTTGCTATGATCAAAATCTAACTCTAAGACTCCTCTCCACATGACTTTTGTTCATTTGAGCATATCACAAGCTTGATTTTAGGGTAACGACAATGCTAACCTATGGCATCTCAACTGAGTTCCATGTTCACCGCCATTATTTAACCATTCTATGCTTCTCTCCCTCTTAGTTTATATTTCATCCTCATACTCGTGCAGGTGCACAGTCATCCGATTATGAATAACGCACTCATGAACAAAAGTTCTTCGAGCTCACTGCGCCAAGGTGCTACTAGTGGAAACATGAGAAAGTTGTTCCCTAGATGGAAAAATAGGCCACGTAGCCCATAGAGGAAAATTTCGTGGGGTTGAGTATGCGAATGGAAACCCTAGAGAAGTCATAAAAAAAGGTGAAATACACACATAGTTCTACCTTGTGATGTCTGCATTAGGTTCACCACCCTACTATCGTAAGTGTTGCAGCCTTTGAAGAATGTGATCCATGATGAAAAAATATTTGAGACACACATGCCCCATGATCTCTTTATGTTCCCTTGTGACATGTCTTACAATTTGTAGCCACTCATTATCTAATCTCATCGCCAGGTTGATTTCACTTAGCATTAATTGTTCGTGGGTCTCATGCCTTTTAACTCTAATGCCTCTTCGTGGATAAATCGTTCTGGGCAGTGACATCATGTGTCACACCTTCTTTCCTTGTTCAACAACTTTTTGTGGGCTCATGGTTTCTCAAATTGTGGACTCCAATTTCTTTTGAGCACGAAAGATGGAAGTGCCAAATTCACCAAACCTGATCCTTTTGTAAGCCCACCCTTATCTTCAATTTTATTAGCGTTACCAGCTAATAGAAAGATAGTTTATAATTATTGTTGTTACAAGTTGTATAGAGCTTCAGAGGTTTTGAATTTCAAGTTTCTTAAATTACAAGCCCCGATCCGATCATTCGTTACCTACCATTCTTCCATGAATTTTGATCAACTAAGGTGCATCCTTTGTGAACATTTGACTAAATGTACCCCATGTCATGATCGCAGGATAAATTGAAGTGGACACTCCTCCAATTGTGTTTTTATTAAAAGGAATCCTTAATTTCTCTCGACCTATGTTGAATGCTCTCTCATTTGAAGGTATCCATTATTGCACCTATAACACTCATGGTGGCAATGTAAGATCCACCCGTCTTTTTCTATTGATGCCTAATGCTACCACGCTAGGGGAATTTCCAACAATGTTGTTGATACATATTCACTTTCTAGAGGTGATGGCTCTGCCTGAACCTACAATCATCACTATATAAAAAATGTTATCATTGGGCCTTTACTCACCGTCTTCTAATAATTAATTTGATATCGCCTTAAGATGGTGTGGGTTTCCTTAGCATCATCAGCCTCCATGAAATCACCACTTCAAAAGGTTGGAAAATTTGGTGATAGTGATCTACCTCATTGATCAATATTGAGCACAAAAGGGTCTTGTCACAAATTGATGTTGCATTACTTAGTCAACCATGAGTAGAAGATCCAAACACAAATCCATCATAGTGGAAAGCCATCACCAATGCGTTGCATCAAAGAATGCCACTTGGGACACAGAGCAATGGTGGAGGAGACGTCCATGAATCATGCGGGGTCTACAAGTGGAATCTCTACCAAGAATACCATGGGTCAAAGAATCCATATTTCTATAACATGAAAGTCGTGGTGGTGACAACGTTCAGAAAAGAGAATTCCACACATGAAGCTCTGACGGGCTTGAGATGACACCACCTACAACTAATCCCATCGACTATTAATTTATCCCAAAATTATATTCAATAAATGTTGGATGACATTTCAATAGCCACCCCATGCATGGAAGCTTCGTCTATGAATGCTACTTCAAGGATGTGGATGATAGCGTTTCTCGATGACGCTTAAGGATTGTCATTGTGACCCCAGTGGAGATAGATGGCATTGGTGAAGTTGGGACCCATAGCATAAGTAGCTACTTTAAAGGATGCATGGATGAAGGAGCTGTAGAATCCACACATGGGAATTCCATAGAGGAAGGCATGCAGAGGGATATCTTAGGAAGGTCATGGATAACAGACGATGGTCCCCATCACAATGAAGCCTGCACACCAACTTCGGAAATTAAATTTTCCAACTCTACAAAGGGTTTCAATGGGAAATATCAATGCCCTTAGTCATTTTATTTTGCATTCCTTGTCTGACTACATTTCTTGATCAAGTAAATGGCTTACATTTCTCCTTCGAGTCACACACATGATAATGATTGCTGCAACATTTTGTGATTTTGCAATTTTATTTTTGATGTTTATGAGATCGCCTTGATAGTCTCCATGATTCTCATTTGACCATTACCATGGTGCTTTCCAATCCAAATAGCATACAATCCCATCACTCCATGGTTATTCTTTCCCTTTTAAATTTGGGAAGAGTGTGTTCTACTTTGAATTACTATCATGTTGGGTCCCCTTGGGATTTCTTCAAATATTCACATGTGTTATAAGAAACATGAATTGAACTAGTACCCTTTATGCAAGCCTTGCAAAGGCCTTGAGCATGAATGCCATGTGCAAAGGCGAGGATGTAGAGCATCGTGAAAATAATTTTGCTGTGGGAGGGATAATGTGAATGGTCAAGGCAGAGTGGCCATCGAGGGAGTAGCATAAAGTAGATGGAGGTCCTTATGCCAGACTCCAGATGGATGATGTTCGTTTACAGGAGACATTAGGCTAGGATACAGTGGCCAGATGGTATGCAAAATCTACAAGCCTACTCTCACATGGGTGGTAGCCCATGGGAAGTCATTTGAGGAACACAACCAAGAGAACAATGATAAACAAAAAGAAACCCGCAATGTAGGTTCCATGTAGACAGAGGTCGTTTCATCAATTTTTTAAATATCATCATTCTTAAGGTAAATTTTAGGGTGTGGTGCCATTTTAAAGGCATTGTATCAAATCCTCATGAACCTAATTTAGTCCCCTCATTTTGTAGGTCAATCATGAGTTCATATTCAGGAGCTATGCAACATCTCTAACATCTTCCTACAAAAAGAGAAACACATGAACATTTTGTGTTGGTAAACAATGGAAGAGGGTGGAGTTTTGTTAAGTGATTAATTTTTTGTTAGGGTAATAGCGATGGAATGGTGAAGGAGATGGCTAGACCAAGTGTGGATTCTTCCACGCAGGCAAAAGTCAAGAGTCGGCCACTGCTTGAGCAACAGAATGAGAAAAATGATCCACATACGGTGACCCATGATTGTGGGTCCATGAAACATAAAGGAAATAGTAGAAAACATGGGTGTAGGGTCTGCACATTGGGCGGATACAATGACTCAGTTGTAGGAAAATGGTGGAGCATAGTAGCGAACGGAAAAGGGAATCCTGTGAATGTGGGTCTGCATGGGTCCATAGATTTTGGGTGAAAAGAAAAAGGGGAAAACCATAGGACCCAGTCCACAAAGCTAAACAACTTAGTGAAACTTAGGTTGATGAACTTTTCCAAGGGAAATTTGATCATTTCTAGGCTTAGAGCCAACTTAGGCTAGGAAACGGGGGCACGTAACGTGAAATGAGGGAAAAGTGGCCTATTGGGAGTGAAAATGACCCATCAGGAGAAAAAAGAGGTTATCCTTGCCTTTGGCGAAGAGGGGTATGCAAAACATGCACAACGAAAACCACTATGGTGGTGCTTTGGACAAGTAACATGGTGAAAACTTGGAAAACATCCATCATGTGTAGAATCGAGCATCTATATGCACCATTTCAGGTGGAAGCATCTCAACATATTCATAATAAATCCAATCCATTTTTATCCAAAATCCAACTTATCTTGATCTTGAAAAATGTTTGGTGTACACTTTATACTTACTTATGGAAAACATCTTGAAGTGGGTCATCATCGTTAATCCTATCTTATCCAACATTATCTAAGCCAAAAGGCATTGCCCCAAAGGGGCATACTCTATCCAAACATACAATCCTATCACAAAATAATCCATCGTTGCTATAAATTGGGGGAAAGTACTTACATATTACTTTAGAATGAATCTTTATCTATTTCTTCTAACTAATTGTGATCTAGGAATGGTTCCAACAATAAAGTGTACCACCAATGCACTACCAGGGTACCCTTCAAAACAATTCATCCCAACAACACTTGAGGTATACCACCAACACACTACCAGGGTAACCTTCAAAATAATTAGTCCCAAAAAAAAGGTGTACCACCAACGCACTATCAAGGTAACCTTCAAAACTATCAAAAATCAAAAACATCTAGAAAACAAAAAAATCAAAAACATACAAAAAACAACAAAATCAAAACAACATATTTATATTTTTCCTTCACTCAAACTTCTAAGATATGAAAATTTACTTGATCCTCATAGCTAGTTCAAGTAAATTTCCCACAACATATCCTCTAGAAATATAAGTGGAATATTAATCCAAGTTATCAATGTTTTGAATTTCAAAACATGTTATGCTCTGAGTCAAACTAGTCAAACTATGTGGTCTCTATGTGTAAAATGTAAGAAAGACTTATCAACCCCCAAGGCCTTAGGTTAGTCCCTTTAGGTGTCTATCATGCTTTATTTTCAACTTAGTCAAAAAATTCAAAATAAAAATATTCAAATATCTTGAAAACACTAAAAACAACATTAGATAACATCAAAAAACACAAAAACATTTGAAAAAAGCTAAAAAATCCTATATCTATTATCGCCTATCTATAATAAAATATCATCCATAGTAAAAAATTATCATCTTCACCCTTTAACAAAATCGACAAACAAACAAAGCAACATCAAAAGCTAGAACTTTCAAGTAAACAATCACAAAGATTTGATCACAAGTAGACTAAAACAATGTTGAAGTATTAACTACGTATCTTTTGACAATTCACCAACAACATTCTAAGATATGTCTTAACAAATCCATTCCTACAATAGACATGATCAACAACGAATAATAACCCCAACCCAAACATATATGGCAAGTGATAAAACAACATTGTTTAATCTTTTTATAGTCTTATTTTTTTTATTTTTTTTATTGACTCATTCCCAAGATATCTTGAGGATGTCCATAAGGATTAAGAGAAGAAGGAATGGGGACAATTGAGAATCATTTCAATTTGTTGTTTGTAAGATATTTTTGCAATACTACCATGACAGGTATTTGATTTGTATGTTGTATGGAATTATTTTTGAGACAATTTGTGTAGTAGTTGCATGTTAGGTATTCCATACCTCTGTGTAACTAGTCTAAAAAAAATTAACACAACTCAACCATACACTTTAATAGGGTATTCATATGTTTGGTATGAGCAAGAATACTCCTTGTTTGTAGAGTCAAATTCCACACAATAGATACAAAGTCATCTTGTTCATTAATACCCTAGTGCATTGTGTCTATTTGCTACATCAATAAGGATTGTTAAAGATACGAAGCCTCCAAGCAAAGAAAAAGAAAATTCATTAATGACTAACAATATCAACTATTCTTCACTTCATAGTAACATTTTCTTCTTTTCACCATTTCTTCTACCAATCCTTGCACTTAAACACATCATGTCATCTTATCAAAACATTTGGTTCATTATTCATAATTTTCACCAAATTTCCTGAGGGGGTACCATGCATGTTATCCCATCTAGGTCATAGTGGGGAAACTCTAGGGCATACTATGGAAACTTTTGAGTAGAATTTTTTTATTTTTCTTTGACACAATGCTCAAAATTGCATTGTATCAAAGAGGGGTGAAATGTAGACACCTAAAATTATCCTGACAGGAAAACAACACTATTTGACTAACTCTCACCCTTCTAATTAAATAATATATTATTATTTAATTATTATCATTTCCCCTATTTGTCTATTAATTAAGTGATATAACATTATTTAATTAATTCAACCTCAAATCATCATTTACATGAGGAAAACCCCTAATTTCCTCTATTAGTTGAATAATAATACATTACTTAATTAACTCACTTTTTCACCACTTTTGACTATTTTAATAAATTACATTTATTTAATATAGTCCTAATCAAACTTTCTTCCTTTGATTAATTAAATAACATCAATTATTTAATTATGTCACTAATTCACTTTATTCCCCTAAATCAATTAAATTATTGAAACATAATAATTTAATTAAATCACTTTCCTCCAAATTTGAATAATTGAATTGATTCTTCAAAAAAATCATGAAAAAGGTCAAATCAAACAAATACCACTTTTTTTGCAAATGTCAAACTTGATTAGCATGTTCAACTGCAAAAGATTAATTAATTAAATCAATTAATTAATTATCCTCAGCCACTTTTATGATTGAGTAAATTGTGATCCATCGATTCCTCACTCTATTCCTAATAGATCAATCCATTCTTCAATCCCACTGAAGGATCAAATTGATTTCATCAATTTCACCGATTTCTCCACATGATTTCTTCAATTCCATAGATTATTCAATCTACTCCTCAATCCCACTGAACACTCAAAATGATTTCTTCAATCACACTAATTACATAATCAATTTGCACTTAATAAATTCATATCTATTTCCTCTCAACATCTTTTGACTATCGATCGATATATTCTACTATGCAATCTCAAGCATTCATTTTGAATCACAATTTTTATTTAACAAACCTCTTTCCTCTCAAAAAAAGATTGAAGAATCAACCTATTTTATAGAATGAAGTAATTCCAATATCTTAATTGGCATTGGACAAATCTTCAACACACATCTTTGATCAACAACACACACATGTTCTTCAAGATTTTGCACACATAATGGAGGCTTCAAATTGATACAAACAACCCAACATCTTCATGAACACACTTTGACATGGGATGGTAAAGTTTCTTTTGTTTTTGAATTCATTATGATATCGTAGTATGTCATTGTGTGTTTTCAATAGCTTAGAAATCTTCATTTCATGATTAATAAGCATAGATCTTGATTCTTGTTTTGAAATAGATTAGGTTCAATTCATTACATTTATCTCATATGACACCATTGATTCCCCCCTTCAACAATTATAGTCGCAACTACCCTAGTAGACATGTAGGAAAAATTTGGAACCATTAACAAGGCATGTGAACTATTTGACATAATACCTAAAAATGATGCCATCTCATGGACTGCAATGATTGCTAGATATGTACAAAATTGGATTTGTTGAAAAGGTTGTAGAAAACTACAAGAAAATGCAATTGGTAGGTGTAAAGCCAAATTCCACAACCTTTGCATGTATCCTCCCTACTTGTGCCAAAATGGGAGCTTTGTAACAAGGTATGGACATCTATCAAAGAGATGAAACATCATTTATCACTAGGCAAGTGAGTGGGAAAGACTAGCTAGGGAAGCTTGTTATGTCCCTTAGCCTTCCTTCCTCAAAACAAGAATACATGACACCTAGAATTGTAATTTCTAGGCAATATATCTAGTGCCTATTTATGTGTTCTATTTTTCCCTTTTTTTAGCACTTTAATTACTAAAAACCTATTTGTAGTCCAAAAAATTGAGCCCTTGTTTTGTCCATCCAAGGTATAGGTGTGGGCTCGAGGAGAAGATGATGTTAGAGCTCAACCAATACATGACCTGCCCATTTTTGTAGCTGAATTTAGGGGAGTATTGTCTATTTCCTCTTTAAAATAGTTGGAGAAAAGGTTCTTCTTGATGGTTGATCAGTTTGGAAACATTCAAACCCTAATAACTTAGGGTGAATGGAGGGAGAAATTGTAACTTTCAACTTTAGGCCCTCTAGCAGCCTATGCTTCATTCCTCTCCACTTTTGGACAAAGCATATGTAGCATGCATGAATGATCACCATAAAATTTGATGTAGATTACAGGGATGATCCATATAGGGGATGGTAACAACAACTAAGGTGACAAGTTGGTGATTGAAGTTTAGAAATGTAGTTTATTTTCTCCATTTTATGTTGGTTCTCTAGGAAGCTGTAGCTATAGCTATAGATTGTTGATAGTTACAATTCTAATTTTGTTACAATGACTCAAATGTGAATGGGCATGCAAATCATCTTCATAATCATGATCTTGATCATGGTATTCACAAAGCAATGGCCATGAGCACAATCACTATCATAACCATAATCACAGCCATGATCATGATCATGACCATCACCATGACCATAACCATAATCATAGTCATGGCTATGAACATGAGAATTATTTTGATGTGTTGAAATGTAGTGCATGCATCCATTCATGCAATAATTTTATATAGAGTGTGGTTGTCTCAAGCCCAAAAATTAGTCGTACTGTACTAATGAAGTCTCAATTGTTATCCACCAAAACACTACTAGTAGAATGGATTAGACTTGGAATAGACCAAGCAGTTGTTGTAGTGTCCCTGCGTATTGGTCTTTCTAGACATGGTGTAAGTGTTTATTTGTGATTTCATGGTTTATTGTGTTAATGGTGTAGGTGGTAAACATAATATTTTAATGGCCTTGTTTAATCAATTAATTAAATTAAAATTAATTTGCAAAGTAACTTAAATGAATTTGGAATATAAATGAAATATAAATGATATGGTTTGTAATAAATGATTAAATTAAATTACTTTGTTAAAAAAGTAAATGTTTTATTAAATAATTATATTAGATTATATAGTTTTAAATTATGTTTTAATAATTTATTATCATGAAAGGATAATCGATTAATTATGGAAAAATAATGCAACTTTAAAATAAATAAGGAAGATAAGATTTTGAATGGATGTAAAATCGAGTTCAAAATGGAAAAAGATGGGAAAAAGATAATGCATGCACATGCACGACTTCAAACGGTTTGACGAATAGGAAACTTGTCGTTTTTATTGATTTTTGGTGTTGAAACTTATCTTTTGGATTTTAATTTGGAAAAAAAAAATTAAAACGTTTGCTTGTTTTTGAAGTAGGCACATTTAAAAAAGAAAAATTGCTTTGAAAATTATTCCCTCTTCGAATTAAAATAACACAACTTTTAGAACATTGTGAACTGTTTTCGAAATGTACGGATTCTTCCTGAGAATTTGATTAAAGCTTGCGATTTCCATGGTGGATTTTGGGTCCTCATCATTTCTCTTCCATTTTCGAAGCAAAGGACGCCAGGTAGGCTTCATTCTTCATGCTCATTGTTTATCTGTTAGACGTGAATAATCTGGCCTCCATTTGTCGGTTGAAAAATGAGTGTTTGTTATTGCAAAATTTTGTATGCTTTCGATTATCATGGATTGCATTCTGAGTTCAATGGAAAATTTCTTAAGACTAGAATTTATATGGGAAACTCTTCCTTGAAATCAACGCCATCACATTTTGTTGCAATGTTTTCCTTGTGCTAGCATGATTGATAAAATCACAACAACAATTAATAGGCAGCTTCCTTGAGCGATACTCTCTTTTTTTTAGACATTGAATTTTTGCTCTCTTTAGAAATCAGCATGTTGCTTGTAGCTTATGGTGCAATTCTTCAAATGATTTTCCACTCCTTTATGTAGTTGATGCATATACCTAGCATCAATACTCTATATTGGTTCTTTTAGCTTTCTCAACACTTTCCAACCGGTCATCTTATCCTCTAGATTGATCTCTTTTAGCATTGTCAAGTTTCTCCACAGAGACTTAGCGCCATGTCTATACCTCCATATTTTGCAATCTCAAGTAATTATGGTCCCTACGCCTTTTGATTCTGTTGTGAGAACTTTTGATGCTATTATTATATGTTGCTTTGGCTTATTTTGTTGGCTGTGGCAGAATCTGTAGTATGGGCATCACAGAGTAATATATATATTTGAAACCTAGATCTCCTATTGGTAGTTATACATTGTATCTATTATTTAAAAGCCCGTATTAGGTAGAAGAAATCGGTTTCTATTGATTTTTTTTTTTCCAACCACATTTACATTCTTGTAGGAGTCAAATCTCTTAAATTACTCATTTAATTCTTGTCTGAGTTCTTGACTTTTGAAATGGCAAACTTTCTGGGGGTGGTGTTGAGTTTCTTCTAGATTGGTAAATGCATTCTTGCATGGGCGTCCTTCATCTACATGTGATGTATTCACACTATACTAGATACTGCCGACTAACTAATATTGTGTATGACTCCCTTGCAACATTAAATGGGAGATCGATGGAAATTTGTACTATTTGGTTTTTTACTTTTTTTACTTTTTTTACTTTTGTGTTTTTTATAATTAGCAACTCCATCTCATAACTACTGTTTCATCGATATTTTCCTAAACCGATCTTTCTTCCTGAGTAACTGATTTCCATTAAGAATTAACTTAGTCATGAGATATATGTGTAGCTTTTGGTGGCCCTTATTTGAATTCTATGTACTCTATACCTGTAGATACTCGAATATGCTTGTGAGTAGCATTCAGTGGTAGCATTTGCCATTAGTAGCTGATGATTAGGATGTAGACGTTTGGTCGGCTCTTCAAGTCTCTAGAGAATACATTATATGTTAGATAATTCAAGGTATGCGTCGGAAAGTGTAACTTTATTAGTAATTCTAAGACTTGAGGTAAACTTAGAATAGTGATGGCTTTCTTTTAGGGGCCACGTATAATTTCCTCGTGGAGACTTTTCTTAAATAGTTTCATTAGTTTTCTTTTTTATAGTGAACCTACTTTCATGGTGTGGGAAGAAGGTAGTAACTTTAAGAGAATTAAACAAATAGGTATTTAGTGACCTTAGATTTTTAGAAGGTTTTTATTTTCTTTATAACTTTTCATTAAGAGAAAATAGACGGAATATATATTTAATATATTCATATGATTATATACACATAATATAAAGATGAGTGATCTTAATATAAAACACACATGCACACATATATATCATGACTTTATTAGAAATTAATTTGTTTGTGTAAAAGTGTATATTTAGATATTCACAAAATATGTTTATATTTATATTTACTATTATTTAAAAAGAAAATGGTTTGTATTTTACATAATATGATTTCTTTAATTATTTTAACTGATTTTATAATAATGTACAAATAAAAATGTAAATTGATTATTTAGAATGTCTTTGAAATTAGTAAATTTGAATAAACATATTGGATAGTATAATTGTTTCAAGTAAGGGGATTGAGTGTCAGTATTGGCATGGTGTGATGGTTTATAGGTGGCACTATTGTTCTTGCCACCAAGGTTCAAACCCCATTGGGGTGGTATTGTTGAATGGTTGTATTCCGATTCATAGCTCCGGTCAAAAGCGTTTACCCCTTGAATAATAATAAAAAAAAAGTAAGGGGATTGAGTAGATAATTAAGTGAAAGGAATTTGTTTGCTCACCTAGATAACCAAATGATTGATTTTGATCAATTATATTTAGATAAACAAAAGGCCAATGTAAATAAATGAAATTATATGATCCTTTGAATTTTGATTTCCCTTATATTCATTTAATCATTGATTCATAAGTTCTAACACTTGTGATTGTTATCATGATTGATTTGATTGTTTGAGCGGGTTGATTTTCAAATAGAGGTATTTATATAACAAGTTTACATAATTTCTTTAACTGATTAAAATGTTTTCATCACGAGAGAAAAGATAAACGTTTGATGAATTAAATGTTCTCTGAAATTTATTGCTTCGATCATGTTGCCAAAACTTAAGATGGTTATGTAATTTTTTTAATTTTTTTAGTGACTTTTTAATCAATGAATAAATAGATGTAATTGATTATTTCAATGTATTCGTGTTTTTAAAGGTTGGTCTTTGATGGTTTCATATTGATGTATCTTCCTTTGAGTTGTTTTGGTTTGAGAAGATTTTATTCATCGAATTCATGTTGGTGTTTAACTGGAAACCTAAATTACATTGACTTACCCTCATTTGTGAGTCTTGGGTATTTTATATTTTTAGGCTTCTAGAGGTGGGGAAAAATGTTGTTTTATAATTGGTTTTCATAATGGTTCTTTTTGAACTATTGTTCTTATGCTTGATTGGATTTTGGTGGGTTTTAGCCTTGCACTTAGAAGTTGTTTACTATGAAGTTCTAGTGTGAGATGGTGCATGCCTCACTTGGTGTATTTATTTTTTGTTTTTGGTATCTTGTGCAAGTTGGCTTGCCGATTTGTGATTTTGATATTTTGTTGTTAGTAGGGAGAGTGGCTCTTAATGGGGGTTGGTGCACAAAGTGGTGTATGGGTGACCCATTGAGATTTACCTTAATTAGTGATAACCTAATAATTAATTAGGGGGTTCGGGTAGTATCTCACATTAATCCAAATAAGTTATCCTCACTCATGGCTTATGTACTCACTTCGGCTTGAGATGAGTGGGAAGGCCTAGAATGGCAAAGGTCAACATCCTTGTTCTCTTTAAGGGTATGTTGATCCCGCATGAGTGAGAATGGGGGTCAAGGATTGGTTGAGGTTTCCAAGGTTTAACTAGGTATGGGGTTGATAGCCTATGAAGATCCACATTGGGTAACCCATGTCAAACTTATGTGATAACACTCCACCCTTTAGCAACCTTGTGTGTTTTTAGTTTTCCCTCTTGTTATTTAAGTACCTTTGGAAGCAAATGTTTCCTTCTGTTTATTGTTTCTTTTGTCGTGGAGTCTTGTTTGTCATTGTTCACCTAACTGTTTTGGTTACGGGACATAATAACCCGGCCAAAATAACCCTGGACAGAATAACCCGGTCATAATAACCCAGGGACAAAATAACCCAGGGTCATAATAACCCAAGAAAAAATAACCCGTGGTCAGAATAACCCGTGGACAAAATATCCACATAAAAATATAGAGAAAGGAAAAATATATATATAAATTACATGTATGTTGCTAAAAAAACTTTATTATTCAAATTTTCAATTAAAGTGTCAAATTATGAGTGATGCCTCTTATATAATCTAAAATGTTATGGTTGTCATAACCATCAACCAATCTTTTTAGTCTTTCTTTGAGTTCACGGTATTTTTTCCTTCTTGGTTGCCCAGTGTATCCAACCATATATTTCTCTATTCTATTCTCTTGGAGACTCTGTTCTTTTTTCACTGCTTTGATGAATTTCTAGATTGAGCTATGCGATGCTTGAAGCAATTCACTAAATCCTGGATCAAATCACCAGATTTTGTTTGTGTCGTAGTATAGCATCGACTTGAACATTTATTTGTAAAATATTCCACACAACGCTAGATCATTTTATTGATGCCTTGTCGATGAAACACAAATGTGTAACCGTCTACAATAAGTAAATTATTGTTTTTTTGACTTGTTAAAAACTAAAGAGGCATTGTATATATTAAAAATTATGAAGAATGTGTTGGTTCCCTAAAAAGTATATTGATTTTTTGTACTCTTTTAGAAAAACCTAGGAAAATTTAAAATAATGTTCAAAAAAACATATTACAAAATATATTCTTTTATGAATTTGGATTTCTCCTCTTCTTATCACTCTACACACTCTTACTTCTTCTCCCCTTCTTCCTTTCTTTACTTCTCTTAATTATACCAATTTATATATCTTCTTAATGCCTTTTCATTTATATCTTTTCATATAACTCTTAATCATCTTATTCCCATAAAATTGCCTTTATTTTTATAATTATTTACCATTTTATAGGTTATTTAAGCATATTAAAGGTGTTTTAAGGCTATTTTAGGGGTATATAATGAATACAAGGTCTAAAAATGACCTAAATAGCCTCTATGGTGCCTCAATCATATTTATAATTTATTTTATGTCATTTATAGTTTACTAGCTTGATCTAAAATGACCATGGGTTATTCTGTCCATGGGTTATTTTGACCACGGGTTATTTTGTCCATGGGTTATTATGACCCTGGGTTATTTTGTCCTTGGGTTATTTTGGTCGGGTTATTCTGTCCAAGGTTATTTTGGTCGGGTTATTATGTCCTGATACCAACTGTTTTGATTGAGGATCTTTCTTTTCTACTCCTAGAATAAGAGGTGGGCCTTCAAGTTCACATAATTGAGTGGAACATGCATTGCACCCCATTGGGTCCCCAATCGAAGATCAAGTTGTACAAAGTTGTACTTGTTGCAGAGACTCCAGTGATGTGCCAAAGTTGGAACCATTTTTGTTGTTTTGTACTCCTTCATTTCAGTTGTATCATTCCATGTTATTGTAGTATTCTCATTCATGTTGGGAAACAATTTTGTACTAATGTAACTCTTGAATGATGTAAGGGTATGTGCAGGATCATCATGGAGAAAATAGGCCCTTAAGTGGCAAATTTTTTTTTTTAAAATCATAGTTAGGCAAATTGATGTAAAAATTTGAATAAGTTATCTATATTATTTCAAAAATATGTAAGAATAGAATCTGTAGAAAATTGAATGTAGTTTCTAAACTACTAGGTTTTTAAATCTATTTGGTGAAAAATTTGAAATTTCAATGCAGTAGTACTTAAATTTCAAGGAAAAAATAAGTAGTTGTATGTCTAACCACCCTAAACACAATAAAATGATAATTATTTTTTATAATATTTTTGATATAAGTAGAGGACTCATGTCCCGATGTGATGCATTATTTTTTATAAAAAAAATTCAAGTAAATAATTAATTATGAATTTTTAATTACAAATTTTAAAATATATAAAAACTTGTATGTCTACCCACCTTAACTTGGTCAAAACTTCATGAAATTCAATTTTTTTTTAATCCTATAGTATGTGAAGTATAGAATGTGATGCATGTTTTGGATTCAAAAAATGTGATATCATTTGAAAGCTATAGATGTTTTTCAATCGGCCTATCAATTAAGAATTTAGTCGTAATTCAAATAGAAAATGAATAATAATTGTTTATTAAATTCAAAGTAAAGAATAATTTACATTGGTGGAAAACTAAGAATCTCCTTTAAAAACCCTTTTCATTTCATCAATTTTGGGTTAAAAAAAATCGTCAACCACATACCCCATCATATCACCACTTTTTGGCCCATCATGATCCTGCACATACCCGTAACTTCTTATTATAATTTTAATGATTGCAATATTTGGCCTTAGCTTATGATTGTTGATATATGCTTACCTTTTATGCAATGTATGTTGATCCTTGTATCACTATGTGTGTTTTGTTTCATAGTATGCAATCCTTAATGGTGTTGTATCTATGGAAATATTCATATTTAAACTCATAGTTGTGATGGATGGTTTTCATTTATATAATGTATGGATGTATGATCGTTGATAATTAATTCTATATATGGGTTAAGTGGAATACTCATAATTAGTTAGTCATCATTATGGGAGTTGGGTTATGATAGAGATATTTGAAATGTAATGCAGTCATGCTACCCCAAGAGACTTCTATATATGTTCATTATGCATGGTGTATTACTAGTGATATATGTTAATATACACTCATGTTAGTTTACTTAAAAGAAAAACAATTGTCTTAGTCAATGTTAGTTGTTTTAGCGTCCTTTAGGGTTTGTGTGGTGGGGTGTTACAGTTGTTGCAACAAAGGAAATTTACCCTTCCAATTAGGTCCTCAACTAAAAATAGGTTGTTAATATGGTAAAATTTCAAATTATTAACTACTGATTTCAACTGGTAAATAATAATTTACCATAGTTCTCAAGAAATACCTCACCAATAAGAAGGACCAAAAAAATGGATTTTTGAAAAGAATTAGTGAGTAAAAATGTTTGATATAGTTCCTTAAAAAAGTGTTGCCTCATGACCTTCCATAATTGCACACTATGAATTTGTTAAAAAAATTCTACCAACTTCCAAGAAAATGTAGGTCACATGTGTAAATCCAAATCTCATAAATCAAATAGTCTTATTTTAAGAAGTCACTGCATGAGATATTTTTTTCATCTACTAGTGTGTTGTGTGTTTTGAATAATTTTTTCCTCTTTATTTTAACTCATTGGATAGTGTTGTTAAGGACATGACATTTGACAGTTAAATTAATCAAAGTCCAAACATTTAAACTACGTACCAATAATGACATACCTAACAAGGGAAAGTTATAATGACAAAATAATAATGCTAAAAAATGGGACTCATGCATGTAGATATTTATGGTAAACGAGCATGATTATTTTCCTAATTAAAATGTTTTTTTTCAATCATCCTTGGATCCTTGTAAATGGATGAACATCACTTCTCCAATGAGATATTTATTGCACAAATGTACCAAAAAATAGACTTTTTTTCAAACTTACCTTCTACACCTCTTGGGCATACCCATAGCACACCAAGGTGTGATTGTTAGTATAATATTTATTATAAAAAATAGATATTAATTTAAAATATTTTAAGAGATAGAATATAATTCTTTTTATGTTTTAGAATATTTTTAATAAGATCATATTGAATATTTTTTAATATGAATTTAGAAACTTACTAACAATAAATTTAAAATGGCTCTCCCGCTCTCTGCTGAAATGGTTATCCCGCCCTCTATTGAAACCCTCTTGCTTTCTGTGGATGGTGAGTTGTTGGCTTGTGGTGTGTAGTGGGCTTCTAGTGTTCAGTTGACCAGCTTCTAGTGTGTTTTCAACTTCTGGTGTGCAGTCAGCTTTTGGTGTGTAGTTAGCTTCTGATGTGTAGTCAGCTTATGGTGTGTTGTCGGCTTCTACTGGGTCAATTTTGGCCATTGTTAGGTCATGTGTTGTTGGATTGAAGGTGTCTGCAAATGGCTTGCCACTTCTAGTTGGGTTGTTGTTGTCTTCAAATGTATCTCCTAGTAGTTTACAACCTTTGCTAGGTGGGTTTGTTGCTTTTGATTTTCATCCTTTAGGGTCTAGGTCATTACAGGTGGATGTCCCTCTATTGTGCCCTATTTCTCAATCCTTTGCTAAGGTGGTTGGTTCTAGTGGCAAAACCCCTTCTTCTTTGTCCTCTTTTAAGGGTAAACCCCTACAATTCTCTTCTTCTACCCCTACTATTAATTTGTAGGCAAGGGGTGTTGGATAAAGAAGATTATTTTTCTCGTTCTACTCTTATTTGTAGACTTAATGGTTTATGGTCTTCCCTTACAAATTTGCACAAATGGGTTTTGGAGTCTCGGAGGCCTATCATTGAGGATATGATTGAACTCTATCCTTCAACTAGGGGTATTTTTTGGCTAATTTTCAATCTAAGGATAGGGATCAGATGTTGGAAAAGGGGTGTTTGGTTGTGGGGAAAGCACTCTCTTTCTCTCTAACCTTGGTTCCCTTCTTTCAATTCTCTTTCTGAATCTACTAGTGTTGTTCCTACTTGGGTCAGACTTCCTCATCTGCCTCTTCAATTTTGGACTCCTTGCTTTGAGTCTATTGGAAATACTATTGGTAGGTTTACTATGGTCAATTCTTCTTCTCTTATCTATGATAATCCTACTTTCATCTGCATTCTTGTGGATGTTGATACCTCAAAAGATTTACTTGGGGAGGTCATTTTGATGGTGGGGGATAGACCATGGTCTCAAATTCTTGATTATGGAGGTCTTCCTTTCCATTGTAGGAGATGCTTTGAACTATAGGTCATTTGGCTGCTAACTATCAGAAATCTCATCGGAGTTATGCTACTTTGTGGAAATATGCTCTTTGTGAGCCTATTACTGTGGGTGAATTTTTGGATGATGATTCTAGGGATGATTCAGGGGATGATTTCTTAGCCCCTAAAGTCATGGCTTCTACTAATGGTTCTCAATTTCCTTCCACTATTGCTATTAGGTCTTCTGCAATTGTTGTTGGGGCTTCTGGTTCTGTTGCTACTATTGGTGTTGTTGGTTCATTTGCAATTGTTGGTTCATCTGTCATTACTACTAATGTAGTTGGTTTTTCTATAGTTGTTGTTGTGACATTTGAGGTTTCTATTGTTGTTGTTGATGATTTTTTTGATGGTGTTGTGACTACTAGTTTATCTGCAGCACCTATTATTGTTGTAGGTTGTGGGAGTGGCATTCCTAGTGCTCTTCCTTTTTTCCTTCGGTGGCTTGTCCTTTTTCTTCTCCTTGCTCTATTCCTTCAGAGGATGATCATTCTTGTAAAATTTTCTCATGGTGGTCAGAAGGTTGCATGGGTGGTTTAGCTCTACTTCTCCCACTATTGATTATTGTTATTTGGCCGCTGGTATTCTTTGTTTATCTTTTGAGTAGTTTTTTGTATCTTTTGCAGTTTTTGGTTTCTTAGATACTACTGACTATCTAATGGTGTATCTTTTGAGCAGTATTTTTTTCCTAAAGTTGTAAAGGGTTTCAAGTCCTTTCAAAACCTATTTTTCCCTTATAATCAAAACAATAAAATTAAAAATTTTGCATTTATTATTACAATTATGTTGTTTTCTAATTTTACATACATTGTTTATATTTTGTTGGTGACCATTAATAATTTGATAATATCTATCAATCTTCTATGTATTGAAGGTTTATATTATATTATTATATTTTTTATTGTTTATTGAATTTTTTAGAAATTATGATTCCTATTCAAAAATAACTAGCTAATTTAAATTATACATAATAATATTTAAAAATAATAACTAAATTATTTGCATTTAGTTTATTAAATATATAAATTTATATTTTTCCATATTTAATATGTATGTTTAATAAAATCTATAAAAAAATATATTTTAATATATAATATCTTATATTTTAAAATAAATTAAATTATATTTTTTTGAAAATTTATTATTTCTTAAAAGATAAAATAAAAGACATTTAAATAACCAAACTATCATAAAATTTTCATATAACAAATAATAATGACCATAATATTGACATATTCCAACTCTATTAAAAAACAACAAAAACTTAACAAAATAACCTTAAGAACCCATAGGCCACATCCAATATTCTCAAGAAAGCACCTAATTAAAGAGAATTCATATTTCTAATTTTCCTACAACTAAAATTAACTTCCACATGGAAGCAAATTTCTCACAAAACTCTCTACTAAACTAGTAGCAAAGTGTTGGTCATCTATTCAATTTAACTCATTTAAATTCACTTATTTTATTACTCAGTTGAGAACTTAGATAGAACTTGAATCACTGTGAACAAGGATATCTTGGATATACCAATATATATATGGTCAGATATTGTGATTTGAATGTTATTCTGGTTAAGCAAAGAAAAGTGCAAAAGCAAGCCCTGCTTTAGGCAAGGAAGCCATTTCAAAGAATAATAATTTACTTTTCATTAGAATAATTTACTATATATCTATAAAAGGTTGTAGATTTAGTAGAAGTAAATTGATATGTAGGAGTTATTTTTCATAGCATGTCTAATTGTGGTACTTCTATGAAGATTCAACCGTGTAGTTTTAGAGTCAAACTCATTGACACATGTTTCATGAGTAGTGATTCACATGAACCCATCTCTCATGATAATGAGTGGACCATTCATTATCACAAGAGATGGTATCTTGTGAACTATTACTCATGAAACATGGGTCAATGAGTTTTGACTCTAAAAAGTTACGCAATTGACTCCTAATAACAATATCACAAGAAGTAAATTGAGTTTGACAAGTATTCATCTTGTATTTATATATATTCAATATTCATCGTATATATAAATTATTTTTGAAAGATTGATTATTAATAATTAATATTAGAATTGAGATTGCATAGATTACACATTTTTAGTAATATGTTTTTTCATATAAATTGTTAAAATATCAAAATATTACCTCAATACTAATGTAAACTTAATATTATGAAAACTTAGAAAATATAAAGTATACAATGATATGTTACTTATTATAAAAATATATATTTTTGAAATAAAATGATCCATTTTTTTAATTCACTATTAAAATATTATAATAACAACTATCTTATTAAAAAAAATAATCTATTAGCTTATTTAAATTTGATTTTCTCAATACATCCATTGAAAAAAAAAAAAAATACTTTTTATAAAATAGATAAAAGATTACTAGAAAACTAAATTATTAGCTGATAAGCTATATATAGTGAGAGGTTTCAGCCTGAAACCTATCTCACGCTATCAAACAACTACTAGGTTATTGTTAAATAGTGAATGGTTTATAGGTTGTCAGTCGTTGTCAAAGGAAATCGGATCTCCAAAATCACATCAGATTTCCTTCCATCAGGTGTGAAATTAGATGTTAATTCCCAACCAATATTTTGTTCAGAAAGTTGCAAAAATCATGTCTCGAGCTCAAGAATGGAGTAGCTCTATAATCCTAATATTTTTTAGATTTACTCAAGTCTAGTCATAAATACAGTGAAGCAACCATGGGATCTATTGGTGAGAGTGCTCTATTGTCAGGGTTTTGTATATCATTTGCACCAGCTAGGGAAAACCCTGTCATGGCACTATGCATACAGGTGTCTTCTGGAAAGGATTTTATATTGTCGTAGTGAATGTCTCTTGTTGTTGTCTGTATGTATGCTCACATTGGCACAGTTGCTCCTTAGTTTGTTTTTTCTTTTATTCTACTTGTTAGCTATATGCTTGTTAAGGAATTATAATGCATTCATGTGCCCTAAACTACAAAGCAAGACTACGTGTTACTTTGAAGGATGTGTACTTTTATCTGTATGCACTTGATCTGTCTGTCCACATTGTCATCAGGATCTACCCTACCATTATGCTTTGATGGAAATCTGTAACCTCTTCCTAAGCCACCATTTTTGCATCGGTAGTGAGGATACTTGTAAAAGGTTTTAGAGCTTGACTTTACATTCACCGTTTACATTTGGCTAAAAAATTTCAAAGTCTTTTCAAAAAACCAATTTGGGCACATTTTCCTAAGTCAAATAGTTGATGTGTTTTTCTATTTTTACAAGTAAAATATAGATGTTTCCTATTATACTCAGCCTGTACCAAAATGGGAGCTTTGTAACATGATATCAACATCCATCACAACATAAAGGGTATTGTAATTTTGTGAGATGTTGTGGTTGCAATTACCTTGATACACATGTTTAGCTATTTTCTCATCAGTAACCTTGGGCATGAAATGTGGTGTAGGTGTTTGCTCCAAATAAATATTTTCCTCCATTATACTTAATCTTTAGGCTATCTTATTCAATTTATCATAGATATCTAGATTTTACTGTGTAATGTTAAAATCGCATGCACAAATCCATAAATCTGTAGTAAGTTGTTATTATTATTGTGAAAACTTCATGCTTTTAACATCTTATTAAATTCTAAATTTGCAAAAAAAATTCAAGCTATGTGGACATTAATGAATATATGTAGGTTACAACATTGACTTTTCCTTTGGTTAGTTATGCTCTGGGTTTTCCCCTGCACTGAGCTTTGGCTAGGTTTACTATGGAGTCTTATTTACTCATTTCAATTACTAATTGATATTTAATAATATACTCTATTTTTTCACTTTCCTCTATGTGTGTTCTGTAAAAAATTTCAATCTCTTAAATCATAAATAATGCTATACTATTTCATTCTATTTCTCTTAGGGGTATGTGCAGGATCATCATGGAAAAAATAGGCCTTTAAGTGGCAAAAAATTCAGAAGAATTAGAGTTAGGAAACTTAACGTAAAAATTTGAATAAGTTATCTATATTATTTCAAAAAAATGTAAGAATAGAATTTGTAGCAAATTGAATGTAATTTTTAAACTACTAGGTTTTTTTTTTAAATCTATTTGGTGAAAATTTGAAATTTCAATGCAAAGAGTACTCCTAAATTTTAGGGAAAAAAGAAGTAGGTTTCTATCGACCACCCTAACCACAATAAAATGATAAAAAAATTATAAGATTTTATATATAAGTAGAGGACTCATGTCTAGATGTGATGCATATTTTTGTAATCTTTTTCCAAGTAAATAGTTAATTATGAGTTTTTATTACAACTTCTAAAAAATACAAAAAACTCGTATGTCTGACCACCTTAACTTGGTCAAAAATTCATGAAATTAAATTCTTTTTTTTTTTTAATCCTATAGTATGCGAAGCATAGTATGTGGCACATGTTTGGGATTAAAAAAATGTGATACCATTTGAAATCTAAAGATGTTTTTCATTCAGCCTATCAATTAGGACTTTAGTCATAATTCAAATAGAAAAAAAATAATTATTATTTATTAAACTCAAAGTAAAGAATAATTTATATTGATGGAAAGTTGAGAATCTCCTTTAAAACCCCTTTTCTTTTCATCAATTTTGGGTAAAAAAAAAGTTGTCAGCCACATACCCTACACATACCCACCATATCACCACTTTTTGGCCCATCATGATCCTACACATACCCTTAGCATCATCCAATTCTAAATAATTTTTTGATTGGTGCTATTACCCATTTGTTTGCTTCTTTTTCATTTTTGGTGCACCCCAATAGCCCACATGTGTAGTAGTTTCTACATAATATTTTGAATTCATCAAGAAAATCTTATTGCAATGGCAATTCATGCCTTGCTCCTTAATTGACTTATCCTATAATTAGTGATGATAGATTTATGTTATGATTTATAGTGTTTGACTTGTAATATATTAGATTGGTGTACTTGCTTGGATACTTTGTTCTGCATTTCAAATCCTAGAAGGGGTTGTTCCTTACTGCCTAGAGGAGACGTACCAAAACATATAGGGAATTGAGGTCTAGATCAAAATATGTCTTAATTTTTGTAGGTGAATACAAGCTAAGATATGATACAACCACTTTGTTTATTTATATAAAATAAGTGTATAAAAGTAATATGATTGAATAGGAAAAAAAAGCTTTTATTAAACTAAAATTACATTAGGACACACAATCAAAGCTGGTCCAACTAAAATTTTAGTCATTCTTAACCAGTATACAAAGAAAAATGTGACTCAATCGAGAGAATTTTATGGCCCATGCAACTCTTACAAAAAAATTATCAAGGATATTGGAGACCTATAGACACCCCTCAGCGATCTACCTATAAACAATAATTCAAAAGGGTGGATATGGTAGATGCTACCTCCCAAAAAATGAGGAAGGTAAGGTTTTAGCACCATACTTGCAATTGAATACCTTTTTGAGTAGTTTGTAGTAGACTGCAATGCATCTGAGAATGTTATAGGTGTGAGAATGTCATAGGTGTAATTATAATATAGAATTGATGGCCAATTTTTTTTTAAAGAAGAAAATTAAATGTTGGTAGTCAATCAGGTTGTAGATAAATTCAAGCAATATGTGTTGGTACACCACCTTATCATCCAAGAAAATTATCAAATTCTAACATTCTTATTGCAGAAAATCTTGGGTGAACAATAGGAAAAGTTGGTACATGAAGTTATAAGATTGCGACTTTGAAATTCAGTATAAGGATAAAAGATGTGGTTGCACATTTTTTACATAGAATTCCCAAGTTGTTGATACTATCTTTAAACAAAACCTAAATAAAAAGAGGGGATATTGTCTGAATAGGCCAAGGATGAGAAGGATGCTACTATGTTGTAGAAAGACGTTTTAAATTTACTACATATTCTTAGATAATATGATCTATTAAAACTATATATTTCTTATTTCTTTTTTGTTTTCTTTGTTATGGTTGTAGTGGTGTTGGGAGAGAGTTCAATGGTTATGGATTTCTCCACTTGTCACCTAAACATGCTTGTGCAAGTCTATATATTTAGAGCATCAGTTTTCTTTGACTCTTTCAAATTTTCTAAAGCTAGTTTTACAATTACATCCCTTCCACCAGAAGATTTTGCAATGGATGGACCAGGTTGACTCAACACCTTCACTCCATTTGATGAGCCTTTTAGCAATGTTTCCTGAAATGAATCTACATAACATTAGAGTTTGGAAGGGTAAACTCCAAACTCTAAATAATTATACAAAATCCATGTAAAGAAAAAATGTCCAAGAGGATTTGGAAAAGATATCACTCACCTTAGTGTCTGGTGGTCAATCCCATGACTTGTTTGTCAATACAAATGAATCTAAAAATTTGCATATTTCAATATACCAAGCCTTTGGCTACCTATATAAGTTAGCAAGAACCTTGCAAACTTCATCACTTTTCAAGAAACATTTGTGGTTAGTGCACAAAGAAGGAAGTGCAAACAGGAAAAGGATCAATTGTTTAACTAAATCATATAAACCCAATCTATCTCTATTAACCTCATATTTTAAGCTTCAATTAAAACAAGTATGTTTCTGTAATGAATAAAAATAATTAAGTATAAAAAGCATGGAATCAATAGAGATGATGATAGAGAAAGATCAAGATATCAAGTGGCCCAAAAGAGTAGAAACTAACTACCATGAGTTGAACTTCAATTTCATCACTATAGTTGATTTTCTCCATTTGTACCTTGTATGTTCCATAATCTACACAATTCACTTGATTAACAAAGAAACAAGTTTCAAATTGATTCTTCTCAATGTATTAGTTTCAATCCTTCAATGCTAAGATTGCTAAAAAAGATCAAGATTCTGAGAGGAACTCATCTGGTCTATAGCTAATTGAATTTCTATGTCAAATTAGACAAGTAATGCAAGATTGGTTGGAGAATTTATAGATTCTATTTGAAATTTGATGGAATAAACTAGCCTCTATAGATTTTGCATGAATATACTAATACATGAATATAACTGAGCATTGAGTGATGCATAAAACTAGAAGTTGTGAAAAGAGTAAAAAATGTTGCTCTTCACTGCAGGGTAATGTGAGGAAGGCATTAACTACCTTCTCCTTTTTCCTGTGAGCTTCTGAGGATTTTAGAAATTGAGGTTTTTGGTTTTATAGAAATACCCAAAGAGTTAAGGGGTTTTATGATTTTAAAGGCTTTCTCTTTTTGGGATTTTGATAATTTAACTAAAAAAAGCATGGTATCTTATGATTTCCATGTAGATATAGAATTATTTCACATTTATTCCAACTAAATAGTCTTTGGTGTACTAATGTTGACCACAAATAAAATAGCTACAAATATTTCACTCATGTAATTATCACCAAATATGTTTTACAAACATTTTGCACATTTTACAACCAAGATTGCATTTATTTCAAACACCTCATTACCATGTTTTTTTTTATGTAGTTTTCTATCAGTGTAACCCTTGTACCCCCTGGTACAAGTGCTAGTAAAAGTAAACTCCTATCCACATGTGCCTATTGCACTTTATAGCTTGACTACTAGTTTAATCCCTTACCATAAATTCTAAAATAATGTGATCATACATATTCTTTATTAAATCATAAATATAATGATGTTGGGTCATATGTTCTTGTCTAGGCTACAATCATGTCTCGATAGTTAAACAACAAACTCTCAAGTTTTGATTTAGTTGAATGGCTTATCTTATATTATGGTGATTTTCTCAATAAAATCTACTTATTAATATGATTTTAGATAAGCTATTTAAACAAATAAAAATTTAAAATAAAACATACTATTTAAACCAAAACTACACTGATATGCTTTAGCTGCTTGTCATTCAAGCACCCGCAAGCCTGTGGAATTTTTTCAATGGAATACTAAAGTGGGTGAATATGAATAAATCCTAGAGACTCTCCTTGGCTGCTATAAGGGATCTCTAATTTGTTGTTGGCCCAAGTTGAAATATGGAAAAAATGGATCTTTCTAGCTGCAAACAAGATTGATTAGATAATGAACTGTATCTCCATCACAGGGAAGGATGAGTGGCATGTTAGTTAGTGTGTCAATCTACATCATCAATGATTTAATCATATAAGCTATGCTTTCATGGAAACACCTATCTAGCCATTAGACTACACATTTGGCTATATTTATTAATTAATTGAAAATACAAAATGCATTAAATTCTTATTTTTAATAAATTAATAAACACAGTCAATTGTGTAGTCTGATGGCTGCATAGACAATGGATGCTTTCATGCTATTGTCTATCCAACCACCAAAATGTACATTTGACTATATTTATTAATTAAGCAAAAAACAAAATATAACAAACTTTTTACTTTTAGTTAATGAATATGATCAAATATGCATTTTGAGGGCTTGATAGGTGCATGCTTTCACTAAGCTATCTAAAACAATCAATGAAAAAAATTAGACTTAAATGCATCAAATCATGCATTATTGCATGTCTTATGTGTTACTAAATGATTAGTTGTCTCTTTGAGGAAACTTGTGAAAAAAATAAAAAAAATTGTTTATTTCTTAGATTAAAATATAATGACTACTAGTCCTTAACATTACAAGAAATATATAAAATAAAAAAATAAAAGAAAAATTGTTGGACGGCAAGACAATTGGGTTCTCTCTTCTATTTGTCATTTTTGTATTAGAATGAGATGTGAAATTGATTGTTTGACTATTAAATAGTTTAGATACTTAAGAAATTGTTAGAAACAAAATGACATTACACCATGCACTATCAACTCATATTAATATCAAACACAAAAGAAAATATTATTTAAAAATACAAGATTATATGAAATAATATTTTTTCTATCAAAGGTCCACAATAAAAAAAAATAGCATAACTTTTTTAAAAATAAATTTTAAACACTTCTTAGATAACCCTGAATCTATTAAACATGTTAACTACTCTTAATTTCAAAAAACTACTGGATCTCCAAAATATTATAAAAAAACTGATTCATTCTTTCATTTTTATAAATAATAATTCAAAATTAAAAATCCTAAAACCCTTGCTACCAAGAACATAATAAGAGGATACAATGCAGGCTATTCTAGTTTTGGGTTTCTATGTGTGCGTATGAGCTTCATGGAAACATTATTGATTTTTCTTGGCCAATTTTTTTTTGAGATCCCTCGTGTACAACTACATGTGAATGTCATGGCCAATAAAATTTGGATGCCTATATTTGTATTCTTTACCTTTTCTTTGCAAACATCTTTTTAACACAAGAATCTAGTTTTGGATGGATGGTGACAAAATGTTGAGGTAAATTTATAGTGCTTGTAAAGTGGAACATTAGTTTCAAGTTTACTTTAAAGAATATATATTTTCCGTTTTACACCACTTGTTTTAGAAGCCTCTAGTTTAGTCTTCTTAAACAATTAATGGATTCTTGGTTGCCTTCATTTTTACTTGTGAAGACTAAAATCTGCATTGATCAAAGATTGACAAATATGAGTTAAATTAGTCAATATTGAACAAATGAAATAAAATCCTTTCCCATGAAATTGTTGAGCAATGTAAAGGAAATGGAAACCTTATCAAACTAGCATGAAACTACAAGCAAGATGACTATGAAATCTATTCCTAAACTACTCAAACCATCATCACATAGGGGGATTGGTGCTACTTTGATGTGGAAAGTAGCCCTTTCCCAACCCCTTTTGATAAGCTTCTTCATGTGATGAACAAAATGTGATGAATATACAAAGATGCAAGTGATGGAGATGAAAGTTACTATAGTAGAAATGCTAAGATTGTGAATGAGATTGTGGATGATTTTGGCTTCTATTTATAGATTAAAGGGTTGAATAATGGAGGAATGGGAGGAATGTGGGACTCAAGAAGATTCAATAAGATTGTGAAACTTGTCACAAATCTAATGGGTAAAGTTGGAGCACATTTTGGAGAATGTGCATAGTTAATGCATGTGGTTGAGGATTTGAGAGGTGTAAGAGAGATTAATGCATGTGTCAGAGGCATTAAATCAATGTGGTTGAGATATTTTTGAGGGAAATTGTTTGTGCAAGAAAGTCAAATAAATAGAGTTAATGAAGGAATATTCCCTTATAATATGCCTTTGTAAGGGAAAATAAGATAATTAGTTAATTAAAAGAATTGATTTTCATGTGCAAGTGGGTGGGTTAGTCAAGGTTTGAGTTTGACCAAGGTTGAGTCAAAAGCTAGAGAATGGGTAATGGTGATTAGGGGTTAATTAATCCATAATTAATTAATTTGAAGGAATTAGGGGATTGGACATTTGATTTAAATAATTTAGTTTATTAAATCAAATGAGAGGACTTTAGTATTTTGATTAAATAAATTGATTTATTTAATCAAACATGATGGACATTAGTGAATTAATCTAATAAATTGCTTTATTTGATTAATAGAGGAATTTGATGTTAATTAGTCAGATTTAGATGCACAATGTTAGTTAGGACTATTTAGTCTACATTACTTTTAGGAAACTTTGAACACTTCACCAAAACAACGATTCAATTTTGTTAGAAGCATTTTGTAGAAGTTAGTATTTTTTTTTAATTTTTTTGGTTTGTGGAAGATAGAATTTTGAGAGAATATGGAGTTAAATACGATTTGTTTTGTAGGAAATTTGCATTCGTATACTTAATTTCATGAAAATTAATTATTGGATTATATCATTTTAGAAGCACAACATTAACATAAAAGATTGGTGATTTTCATAAAAGGATGAGTCCCATGTCATGTTAGCAATTTTGTACCCATAAATTTATATGAGAGACACAATAAACTAGTCTTATCATAAATTGAATTGACATCTAGCATGAAATAAATGAGTTACAATTTAGGATACATGTGAAAATAGAATTTTATTTTTTTTGGGGGGTTGGGGGGGAAGAGTAAACTACTAGAAAAAGAAATATATATATTTGAAATTATAACAACTAAGTCATAAATTATATCAAAATTTACATTTTGATTAACTTATGTTACCATATTTGAAATTTATCAATTTCATGTGCTATTTACTTGCATTTATTGGAAGATGCTATTATGTTTGATTTAACTAAGATTGCAGAATCTTAAATTTTTGTAGTGAAGAATGATTTGTCTAACTACATTGAAATTTATCAATAGGACCTCTTTCCATTTCATGGTTTTTTTTGTGTTGAGACTTCCTTTAATAGAAATAATTCTTGTTGAATTGCAAAAAAGGAAGACAACTGTAAGGTAGTTGAGAATTTTTTTTTAACAAATGTAAAAGAGTTCTCCTTGTAAATATTTCTCATCTCAAATACATGCCATATAGTAATAAATGGGTATCTATTATCATTATTGCATTCAATTTGGAATTTACTTCTAAAGATAACATGCTATAAAAAATTATGAAACTTGAAAAGTAAGTAATAATTGTCAAATATAAAGATTAAAATCATTAAACATAAAATACACAGAAAATGAGTGAGTTCAATGGGAGGAGTATTAGTTTGATTTCTTTCCAATGATATTGTTACTCAAAACAACTATAATGTCATGTAATGTTTAACATCTTTTTTTATAATCTAAACTTTTAGCAATATGATCATTAAGAATTAATGTTGACCAAAACCTTGTCAATAGATACAATGTTGTATATTTCTCATCCATAAGCTATTTTACTTGTCATTTGATCTCAAGGAGTACAAAACTTAATTATTTCAATTGTGTAATAAAAAAGGATAAACAAGTGAGAAGTGTTGTAATCCATTAGATATATTATTTTACTTTAGTGCTCCTTGGCTGAAGACATGTGTTTCATTTTTTAGTAGTGAGGATGTGTCTTTTTAGTTTTTCCTCATGTTTTCAAATGGAAATCCACTTATTATTTTTATTATGGTAATATAATATTGAGTGTAGCATCATGATGGGACAAACAATGGAAATATGGTAAAAATGTATTTTTACTTAGCCAAAATTAATATATATATATATATTTGACTTTTACTTTGGGGAAGGTAGAAAATGAGTTTTGGTTTGGTAAAACCAAGCTAAAGTGGATATCCATTCATAACTGTTTGTGTCATCCACCTCCTAGGAGCACCATCTTCAACAAAACACCTTCACAAGATAGAGAGAAGAGAAAATCTATTCACTAAAAAGGGGTGAATAAAATGAGATAATAAAAAATACATATTGTACAAGCTTTTAAATCCATGAAATAGGTGATGGGTAAACAACTACCCGATATGAGAAATAAAACCACTATAATAATTATCCCTGAATTAAAGTTAATACACTAACACCCCCCCTTAAGTACAAACTTAGGGAGAATTATTATGCAAAAGATAAAAAATGCAATATGGGTCCCAACTACATAATCGTGTTAGGTACCCATTTACAATACAATTTCTCACAACTAGAGAAAAGGAGAAAATCCCTATGGGAAAAAACCTCTCTCCAAAAGAGAGAAAAGAAAACAAAAAATGATGCATGGATGGATGACTCAATCACACCCCAAAGGACTACACACATCATGTATATACAATCAATGACCCCCCATAAGAGGGAAAGAGAGAGACTATATATCCCTCCCACAATGTGTAATCACCTACAAAAATGGTAAGTGCCTGAAGAAAAAACATAATCCAATGTTGACAATCAACTTTTATCCCTTTTGGAAGAAACAAAAACAAGTACAAATAAAGGTATGCTTCCCATTTTGGATAGGTATTGAAAGAAGGAAGCATGAATATGTATGATGATGCCTCTAAAATTTTCTCATGTGTTGCCAAGACCTTGGAAGATGATGTCATGAACCAATCAAGAACATACCCAATCACAATAGAAGGTGAAAAAAAAGGTACCACTAGAAATTGATTTTGAACAATAGCCAAAGACAGAGATGGTTTGGCAATAGTTGTGCAATAACTATCATCAAAGTGGAGAGATAACCACTCAAATGTGTCCTCCAAATCTGAAATGTGAGACTCTAAAAACAAAGAACCAATGTTTGACAAACAGGAATCCCAATTAGGAAGACCATCATAATCCTATTGCTCGGGAATGATGGAATTACTTAATCAAGGTGGATCAACTATCACTGACAAAGAATTAGGAACCTCTGAAGCAACCACAACCTCATCTGAAGTGTCAATAACCTCCAAAGGATCACAAGCATGGTTTATCTTCTCTAAAGAACAAATAGACATAGTAGTATTGGAAGGAGGGTCATCGAGAGATTATAGAGTATCAAGATCTCCATATGATTCTTGAAGGCAAGTCCAAAGAGCATAAGGGATCTCAAAATGGCAAAGTGAATCCAAAAGGTCATCTTCATTGATATGCTCAAAAATAGCTCCATAGACACTATAGCCCTAAATCCTTTCCAAATCGTATACCTACTATGTGTGTCCGGAATAGGAACCTCATTATACAAATATAGTAATAGATTATCCTCACTAAGATAGGTGAGTACAACATCACTCCATTGCATAAAGTTCCATTTCTCTAAAGAAACTATTATAAAAATTCTTCAAAAAATCAAAGATGGTGTTTTCAAAAAAATTTAAAAAAGAAATAACCTTCATTTGGTGCAAAATATGATGCAACCCATTGCCTGATCTTCATGTTAACACCAAGCAACTCCATAAAGTGCACACATACCAATCACCACACAAAAAATAACCTCTTCATAGCCTGTGAGACTTTCTCACAACAATAGAAGGCACTACAAAGATATTTAAATAGCAAAAACCTACCCCACACTACCAATGTGGGATTATTCTTTCAGCAATCTTCAATAGAACATGGGAACACTTTGTTGTTGCTAGGAGAATTCACAAAATTAAATATTCTATTGTAAACTTTATAAAGTATAAATTTTGATTAAAAATGCCTCCAATTTAAGTGATTCACTCCAGTGAAGAAATTAAATTCCTTCAAAAAAAATTGTGCTCCTTCTCAACAAACAAATATACAACATGAAATAACTATGAGAAAGCCTCTATAATTGCAAAAAAGTTCTTCGTTTAGCAAAATCGAACCTCTACCAATGACCTCCAAAATTGCACCTCTTTGTTGTTTGAAATTGACTTTTGATTGTGAGGGCTCCCAGCACATAGAGAAGAAATACATGGGGATGGGATGTCTATGGTGTAGGCCTTGCAAAGATGGAACAACTTGAACAATGAAAACATAGCCTCTTTTGGATTCAATAGAAAAAAGTGGAAATAATAAAGATGAACATTCTTCTGAATGTATTTCGAAAATAATGATCTTAAACACTTTGATGAAAAAACTCAAGAAGGAGAGTAGAATGGTTAGATCTAATACCATGTTGGTTTAATCCACCTCCCAGGAGCACCATCTGCAACAAAAAACCTTCACAAGATAGAGAGAAGAAAAAGCTATTTCACTAGAAAGGAGTGAATAAAATGAGATAATAAAAATACATATTCTATAGTATTTTAAAGTCATGAAATAGGTGATGGGTAAACAACTATCCGATATGGGAAATAAAACCACTATAGTAATTATCCCTAAATTAAACTTAATGGACTAACAATAATGAATTTTTTTTTCTAAATAATAGATATCAAATTTTAAATAATGGATATCCATTAAAAAATAATAAATATTTGTTATTGAGAAATGGATATTCATTATTAGGAAATGCATATCTATTTCCTTCAAGCCATTTCATTTTAAAAAATAGTTTATATTTGTAGTAATAGAAAAAGTGGAATTTTCCCTTGTTTTGGGATACTTGAAATTAAAACTAAATTAATGGTGTCTTGTAATAGTGGTGTAATGTGTCATACACATTCACACCATTCTAGGACCTTTATTTGATCAAAATTCACTTTAATTTTTCCCTTGTAAAAGTGTTTTAAAGTGTTGTAACACACTTTCACACATTTCTTGGATTTATTTAATTATTTAAGCCTAGTGGGGAACTTTTAAGGAAATATATTTAACGTGTACCTTATTTAGGTGTTGTAAAGTGTTGTAACACACTTTCACATTTATCTAGGGTCCACTTTATTAATGGTGGTTAATTGAGTTTATTTGACTATTTTAATTCAAATTCAAGCCCCATTTTCAAGGATCTATCTCATACCCCAATAATGATATTGTATGACCTTTAATTTCAAAAATTTGTTGTCCTCAAAAATGCTACTACAACCCATTCACCTTTAATGGAAAATGAGTCCTCTGCACATAGGACACCCCTTTCTTTACATTTTGAGGTGAGTTTTTTATGTTATTTCACCTCCCCAAAGCTCGGTCCTAGAAACTGTGATAGGACCCATTTTCCTTTAGTGGTGAATGGGTCCTCCCTTAATAGGACCCCTATTTTGAATTTAATTGTGGCAGGATCCTTATAATTTTAATACCTAGATCTAAGTTCAGAATGAATTCTTAGAATTTTAGGGTTAATTTCTAAATCTAGTATAAATAAGGGGTTAATTCACATTATTTCTCCTAGCAATTTTATGTGACTTCATTAGATCAAAAGAAGGAGAATTATAGAGCACTTCAAGAGCATTCTCAAGTCATTTCAAGGCAGATTTTTAAGGTTTATGGCAGCAATTCAAGATCATTTCAGTAGGTCAAGGGTTTAATGCATCCATAAATGTTGTTGGGCCAAGATTTTTGATGTAGCATTGAAGATCCTTCTTGTAATCATTGTTTCACATCTATTTAGAACCAATATCTACAAATTCTTCATGTCCACTACATGTTAGATTGTAGATTTGTATTGCAAGACATCTTTCAAGGTATCAATACTTCATTATTTGGTGTTTCATTCTTCAATTTCCTTATTTCATCAATTGGTTTAATTACCTAAAAGGGGTTTGATCAAGGAAAACCCCTATCCCCTAGCAAACAACATTTTTCTCCTCTTGCATGCGTGATTGCATGTTTTAAGTTGAAGAGCAAGATTTGGAGCGAAATTGCAAAAAAAATAAAGTTGCAAAAGTTGTCATTCAAAGTGCAAAATCAGGGAAAGAGCTATATAGAATTAACTATTGGCTTCTAGTACTTAATAACAAGTATTTCAAGAGTGCATACATCAAGGAATAGAACCCAGAAGTCAAATTTTTGAAACACTAAAAGGAACCATTTGCCACTAAAGGTGAATGAGTCCTCTATAGGTTTTGAAATAGTGAAAATTTGGGATTTCGGAGTGTAGACTAGGAGGATTGAAACCCTAAAGTTGATTTCTAAAACCCTAATAGGGACCCATTCACCACTAAAGGAGAATGAGTCCTATGTGGCCTAAAAATAGTAACTTTTGGCTAGGTACATAGCTTTCTATGCTCCAAATACATCCCCCATAGTTGCTCTAATAGTTAGGTTGCATTTTTGGTTGTTATTAGCATCTTTGTTTACACATAATTGAGAGATTTTTGGTGAAAAATCTTAGTGGTAGATCCTACTTGGGTTTCCCTACATTTTTCCCATAATCATTTTGGTGAACCCAATTCGTTGAATATTACAATTTTCTGATTTTGGATTCTTTCATTGCATCCTAGATTAGATCTTGCATCATTTTCATCCATTTTCATTGAATTAGATCTGATTTAGGGTTTCTTACTTTGCATTCAAACTTGCATCTCATTTGTGGTTTAGAATTTCATTGTTTTGCATTCTCTAAATCTAAAAATATAAAAACAAACCAATCACTTTGCATATTATTTAGATCATATAAATATGCATCTAAAAATTAAAAAGAAATTGCATTTAAAAAGGTGTTATATAGGTCATAATTTACCCTTCATTTCACTTGCATTAGGTCATCAAATTCTAGAAATTTCTATCACAAAAGTTATAGTTTGAAACTGGGCATGAAAAACACATAAAACAACTTTAAAATTATAGTTTTCACCTTTTTAAAACCCTGATTTGGGACCCATTGGCCCTTACTAGCGAATGAGTCCATACTTGGACAACATCTTCTAGCATCTTAAAAGGCATTAAAAATCACTCAAAAATCAGCAAAAACATTTCAAAAATCCTTATCCAAGACCCATTTTCTAGTAAAGGCGAATGAGTCCTTGATCAGGCCTAAAATTGCCTTGTATAGCATTGAAAACCTTGTTTCTATACTTCCTAAGCTTTCTGGTAACCTATAGTATCAGTCTGGAAAGTTTTAGGAAATTCAATTTTAAGCATCTAGGTCAAAAACATCAATTTAGGATAGCCATTTTTTAAATCATTTCAATAACAAAAATCATCATATTTGAAAATGTATACATTTTTGAAATTTTGCATCATTATATACATAATGTTTCTATTCATGAAGCTTTGCAGGAGTTTGATAAAAGTACTTTTCATGTTTTCATATACCTTGTTTACATTCTTGAACCATGGTGTAAGACAGATAAAAGTACTTTTCATTCTTGAGCACATAGTTTTGGTATTTTACTTTCCTAAGCATATTAAGAGTAAGTTCATCCCTTGTGAGAATGCTTTAGTGAAGGAGGATACAAGCATAGACAACCATATCAATCGTAATTGTTCTTCTCCCGATACCTCTCCTATTAGTGACAAAGGTATATTGGTGAAAGAAGATACAATCATCGAGAATCATGAAACTCTTGCTTGTCCCTCTCCTACTCCCCCCTTGGATAGATATTATGATACAAGAAGATGAGATCATTAACACATTTCTTAACATCACTTTACCTAGGGAGAATTCTTTAGTGAAAGAAGATATGTTGAGAGGTCCAATGATTGAGAGTTATAGTATTATTTCTCTCCTTCCTAGTGTCCCTAATATTTGGAAAGATATATTTGAACAAAGGATACAATCATTGGAAAGCATGAAATTCATAGATTTCCTTCTCTCAATACCTCTCCTATTTGGGATGAGCATCTTAAAAGCTCCCCTACTAGTGTAGATATTATGGCACAAGAGAATGAGACCTTAGAGAAAAAGGATGAAATCATGGACAATAATAACAATCAAATTGGACCTTCTCCTAATATCTCTAAAGAATATATTTTGATAGAAAACCCAACCAATGAGAGTCATGGGAATCCTAGTTGCCTCTCTTCCCCTAAGTAAAAAATTATTGATAAACAAGAAAATAAAATCATTGATGACTCCCTTACTTGTGATGAAGCTACTTTAGAAGAACCAAACATTGAATGTCATGGACATCTAGTTTGTAGCTCTCCTAAAATCTCTCCTCCTAGGGAAGATACCATGGTGGACAAAAATGAGAACATTGACAATAGTAATTCCTTAGATGAAGATTATTAAGTGACATTAGATTTCCCTTCACTAATAAATCATGAAAATAAGGATAAGTCTTCTAAGGTTATGCACATTAAATATCCCTTGAAGTACTCTCATGAACCTAAACTTATTATTTATCCACCCTTGCAAAACCACAAACTCAAAATAAACTTGTCCTCTTCCTCAAACCACCCAAGAATCATGTTTCGCAACAACTAAGTCACAATACCATCATTCATACGTATAACACTAGGAATAATTTGTAACCAAGACAAACTCAAACATCCCTCTTGTTGCCTAACCCTATCCTACCTAGCCCTCTTTGCTTTCCTTGAAAAAGAGAAAAGGAGTATGATCTTGTTGAACACCTTAAGAATACTCTTGCTAAGATTTTCATATGGGAACTTCTTCAAACATTACATAGTTATCATATCATACTCGAAGAGGCCTTGTAAAAAGTTATCATTCCTTCTAACATTAGTTCAAATAATGTAGCAGCACTAGTTCAACGAATGAATGAAACTAACTTGAACATTGTTTTCCACCAAAGTGAGCTACCTCATTTGGAAGTGCAAAAACAAAATGAAGCTTTCATGATAAAATTTATTATCAATCAAACTAGGATAAAGAGAGTCCTTGTTGATAATGGATCAGCCCTTAATGTGTGTAGTGTGAGCCTTTTGAAAAGAATCTGAATGAATAAAAAATATATTAAACCTAATTCTTTATCCATTCATGGATTTGAAAAAATAGGAAAAAAACCACTTGAAGTCATCACATTACTTATCAATGTTGGGGAAGTAACATTACAAACTACGGTCCACGTTATTCCTGATGATCTTTCTTGTAATATCCTTTTAGGGAGACCTTGGATTCATCAAATGAATGGTGTGTCTTCTACCCTCCATCGTGTAATGAATTATATCTATAAAAACAAATTTTACACACTCAAGGTCATTCCTAAGCCTGGAAGTTGTTTGATTGTTATGAGAGAAGGACAAGATTCTTTGAAAGCATGGTAATCGGCTACAAAAGTGGAAATCACAAAGAACACAAATAGAGCTTTGATCAAGTCACAAAGCTATTGGAAGACAATTGGGGTTCCTTAGACTTCACACCTACATTAATGGGTGGATACAATATCACAGCAAAAGAGTCTGATAAGGGAAAAGAAAGAGTAGTAATTTCAACACAAAATTTGAAACCATCCACCTCAACTACTTTAGACGATCAAACAAATTACACAACACATTTCGATGAAGTTTATTATGAACAACCATTGAATCCTAAAGAAATGAAAAAAAATTATGGAAGAGGTTATGAACTTATGAAACAACTTGATTGTAGTGGAAAAGGATGTGGTGCTAGAGAACAAGGTATTCACATTCCTATAGAGCCTAACATGCAAGAAACAACTCATGGTCTTGGTTATTGTCCTTTGATAGAAGTCCAAGCATCAAAAAATCCTTCACTTAATGTCAACAACCTTAAAAAAGAATCTTCTAAGACAACTTTAAAAATAGTGCATCCTAAACTGATAGACATTAATCCTCTTGATTATTATCCTTTGAAAGACTCACTTAACATCAATGTCATCATGCAAAACACTAACAACTGGATTTTGTTAGATTTTAAACCCTCCTTTTAGGGAGAGTACAAAATCTCACAATCTAAAGAGTCTTGTGTAAGTATGATAACTGATAGTAAGCAAGAGATATCTTTGTCACAAAATAATGAAACATCCTCTACTATTGATCAAGAGAGTATCTTGTTGAGACTCCTCCAAGATTTTTTAATATCTCTCCCTCCAAGAGCTCACAACAATTCATTTTGTGCATATCATAGAGTTCATGGTCATTCTACTAATGAATGAAAGGCTTTGAGTAATAAAATCTAACATCTTAAGGATATTGGTGCTCTTCCCTATGTGGGGGCACCTAATTCCTCTAATTGATACTAATTTTCACTCTAGCATGCCTCTCATCATCCTATTCATCTCATCCTTATCCTACACTAAGTGGGGGCAAGGGGTTAGGTAGGCTTGTCCTCATATGTCACTTCTTGCCTCTTTTAGATAGTTGACCACCATCCATGTATATGTAAGAGCAAGCTTGGGATGTGGACGACATGCCTTAAGTTGGCCCACATGTGATGTACCAAGTTTTGGGGGAAATCCCTTCCCTTTCTCATGAGATATCTTATTGGAAACATATGACTTGGAATAGGGCTTTCCAAATAATCTCTCATGTCTTCTTCTACTTTAAAGCAATTTCTTACAATAATGGTGTTAGAAATCACTTTAAAGTGGGGTAATACATTGACACTCATGTTTTACTATGTGATTTTCTTTATTCTTGTTATGCATCTTTTTCTTGGTGGTATCATTGGTTTTGATTTCCTCTGAGATCATGACATTTCTTTCACTTGTCCTCTCTTGGAAACATTAAGCACAATGTTCCCTAAGATGAGACCTTTACATGAACAAAGAAAATCCCCCTTTAACAAAATTTTTACATGACAAAAGCATTTACAAAAACATTACATTGTGGTTCCTTATTAAAGTTATTAGGAGGATAACTCTAGTATGGTTTGTAAAATGGGAAGTTGATACATTGGCATGAGTTTCTCATTATATGTTGGGAAGTCGACACACTAGCATGCCTTTCTCACTAAACCACTTCTTTGGGACAACTCACTTAGTTGATAGGCTGAGGTTCCACTACCCTAGAGTGAGCATAAATATTTTTGGACACCTCACCTAGTGGACAAACTAAGGTTCCACTACCCCAGAGTGAGCAATGTATGTTATGGAAAAACAACTGCCTCACATCGCATTGAATCAGTTGTGCTTGATCCTTTATTTTTGTTTATTTTTATTGTCCTTTGATAGGGTATGATAATGTATATTTTTTATTACTGCATACTTGAGTGTCTTGAATTTTCTACTTTAGTGTGAGTTTGACATGGGGTCATCCTCTCACTAAAGTGGGGGAAAAATGTAGTAACAAAAAAAGTAACATTTTCCCTTACTTGGTTTGGGATAATTAGCATTAAAATTGAATTAATGGTATCTTGGAATAGTGTTGTACACATTCACACCATTCTAGGACCTTTATTTAATCAAAATGTACTTTAATTTTTCCTTTGCAAAAGTGTTGTAAACTGTTGTAACACACTTTCACACTTTTCTAGGATTTATTTAAATTTTTAAGCCTAGTGGGCCACTTTTAACAAAATATATTTAACTTGTACCTTATTTAGGTGTTGTAAAGTATTGTAACACACTTTCACATTTATCTAGGGTCCCCTTTATTAATGGTGGTTAATTGAGTTTAATTGACCCTTTTAATTCAAATTCAAACCCCATTTTCAAGGATATATCCCGACACCCAATAATGATACTATATGACCTTTAATTTGGAAAATTTGTTGTCTTGAAAAATTTTGCTAGGACCCATTCATCTTTAATGGAAAATGAGTCCTCTCCACATAGGACACCCCTTTCTTTACATTTTTGAGGTGGGTTTTTGATGTTACTTCACCTCCCCAAAGCTTGGTCATAGAAACTGTGCTAGGACCCATCCACTTTTAGTGGTGAATGGGTCCTCCCTTAATAGGACCCCTATTTTTGAATTTAGTTGTGGTGGGATCATCCTTATAATTTAATACCCAGATTTGAGGTCAGCTTGAATTCTTTGAATTTTGGGGTTAATCTCTAAATTGAGTAAAAATAAGATGTTAATTCACTTTGTTTCTCCTAGCAATTTTATGTGACTTCATAAGATCAAAAGAAAGAGAATTATAGAGAACTTAAAGAGCATTCTCGAGGCATTTCAAGGTATATTTTCAAGGTTTATGGCAGCAATTCAAGATCATTTCATTAGGTCAAGGGTTTTAGGCATCCATGCATGTTTTTGAGCCAAGATTGTTGATGTAGCATTAAAGATCCTTCTTGCAAGCATTGTTTCACATCTATTTGGGATCAAGATCTACATTATTCATGGCCACTACATGTTAGATTGTAGGTTTGTATAGCAAGACATCTTTCAAGGTATCAACACTTCATTATTTCATGTTTCATGCTTCAATTTCCTTATTGCATCAATTGGTTTAATTACCTAAAGGGGTTTGACTGATATCCCCTAACAAACAAAAAAAATTCTCCTCTTTCATGTGTGATTCAAGGTTTTAGGTTGAAGAGCAAGGTTTGGCAAAAAATTGCAAAATTTGTCAAGTTACAAAAGTTTTCATTCATAGTGCAAGAGCATGGAAATAGCTTTACAAAATTAACTATTGGCTTCCAAAACTTGATAATGGGTATTTTATGAGTGCATACATCAAGGAATAGAACCTAAAAGTTAGTTTTCTAAAACCCTAAAAGGATCCATTTGCCACTAAAGGTAAATGAGTCCTTTATAGGGTTTGAAGCAGTGAAAATTTAGGATCTAGGAGTGTAGACTTAGAGGATTAAAACCTTGAAGTTGATTTTCAGAACCCTAACAGGGACCCATTCGCCACTAAAGGTGAATGAGTCCTATGTGGCATAAAAAAATCAACTTTTTGGCTAGGTACATAGCTTTCTATGATCTAAAAATATCCCCCATAGTTGCTATAATAGTTAGGTTGCATTTTTGGTTGTTATTAGCATTTTATTTTACACATAATTGAGTGATTTTTGGTGAAAAATATTAGTGGTAGATCCTACTTGGGTTTACCCTACATTTTTCCCATAATCAATATTATAAACATGACTCATGACTTTCACACAACAAGTGTATATGACATTGTAGAAATGGATATCTAAGTTGAGAAATTGACATCTATTTTGGAGAAAAAAAATTGTGCTTGGATCAAGCATAGTGTAGAGGTATGTTTTTATTTTCCTTTTGTTAGATTTTTTTAAAATTTATTCAAACTATTTAATATGTTTCAGGTTTTAATTTTTAAATTGTAGGGATTAGTTTTAAATTATATCTTTTATTTCCCAAATTGTAAAGAGGTAAAATGGATGAGGAATATAAAAACCCAACCACTCCCCCACCAAACCTTCCTCCATCAAACTCTCCTTCAATTCATAAATAAATTAAAATATATATATATATATATATATATATATATATATATATATATATATATATATATATATTATTGAATAAAATACAATAATAGAAATTTATTATTACCACCCTCAACTGGCTTCAATGAAATCCACCTTTGGGGGAATTTTTGTCCATGTTCAAACCCTCACAAGACAACATGAGTCATTTTTATAAAGATGAAAACCTAAGAGGAGAGAACATTATACTAGTTTGTTATATGAGCAAGTGAAATAAAGATATAACCAAAGCCAAGTTACCACAACATTTTATAAATCCTCTTTAATACAAAAAGTAGGCTTTACCACCATGAATGAACAAGATGATAAACCACTAATTTCTTTTTCTTATTAAAAAACTCAATTATGAGGACTAAAAGATGCAAATAACAATTTGAAATGATACCTAACTATTGTAGCAACAAAAAGGTAGGCTTTAAGAGGATAAAATGATGTGAACGTTTCTAGAAAAGTGTTGTTTTAGAGCCCATTGAGGACTCATTCGCCTTTAGTGGTGAATGGGTCCCTATTAGGGCTTTCAGAAAGTGCCTTATGGGTTTTGTTCCTTTTAGTCTATAATTCCAAATTCAATATTTTCTGAGGACTCATTCAACTTTAGTGGTGAATGGGTCCTTTTAGGGTTTTGGAAAACTAATTTTTGGGTCTTGTACTTCAATTTATGCATTCTCAATTCCCAATTTTTTAGCTCCTGAAAGTCCAGAATAAATTGTTTAGCCTTCTTTTTGTGTTCTTGCACTATAAATGAAAATTTTGCAACTTGACAACTTTTACAATTTTTCTCAAAATCTTGCTCTTCAACCTAAAACCTTCAATCACGCATGCAAGAGGAGAAAAATATTGTTTGTTAGGGGATAGGGGTTTTCCTTGGTCAAACCCCTTATAGTTAATTAAACCAAATGATGAAATAAAGTAATTGAAGAATGAAACATGAAATGATGCAATGTAGATACCTGGGATGATGTCTTGTGAAAAAAATTTGCAATCTATCATGTAGTGACCATGAAGAATGTAGATCTTGGATCCTTAGATATGATTTGAACAATGGTTGCAAGTAGATCTTCAATGCTACATCCACTTCTTTAACTCAACAACATGAATGAATGCATCAAACCCCTGATATGATAATAAGATCTTGAATTGCTTCCATGAAATTCCTTATGAATTCTCTTGTAATTCTCGTGTACACTCAAAATTGAATTCTCCAATGCTTGGAGTGAATTTATAGCATAAACAATTTGAATTAAACCCTTATTTATACTAAATTAGGAGATTAACCCTAAAATTCAAAGAACTAAGGGTGACACCAAATCTAGAAAGAAAGACAATTAAATTCTCACTATAATGAAATTCAAAAATTAAGGTTTCATTAAGGGAGGATCCATTCCCCACCAAAGGTGAATGGGTCCTAGCTAAGTTTCTAGGACTAAGCTTCAGGGAGTTGAAAGAGGGCCAAAAACCCATTCTATAACAACTAAGAAAAGGGGGTCCTCTTAAGGGAGGACCCATTTGTGACCCATTCACCATCAAGGGAAAATGGGTCATGGCTCAACTTACCAATACCAATTTTTTTCCAATGAAATAATTTCATATTTAATTTATGATTGTCGAGAGAGATCCTTGAGAGGTGTCAATATTAAGGCCTAAAAGGGAGGTTAATAATGTTCTCCTAAAATTGTACCCTTGTTAAGTTGCAAAACTTAGCATTTTGGAGAAACATGGGAATATTCCTAGGCTGTGGGTTGCCTAAACTTGGAATGGACCTCCAGAGAAGGTTGGCTCCTAAGGTACTCAACTAAACTATTTCTTGTTGGGAAAAGGGGAGAAAGAAACATGAAAATAAACTAAACTCCTATGGTGATGCATCTAAATTTGTTTTCTCATAACCTATATCATTTTTTAAATGCACAATTTTCTCAAAAGCTCAACTTAACACAACTCATATAATTTTATATATTAATGTATAAGAATTTTGCAAGGAGTCTTGGTTCTCTTAGCACTTTTAAAGGAAAAGAGTTCTTTCACAACTAAAGTAGCTATTTGAACCACTAAATAGCTTACAACCTACAAAAATATATGTTTCTTCTACCTAAAGGTGCTAAATTGAGATAAACATTAAAGGAATTATCAAAACTCACAAGAATATTAATCCATCATCACACTACACACAAAGAGATAGCTTCTAATAAGGTAAAACACTGAATTTCATTAATTAAAAAGGTGTTACATAATGTTGTACATGTTTGAGATTGAGTTACAATGTTGTCTTTCCCTAAAAGAGCTCCAAAATAAGCAACAATACCTATTGAAAAGAAGAAAGAACTAACTTCAAAACTGATGCTTTAAGTTACTTATTCTTTTCTAAAGCTTGCACCACACATATTCTTCTAGAATATTATTGGCCCTGTATAACCAAAAGACCCTAAAAATAGGTCTCAAACTCCCTCCAAAAAGAGTCTAAAGTGAAGAAAAAGTCAACACATGACCATGTCCACCATAAAATAATGATAAACTGCTCCTAGATTCTCTCATTCCCTCCAAAAACCATTCAAAGACAACCCACATACCTTCCCCATGTTTGGTACAAGTCATCATTATTCAAGCTTATCTCCAAACTATTTTGACTCATACCTTTGGTGTGTTCAAAACACTTTTATCTTGCATATTCAAAACATTAATAAAGTGATTTATAATTTCATCACTCCAATAATTTTTTTACATTTTCAAATTAATGCAAGAAAAGAAAACACATGAGTTGTCTATGCTTTAAAAGACCCTAAATTTTCTCCAAACTAGGTCAAACAAGCGTATATTTTTGGCATGTGTTGGCTAACCCCTCAAATGTCCCCTATATGCTTGTATTGACATAAAATCTCATTACACCCCTTGAACTATTCTTGAAAACAACATATCTTTATCTTTCATTATATACATCATTGAATAAGTGATTCATAATACATCACTTAATAATTCTTTTACATTTTCAAATTAGTTTCAAATTTTGCAAGAATAAAGGCATAACTAGTCGACCATTTTGGGAGACAAAGCAAAATAAAAACATAAGGGGACTCTTGTTGTCATTAGACATAAACATGATGTGGGGAGCTAGATTTATTCCAAAAGTTTAAAATAAAAGACAAAATGCCTTAAGTTAGTCAGCATATGATTTTAGGGTAAAGAAACCCTAATGATCAAAACCTGCCAAACATGACAAAGCATTTCACTTTGCAAGTTCTAGAAGCTTGCTAGGGCACCACCATGGAGGTTTGGAACTTCTCTGCAACTATGTGTCCAGGATTACCATGCCTTCCTCACCACTAGATCTCACATCTCCTCAATGTAAGCTCCTCTCTATGACTATGTTCTTTGATTGCAACAAAAAGATAATGAATATTGCTATTTTATGTAGAACTGACACCATTTTCTTTCATTATCTGTCAATAAAATATTGTTTCAAGCTCTATTTTATTTTCTTATTCTTTTTCTCTATCAACCTTTCATCATATCTACAAATAAATAGAGGGCTTCTCCTTTTTCATTCTATTGATTTTAAAATCATGGGCATCTTGTGTTCCTTGTGATGCCAAGGATTAGTGACCAGTAGTGTCATAATCACCCTTGCTATGAAAAGATCGTGCAGGATTAAAATATGAATGAGACTTCATGAGAGGGTGGATAGTTGAAACAACAGCTACCTCAGTCAACTGTTCCACAAACAAATGCTGCCCCACAAGGAAAAAATGGTTTACAAAATGATTCTATGACATTGCACAGTACGGATATAATTCAAAGACTACACATTTTTCCATTCCTTCATGAGCACCGCCCTTTTCACATTCATGGCCATTCTGATTCTTGACCTCCTACAATTGTTAGAGGGTTTTCACATAAATCTCATCTTTTCATTTTATTTACATCTCACAAGAAAAATAGCACCTATTCTTGGGTCTTCATTTGTTGACCGAGTTTGCATTCTATGCAACATATATTCCTGAACCATTGGCTCTATTTTTTGTAGCTCCATCAGATGCATTTAACACATGCACAAACAATGTTGTCTCTTCTCTACATTGTAATGCATCCATAGCACTTCCTAGTTCAATGTTTCTGATTTACAAAACATGATCGCTATTCCATTGTGCAAAAGATGACTATCCATTTTCATTGTGACTTGTTCCCATTCTACACTTTGCAATAGGGTATGTGCAGGATCATGATGGGCCAAAAAGTGGTGATATGATGGGTATGTGTAGGGTATGTGGCTAACAACTTTTGTTTACCCAAAATTGAGGAAACAAAAAGGATTTTTAAAGGAGAATCTCAACTTTCCATCAATATAAACTATGCTTTACTTTGAATTTAATAAATAATTATTATTCATTTTCTATTTGAATTACGACTAAAATCCTAATTGATAGGTTGACTGAAAAACATCTACAGCTTTCAAATGGTATCACATTTTTTGAATCTAAAACATGCGTCAAATTCTATGTTTCACATACTATAGGATTAAAAAAAAGGAAAAATGAATTTCATGAAGTTTTGACCAAGTTAAGGTGGTCAAACATATGAGTTTTTATATTTTTTTAAAGTTGTAATAAAAAAATCATGATTAATTATTTACTTGAAAAAAAAATTACAAAAAAATATGTATCACATCAAGACATGAGTCCTCTACTTATATCTAAAATCTTATAAAAAATTATGATCATTTTATTGTGTGGTTAGGGTGGTCAAATAAACACCTACTTCTTTTTTTTCCTGAAATTTAAGTACTACTACATTGAAATTTCTAATTTTCACCAAATAGATTTTTTTTTTTAAATAAACCTATTAGTTTATAAACTACATTCAATTTTCTATAGATTCTATTCCTACATATTTTTGAAATAATATAGATAACTTATTCAAATTTTTACATCAAGTTGCCTAACTCTGATTTTTCTAAATTTTTCACCCCTTAAGGGCCTATTTTTTCCATGATGATCCTACACATACCCAATACTATTATATTCATGATGCCCTTTCATTCTTACTCATTGAAACAACAATAGCATGCTCTGACATTTAAAAGTACAAATGTTTCTTAATGACTTTGCATTCATCTTAGATACAAATCAGACTATGTTTTTATAATACCATGTTGAACTTACAATGCATCAACTCACTATCAAATGCAAAGAAATTAGTATGAATAATATTATTCATACTATTTTCTTTGGCTCAACACTTTTGGGAGCCCATTTTACTCCATATGCTATGACTTTAGTTGAAAACAAATTAGCAATAAATATTTCACCTAAAACTACATAGTGAACAAACATGATAGATAAAATAGAGCATATAATAGATGTTTATGACAACCTTTCTATTTTCCTGGACATCTATGGTATTCAAACTATTTTGACGCTCATGAGGATCAGACTATATGTTTATGGATGTTTGCATATGTATTGATTGGTGATATTTCATTGATGTAAACAACTCTCTCTCACACATGTAGGAATTTCTAGAGCACCCGAGCAACCTTCTAGAGCATTGGAGCAAAGGGAGCTAAACAAGCAAGAGGGGCAGTAGAAGATGCAAAGAAACTCAACTGGGATTCATCATTCAGGCAATAATAGGTCCCCTCTCTTCATAGATGCACTCTTTCTTTCATGTATCTATAAATTAATAGTCTTTTCCTTTAAATATTTGCATTGAAATAGTTAGTCCCACGGCTTTTGTGGGACACCATACATTTATGATTATCAATAAATACTACTTTTGCAAAAATTGTTTCACTCTCATCTTTGTTGTATGCATTTGCATGATATAATAATGTAGTCTTTTGTTAATTTCTTTATGGACATGGATATAACACAGCATAGTAGAATGTACCTTTTGTTTCACTTTGTAAAACATAAACAACTCTACCTATTTCAACGAGTAGCTAAAATAGGTAACATTTTTGGCAACATCTACTATATGGTTTCCTACTAAACATCTCGACTAGTTTCCTGAAGCTTATCCATTGGGTACAAAGTTACTTAGAAAACTAATAAGACTTGAAAATAGTCTTGTACATTGTTGTAAATCATCATAATAGTGCATGATACCTTGAAAACTTATTCCAACTACCAAAACCTCAGATTAAACCTACTCAACTATGCAAAACAACACTTAGGGAAATGAAAATTGCAACTAAATAGAAAACTACCATCTAAAATGATTATAGAAAATCAAGAAAAGATGAAGGACATATACAAATCCAATAAAAAGTTGTAAAAACTCTTGAAGAATATAGGTGAACTCACTTACTTCTCCTTGTTTTGCATGCACAGTGCTATTTTGAAATGGACAAGTGAGTTGCATCCATTCATCTCTTGCTACAACTTCATGTTTATCTTCATATTTTAATGGAATCTCATGTTGGGGTGCAAACATGAATGGTATTACTTTGTTGGCTTCAATTCTAGATTGGTTTCTAATAAGACATCCCCTTGAGATGATAAACTTAGAACACTTCATGTTGGCTTCACCTTTATCAATTACTTTGTCAACTTTATTCTGCTGGTTGAGAAGAGTTATTTCATGTGAATCAAATGGAATCATGACTAATCTATCTATTTGGTTATGCTACTCACACTCTACAGACTTAGTCAATGATGGCTTAGCATCAAGCTTTGAGCAAAAGTCTTCTACTATACTTGAGAACATATCTTCAACTAGCTCATAATTAGTTATCTCATGCAAAACAAGTCGTACTTCAACTTCATGATAGTTCTCAAGACTCATACCTCTTAAAGAAATTTCTTTCTTCACATTTTGTTCCATTTGACCAACATGCTCGTGCATACCAACCTCCTTACCTTTTGAGACAAGGTTGTCCTCATTTCTTCTTGATGAACCAACATCATATCAAAGTGAATTCCATCTTCTTTCTATCCAAAAAATTGATAATAGTGTTAGTAAAAGCCTAGTGTCTCCATCATCATCAACAAAACTAGGAAGTTCAACAAACAAATCTGTCATTATCTCATCACTTTGCTAAAAATAACTAGGAAGCTCATCAAATAATTTTTTTAGAACCTCATGTTCAGCACTCATTTCTTGTTTACTACCCTGCTATCCTAACTAGTTAAGCTCATCAATCACTTGTAATAGCTCTAATTTTTCATTTTGGACCCCATACACAAGTGTATCTACAAAAAAAAGCTCTTCCTCTACCTCAAAATCTTCATTTGTGTTCTTACTGGGTTGACTTTGTAATTGAAAAGACTTCTCTTGAGGGATGATGGACTAATTTTTCTCAAGTATAGGATCTTGCAAAGGTTCATTACTCCTAAAACTTAGAATTTCAAACTTTGATAGCTCATCTGATGACTTAGGATGCTTACCTTGCTTGAAGCTTGGAATATTGAGCTCGAAAAATTGTTCTCCAAAAAATAGACTTGGAAAGGTAGCAGCTGATTGGGCTTCTTGAAGGTAAGAGGTCTCTTGAGAAAATTGTTCTTGAGAAGTGATGGACTGATTTTCTCCAATTACTACATTTTCTTGCACTAAATGGAATCCTCTAAAACTTGGAATTTCAAATTTAGAAAACTTGCTAGAGGGTTATAGAGGCTTAATTTTATTAAATCTCGTAAACTTATGCTTGGGAACCTCTTCTTTCGTAGGCTACTCCAAAATGCAAGATATTGATTGAGTCTCTAATTTTTGAGCTTGAGCAGGTAATAACCTTATCTACTCTTCTTTTGCTACAAGCTCTCTTGCAAGAGATTATTCATACTATTTTCTAATTTATAAGCCAACTCTTCCCATTGCATATGATACTCTTGCTCTCTCTTGATTTTATCAAACTGTTCTTGGAAGTACAGACATATCCTTTATGCTCATGTTATCAAAAATTTGAGTCTCATTAGAAAAGTAACATTGCTAGTTGTAAATAAAATAACCTTCTTGGGGTTGTTGATGAGCATAGGCATGTTACTACAAAGCTTGAGTAGGGGTGGGTGGGTGGTGAGAAAATTGAGCTTACTGGTAATATTTTGTAATAGGATCATTTTTAGTGAAACCAACAGTATGATTGCTTTGATATGGCTGAAAAGAAGGTGTATAGACAACACCCTCATAAAATGGGGAATGATAAGTCATGTTTTATCAAATGAAGACACGCTAAAGCATCTTAACAAGCTTGAAATTTATGGAAATCTCTACTAAAGCAAAAAAAATTAGGACTATTTTTCTTTTTTTGCAAAAGTAAAACATATCAGCACTTGTCTTCCTGAAACCAGTAGATATTCTTCCAAAGTTTCCAAGTGTGTTGAAAACTCACCTCCAAAGGTAGAAACTACTATTGCACAGACCAAATAGTAGCAATGTGTGGAAATTTTTTGAACTAAAATAGTTCAAATACTCCCACCAAGCATGCCAAAAATTGTTGTCTCCTAAGAGTTGCACCCTTGCTAAGTTGCAGAGATTAGCATTTGGAGAAACATTGGAAGATTCCTAGGTTGTGGGTTGCCTAAACTTGGAATGGACATCTAGAGAAGACTTCCTCCTAAGGTACTCACCTAAACTATTTCTTGTTGGGAACATGAGAGAAAGAAACATGAAAAGAAACTAAACTCCTATGCTGATGCACCTAAATGTGTTTTCAAAGAACCTATACCACTATTTTAACACACAATTTTCTCAAAAGCTCAACTTAACTTAACACAACTCAAATATTTTTATATATTAATGCATAAGTATTTTGCAAGGAGGCTTTGTTCTCTTAACACTTTTGAAGTAAAAGAGTTCTTTCACAACTAAAGTAGCTATTTGAACCACTACATAGCTTACAACCTACAAAATTATATGTTTCTTCTACCTAAAGGTGCTAAATTGAGATAAACATTAAAGGAATTATCAAAACTCACAAGAATATTCATCCATCATCACACTGCACATAATGAGATAGCTTCTAAGATGGTAAAACACTAAATTTAATTGATAAAAAAGGTGTTACATGTTGTTGTACATGTTTGAGATTGAGTTACAATGTTGTTTTTTCCTGAAAGATCTCCAAAATAAGCTACAATACTTGTTGAAAATAAGAAAGAACTAACTTCAAAATTGATTCTTGAAGTTACTTATGCTTTTCTGAAGCTTGCCCCATGCATATTCTTCTAGAAGCTTCTTGGTCATGTATAACCAAGAAACACTAAAAATAAGTCTCAAACTTCCTCCAAAAAGAGTCTAAAGTGAAGAAAAATTCAACACATGACCTTATCCACCATAAGATCATGAGAAATTGCTCCTAGATGCTATCATTCCCTCCAAAAACCCAACCAAAGATAACTCACGTACCTTACATATTTTTGGCACAAGTTGTCATTATTCAACCTTATCTCCAAATTTTTTTAACTCATACCTTTGGTGTGTTCAACACACCTTTATCTTGCATATTCAAAACATTAAATAAAGTGATTTATAATTTCATCACTTCAATAATGTTTTTACATTTTCAAATTGATGCAATAATTGAAGCAAACACATGAGTTGTGTATGCTTTAAAAGATCCTAAATTTTCTCCAAAATGGGTCAAACAAGCTTATATTTTTGGCATGTGTTGGCTAACCTCTCTAACCTCCCCTATATGCATGTATTGACATAAAATCTCATTACACCCCTTGACCTATTCTTGAAAACAATGTTTCTTTATCTTGCATTATATACATCATTGAATAAGTGATTTATAATCCATCACTTAATAATGCATTTACATTTTCAAATCAATTTTAGCTTGTGCAAGAATAAAGGCATGAGTAGTCAACCATTTTGGGAGACAAAGTAGAATAAAAACATAAGGGGACTCTCCTAGTCACTAGACATAAATATAAGGTGGGGAATTAGATTTATTCCAAAAGTTTAAAACAAAAGGAAAAATGCCTTACGTTAGTCGGCATATGCTTTTAGGGTAAATAAAACTTAATGATCAAAACCCACCAAACATGACAAAGCATTTCACTTTGCATGTTCTTGAAGTTTGTTGGGTTGCTGCCATGGAGGTTTTGAGCTGCTCTGCAACTATGTTTCCAGGCTTACTATGCCTTCCTCACCACTGGATCTTGGTTCTCCTCAAAGTAAGATCCTCTCTATGATTGTGTTCCTCAAGATTGCAATAAAAAGATCATGAATATTACTATTTTCTATAGAACTCGCACCATTTTCTTTAATTATCTATTAATAAAATCTTACTTCGAGTTCCATTTTCTTTTCTTATTATTTTTCTCTATGGTCGACCTTTCATCATATTTGTTAAAAAATCGAGGGCTTCTCCTCATTCATTTCTGTTGATTTTAAAATCATTGGCATCTTGTGTTCCTTGTGATGCCAAGGAGTAGTGACAAGCAGTGTCATAATCACCTTTGCTATAAAAATATCGTACAAGATTAAAATATGAATGAGACTTCATGACAGGGTGGATAGTTGAAATAAGGGCTATCTCAGTCAACCATTCCACAAAAAATGCTGCTCCACAAGGGGAAAATGGTTTACAAAATCATTCTATGTCATTGCACAATACGAGTATAATTCAAAAACTCTACACATCTTTTCTATGACTTCATGAACACCACCCTTTTCACATTCATGGCCATTGTGAGTCTTGACCTCCTGCAACTATTAGAGGGTTTTAACAGAAATGTTGTCTTTGCATTTTATTTACTTCTCAAAAGAAAAATAACACCTATTCTTGTGTCTTCATTTGTTGACCAAGTTTGCATTCTATGCAACATATATTCCTAAAACCCTTTGTTATGTTTTATGTACCTCCATCAGATGCATAGAACATGCATAGATAATTTTGTCTCTACTCTGCATTGTAATGTGTCCATAGCACTACCTAGCTCACTATTTCTAATTTAGAAAACATGATGGCTATTACATTGTGCAAAAGATGACTATCCATTTTCATTGTGACTTGTTCCCATTCTACACTTTGCAATACTATTATATTCATGATGCCCTTCTTTTCTTAGTCATTGAAACATCAATATAATACTCTAACATTTAAAAGTGCAAATGTTTCTTAATGACTTTACATTCATCTTAGGCACAAATTAGACTATGCTTTTATAATACCATGTTGAACTTACAAAACATCTCCGCATTGTCAAATGTAAAGGTTTTCAAGGCATTATTTTGCATCAATTTTTTTTTTCTTTTGATATTTTATCTACAAAAGCATTGCTCATCATGTATCCACTATCCTTAATGATGCTATCTTTAGAAAAACATATTCCTGTGTATGAGGAAAAGTGTTGTTTCATTGTATAAAGATCCTTGATTTACCTTACACACAACTCCATTTTCTAAATTTTGAAACACACTTGGCAACACAAACCATAACACTTCATAGTGGTCTTTGCTACAACTATTTCATAACTTGATCACTCAAAATGCTTTTGTTCTTGTTCACTAAGATAGTAATAGTATACAATGAGATAAAAACCTTTGAATGATTTTTCATTTATTATTCACAAATTTGATCATGCTTTTCTTATGTTGTCATGCTGAACCCATTGGATATGCTTCCATTATTGATTGCAAAGGTGACATCCAATGCATTAGATGATATTTTCACTACTTTTACATTAAATTTATGAATTTTCTCCTATTATCAAAGTACCTCGCATGCATTTGATTTAATCCATTATGTGAAAAGATACTATCTTTGTCTTTGCAAGTAGTGAATATTGTGTAACCTTTTAATCTACATGAATACCCATTCACATTGATGTAGGAGCATCTAGTGGTGTGAGGGAAATCTTCCATCACCCAAAAAATATGCTTTCCATTTATGTTTCTTTTGCTTTCTTTTTGTAGATTTTTTGCATTTTTGGATACCCTTTTCATCGAATAAGAGTTCCCAACTTTGAAAACTTTTTTTCTATTTTTTCTACTCAATTGCTATTTTTAGCAGGTGTGAATTTGAAGGAGTGGGAAGACATAAATTTATGGAAAGGTTTCAGATGGAAAAATAAGGACTTTGGCAAAAGAATCAGGTCAAGATCATTCACGGTTTGAAAATTATTCAAGTTTTAGTTTCTACTTTTTGCCCTAAAAACCTTTTGAGTCCAGTTTGAGGCACTAAACGGCCCTATATGGGCCCAAAAATCATCAGAACTAGCGAAGAAGGTTCTTAGCATTTTCTTCAATCCGAGACCTTTCCAATGGTTCAAACAGTTTGAAAAACAGAGTCTCGGATCAAAAGTTATGGCTTCCGAAAGTTGGCCGATTTTTTGAAAATTGCCAGTTTTCAAATTAGGACTCAATTTTTGAATTTCAAATTGTGATTTTTCTGCAAAACCACCAAAACTCATAACTAGAATGTTTTTTTTGGCTCCAAACCAAAAAAGGGCTATTTAGGGGCTAGTTTATGATTTTTGGGGAGCTTTTTGGGGAAAAAGAGTTCACATGCTACGAAAGGGGAATTTTTGTAGTTTATGTAGTTTTTTGTAATTTGCATGTATTATAGAGCTTGAGGATTTGAGATCCTCTGCATGTAATATTTTCCTTTCTGAACAATGATAAAATTTCTATGGTTGTTGCATCATTTTTTTTGTCTTGGGTTTGCTCCCTTGTCAAGTGGTATCAGAGCGAGTTTTCTTGAGCATGTGGATAGATCGTCGATTGTGAGGAAGTTTGCACTAGGACCATGGTTATGGGTTCAAGATCTTCAAGATTCCTCCAAGAGTGATTCCTAGTAGGCGTGGTGGTGTTAGAGGTGGCAGAGGTGGCAGAAACACTAGTGGAAGAGATCCATTGGCGGTCGAGGGTTTTAGAACCCTCCAGAGACAAATTAATGCATTTCAGGAACAGATGAGAAGAGGGTTAAACCCAGGAAGGAGAGGAGAAAGAGAGGATGAAGAAGAGGTGGAAGATTTAGAAGTAGAAGAGGAAGAAGAGATTGATCAAGATCAGATGCAGCTAATAAGGTTCATTTCAAAGATCAGAAAAAGACCCAGAATAGAAGTTCCCAATTATTCCAGAAGTCTAAACCCGGAAGAGTTGATCCACTAGATCAATGAGCTAGAAAAGTATTTTGAGTATGAAGAAGTAGAGGACCCATATCAGGTTAAGTTTGCAAAAATGAAGCTGAAGGGCCATGCCAATATTTGGTGGAAAGAGGTCTAGTTGGAGAGAAATCAAAGAGGAAAAGGAAAGATCAGCAGTTGGGATTGCATGGTGGAGAAACTAAAGAAGAAATTTATACCAGTGGACTACGAGTTAGATCTGCTAAAGAAATTGCAAGGGTTGAAGCAAGGAAGTAGATCTATGAATGAATACACAAAATATTTTCACAAGATGATCATTAGAACAAGCCATGCAGAGACAAACAAGGAGAAGGTAGCCCGTTATCTTAATGGGTTATGACTGAGCATTCAAGAGGAGCTAATCCTGGTCAAAATGACCACCATTGAGGATGCATTCTAGTTTTCTTTGAAAGTTGAGGAGAAGTCGAACAAAAGATTTGACAGCAAGCAAAAAGGATGAGGAGGTCAAAACAGAAGGGGTAGTGGAAGATCTTCTAGGAGCCGAAATGAGGATGAAAGAAAAAATGAAGATGTGGATACAAGTCGAGGCCAGAAAATGATAAATTCTACTTCCCTCGTGATTAAAATAGTGATGATCAAAGAGGTAGAGGATGCGGAAGATCTAGGTCGAGACCTGAAATAGGTGGTTTCAGAGGAACTTGTTTCCATTGTGGTGAAGAAGGGTATCGAGCCTATGAATGTCCACAACACCAAGGAAGTATAGAAAGAAAGTCAGAAAGTTGTGGAAGGGTTGCACATGCAGATGAGGAGTCTCAATCTGAGCATTCAGATGATGTGAAAAGAGGAGAAGCCCTAGTGGTTAGAAGAGCCTTGGTGACTGAAGAGAAGGAGCCAAAATAGAGGAAAAATCTATTATGTATAAGGTGCAAGTGTGAAGAAAAATGTTGTGATGTCATTATTGATAGTGGGAGCACTAATAATCTAGTGTCAAAAGAGATGGTTATGAAATTGAAGCTGAAAAGGGAAAGGCATTCACATCCATATCGGATTTTCTGGTTGCAGAAAGACCACAAAGTCTTGGTCAATGAGCAGTGCCTAGTGAAGTTCAAGATCAGAAGCTATCGTGATGAGGTACTATGTGATATAATTCCCATGGATGCATGTCACATGTTGTTGGGGAGGTCATGGCAATTCAATAAGCGAGTTGTACATGATGGCCATGGAAACACTTATTCCCTGATGAAGGATGGAGTATGCCATAAGTTGAAACCCCTTAAGAAGGATGAAGAAAAGGTATACAGTAGTGCTAGAATTTTTTTTGTCAATTGAAGGAAATTTTTAGAAGGCATGAAGCATGAGCATATGTGTTATGCATTGATTCCTAGAATGGAAAAGGAAGATAGTGAGAAGGTGCCAATAGAAGTTTCTAGACTATTGGATGAGTTTCAGGAGATTATTTCTGATAACGTACCTAAGGCTTTACCACCAATGAGGAAGATCATTCATCAGATTGACTTGATCCCTAGAGACAGTTTTCCAAATAAGGCAACTCATAGAATGACTCCTGCAAAAAATGAAGAGTTGAATAGACAAGTTCAAGAGTTGTTGAGAAAGGGTTTGATTCGAGAGAGTCTGAGCCAATGTGCAGTACCTGCAATACTAGCATCGAAGAAGGATGGAGAGTGGAGGATGTGTACAGACTCTTGGGCCATCAACAAGATAACTATCAAGTACAAATTTCCCATGCCAAGCATGGATGATTTGATGGACTGTTTGAGTGGAGGACGGTACTTCGCAAACATTGATCTGAAGAGCAGATATCACTAGATCCAGATTCATGAGGGAGATGAATGGAAGACCATCTTCAGGACCAAAGAGGGCATGTACAAGTGGTTAGTCATGCCCTTTTGGCTAACCAATGCACTGAGCACATTCATGCATCTCATGAGCAAGGTATTTAAAGAGTTTCTAGGAAGTTTTGTTATTGTATATCTAGATAATATTTTGATTTTTCAGTAAGAATTTGGATGAACATTTAATGCATATTCATAGAGCTTCTAAGAATTTGAGAGAAGATAAATTGTTGATTAATCTAAAGAAGTGTAGTTTTGTGAAGGAGTTAGTGTAATTGGGGTTTGTTGTCTCGGCAGAAGGTCTCAAGATGGACCCAGAGAAGGTGAAGGCTATTCTAGAATGGCCTACCCCAAGAACTACTACTGAGGTGGGATCTTTCCATGGTTGGCTATTTTTGATAGAAATTTCATTAGAAACTTTAGTAGTATTTGTGCACCCCTAACTGAGACAATGAGAGGGGATAGAAAAAATTTCAAGTGGAGCACTCGAACAGCGAAGAGTTTTGATCTGTTGAAGCAAAAGGTGATAGAGTAACTAGTTTTAGCCCTTTCAGATTTCAATAAGGTGTTTTAGGTGGATTTTGATGCCGGTGGTTGTGCCATTGGAATAGTGATGAGCCAAGAAGGTAAGCCCATTTCCTATTTTAGTGAAAAGTTAAATGATGCAAAGAGAAAGTACTTTGTATATGATCAGGAATTTTATGCAATAGTTCAAGCATTAAAGAAATGGAGACATTATTTCTTACCGAAGGAATTTTTTTTTTACTGATCATCAAGCACTACAATGTTTGAATAGTCAAGGAAAATTAAATCAAAGGAAAATGAAATGGGTAGAATTTTTGCAAAGTTATACATTTGTTTTAAAGCATAGGAGTGGGAAGTCGAATAGGGTTGCAGATAACTTAAGTAGGAGGAAAACATTGTTGACAGAGATGCAGATTGAAGTGGTTGGGTTCAAGGAACTCAAGACATTGTACCCTAAAGATCCTGATTTTGTAGAAGCTTGGAAAGCTTGCAAGGAGCCTGTCACAGTTGACAGGACGAAGTGGCTGGATTTCATAATCTAGGATGGCATGTTGTTTAAGGGAAGTCAATTACGTATTCTAAGGAGTTTCATGAGGGAGAACATGATAAAGGAGAAGCATAGTGGAAGAATGGTAGGACATTTTGGTTAGGATAAGACCATTTCCATTATTAGTGAGCATTATTATTGGCCTCAATTATCACAGGATGTGAAGAAGTTTGTGTAGAGTTGCAGGGTATGTCAGATGGCTAAAGGAGTGAGCTAGAATACTGGGTTGTATTAGCCCTTACCTATACCAAAGAGGTCATGGGAGGATATAAGTATGGACTTTGTTCTTTGCTTTCCAAGGACACAAAGAGGGAATGATTCAATATTTGTGGTAGTTGAAAGGTTTTCAAAGATGGCACATTTCATCCCATTCCAAAAGACCCATGATGTAGTCCACATTGCTGACTTGTTCTTTAGAGAGGTGGTGAGGCTACATGGTCTGCCAAAGAGTATAGTCTCAAATCATAACACAAAATTTGTTGGATACTTTTGGAGGACCTTGTGGAAGAAGTTGAAAAAAGAGTTGAAGTTCAGTTCTACACACCATCCACAAACTAATGGGTAGACTGAGGTTGTGAATAGAAGTCAAGGTAACCTACTGAGATGATTGGTAGGAGATAAACCCAAGGGATTGGACTTGATCTTACCCCAGGCAGAATTTTCTTACAACAATTCTGTGAACAAAAGCACTGGTAGATCACCATTCTAGATTGTGTATGGAGGCAGTCCCAGGACCGTTCCAGAATTGAGGAAGATGAACCAGGGGAAGAAGACAAATTTCGAAGCCAAAGACATTACAAAGCACATTAAGAATATACATGAGAAGGTAAGAGAACATATTAACAAGATGAATATGCAGTATAAGGCTAAGGCAGATCAGAAGAGGAGGTATAAGGAGTTTCAAATTGCTGATGAAGTGATGGTTCACTCGAGGAAAGAAAGGTTCCAGTTGGAACCTATAAAAAATTGAAGATGAAGAAGTTCGGTCCATGTAAAATTTTGAAGAGGCGTGATTCAGGGAGTGCATATGAGGTAGAGTTGTTGGATGGAGTCAAAATTTCCCCTGTGTTCAATATTTCAGATTTGATAGACTATCATGAAGGTGGCACAAAGGAAGTACCAGCAATGGAACAGTGTGGAATTCCAACACCTACTTCAAAGAAGGAGGAGATTGAAGAAATCCTAGATAGTCATGTGGGAAGGAGTACCATAAATAGGCAATATGAAGAATACCTAATGAAGTGGAGAGGAAGGCTTGTGGAAGATTCATCCTGGCTGTCTAAGGTAGAGTTTGACCGTTTGGATTTTCCTCAACCATCTGAGACATGACGGGGTCACTTCTCAAATTACCTTGGGTGTCTAATGCAAGAGTATCTAGTGGTGTGAGGGAAATCTTGCATCACCCAAAAATATGCTTTCCATTTATGTTCCTTTTTTTTTTTGTATTTTTTTTACATTTTTGGATACCCTTTTCGTCGAATAAGAGTTCCCAACTTTCAGAACTATTTTTTTGCTTTTTCTCCTCAACTGGTATTTTTAGCAGGTATGAATTTGAAGGCGTGGGAAGATAGAAATTTATTGGAACATTTAGGACCAAAAAATAAGCACTTTGGAAAAAGAATCAGGTCAAGATCATTCATAGTTTGAAAGTTATTCAAGTTTCAGTTTTTTCTTTTTGCCTTGAAAAACCTTCTGAGTCTAGTTTGAGGCACTAAACAGTTCTGTATCGGCCCAAAAATCATCAGAACTAATGGAGCGATTTCTTAGTACGTTCTTCACTCCAATACATTTCCAACAGTTCAAACGGTTTGAAAAAAAAAGTCCCAGATCAAAACTTATGGCTTCCGAAAGTTGGCCGATTTTTGGAAAATTGTTAGTTTTCGAATTAGGACTCAATTTTTGAATTTCAAATTGTAATTTTGTTGCCAAACCACCAAAACTCATAACTCGAATGTTTTTTTGGCTCCAAACCAAAAAGAGGCTATTTAGGGGCTAGTTTATGATTTTTGGGGAGCTTTATGGGGAAAAAGAGTTTGCATGTTGTGAAAGGGGAATTTCTATAATTTCTGTAGTTTTCTGTAATTTGCATGTATTGCAGAGCTCGAGGATTTGAGATCCTCTGCATGTAATATTTTCCTTTCTGAACAATAATAAAATTTCTCTAGTTGTTGTATCATTTTCTGTTTCTCAGGTTTTCTCCCTCATCACACATTTAATCCTTGTAACTGCTATGATGCTTGGGGCTGCTTACTTAAAATATATATCTTCTTCTCCATGTCACCTCTAACTATTGTGAGACAAGGCAACATGCTCCACTAATCCTAGAAAGATTGATCTTTAATTCTTTCATGGATGGTTCACTTGTGATTATCCATTTCAATTGAATCAATAGGGCAACATGTTGGGGTCAACCCTTGTGGGAGCCCATTTTACTCCACATGTTTTGACTTCAGTTGAAAACAAATCAGCAATAAAGATTTCACCTAAACCTGCACAATGAACAAACATGTCAAATAAAACATAGCATATATGATAGATGTTTATGATAACCTTTCTATTTTCCTGGACATCTATGGTATGCAAACTATTTTGATGCTCATCAGGATCAGACTATATGTTTATGCATGTTTGCATATGTGTTGATTAGTGATATTTCATTTCTCTAACCAACTCTCTCATGCACATGAAAGAATTTCTGGAGCACCTTAGTAACCTTCCAAAGCATTGGAGCAAAGGGAGCTAAACAAGCAAAAGGGGAAGTAGCAAATGCAAAGCAACTCAACTTGGATTCATCATTCAGGCAATGATAGGTCCCCTCTCTTTATATATTAATTATTTCTTTCATGTATCTATAAATTTATAGACTGTTACTTTATTTGCATTCAAATAGTTAGTCCCACAACTTGTGTGGAACACCATACATTTATGATTATAAATAAAGACTAATTTTGCAAAAATTGTTTCACTCTCTTCTCTGTTGTATGCATTTGCATAATATAATAATGCAGTCTTTTGATAATTTATTTATGGACATGGATATAACATAGCAGAGTGGAATGTACCTTTTGTTTCACTTTGTAAGACATAAACAGCTTTACCTATTTTAGCTAGTAGCTAAAATAGATAACAAATAACTCCACTTAACCACAATGAATTAGAACCACTTGGATAAATGTGAAAGTGTTTTAAAAAATATTACAATACTTAAATAAGGTACACATTATGTATATTTAATTTAGAAAGGGGCTCATAAGGCTTAATTAAGCTAATAAGTCTTAGAAAAGTGTGAAAGTGTGTTACAACACTTTACAACACCCTTGCAAAGGACCAATTAAAGCATGATTTAGTCAAATAAAGGTCCTAAAATGATGTGAATGTGTACAAGACATTGCAACACCACTCCAAGAAACCATTAGTCCATTTTTAATGTCAATTATCTAAGAAATCAAGGAAAATACATCTTTTTCCATTACTACAAATCCTAAAACCAAATAAAATGTTGTTGTATATAAGACTAAATTTTTAGTCAAATGGTACAGACATGATGATACAATAAAGAATTTTTGGGATCATTGTTGGATGGTTTTTTATAAACTACCTAAAACAAGGAAAAATAGGGTGGGCTATGGTGAATAAAATATTATGAAAGGGGGTTCACCATAAAGGACCTATTTCTCTAATTTCATTCAAGGAGAGATCCAAACAATGAGATGAGTAACAACCAAAAAGGTGAGTCAAATCAAGGTATGAATCAAAAAAATTCCTCTCTATGCAAGGAAAGGGGTATGAGTCAAATAGAACTTTAGGGAGAAATATTACAATCATCAAATAACTCCAAAATGAAAGCTAGAAAATGCAAATGAAAGGTTGTATTCAAAATTGATAGAAATAATAGTCAAAAGGAATATCTGAAAAGGGGAGAATGATGTGTAACATTCACTAAAAGTCACTTTTTGAAGATCACTAAGGAGTCATTCGCCTTATGGTGAAAAGGTCCTCACTAGGGCTCTATAAAAATCCTTTTTTGGTTCTCTTCTATTGTGTTTGCACTCTCAAATTCCTAATTTTCACTGAGACAACCAAAAAAAAATCTTGCAGAAGAATTTCTGTGAAATGAAAACTTACCTTGCAACTTTGATAACTTTACATCTTTCTTCAATTCTACTAAGGAATGATGAATGAATAAACAATGTCATAACTAAGGAATGATGAATGAATAAACAATGTCATAACTCACCAAACCTTTGTTTTCAAACCTTGGATTGTAGATCTACAACTAGCATGAATTGGCTTCAATGGATGTGGATCTTGATCATGAACTTGATTTGAAATAATTCCTTTGAATACTTGAATAGATCTTGAACTCTACATCAACCTATTAGCTCAAACAACTTGCATTATGGTATAGTTTTGTTTCCATTTTAGATAAATAGTTAATATGAAAGTTGACATCTGAGGAAAACAGTTATTTTTTTATTCACGCACATTTTAATATTTATTTTAAAAAATATATATTTATCAAAATTGGAAAAAAATATATCCATGCACTAAAATTTCAAGTTATAAATACACAAACAAAAATTGGAACAAAAAAAATAAAATTTACTATAAAAAGTTTGACGTCCCATTCAACTTCATTTTTTAGCATTTTATCAACAACTAAATTATAGTTTTAATTTATTAAAAACTAGTTTAAAATAATTTTTTATATTTGAAAGAAAAATACAAACATAAAATGTACTAAAATATACATATTTTACTGGTTTACATCATTTCAAAATTCAAAACATATATGCCACTTTTTAGTGATTCAAGTTTAAAAATTGTATCAGCATTGGTCATTTCCTTTATAAAGTGTGACACAGCTTTGTGCTTTTACCTTGGAATCTTGATTGTTGCAATAATCTTCAATCATTTTTCCCTTGAATTCCTTGAAATGCTCTTGAATTTCTTGAATTTCTCTCTTGAAAATACTAAGTGCTCATTAAAAATTTCTAGAATAAAAACTAGTCAAATGAACTCTTATTTATACATATCTTAACATTAATCCCCAAAATTCAAATATCACAAGCCAACATCTGAATATATATTTGAAATCATTGAAAAACTACCAAAGACATAGTTTGAATTTAGGTCCTAGGTGTTAGTGGGGACCCATTCGCCCTATGGTGAATGGATCCTAGGTCACCTACCTAGGACAAAAAATTCTCAATGTTAAACATTATGTTATGGAATTTATGAAATTTGTGTTTCATCCCTTGGAAATTACAATTAAGTAGGCTTGGATTTTATTTAAAGGGGCCAATTAAGGTAAATTAACCTCAATTAATTAATAAATCCCTAGATTAGTGTGAAAGTGTAAAGGTACACCTTACAACACTAAAAATAAGGCACAATTACATCAATTTAATTATAAGGCCCTAAACTAAATATGAATATGTGAAATACATATTAAAACACTAAATTAAGGCATAATTAAGCTTATTTTATTATTAATTATTCATTCCAAAATTAAGTGTGAAAAAGGGATACTTTTTCCTACACTATACCCAACAATAATCTTGATGCACCTTTATGTTTCCTTCGCAAACTATATGAAAATTTTATTTTAGGTGACAATGTCAACTATTTTTATTTTATATTTTTCCAAGGAGTAAGTAAAGGAATGACTCAATATTGTCATTTCTCTAGATGTGACAACTTAGATTTTTCATGCCATACACTATTTTACTGTCCATTTGATTACACAAAATTCTCAAGTAGTACAAATACATTATATTGATGCACCTAGTGGATTAGTTGATATTGGTGGACCCACCTTATCCGCATATATGTGTGTGCCTCATTATTACACTATGGGAAAGTAATTATGTTTAGGTCCTCTCGAAGAGAGTAGTGAGCTACCCCTAAACACATCTAAATATGATGTCCCTCATACTTCACCTTCACAAGATGAGCCACCAGGTTCTAGAAGACAATTTGAGGCATTAGGGATGAAAACACATGAAGGACCATTAGGGGGTAGAGAAGAGGAGTAAGGTCAATCTTCCTTAGAGGTAAAATTTAAAGTTATTGTAGCATGTAAATTTCATTTGAAGTTAGTATATCAAATGTTAGTTCTAATATATATAAGTGTTATAACAATTGATGGAAATGGAGGAGCATAGAGAAGTTCATCATGGTACTCTTTTGGAAATTCAATTTGGCCTATAGTTCATAGCATAATTTTTTTATATGTATGTTTTTTTTATTGTATGAATTTTATTTTTTGTGACTAATTATATATCAATTTATATCTTGATATTATTTTACTTTTATATCCTTGAAAATATGAATGAGGTGGAAAATTTACCAACATATTTTAGTAGAACTTCTAGTAATCCTAATGGACTATCATTCACAAAACAACACTTAGAAAAAAAGAGTCAAGCCAATTGAATTGAATTTTAATTAAATTCATAGTTTAGAGAACTTATATTTTGGTATAGTGATTTACATTTTATTTCAAAGTTATTATTCTTATATGTCTACATACAATGTTTCATTCTTGTCATTTTATATATAGAATGTCATAGTTAGTTTATCCATGATGAGTCCTTATTCAATGCAAGAGGCCTCATTGATGGTATATGTTTTTTTAGTAGATAAGTTTCTATTTAGCACTTCTAGATTTTTAATTAACACATCTAACCTCTTTTTATTGGATGCATTTTCTTCTTTTTTTGTAATTATATATTAATTCATGTCACATTTATTTTACCTTTTTTGGCATATAAGCCAAAATTGTGTGTGTTTAATTATTCTACACTTTAATATATATATATATTGATATAGAATATAATTTGTTCCTTGTGTACAAGTAATTTTACTTTTCAACCTAACGTTTGAATATATAATCACTTTAGAATGGTTGAGCTATGAAGAATAACATATTATAGATTAATTCCCTATTATATCCTTGTTTTTTTTATAGAAATATCATATGTAGTTTTGTAGACCTTAAAACATAATGTAACACCCTGCCACACAAACCCCAAAGGAACAAATAAAACCGCAACATTTTTTTTTTAAAAAAAGAGCATAATAAACGTACTAAATATTCCAACATTACAATGTTCAAAGTTGCACAACTAATTCCCTTGGGGTACACGAGGACATAACTACACTGACCCATAACAAGGATAATAGATTAAACAATAATGAAACAATTACATAAAACCACTCATCCACAACATCATTTAGACATCCATTAACGACATCAAAAAAGATTTAAACATACCAATTAAAACCATACATACATATGACAATAAATGAAATTATAAAGATATAAAGTATGTATATTTCGACAGACACAACACAACTTAATCAGTAATTACAAATGATCATTCCTGAATGATTACATGGCCTGAATATACATTACATCACTCTGATAGTATAACATAGTGAATATATAAACAAATTACATCAAGATCCTCCCAACACACGTGGGAGTCGATACATCAATAAATAAATTACATCTGAAGTATGAACATATATCTGGTACATAAGAACACTGGATCAACAACATCTGCCAAAACCCTGCAATGAAAGATACAACTACATCCAAAGGGAAACCAATGGGGTGCGAAGCACATTCCACCCAACCACCCCTGTGCTGGGAGTAGACAAGGAAGGATCCCTGACCAAGCATGTCAACAGTAACACAAGACTAACTCCTGATAGACAACATAATATCACTAGAACACACTAAAAACTCAACAATGATAAATCATCAAAAGACATAACCATAGTCCACCTCAAAACATAACAATAAATCACTTCCAAATAATACAACAATAAGTCACGAAACACATCATCAATAAATCTCAAGTCATAATATCAAAGGACTACTTCTAGAGGACTCCAACAAAAAAAATACAACTAGAATGTTAGAGGAGAGTGTCATCGCATGGCTCACATGGATTATCTAGACAACCTATCACAAAGTGTTGCCTCCATCTATACATGGATTATCCTGACAACCTAGTTCAAGGTGTCGCCTTCATCTATGGTTCTCCTAACAACCTATTTCAAGGTGTTGCTCCATAGGGTTCTCATGCGGACTTGTTAACCTTTCGTGAAGACAAGGCAATGATCTTGCCAACCATGGCCTTCTCAGTCCCCTTTAGTCTGTGATAGCACTAACAGGTGGATGAGGCATCACAATTATCTTATTAATGTTTAATCCCCACCCATGATTTATTACTTAGGTTATCACTCATTACTCTAACTCTATGTGGGTTACCCTGATAGCCCCTTTGTGTGTCAGCCCCCACTTAGACCACTCTCTCTAAACACTAAACACAAAAATATCCAACACAATAGGATTGTAGCAATAAGAAATACAGAACCAACCAAATAGATCATCTGTGAGGCATAACCATCTCACCCAAAATCACACGTATAACATTCACAAATGGTACAATTCAAGAGCAAACTAGATCATAACCATGGTCAAAACATAGACCAAGCATCAAAATACGAGATCACAATTACACATCAGTAACCCCGCCTCTGGAAGTCCTAAACCACAACTCAAGTTCCTATAATAGGATAAGCTAACTCTAGGGTTTTCCTGCAAAACATAACCTGAATAACAGAAATCCAATATTGAATTAAACGAATAGTCTCAAGAGTAAACCATTTACATAACACAACGTTGCACAACTCATTTCAATCATAATAAATTTTTCCCATAAAACAAATCAACTACCCAAGAACATTCAATGAATGACGCAAAGTTTATCCCAAATTTTCACAAATAAACTTATAATATTACCACTTTTAAAATTATCAATTTATTTCCTAACCATGACAATATAATTAACCGTCCAACATACATATATACATAATTATATATATATATATATATATATATATATATATATATATATATATATATATATATATATATATATATATTCCTTTATACATATATATATATATACCTAAAAATAGTATATATATATATTAAAACAAATATTTAAAATTCATTATAAAAATTAATAAATAATTCATATATAAATATATATATATATTAATATATATATCAAATAAAATATAATTAATATATATACATATATATACATATATATATATATATCAAATAAAATATAATTAATATATATATATATACATATATATACATACATATATATACTTATATATATGTATATGTATATATATATATCATATAATCATAAAAATAATCGCATGAAACTTAAATAAAGTTTTATTTCCAACGAAATGACACGCAATATAGGGAAACCCACAGTACAAAGTACTGTGGGCGGTGGGGGGGTACGTAGCCCCACTAGCTGGGCCCAGCAGCCTCGGCTGCTGTCCGCAGTCAATGGTGACTACATACTGCAGTCACTGGGGGCCGTGAATGGTATAGCCTCGGCCAGCCGCCCACCCCCCACAATATTTTTTATATATTTTATTATTATTATTATTTGTTTTTTAATAGAATCTTTGTAATATGAATTTTAACATGTATTTCATTTGAAACGAAATACGAAATGATATCGAAATAAATACCTTTAAAATCATAATTTATTCTATATTTAAATCTCGAAATTTGAAATATATAAGAATCTATTTTTTTTATAGATATATATTTTTACAAAAAGAATTAGAATATTATATATATATGTAATATATATATATATAAGAGATTCAAACCAATCATACACTAAATTATTTTCATAACATATCCCAATATGGATCTGGAAATACAAATTCAACCAATAATAAATAGGATTTTTCTTTTCAAGGTAATTTCAACATAATAACAAAATTGATTTTCTTTTCCAACAGTAATTTTCACAAACAAATTTTATTGAATAATTTCAAAGGATTTTACTATAGTTTTTAACAGACAATTTGAAAGGTCTATAGCAACCAATTTCCAACTACAGAATCCTCTTTCACAAACATGGAGTAATTAATTTTCAAACAAAAACACAACAAACAAGGTTTGTTTACAGAACAATAAACTAAAAGAAATAATAATTTAGAAGAAACTGGAGTCCTTCGTCCAATGGAGAAACCTGCATAGTAATCTTCTTTCGAAGTAGAACCCCTATGTAGCTTCTTCTCAAATTCCTGTCTTTAGCTCTCTTCTCGATTTCCTTCCTTCAGCTCTCTTTCAAATCTATCTTTTCTTCCAAACAAATATTTTACCCAGAAGCACCAAAAACAAAATATATATTTTATTTTTTTATAGCCCAAACAATAGAAAAACCCCTTTGTGTGTGAAAAACTCTCTCATAATAAAAATAAATAAAAATCAATAAAGCTCTTCCTCTTTTTTCTCAAAAATCCTCCTCACTCATTGGTCATTTTTCTGCTTTTAAAAGCACACCTTATCTACAATTTTAATTAAAAATTAATTATTTTCTCAAGATATTATCCACACAAGATTTTCTAATTTAATAATAAGAAAAAGATAATATTTAATTATCATCATCAATATTCATTTAAATTAATTTCTTACACTTTTAATTAATTAAATAACTTTTTAATTTGCAATATATTTAAAATTCAACATATAACTAACTTAAAATTAATTAAAATAACAAGACATCATTAATTAATCTTATAAAATAAGATTAGTTAAATGACCACTAGCCATAAATAAAATAAATAATCAACAATCAAACTACATAACGAAAAGGACCAAAAACCTCAATCATGACACGACAACTCACAATAGGACGACAGACTTGGGAGAGGGACACTTCCAAATCAACTCCCTTTTTCAACATTTTACTCGTTGGGTTAATTTAAAGCTCGCCCTGTCTTGCCGAAGCAGATGGAATCGAGACTTTATTCCTGCAATTCCTACATACCAATAAACGTCAAGTAACATGTATATATATATAATCAAAAACATCATCTCAAGAGAAGGAATTGCAGTGTAGCAGGGCACTTGTAAATGAGTGATGCTATATTGTCCTCTCACCAAAACTATTCTAACAATTACAATATCAAATATGAAATAACATTTCTAAACTAACTGATCTTATGATAACATGATTACTAATCTACTGCATCATAATATAATACTAAATCCAATTAACATCATAGAGTCACAACATCGACATATATAACCTTAAGGAAAAACCATTGCATAATCAAATAATCTAAGCACCACATAAAGTATCATAATAATGTCAAATGTAGCAATCAACTAAGCTATGCATCCACACACACCAAGACGGTGAACTAATCACCATCACAAACCAATATCACACTAACACATAAGAGTAACAAATAGTATCAAAGAGTATCAGTAACATGGGGGTATTACACATAACAACATTTATTTCCATGATGATAGTCATAGTTAGATATGTGATTGTGTAGACACCTAAAATTTTCTAAGTGTGTCACACATTCATATTCATGTAATTAACATTATTTTCCTCATTATCTCCTAATTCCTCAATTTTAATTAAATAATTCCTAATTTCTTGATTGTAAACCCTAATTTACTCTATTAATTAAATAATTGTGATTAAATAATATTATATTTATTTAATTAATTGAATATTAATTCCCTTTCCATCATGATTAAGTAATCTTCAATTATTTAATTAAAAATCCTAATTTTCTATCATCATCACAATTAAATAATTTTCTTTAATTATTTTTAAATTACTAATTTTCCTCCATCTTGCACAAAACATATTTCCTCCAAGAAGGAATATTCCATTTTAACATATATTATTCCCTCCAAATATCTAAATGGCATATTTAGTTCTAAAAGGAATATTCCATAATTCAAATTCAAATTTACAAATATATGCTTCCCTCCAAAATATCTTTAGCCAATTTCCAAGAGATTAGGGATAGTTTGAGTTCTCGTGAATTTTCCCCCCTTGATCTTCCTTATTTACTCTCATTTGTTGAACTTCATATTCAATCTCGATCGCTAATCAAATATTTGTATTTCTATAAAGAAGTCACAACCTTCATCAAAATCACTCACAATATTTATGAGCTTGATCATTCATCATTCTTGAGCAATTTGATCCTTAATTATGAGTCATATTCATTCATCAAAGATTTTGCAACATGGGATATGCATAATTACATGTTATAAATTGTCATAATTCCATAATTGGATGGTATGGTTTGCATGTTTCTTTGGTTTAATTATCTTTAAATTGGGTTTCATAGCTTTTTGTTTGAATATTTGAATCATGTTTTCTAATTTTATTGAGTATGGGTGTAATTGATCTTTATCTCAAGTTTTTAGTGTTTTCTAACAAAAGTCACAACCTTCATCAAAATCACTCACAATATTTATGAGCTTGATCATTCATCATTCTTGAGCAATTTGATCCTTAATTATGAGTCACATTCATTCATCAAAGATTTTGCAACATGGGATATGCATAATTACATGTTATAAATTGTCATAATTCCATAATTGGATGGTATGGTTTGCATGTTTCTTTGGTTTAATTATCTTTAAATTGGGTTTCATAGCCTTTTGTTTGAATATTTGAATCATGTTTTCTAATTTTATTGAGTATGGGTGTAATTGATCTTTATCTCTTAAGTTTTTAGTGTTTTCTAACACTAAATTCTTTGATTGTGCTTTCTAACTATTTCCCATTATTCTCCTACAACATTTTTGATGCATATACATTCCTTAGCTATGGATTGCCTCATGTACATATATTTTTTATGTATATATCATATCACACATTCGATGGAGAGGTATTGATTGATTTTTGTAGTTGGTTCTTTTTTTTTAGACTCCAAGAATCAATCAGGTATCCATCCCCCTATAAATTGTAGTGCACATGGTAAACATTTTTCACATGACCAGTGGCACTGGCATGACATTCCTTCTAGTATCACGAGTTTGGGGGGAGACTAGACCTCATGACCTCCTGCCTACAATAGGATGCTTTAGCCAATTTAACTAGGCCCCCTGCCCCATTTTTTTGTAGTTGGTTCTTGAGGCCATCATGATAACTTCATTTCATCCTATTGAATTTTGTTCATTTAAGATCTTAAGTAATATCCCATTTGATCTTGTGTATGTGGAAGTGGTCCTCATGTGGTGTGTATTATGAATGTTTACTCTATGTTGGACTGGTTTTATTACCCTCTTGTAATGTGTCTTGTGTTTGTGTGTTTTGGCCATGTGACCATCTCCTAGCCTGGTGGGAGCCTTACTGGTTTCACGTGGTATGGTGGCATTGAAACTACCATTGGGGTTTAGAAGTTCAAGGAGAAATGTGACAATGGCATCTCTCTCTTTCTTGTTTATTTTCTTTGTAATTAGTTTAATTCAATGTTATTTGATATTTGAAGGATATTTAGTCCTCACCTCAAGGTATGTACAGGATCATCATGGAAAAAATAGGCCCTTAAGTGCCAAAAAATTTAGAAAAATCAGAGTTAGGCAACTTGACATAAAAAATTTGAATATGTTATATATATTATTTCAAAAATATATAAGAATCAAATCTGTAGGAAATTGAATGTAGTTTCTAAGCTACTAGGTTTTTTTTTTTTTAAATCTATTTGGTGAAAATTTGAAATTTCAATGTAGTAGTACTTAAATTTTAGGGAAAAAATAAGAAGTAGGTGTCTGTCTGACCACCCTAACCACAATAAAATTATAGTATTATTTTATAAGATTTTAGATATAAGTAGAGGATTCATGTCTCAATGTGATGCATTTTTTTTTTGTAATTTTTTTCCAAGTAAATAATTAATTATTAATTTTTTATTACAACTTTTAAAAAATATAGAAACTTGTATGTATGACCACCTTAATTTGGTCAAAACTTCATGAAATTCATTTTTTTTTTTTTTAATCCTATAGTATGTGAAGCATAGAATCTGACACATGTTTCAAATTCAAAAAATGTGCTACCATTTGAAAGTTATAAATGTTTTTCAAGGGTATGTGTAGGATCATGATGGGCCAAAAAGTGGCAATATTATGGGTATTTGTAGGGTATGGGCTGACAACTTTTTTTTTACCCAAAATTGATGAAACAAAAAGGGTTTTTAGAGGAGATTCTCAGCTTTCCACCAATATAAATTATGCTTTAATTTGAATTTAATAAATGATTATTATTCATTTTCTATTAGAATTATGACTAAACTCCTAATCGATAGGTTGATTGAAAATATCTATAGCTTTCAAGCGTATCACTTTTTGAATCCAAACATGTGTCACATTTTATGCTTCACATACTATAGGATTAAAAAGAAAAATAAATTTCATCAAGTCTTGACCAAGTTAAGGTGGTCGACATCACGAGTTTTTATATTTTTTAAAAGTTGTAATAAAAATTCATAATTAATTATTTACTTGGGAAAAAATTACAAAAATATGCATCACATCCGGAAAAGAGTCTTCTACTTATATAAAATCTTATAAAAAAATGTTATCATTTTATTATGGTTAGGGTGGTCATAGACACCTACTTATTTTTTCCCTGAAATTTTACTACTGCATTGAAATTTCAAATTTTCACCAAATAGAAATTTTTTAAATAAACATAGTTGTTTAGAAACTACATTCAATTTTCTACAGATTTTATTCTTACATATTTTTGAAATAATATAGATAAGTTATTCAAATTTTTACGTCAAGTTTCCTAACACTGATTTTTGCTAATTTTTTGCCACTTAAGGACCTTTTTCCATGATGATCTTGCACATACCCTCAATCAACCTATCAATTAGGACTTTAGTTGTAATTCAAATAGAAAATGAATAATAATTATTTATTAAATTCAAAGTAAAGCATAATTTATATTGGTGGAAAGCTGAGAATCTCCTTTAAAAACCCTTTTTGTTTTATCAATTTTGGGTAAAAAAAAGTCCTCAACCACATACCCTACACATACCCAGCATATCGCCACTTTTTGGCCCATCATGATCTTGCACATACCCCTCATTTAAATTCAAAGTAGTTGCAATATGAATTATAAATTAAACTCTCTTAAGATGGCTTGTAATGTGATTTTGAATGTTAGTCTTTTAGCCTTCATTATGTGTCTCGGTATCAATGTTGAGAATAATATTGAATGTATAATGATGTATTTATGCATTAATTGCTTAAAATTAACTTAGGAACATTTATTTTCGGTATAAAAATAACATAGGTGTCTTCTAGTGAGTTTGGGTGGCTTAGTGTTGTACTAGGGCAACCTAGTCATATCAAGGGTCCCTAAACTTTGCTAGGGTATTTCTAAGTATGTTGGGGTGACCTTGTCATCACTAAGGTAGCCTAAAATCATACCAAAGCATCTTTTTTTATAGTGGGGTGGCTTGGTTATGAGGGATGATGGACTAAAAACTTGCTATCTTTGTTTGGGTGGCCTAGTCATGTGTTCAAGTAGCCTGCTCTTGTATTTGGGTGACCTTGTTCCCCTACAAAAAATGTAAATCTTCTTAAATAGGGTTATCCAAAGGTTTTATAATCCTATTGTCCTTTTTAGATAATTTTGATATCTTATAGTTTTCCCATGATGATCATTTTCATCAACTATCTCTTTAGAATCCTAGTCAACTTTTCTCTCTTTTAGGACTTGTTAATTCCTCTTCATTTTGGGAACTTAGATGGATAAAACATATAAATGAAAGGTGTTCACAATGGTACTAGGGGTCTAGTGAAATTTTGGAACTTTTCCTTAAGTGTCCTTTTTGAGGAATTGTGGGTTCCCCTATATCATTTTGCATGCATGCTTTCAAAGTTTCTTGGTTGGCAAACCTAGGGTTAGGGAGATTATTCACCTATCCTTGCGAAGTCTTGGGAAGGTTGTAAATCTTCTTGGTTGGTCATGTAATTTTTTTCAACATTCCTCATAGGTATTAATGAGCTCAATTAATGGCTCAATTTTGATAGGATTCATTATATATTTTTTGTTGATATCATAGACTTTGACACTTGGTTGTTGATATTTTCCTTAAAACCATAGACTTTGGACATAAGCTTTATCTTTGTGACTTCAATGACATTATCATGCTATGAGGATTATCTATGTTGAATTTACTAGTGTTTGGATGAATGTTACTAAGGTAATTATAGATATACATTTGTGTGTGTGTGCTAATGTTATTGTGTAGGTTTCCACTAAAACGTTGATGTCAACAAAGCTTGGTACATGGAAAAAATTCTTGCTAGATTGGACAGTTACTAAGAAGTCAAGAAGTTGATCATTAAGAAGTCAAAGTGGGAAAACTCTCCTAGAGGGAAATTCCTAATTCAAACAAAAGAATGTAACCACCTTTTTAATGGTCATATTTATTTTTGAGAAAATCTAGGAAGTGCGTTGTGCTAGATTCCTGTTGAAGCAAGTATGCTTTGACCAATTTAGTGCATGCATAAATTAATCTCTTTCTATGCTTTCAATAAGTGACATCCTCCTATTTTGATGGTGTCGAATGCCTAGGTAGTTAGGGTTAGTCAATAGTTTTCTCCCTATAAATAATGGTCAAATGCTCATTTTGATAAGATTGGATATTCATACCTTTTACTCACATTTTCTATTTTATAGTTCTATTGTTGATATGTTGTACTTATGCTTTCAAGAAGTAATATGAAATTCTGAGTTGTTGCATTTAATTTAGTGTAAGGGGGACTCACCCAATGGGGCCCACTTGGTGAGAATTCCATATATTATTTTAAAATTTATTTTCTATTCAGTAGTTAGTTTCAATTTCAGCAATTGTCTATTCCTACAGCCACTAAAACTTCATTTTGTGTTTGTTCTTGCAACCAAGGCAAACAGAGTAGATTCCTGTCTATTTGTTGAGATTTCCATTTCTATCTCTCATTTCTAGTCTGGTTGTTAATGCTTAGTGCAAATGTTGATTTATGTTTAGTGTTTAAGTTGATTTCATTCCAGCACCTTATTTCTAGCATTAGTTCTTTCCTATTTTATGGATGACTGTAGTAGAGTCCTATTGCACATATAGTGCTGACCCATTTCAAGTTTACGTACCTGCATTAACAAGTGAAATTCACCTACATGATGAGTGAGATAGCTATTTAGTGCAAATGTTCAATCTCTAAGTCACAACCTTGAAGGTAAATCATTGTAGGAGGCCAGCATTTTCAGCATTGTTGTTGAGGATGGTGTCAAAATAGGAAGTTCTTTGGAGTCATTGATTCTTTCTTTCTTGTTGTAGAATTTCTAAAAAAATTCTCTTGGTATACCCCTCATTTAGGAAAGTAATGACCCACTATTCTTTTACCAATTATTTATGTGAGCTGGTTGATATTAAGTAGATACCACATGCAAAGAGGAAGGAGGAGAGATGCTCATGGGAGATTCCTTCTGAATGACCCTGATCCATTCCAGCTAGTTAAGCATCAAAATCTGCCAAGAGATGAAGGAAAAGAAGAAGCACACCCTTTTGTTGATGCATTTCCCAATCTAACTAGTTCTAACACTTCCTTCAAAGACCAAAATCTTATTGAGAATCCCTTTGCTTTGGAACTTTCATCAAGTAGTCATGGGTGATGAGAATAATGAGAATAGACACAGAAATAGACCAAACCAACCATCTTTTCCATTTCCTAATACTCATCAAAATGAAGTTGATAACCTTAAGAAAATCCCTACTTTAGGCCTTCCTAAGTTTTATGGACTTGTCATAGAAGAACCTAACACTTTCTTGTTTGAGTTTTATATCCTCTATAGAAGCTATGACTACACCACAGATGCTCATAGGCTTAAGTTGTTTCCTACCACCTTGAAAGAAGTTGTATTAAGATGGTTTATGAGCTTAGTTAGGAATACCATGGAAACTTGGAATGACACGAAAACAAATTTTCTTGAGAAGTACAAAGAATATTGCAAGGGTAGTGATATTAGAGGAGATGATATATGTAGGAAGCAATAGAAGGAAGATGAGAGTTTAGAGGATTACATTTTAAGGTTTATGTTTTGTCTATAGAAATCTCCACATCATACACTCAATGAGGAGTCTCAAAAGCTCCTCTTCCTTAGAGGGATCACTGAGAGTTGCAATGATGCTTTGGACCTGATGGGAGGAGGATATATCACCCAAGATCCTTAGGATGATATTAAGAAGATATGTCAAAACTTTTCTAGGGAAGCTTCAAAGAAGGGAAGAGACTACCAATCCTTTATGGGTAAATCATCCACCAATGGAGTTTCAAGGATGGAGATTACTCACTTCTTGGTGGAATTCAAGCAATAAATCATAAAAAATATGGCTACTCAATTGGATACACTCCAAGCAAAGAAGAAACATGAGGAGGCTGAGGAAATGTCGGCAGAATATTACCCTCATTGTAGAAAAAAGAAAGACTACAGATTCAAAATGGTGGCTAATATTGACAGCAAGTAAATTCCACCTAAATTCAAGCCAATCTAGAGTGAAGATGATCAAGTCTACTATATTGCACAAAGGAAGCCATGGGCTACAAGACAAGGTATGCCACAAGATCCATTATATTTTGTTGGGCCATATTTTAATTCTTATGCATCTGGTAACCAATGGAAAACCCCATATCCATCCAACTATGGAGGATATCCACCTCAACCTTGGAATAACCCTCCAAATACCTGGCCCAATCACCAAAACTCTCCGCCCTAGTGGAAAAAACCTTAGGGAAATTGACAATAGTTATAGGGGAATTGGCAACCACCTCCAAGAAAATAGTAGCAAACATCCCAATGGAGGGGAGGACAACAATGGCCAAACCAGAAAACTAGTTACATGTAGCCACCTTCACAACCCTAGTAGCCTGCTATAATGCCTCCTCCTACTGTCTCAAGTTCAAGCACACCTAGGCCTATTCAGTTACCAACTCAACCCACACCTAACCCAAATAACAAAACACAACAACAACAACCGATATAATCTACAGATCCTAATCAATTTCTTGCATATGTTGTGAGTGTGAGTGACATCCACCTACGTTCAAGAACTACTTTATCATCTCCATCCACTCCTATCATCACTGATCTTCCTGTGGAAGAAGAGGAGCCTCTGAATGTCCCCATTTAGCCTAGTGTGCCCATAAATCCTAAACCAGTTCAACATAATGAATAAGATCCACCATTTCCTCAAAGGTTAGAAGTTGCTAAGCAAAAGGAAGAGAAATAAGAAACAACCTTTGACATCTTAGATTAGTTGAAAACCATTTTTCAAGATACCTTTATTTTAAGCCATAAAAGGCATCCCTAAATATGGAAAATCAATCAAAGAGGCATGCCTCAAAAAACCAAGGAGGAAAAAGAAAGACCCCACCATGGTTCATGTGGTAGGACAATTAGTAAACATCATGCTTGGAAAATGTATAGTTCTCAAGTACACTAATCCAAGTAGTCTTGTGATAGGAGTTGTCATAAATGGAATCCAAATAAGGAATGTTCTGATTGACTTGGGGGAAGCAATAAATGTGATGACTAAGAATATCCTACAACAACTAAATGTTGCAAACATGAGACCTACTCCTACTGTCTTGCAGCTTGCTAACAATTCCATTGTTAAACCTCATGGTATAGTAGAGGACCTTGTGATAACTCTAGATTATTGGGAGTACCCAGTTGATTTTATGATTCTTTCTCCTAAAGCTACACTAGGTGGGTATCCCATTATCCTAGGAAGGCCATGGTTGACCACAATAGATTCCTACATTGGATTTCAGTTAGGGGATATGACTATTTCTTATGGGAAGAGCGCCAAAAAGTTTGTTATCTACCCTTCTGCTCAACCATCTCATGACATGGATAACCCCATATGGCCACATGTGGGAGAAGAGGCCAAGGAAGTCCATTCAGTGGCACAACTTATGATGTTAGGAAGAAGATCTTTCATGCAACTCCAGGAATAAGATGAAGTGTTGTCCCACATAATTCAAAACCATTGTGAGGTACATGAAGAGTAATCTACTCATGAATCTGGTTCTCCCAGTTCAATGAATACACTTCTATCCACTCCTCTTGCAACCGAACTTCCTACAACAACTGATATGCTTCATGCATTACTACCACATGAATTAAAAATGCCAAGTGTTAGTTAAGCAACTATGATAGAGTTAAACACACAAGTGCAAGTGTCAGAAGGAAAACATCTAAATATTAACAGCAAGATGAGTCAAGAACAACATATGTCATTGACAAACCTACTGAAGATCCACCAAAATGCATTTGCATGGGACTACCATGATATGAAGGGATTCGATCCTAAGCTCTACACTCATAGGATATATATCAAAGATGATTGCACACCAATAAGGTAGCCACAAAGAAGAATCAATACTGCATTGAGAGAAATTGTCAAAGGGCAACTTCAGAAATTATTGGATGTAGGATTTATCTACCCCATCTTAGATAGTTAGTGGGTGTCCCCACTAATGACTGTGCCTAAAAAGGAGGGAAGTGGAGAGTTTTTGTTGACTATAGGGAACTCAATGTTGCCACCAAAAAGGACCATTTTCCCCTTCCTTTCATAGACCAAGTACTGGATTCCCTTGCAGGAAAACAATATTTTTCTTTTCTAGATGGATTCAATGGCTATAACCAAATACAAATTACCCCTAAGGATCAAGAGAAGACCACCTTTACATGTCCATGGGGGACTTATTTCTACTCAGTGCTTCCATTCAACTTGTGTAATGCACCTACAACTTTCCAGAGGGAAGTCATTAGTATATTTCCAGACATCTCACATGATTGCATGGAGATTTATATGGATGATTTTACTACCTATGGTGCTAATTTTTTAGAAGCTCTAGAGAACCCGGTGAAGGTTTTATAGAGATGTGAAGACCATAACATATCACTAAATAGTGAGAAGTGTTTCATGATAATGCAAGAAGGAGTAGTCTTTGGACACTACGTCTCTAAAAAGGGAATTCAAGTAGACCCAACAAAGATTGAATTGATTACCAATCTACCTATTCCTACAAAGAAAAAAGATGTTAGAATTTTCTTGGGTCATGCAGGGTACTATAGGCATTTTATCAAATATTTCAGCAAAATGGTAGCACCATTGTACAATATTCTAAAGATGCTAAATTCTAGTGGATAGGGGACTGTGACAAGGCATTCTTTGATCTAAAAGTAGCCCTAATCCATTCTCCTATACTCAAAGGTCCTAGTTGGTAGCTTCCTTTTCACATTCATACAGACACATTAGACTATGCTATAAGAGTTGTCTTGGGATAGAAAGAAGGAACCATTGAGAATGCAATCTATTTTGTTACCAAAAACCTATAGGGGGTTGAATTCAATTACATGGTGATAGAAAAAGAAATGTTGGTAGTCATCTATGCACTTAACAAATTCAGACACTACATAACAAGGTATCATATTTTTATTCATATAGACCATGCAGCAATAAGACACCTCAGGAATAATCCCCTCATTTCAGGAAAGCTCGCAAGATGGTTATTGTTGATGCAGGAGTTTGACATCACAATTGTTGATAAACCAGGAAAAGTAAATGTTGTAGTAGACTTTCTTTCTAGATTGACTATATCAGAAGATAGTCAATTCATTGATGACTCCTTCCCTAATGAACATTTGTTTTCTATCAGTGTGCATACTCCTTGGTATGTTGACATCACCAATTACTTGTTTATAGGGAGAGTTCTTCCTCATTTCTCTCCAAATGAGAGAAGGGTACTCATTGAGAAAACCTTTCCTTTTTCATGGATTGTAGGTTGTTTTTTCTACACTAGACCAAACCATGCCATGAGGAGATGTTTAAGGGAAGATGAGACATATGATATATTGCATGCATGTCATAATGAACCCTATGGAGGGAATTTTACAGCCAAAAGGACAGAAATGAAGATTCTTAACACATGATATTACTGACCCACAATTCATAAGGATGTAGGAAGGTATACAAGGAAGTGTGATAGATGCCAAAGGATGGGTCGGCCAACAAAATCTGATGAGATGCCCCTTTACCCATAGGTAGTAATCACTCCATTTGACAAATGGGGAATAGATTTTGTAGGAACCATGGATCCTCCATCAAATGGTAAATCCTATATCCTAATTTGCACTGACTATGTGACCAAGTGGGTTGATGTTAAATAAATGAAGCATGTTAGATATAATAAGGTTGCATAATTTATGTATGAGGGAATTTTCACTCATTGTGGGGTCCCAAGAGAGATAGTGACTAATCAAGGGGCTCAATTTACATCAACCCTTGTCATAGAACTCATTAATGAATATAATGTGAGACACAAGAAGTCTACTCCCTATCACCCTCAAGCCAATTGCCAATCTAAGGTGACCAGTAAGGAAATTAAGGCAATTTTGACAAAAATAGTGGCTATTCATAAGATAGACTAGGAAAATCGGCTGCTAAAAGCTATCTAGGCCTATAGGACCACCTAGAAAACAATAATAGGTTTCACTCCTTTAGAATTACTATATGGGAAAATGGCTATGATGCCCATTAAATTTGAGCATAAGACTCTTAGGGTTGCACTAGACTTAGGGATGGATATCTCTGAGGCACAAAAAGACAAAATCATACAGCTAGATAATTTGGATGAGATGAGAATGACATCCTTGCATCACACTGAGGTAGTGTAGAATCAAAGAATCAAATGGCATGATAAGTACATAAAGGACAAGAAGTTTTAGCTCAGTGACTGGGCACTCCTTTATGACTCTAGGTATCAAGACAATGTAGGAAAATTTTAGACTAGATGGTTGGGACCGTATGAGGTTGAAGGAGTATTTCCTAATAGAGTTGTACAACTCATCACCATTGAACCTGTCTGATTCAAACTTTTGGTCAACGGTCATTGTCTAAGGTTGTATCATAAGCCAGCATCCATGGAAGAATTCATGTAGCAGTTTAATCAACACCCAACCTTTGAACTTCTTGCAATTGAAGGAAGTGGACCTAGTGTCCCTTCTTCTGACTAATCCAAGTACACATGCAACCACTTCATAATAAATACTTTCACTTTTGTGGTATTCCACTTCTTCATTAATCCACCCATCTACCCATCCATCTCCATCTTCTCTCTCTCCCATAACTCCACCATCACTCCACTTCATCATAATTTCATTCCATTTCATCATGACTGCATTCATTGCCCAATTGTACTTCTTAAAGGTAATCAATACTTTCTCCACATTTTTTGCAAATATACTCCAAAATTTTAGGTACGTGCAAAATAATTTGTTATATCTTTATTATCTTTAGTGCATTTCTTTAATTACTATAATTAAATATAGATATTTCAGCTAGCATGAAATTTTAACCCACCTTATCCAATCATAATTATCAACCAGCCTGTGTGGACATATGTTGTAAATTAGGTTGGGAAGGAGTGTCAAATAAAAAGTCCATGTGTCATCTATATCAGCAAATGTAAACTGAGCCAATTTGAATGATAAATTGAAGTGACGACTTACATGTGTGCAATGTCACTGAACTGTGGCCATTCCTTTTGATAATACCCCTCATTAATAAACATGTATTTCCTAGTCATAATTTCAAATGTCACATAACAAAAGTAATTTGGTGAGCTACATGACATTGGCATCAGCATGACAAAAGAAATAGTTATAGGAAGAAGAAGTTAGGGTTTTCAGAAAGAGATTACAAGAAAAGGAAATTTAGCAGAGTGCTTGTTTGATTGTGGGTAGCTAAACAATGGGAGGTCAACTAATTCGGAATGAACCCATAGTTCATAATGTGGTAATGGAGGATGCACATTCTTTGGAAAATTTTAGAAATTCTGGATAGCTGAACTATTTCTTGAAGTTCAACAGTTACAATGAAGACATTACACAAGAATTTGCACAAACATTCTCTGAGGGGAAGGAAATGGTAAAAGGGTTGGAAATGATTGTTACTGAGGAAATAATTGCAGAGGTAATGGGCTTAACTATTGATGGTGAGCCATACCCTGTTACAAAATATGCAAGATCAATCAAGGCTGAATGTACTAAACCTAGTGACCCTCTATTGGTGGTGGATAAATAGGGTACAAAGAGAAATTCTCTCTTGGAGCCATAGATACAAGTAGTTGTCCACATTTTCAAGTACATCACTTGTGAGGGTCGCCAGTCATGCCTCCATTCTGTACACTTCAAGCTCCTAAACCATATGAGGCATGGACGAAGAATGAATGCACCCAACGTGCTATATCACCTCCTTGCCATCATGGTGGCTAAAACATGGAAAGGTAGGGATAATTCTATCTCTTTCCATTGTTTAATCAAATTGTTAGTGAAAAAATCTCTACATGAAGTATCTGATATGATGTGGGAGGAGTTTTTAAACACTGATCAATTTAGACTAGAACATGTATGTCCTAGAGGTCAGCCTCAACCTCGTAGGGATGTTAGTGAAAAGAGAGTTGTTGAAACTACTCCTAGAGCATTAACCTCAAGTGTAAACCATAGTTCAGACCCTTCTGCAGCTAAGCAAGCTATTGAAATTCATTCTTCTAAGTCAGAATGTTCAAGTGAGGAAAGTTCATCCTTATATTCTGATGATAATGTCCCTTTCAAAACCCCAATTAGAACTAGGGCTACCCTTAAGAGAGAAGAGGTACAATTGAAAGAAGAAGAAATTAGAAAAGGGAAGGCCATGGAGTAAATAGCAGAAAAAGCAATGCCTAGCCCTAGGAAATGAAAGGTTGATAACACTGTTCCTCCTATAGCCAAAGAAAAAGATGAAAACCTCATAAGAGATCAAAACTAATTGGGCCAGCCACTAGTGTACATCCAAAAAGAAGCCCTGGGATTAGAAAAAAATCTAGGGAGGAGACAAAAACCTCAATGGGGTAGATGAATGTTGAGGAAAAAGATATTTTTGAGGAATAGGAAAATATCATATTGGAAAAGCTCACTACCATTGCAGAACAAGTTGAGAACCAAGAGCAAGATGAAAGCCAAGAAATCTTGTAGCAAGAACAAAATGAGAATCTGAAGTTTCTGTAGCTACAGCAAGATGAAAAACCTAAATCACTATAACTGGTGTTATGTGAACAACAAGAATCAGTGCTAGGGAAGATTTTGGTAGGAATACATAAACCCCCTACCTTTTCATGGAATGACATTGCTCTCAAATTGTAGAGTGGGATGCAAAGAAAGGAAAAAGAAGGGAAAAAGGAAAAGCGCAAGCTATAGAATGAGATTAAAAGGAAAGATAAAGAGAATAAAGAGAAGAATGCATAAATTTTTTCCTTGAAGGAAAGGGTAGATAATGTGGTAGATTTAATACCCAAAATGCTAGCATGCAGAACTCCTTCTAAAGTGTATGACCTACACTTGAAGGAGCGAAATATTTCCTTCAAGCTATTAAGGATCATTTCAGGTTTGAGTCCTACTCTTAACACTCCACATGAATTTTTCCATACTTATCAATTTTCCCCTCTTGATGTTAAAAATTTGTTATATGAACTATATCTGTACAATTACATTTTTTCTGATGATCATGATTGGAATCCCTTAGTACTGTATATTGGGGACTTTCATTTAAGGGAATTTATGTCCTAGATTCAAAATGAAATTAGTTGGGGACAATAGTATAGAACTTACAGGGAAAGGGAATTTCATACTCCCCTGCCTCTTAGGGTTGAATCTAGTAACCCTAGAGATATTTTCATGACATGCCATAGAATTTTTTACCGCCCCATCTACAAAAATAAGATTATGCCCATCAAAGAAGAGACCCACAAAGAATATGAGAAGGTAGCTGAAACCACAGGAAAATCAGTAATGGGATATTTAGCATAGAGGTGGAACATTTTGCAAGAAGAATTGAAACAGGATGAACCCCACTCTTTACAGAACTATACTACAACATGCAAAAGGGTTGATAGCTACATACAGATTGGTAGAAGGAAGCAACAATTTTTGCTTCCCTTAACTTTTCAACCACCTACATTATTGTGGCATGTGCTAGATTACAAGTTCTACCAATATGGCATAGTTGCAGAAAGGAAAAGATCGAACAGACTGGAGAAAAAATAAGGATTCTACTAGGATCCTAATTTAGACACCGCAAAGACTGATGTGGGGTAGTTGGCAGTTGGTGACTTCAGGGCACTAATTAGGCAAAAGAATAGTGTTTCTTCTACTAGAGGACCAGCAAAACGTTAGGTTGGGGGGAATGATGAGCTCAATTAATGGTTCAATTTTGATAGGATTCATTATATAATTTTTTTTACTATCACAGACTTTGACACTTGGTTGTTGATATTTTCCTTAAAACCATAGACTTTGGACATAAGCTTTATCTTTGTGTCTTCAATGATATTATCATGTTATGAGGATTATCTATGTTGAATTTACTAGTGATTAGATGAATGTTATTAAGGTAATTATAGATATACATTTGTTTTTGTGTGCTAATGCTATTGTGTAGGTTTCCACTAAAATGTTGATGTCAACAAAGCCTGCAACGTGGGAGAAATTCTTGCTAGATTGGTTGGTTACTAAGAAGTCAAGAAGTTGATCATTAAGAAGTCAAGGCTAGAAAACTCTCATGGAGGGAAATTCCTAATTCCAACAAAAGAATGTAACCACCTTTTTAATGGTCATATTTGTTGTTGAGAAAAACTAGGGAGTGCGTTGTGGTAGATTCTTGTTGAAGTAAGTCTGCTTTGACCAATTTAGCGCATGCATAACTTCCTCCATATTTTTCTATACTTTTAATAAGTGGCATCCTCCTATTTTGATGGAGTCAAATGCCTAAGTAGTTAGGGTTAGTCAATAGTTTTCTCCCTATAAATAATGGTCAAATGCTTCTTTTGATAAGGTTGGATATTCTAAGTTTCTACTCACATTTTCTAGTTTATAGTTATATTGTTGATATATTGTACTTTTGCTTTCAAGAAGTAATATGATATTCTGAGTTTTTTCATTTAAGTTAGTGTAAGGGAGACTCACCCAAGGGGTACCACTTGGTGATAATTTCATCTATTAGTTTAAAAGTTATTTTTTGTTCAGTCTAAGTTAGTTTCAATTTCAGCAACTGTCTATTCCTATAGCCACTAAAATTCCATTCTATGTATGTTCCTACAGCCAAGGAAAATAGAGTACTTAGTTCCATGTCTGTTTGTTGAGATTTCCATTTATATCTTTCATTTCTAGTCTATTTCTTAATGCTTAGTTATGATGTTGATTTATGTTTAGTGTTTAAGTTGATTTCCTTCCAGCGCCTTATTTCTAGCATTAGTTATTTCCTAGTTTAAAGATGACTGTAGTAGAGTCCTAGTGAATATACAGTGCTCACCCATTTCAAGTTTATGTCCCTGGGTTGAAAAGTGAAATGCATCTTCATGATGAGTGAGATAGCTACTTAGTGCAAATATTCAATCTCTGAATCATAGCATTAAAGGCTCAGTTATTAAATCATTGCAAGAGGCCAACATTTTTGGCACCATTGCCAGGGATGGTGCCAAACTAGGAAGTTCTTTGGAGTTATTTATAGTCTTTTTCTTTTTGTAGTATACCCCTCATTTAGGAATGTAATGACCCACTATTATTTTACCAATTCTTTGTGTGAGTTAGCTAATATTGAGTTGATACTGGATGCATAGAGGAAGGAGGAGAGATGCTTAGGGGAGATTCCTTCCTAACATGACCCTGATCCATTCCAGCTAGTTGAGCATTAGAATCTTCTAAGAGACAAATAAGAAGAAGAAGCACACCCTTTTGTTGATGCATTTCCCAATCTACCCAATTCTAACACTTCCTATGAAGACCAAAATTTGATTAAGAATCACTTTGCTTTGGAACTTCATCAAGAGTCATGGGTGATGAGAATAATGACAATTGACATAGAAATAGACCAAACCAGTTCCATCTTTTCAATTTCTTATTACTCATTAGAATGAAGTTGACAACCTCAAGAAGATCCCTGCTTTAGTCCTTCCTAAGGTTTCTGGACTTGTCATGTAGAAGACCCTAACACTTTCTTATTTTGAGTTTGACATCCTCTGTAAAATTTATGACTACACCACTGATGCTCATAGACTTAAGTTGTTTCCTAGGGTAAAAGCAAGAAGTTGGGTACACGAAGAGGGGAAGTTTTGGCTAAAAAAATTCTTATAGAAAATGTGTACGCACTATTAAAAAAATGCGTATGCATTATGCTTCGGGTACCCGAGCCTAAAAAATGTGTATGCGCTAAAAAACGCGTACGCGTTATAACAGGTACGCATTATATAACACATACACGTTTTATAACATGTAAAAATTGATTATTAAAAAAAAAAAACTTTTTAGAAACAGGTACCCGTTTTGTAACTCAAAACGGGCACCCGTTTTACAAAATGGGTACGCATTTTAAAACGGGTACCCATTTCTTAAATTTTTTGTTAAATTATCAAGAAAATAAAGAACACATGCATTTTATAACGCATACGTGTTTTTTAAAAACCCGTGTGCGTTTTTAAAATTCAAAATTCCCAACCCACATGTTGCCTCGGTTGTACGCTTGGGAAAGGCTTGGCAATCTGAGCCTTAGCCTTTGACCTGCAACTAAAAAACTAAGGCAGATTGAAGAAGAATGTCCAACTTTGGCAATATGGCTGATGGACTTTTTTTCCGAATCAATCTATAAAATTAAAACCCATTAGAGAACACAATGTTTACTTTCTAAATATATAATTTTTATTAATATTGGATTATGTTTGCTATTTTTTAATTAATTTCTAAGCAAACTAGTCCTTAAACTTGAAATATGAGGTTTTTTTTGTTTTTTAATAACTTTTTTTGGTTAAGTTTTTTGTAAAAAAAATTATACGGCATCAAACTTCAGACAATTCTCTACACAATGAAAACAAATATTCAAAAAATGTTTAGTTTAGGTCCAATTATGTTGTCTGTACACGTTGATTTTTATAAATAGCAATTAAGGCCAATAAATATTTAATAAAAAAAAAATATTCAACCAAAAATTACAAAAAAAAAATCCAGATCAAACTTCATGTTCTTAGCTCTCTTTTCCCAAAAGGAATTAGCAAAATAATTTTATTTGGGTCAAAAAGTGTTGTCCGTACACGTGCTTGGTATTGTAAAAAAAAAGGGACTTTTAAAAAGTGGTTTTTATAGATCCCTATCAAAATTTAATTTCTATAATCTGGGTATTTGAATAATTTACATATTTGGAAACTAGATTCAAAATTATAAATTTCATATTACTAACTTTTTTAAAGAGTCATTGTGTAAGTGCCTCAAATTTTCAATCCAAACATGACAAATTCTGAAAAACAGCAAAAACACTTCCACTTTTTGAGCTTTTGTGTACCCAACTTCTTGCATCAGCCCCCTACCACGTTGAAAGAAGTTGCATTGAGATGGTTTATGAGCTTAAGTAGGAATACCGTGGAAACTTGGAATGACATGAAAATAAAGTTTCTTGAGAAGTACAAAGAATATTGCAAGGGAAGTGACATGAGAGGAGATGCCATCTTTGGGGTGCAACAAAAGGAAGATGAGAGTTTGGAGGATTACATTTTAAGGTTTCTATTTTGTCTACAAAAATATCCACATCATACACTCAATGAGGAGTCTCAAGTTCAAGTTCAAGAATGGAGGAGGAGATATCACCCAAGTTCCTTGGGATCATATTAAGAAGATATGTCACTACTATTCTAGGGTAGCTTCAAAGAAGGGAAGAGACTACCAATCCTCTATGGGTAAATAATTCACCAATGGAGTTTCAAGAATGGATATTACTCACTTGTTGGTAGACTTCAAGTAGGACATCATAAACAATATGACTACTTAGCTGGATGCACTCCAAGAATTTAAAAGAAACATGAGGAGGCTGAGGCATTACATAGTCTCATAGTTATCATACAAAATAATTACACATAAGATTGGCCACAAAAAAAACTTCAACCAAATTTTTCTCATACATATGATGAACTACACAAGTCCAAACACAACAAGAGATGAGGCAAGTTTAGGAAAATAATTGGTTTCCCTCAATTCTCAAAAGCCAAGTTAAGATAACTTGCATCATTGTGAGCAAGAAGATCCTAGATAGACCAATACATATATGGTCAAATATTATGATTTAAATGTTGTTTTGGTTAAGTAGAGAAAAGTACAAAAGCAAGTCCTACTCTAGGCAAGGAATCCATTTCGAAGAATAGTTTAGAATATAATTTATTTATTTTAAAAAAATAATAATTTATTTAAAAGATTGTTGATTTAGCATAAGTAAATTTATAAATAGAAGATATTTTTTATAGCATGTCAAATTGTGTTATTGCTATCAGGTGTCAACCATGTAGTTTTACCAGTCAAACCCATTGACCTATATTTCATGAGTAGTGATTCACAAGAACCCATCTCTCATGATAATGAATGGACCATTCATTATCATGAGAGATGGTTTCTTGTGATCCACTACCCATGAAACATGGGTCAATGAGTTTGACTCCTAAAACTACACAATTGACTCCTGATAACAATAATACAAAAAGAAAATTGAGTTTGACAAGTATTTATCTCATATTTATAGATATGATGTTCATCGTATATATAAATTATTTTCAAAAGATTGATTATTAATAATTAATATTAGAGTTCATATTACATAGATTATACATTTGTAATAATATGTTTGTTCATATAAATTGTTCAAATGTCAAGATATTATCTCAATATTAATCTAAGCTTAATATTTATGAAAACTTAGAAAATATAAAATATACAATGATATGTTAGTTATTATACCAAAAATATATATTTTAAAAATAAAATGACCCATCAACAAAAATTAAAAGACTAATCTATTATTTTATTTAAATTTTTCAATACACACAAATATATATCCATCGACAAAAATTAAAATACTTTTATAAAATAGATAAAAGATTATTAGAAAACTAAAAATCAGTTCCTATCTGCATGCCTGTTATACTTTATGGTTTGACTACTAGTTTAATCCCTTACCATAAATTCTAAAAGAATTCGGTCATGCAGATTATTTATTCAATCCTAAATATGATGATGTTCGATTATATGTTCCTGTGTAGGTTGCAATCATGTCTTGACAGTTAAATAGTACACTCTAAAGTTTTGATTTAATTGAGTGGCTTATCATAAATTATTGTTGATTTTTTTAATAAAATTTGTTTATTAGTATGATTTTAGATAAACTACTTAAACAAATCTTAAAGTAGTATTTAAACCAAAATTACATTGATATGCTTCAGCTGCTTGTCATTCATGACACACGGTTTGAAATTTTTTTCATTCATAAACTAAGATGCACCATTTATTCAAACTGAGTACTACAAGTCAAGAAAGACTTGAACTTTTTTTTATCTTTTTTGAGATTTGTTCCAAACATTCATAACATTAATTTCTCACGAAGATTGATTTATAGAATATCTCTATTCAAGAACTGCCAACCCTATGGAATTTTGTCAATGGAATACTAAAGTGGGTAAATATGAATAAATCCCTAAGACACTCAGCTGTTATAAGCGATCTCTAATTTGTTTTTGGCCCAAGTTGAAATATGGGAACAATAGATCTTTCTGGCTATGAACAAGATTGATTATATAGTGAAGCATATCTCCATCATAGGGAAGGATGAGTGGCTTGTGAGAATCAAAGCTATATTCATCCTTGGCCTTTTCTAGGAAAGTGTGGAACATAGAATGATTTAAATGGCTAATTCAGATCACAAACCACTTATGGTTTGAAACAACATAAACATCCATGTGACCAGGTGGTACGTCTTTGGGAACCAAGCTCTATGAAAAATATAGAGCACAACAATACATAGTCCCATAGCAAGACACAGAAAACAACCAGCTGGCGGTGTTACCATTTTGGTTGAAGAAGCAATTGCCTAAATTTGTTGTTCTTCATTGTAATAACTTAGCTTTCAAATTTTAGAGTAAATATTGAGGCAGTGTTGTGAATGTCTGAGAACATCTGATGGAGTGAGGGGCTACATGTGGTATATATATGTGTAAGGAGAAAGGATAAAGGGTGGAGCATGGCAAACAAGGCTACTGAAATCCAAGTGTCATGGACATCTAGAAGATGTTCGGAAACTGGCGATGAAGACAGTGGAGGAAATTGGAATCGAAAGAAAATGGCACGAGGAAGAGTACTCCATTGTCAGTTTTCTGTGGGCGAGTTCAATGTTTGAGAAAAAAGTTGTTTGGGTCTGGGTCATTAAGAATACATGCTATGTATTATTATTGTATGATTATTTTTTTTTAAGATAGAATTCGAGAAGAAGCGTACTTTTGTCTATTCATTAAAATATAATTAAAATTCATTTGTGTTGGTGTAATTAAAAGTGTTGTACCTTGTTTTAGGTCATTATTACACCTTAGTTAAGTTTACTTAGGGACTACATAAGAAGTAGTTGGAGAATTTCCACTTTTGGTGGACTTGACATGTCATTACTTTATCACTTCCACCTTTTGTGGACACATCATGTGATTATCTATATCCACCTTTTGTGGTGATTATCACATTATCACTTTTCCACTTTAGGTGGAGTGATAGCTTTTCATAGTTGTCTCATGTCATAATCTTATGCCTTTCTATGTTCTCACCTTGGCTATATAACCGAGGGATCTCCTATGTACTTTTGCATAGCATAGCACATTACATTCTATTTTATTGGTAGAATATAGTTTATTCTTTTCATATTATTTCTATCTCTCTTATGCTCTTGCTTTCTATTAGGCCTCTAGATCTTGGGCGGTTACCTTCATAGCCAATTCTTACATGGTATCAAAGCCATTGGAGTTCCTTTAGTTAGTCTTTTGAAGAGATTCTAGGAGGGTTCCATTTTTGGCCTTGTATTGTAGGTGCATTTTGGGAGCTTGTTGCATCAGATCTGAGCTCGCCATTGCATATGGAGTGTCTGAGATGGTAAAATTTTCCTTTTGTTTTGTCTCAGTTGGACATTGGAGGCCAAATCTGCAAAGGGATGAAGATTGGAGGTGGTTTCTAGATCCAAGAGCTAGCTACCACTTCAGAGCATTTTTAGCCAAAAGGGCCAAAAACCCTAAGATTGACTGCCAAATCGTCCAAATTGAAGCAATTGTCTTGTGAGGCAATTTTTTTTGCTGGTCGAGCCATATGACCTAGCCATTATTACAATCAGGTACAATTTTATTTAAATATATATATATATTATTTTTCTGCAAAATTTTTTTATAAAAAAATATCAAAAAACATTCTTTCGCAGTGTTTTATTTATATTGAAAAGTTTTATAAAATAAAATAAAATCAAAAATATATTAGTGGTTGGTACAACCTGCATAGTACACAGACTGCACCAGTGTACCAGAGGGTAAGCCCCCTACTCCAGCCACCATGCAGCACATTCTCATTGGCCACTATGGGCCCCATCTTCCTTAATACCGATGACTTTGATTTCTCCACTAGTGGCCACTATCCATTGGCCGGTCAAACTCCGGAAGGTTACTAGCCTCCAAAAATATGGGAGGAAAAATAAAACCCGATGGTAAATATTCTGACAGGAATCTTAAATATTCCATTGATGCAGCAAGAATATTTCGACAGAGTGGAGCAATGACGACTGTGACGATTAGACAACCATCAAATTTAAGTCATAGCAGCCCACGACGGTTAAACGACCACCAAATTTAATGCTGTGATTTACTGATGTCAGCATTGCGTCAACATCTTTTGACAAATTAGAACCCCTCACATTTGAAGCTTTTGATTTTGTAGTTCATCTTTAGAGGCTTATACCTTGATTGTTTTGAGGCCTTTTTCAATGCAATTTTTTTTATTTTGACTAATTTTTCGGGTACTTTGCAGTGGTGCAATTATTTTTTGATTTTGGTGGACAAATTTTCCATAATTTACAATTTCTTCAAACTATACCTGTTTAGTCACCATTTGTGCAACTTCTGAGGCTTCGTTCAGGCTCATACAAACTCCTTTTCAGGTGCCATTTTTTTGAAAGTGCATGATTTTTTCTAAACTTCACAGTGGTTCTATCAGTTTGTAGTGGTTGTGATAAAAAAAATTACTTTCAACACTTGGTAATTTTTGGCCTATTTTGGCATTTGTAAAGATAAGATCTCAGTTTAGTCTTGTGTACATCAGTCAGTTGAGTCTATTGTAGCCTACTTAAGGCTGTTGTAAAACATTGAAAATTAGAAGCCTAATTTGCTTGGCTTGCAAGTGGCCATTGTACACTCACTAATTATAAAGTGTCAAATCATCTATTTATTTATTTATTTTTTTGGGGGGGGGGGGTTGATTGAGTGAAATTGGGGGGGTGTCTTGTGTGATTGTGTCTCTCTATATATCTTGTTCTCTTTCATTTCATTGCTATGGGTTCTCCTAAGTTTCCTTTGTTAACTCCACATAACTATGCTTCTTGTAAAATTGATACATGGAATAAGTTAATGGAAAAAGGATTAACTCATTATATTGATGGAACTATTGTTGCACCATCTGATCCTAAAGTTGATCCTATTGCTCATATGGATTGGCTCACTAAAAATACTATGGCTCTTGGAACATTAAGGAAATATGTATCAAAAGATCCAATCTTTCAAATTGAAAAATGTAAAACAATCAAAGAATCTTGGGAAAAGTTTGGTCAATTGTATGGCCAAGTTGATGAGATTAGAGGTTATCAGTTTGACAATGATCTCAAAATGTTAGATCCCAAGAATTTTGATACAATCCAAGACTATGGCACTAATGAAAATGAGCTAAGAGCACAACTTAAGGATTGTGGCATTGATAAGAAGGATGCACAATTGGTCTACAATTTGTTGGGAAAGCTTCCATTAGAATATGCAACATTTGTTTCTAGCTTCCAAAGCCATCACTTGACAGTGGGTAGTTCTTTCACCATGCCTTCCTTTGATGCATTTACAGAAATGTTGATCTTAGAACAAACAAAGTTGATAAGCATGGGTGTTCTCAAGTCTTTGAAGTCTAAAGCTTTGGTGGCTAATCAAGGGAATCAAGGAACTCAAGGAAGGGGTTCCAATAAGAAGCAGAAGCAATCTAAGCCAAAAACACAACAAGATAAAGTACAATCATTCTCTCCAAAACAAGGGAAATCTTCATCACAAGGGAATTCTTCATCTTCTCCCAAGAAGGGGAATTCAAGCAAGAAGGAGAGACCAACTTGTTCATATTGCAAGAAGTTTGGTCATGATAAGCATCATTGGGACACTAAGCAAATTGATGAGTTGAAAAACATCATCAAGAAGAACAACATCAATTTTCCATCTTCCTGCAAGAAGAAGGATTCATCTCCTTCCACTTCCTCACAATCCAAAGGAAAAGGGAAAGCATTTGTGGCTACTTCAGGTTCTTCACAGCAATGGATACTTGACTCGGATGCCACTCATCACATGGGTTCTACAAGGGAGCATTTTTCTCCTTTGGAGCCATCTAAGGTACCTTACATCTTCATAGGAGATGATACTCAAGTGGAAGTTGAAGGAGAAGGTTCGGTTACCATGGATAATGGAACATTTGAGAATGTTCTCTATGTTCCTAACATGAGTGCCAATCTTCTTTCAATTTACCAAATCACTCACTTTGGAGATGGCAAGAAAGTTGAGTTTCTACCAGATTTAGTTGTGGTCAAAGAACTTAAGGATGTTACCTTGGTTGCAGTGGGACAAGCCAATCACAACACACAGCTTTACTCATTCTCCCACTCTATACCTAAGTCTCCTTCTATAGCCTTGTTCACTCATTCAAATTCAGAAAGTAAGCTATGGCATGAGTGGTTTGGACATCTCAATTACCGCTATCTTTAGTGGCTTAGCTCCAAGGCTATGGTTACAAGTGGTCACGGCCACAAAAGGATATAAAAGTCATGGAAAATCCTAACCTGGGAATTGGACATTCCAATAGGCGACTAACATCTTCTCATGGTCATTCATTTACTTTGTCAAACCAAGGAACGTATACTTGAAATGGAGCAGCACTATATGTGCACTAAGAACTGTCTATAGTCACGATTTACCAGAAATAAATGTGTTAAAGGAATTCTACTTATGCTATAGGAATGTAATGTGAAGCCTTCTAAACTTAATCAAAGCAAAAACCATAACAACTATAACTGAGAAACAAACTACAAACTGGCCTTATGCTGCAGGAACAAACACAGGGATGGATTCTCGATGCTGCAGGAACAATATAAGACTGAGTTTGCACTGAAACTTCAAGAATGAAATCTAACTTATGATCAACAGAAAATAAACGACTAACTAACTAACTACAGATACTTACTAAGTGGGCCCCCTTAGCAAGCATCAACTAATTATGCAAGGATTGAACTCAGAACCTCATCAACTTTTATTCATAAACTCAAAATGGTATACATTGTTATGCTCATATGAAAACTAACACAAAACTCTATCTCTTATCATAAGACTGATTCTTACATACTCTACTTCTTATTATCATACTAACTTTTACATCCTATCCATGCTCACTCGCGCAGGAGGAACACTTATTTAAAATAGAAAAGCAACTAACTATCTAACTCTGACAGAGAAAGATGTGGACATAAATGTATCCTGAAACCGAGGAACGAACTTCTCATAAATGAAAGTGTATTTGTTCAACCCGATCCAGAGAGATAAAATTCCACTCTTTCCAGATTAAATGATCATTTCGGTTTCTTCCCAACAACCCGGGCAGAGAGTCTTCACTAGAACAACTTCCTCGACATCATGCTGCAAATGGACTTTACTGCAAGGCCGAAGTCTATTGTGCTTGACTCATTCATGCTCCCTTCAACAACCTGTGATGCACAAGGAGACAGAGGTGAAAGAAAGCATTCATGGAAAACAACACGATACATTCATTAATCACATATTAAATCTATCCCATCATTCAAAAACCATATGCATTATATCAGTCATTCGGTAAGTCAAACAGGGTAATTAATAAGACACATGGAGATATTGGGCTGCAGGAATGTAGGAATGTATTGCTACAGGATACTACCCATTTTGGATAAAAAGTCTTTAATAAAAGAGTTAAAACATCCATTAGCAATAAAATTAGAGATATTAAAAGTACATCATGATACTCAAATTATGAGCATATCCTGAGCTCATCAACAAGACTCCCTCAAATCAGCTTTTTTGAAGGTGTATGTTTAAGTTGTTCCTTTGGTAAGCATCCAAAAGAGAAGTTTGAAAAAGGGAAGTCTTGGAGAGCTTTGGAATTTCTTCAATTGATTCATAGTGATGTAGCAATTCCATTTCCAGTACCATCATTTAGCAAGGCCCACTATGTCCTCACCTTCATTGATGACTACTCCTACTTCACATGGGTCTACTTTCTTGTTCACAAGAGTGAAGTGTTTGACAGATTTCTAGCCTTCAAGGCTCATGTTAAGAAGCAATTAGGGAAGCAAGTAAAGATTCTTCACACAGACAATGGAAGGGGATATGTGAGCAATAGACTTGAGGAATTTTGTACTCTTGAGGGGATTGATCTTTAGCATTCACTTGCATACACTCCATAGCAAAATGGTGTTGCTAAAAGAAAGAATAGAACCCTCAAGGAGATGGCTAGTTGCATGATTCATGTTTGTTCTCTTGGTCCTCAATTTTGGGCAGAAGCTATTAGTTGTGCCACTCACATCTAGAATAGGGTTCCCCATAAGTCTTTGAAGGGTATGAATCATTTTGAGGCTTGGTGTGGTAGAAAAATGGTTGTGAGACACTTCAGATTTTTTGGTTGTCCAGCTTGGGCATGCATATGGTTCTAGAGAAGTGCAAGGCATTAGAACCTCAGAGTAGGCCTTGAATCTTTGTTGGATATCCTAAAGGTGTTAAGGTATATAGAATTTTGGCTCCAAAGACACATGAGCTATTCATTGAGAGGAGTGTTCAATTTGAGGAAAGCTCTCCTAGCTTGGCATCTAATCCTCCTCTTCCTTCCTCCATAGTGGAAGGTGATGACAGTGACTCAAATGATGATTCTTCCTCAACTCTGACTCACAGGATCACACCTTCATAGGGTCCACTTTCAGTCAAGGCACCTCATCCTTCATCTCCTACTAGACCTCGTTGGGCTCGAAAGACTCTTGAATCAGCAGGTTCTCTTGTTGGGGATCCTTAAGATACTCAAAGGACTCAGCCACAACATCAAGATTTTCCACATGCTTATATTGCTAGTGTTTCAAATCCAAAATCCTTTAAGGAGGCTTTAGGAATTCTTGAATGGGATTCATCAATGGAGGAAGAGTATAGTTCCTCGATGAGGAATCACATGTGGGATTTGGTTCCTCTTCCTAAGGGGAGAAAGATGGTTAGTTGTAAGTGGATCTATCGAACCAAGTATGTAGCGGATGGAAGTGTGGAAAAATACAAATCTTGGCCTGTGGCAAAAGGTTTCTCATAGGTTCCAGGTGTTGACTATACTGAGACCTTTGCACCCATTGCTAAGATGAACTCCATTCACTTGACACTTTCTATTGTTGCAGCTCATGGTTGGGTTGTACATCAGATGGATGTGAAGAGTGCATTTCTTCACGGGGATCTTCATAAGGAGATTTACATGGAGAAGGTACATGGATTCATATAGGATTCTTCTTTCGTTTGTAGATTGAGGAAGTCTATCTATGGCCTCAAATAGGTCCCTAGGGCTTGGTATGCCAAGATGGATTCCTTTCTTCTCTCAATAGAATTCAACAGGTGTCATTTAGATCTGAATGTCTACATTTTGCGACAAGATGACTCTCATTTACTACTTATGCTCTATGTTGATGACTTGATCATTACAGGGAGTACCTCATCCATCATTGGCAGTGTCAAATCTACTTTGTAGGACAGATTTTCTATGGCTGACTTGGGCCTTTTGCACTATTTTCTTGGGATTAAGATCACTCAGTCAACCTTTTGGATCTCTCTTTCTCAACCCAAGTATGCTCTTGGTCTTCTAGCTTGGTTTCACATGGCTAATTGTAAGCCTGCTCCAACTCCCTTTCTTTCTGGAGTCAAGCTTGAGGCTAAGTGTTCTACTCCAATTTTTGATGCCACTTTGTATCATCAACTTGTTAGGTACCCATTTACAATGCAAATGCAAACAATCTCTGACAAGTGGAGAAAAGGAGATAACCCTGTGCGACAAAACTCCTCTCCAAAAGAGATAAAAGAAAACAAAATACATGATGTATGGAGGAATCAATGATACCCCCAAGGACTGCATCCGTCATGTATAGACAATCAATGACCCCCCCTCATAAGAGGGAAGTTGAGAGAAAAGATATCCCCCCAATAATGTGTGATCTCTTGCAAACATGGTTAAAGTCTAAAGACAAAACATAATCCAATGTCGACAAACAATGTTTCTCCCCTTGGGAAGAAGATACACCAAGTACAAATGTAGGAATGCTTCCCATTTTGGATAGAAAGTAGGAGGAAGAGGAATCCATATGTATGTAGATTGTGTCTCTAAAATTTTCTCATGTGTTGCCAAGTTCTTGGATGATGATGATGATGCCATAATCCAATCAGGTACATTCCCAACAAACTATGAAAAACTAGGAACCAATGGAAATTGATCTTGAACAAACTCAATAGAAAAACTTGAAGGTACAATAGTGGATCCATGACTATCATCAAATAGGAGAGATAAACCCTCAAGTTGGTCTTCCAAATCTGCAATGTGAGACTCCACAAACAAAGAAGCAATTTCTTTCAAATAGGAATCCCAATCAGGAAGACTATTAGATACCTATTGCAATGAAGCACTAGTAGTACTCAATGACTCATCAAGAGAAGATGAAGAATCGGGAACCTTTGAAGCATTTGCAATCTTGTCCAAAGGATCACAAGCATGGGTTATCAACTCTGAAGAATGAAGAAGCACATGTAAGTTGGAAGGAGGACCTTCAAGAGATGGAGAAGAATCATGGTCTCCATACACCTCTCTAATGTGAGTCCAAAGAGAATGAGGACATTCGAAGTGAATAAGGGTCTCCAAAAAGTCATCATTTATATTTTCAAAAATAACTCTAAAGACTCCAACCCTAAAGCCTTTCCAAATGCAATACTCATCAGCCGCGCTAGGACAAGGAACTTTATCAAACAAATAGGACAATAGATTCCTCTCACCAAGATGAGTGAGAATTAAATTACTCCATTTCCTATAGTTTCCTTTCTCCAAAGTAATTAAATAACCCATTTACAAAGATATGAGCTCCGAAAGCCCAAAATGGAGATCTATCTTCAACCTGGAAAAAGAGGCACAAAACTGAAAAATCTCTACAAAATATCTACACCACTAAAAAATTGACACTTCCAGCTTTCCAACAATATCTCATTTCTAAAAAATGACCTTCGTATGCAAAAGTTATGAAAAAATGAAAAAAGGCCTATAAAAAGCACTATGGGGGCAAAATGTAGATAGTCCAAGACTAAACTAGAGAAAAATTTTGGGCTCCTGAGGGCTGAAACATGGTCACCAATGTGACCTTGGCCACATAAAATACAAAAATAAAAAACCACCCATTATAGAATATTGTCAGCCATAGAAGGTTTTATTAATAAAGATTATATATTCTAAAAACCTTGCAATAGAATACCATTCAAACCCGCTGACAGGTACCTTTGACTGTGAACGGATATGAAAGTTGACCAATGATGAAGGATAGTACACCAAGGCAGATGATTTGACTTGTAATGACGCTGACGAGAACTAGTGAAAGTACTGCAGATCAGGTCGATGATGGAGATATGAATGACAGTCGATGACCACCAGTCGGATTTCACATTGTACAATGCCTAGTATAATATAACTGGTGAGGAGATGATGTGAACCTCTAGATAGCTGAGTGAATTGGATAGGACACCAAATATGCTCGGAACAAAATTCGTCGACCAATAAATGAATGTCGATAGAAGTGATGTTACCCGGCGATTATATGGAAGCAGCCAATGTGCCCACCTATGGTTGGACGCTGACTGAGTCAACTGACCAATTAAATGTACCTTTATGCCTCTGACCGGTACCTCTAGTGACTGTCGATGAAGGAGTAGACTGGCCAAAGCACAAGATTTGACCGCAGTGTGCAGATCTGATGGTCTGGACAGTGGCTTGTCAGTGTACCGCAAACTTGTACCCTGCACAACGCCGACCAAGACTGCAATTTGACAGTCGATGGTGTACAATGGCAGTATGCGAATACAAATATTTTGCAAAATATATGCCAGATTCAAATACAAATATTTTTCCCCAAACTATAGAAATAATTTTCCCAAATACAATAAAATTTCACCCTAAAATTTTTAAATACAAATTTGCAAAAAATATTTTTCTAAACATTTTTTTGCGAAAAAAGGAAAATTGTACCACTTGGGAGGCTATCCAGCAAAAAAAAAAAAAGCCTTAAAAACAACTTTACCCAAAATAGACAAATTTACAGTTAAAATTTGTCTACAAAACCTTCTGATCTCAACCGTGAGGTTAATGAAACCCCAATCTGCACCCAGCAAAAAATTCAAGCCAACACAATACTCTCAGATTTGGGAAGGAATTTGCAACACCTAGAGAGCTCTAATACCATGAGGGAGTAAATTGTGACTCTCCAACACCCCCAGGAACAGTTGCAACCAAAACCACTTCCACAAGAGAGAAAATGGCAAGAAAGCTTGCTTCACAATGCAAACTGATTAATGGCTCAATATTGATTGAATTGATTTACATGAGATGCCTTGCTTAAAAGGGGGAGGTTGAAAGATAATATTAGACAAGATCATGACAAGTGTCTTAATCCTATGACATGAGACAACTAACTACCTAGGAATCATGTAATATAGCTAGATAAGATAAGTTTTAGAAAAGCGAACTAAGACTTCTAGAAAGAATCTTATATCCTAAGTAAACTTAACATGTGAATATGTCCCCTAATTACCTAGTGAGTGAAAATCGGGTGAAAATTTCACCATGTTTCCATTGACAAGTTAAGTTCTTACAGTTATTGTATTAGTCTAAGTCATCAATGATGTAATCATATAAGCTATGCTTTTAGTGAGATATTTAAAAGCACAAATTAACTGCCTAGAGTTATTGTGTCAGACTAATTTATCAATGATGTAATTATATAAGCTACTATTTCACTAAGCTATTTAAAAACACAAGTTCTTAAAGTTATTGTGTCAGTCTAATTATCAATGATGTAATCCTATAAGTTTTGCTTTCACTAAGTTATCTAAAAACACAAGTTAATTAGAGACATTACATTTCCACAATCCATAGTGATGAGAGAACTATTTTTTTTCTGAATTTAATTGTGTAGGTTTATTTGCATCTCTAACATAGTTAAATCCAAAAAAAAAGCTTCCTAACACAAGTTAAGCTCTTAGAGTTATTGTTGAACATAATAATTACTAGTCCTTTAACTTTACAAGTGAAATATAAAAGGGAAAAAGAAAAAAAAAAGTGTTTTGTTGAATAGCAACACAATTGGGTACTCTCTCCTATTTGTCTTTTTGTGCTAGAATGAGATGTGAAATTGATGGTTTGACTATTAAATAGTTTAAATATTTAAGAGATTGTTAGAGACAAAATGACATTACCCCATGAACTACCAACTAATATCAATATCAAATACAAAGAAAAACCTTCTTTAAAAATACAAGACTATATAAAATAATAAACTTTTTTATCAAAAATCCACAAAAAATTATCTTATAAAATAATAAACTTTTTTATCAAAAATCCACAAAAAATTATCTTTAAAAAAATCTTACATGCCTAATTACATAACTTTGTATCTCATAAATATATTAACTACTCACTACTCTCCAAAGTGTTATAAAAACACTCATTCATTCTTTCATTTTTATAAATAATTAAAAATTAAAAATTCTGAAACCCCTTGCTAAAAGAAGAGCATAATATAATGCAGGTTGTTTTGGTTATGGTTTTGGCTTCATAACAGTATTATTGATTTCTGTTGTCCCACAGAAACAACATGAGAAATGGGGATGGGATGGCCTCACGGCCTGCAACATTCAATGCAACTGATCTTAAGTAAGAGAGGTAAAGTTAAGCCAAACTTTTTTGGGATCCCTCATGTACAACTGCTTGTGAATGTCATAGCCAACAAGATTTTGACGCCTGTATTTGCAGTCCTTACCTTCTTTTTACAAACATCTTTTCTACATGAAAAGCTGGTTTTGAATGGATGGTGACAAAACGTTGAAGTGAATTTACAGTGCTCGTAAAGTGGAACATCGGTCTCAGGTTTACTTTAAATAATATAGCTTTTCCATTTTACACCACTTGTTTTAGAAGCTTCTAGATCTATCTTCTTAAACAGCGAATGGATTCTTGGTTGCCTTCATTTTCACTTCTACCAAACTTTGAACATTTCACAAAAAAAAAAATGGTTCATTTTTGTTAGAATTGGAATAAGTGTTTTGTAGAAGTTAAGTATTTATTTTGTGATTTTTGTTTTGGTTCATGGAAGATAGAATTTAGAAAGGTTAGAGAGTATAGAATTGGAGTTACAGGATTTGTTCTGTAGTAAAGTTGTATTGGCATACATAATTTTATCAAATATGATTTTAGAAGCACGGGTGTGAACACAAAGGATAGGTGATTTTCGTAGAAGGATGAGTCTAATGTCATGTGAGTAGCTTTGTACCCATAGATTTATATGAGAGAGACGGGAAATTAATATTATCATATATGTCAATCTGATGTATTATTCACTTTCATTTATTAGAAGATACTTTATGTTTGAGAATTAAGATTGTAGAATCTTAAATTGTTGTAATGAAGAGTAATTTGTCTAATTATATTGAACATTTATCAATAGAGCCTCTTTCCATTTCACTATTTTCTTTTTGTGTTGAGACTTCCTTTAATAGAAATAATGGTTGTCGGCTTGACATAGAAAAAGAAGACAATCTTAAGGTACTTGAGAATGTTTCTTTAACAAATGTAAAATGTTTCTTTAACAAATGTAAAGGAGTTCTCATTGTAGATATTTCTCATCTCAAACACATGCCAAATAGCAATAAATGGGTATCTACAATCGTTATTGCATTCAATTTGGATGTGACATCCCGCTATGCAACCCCCGAAGGGTAAGAGCCGAAGGAGGACAAGATAATTTTTCTTTTTTAATATAAAGTGATAACATACAAATAAGATAGTTGCCAATACAATAGGTCGACAACATTCATGGCCAAGTATGGCCGAATGTACAACCCATGGGAGAGGACTAAATCACTCTCCAAAGGAAACATTGTTAAAACTACATTCATTTTAAACACCAACTCAAATGTTCCTATATCATATTTCCAATTATAAACATGAATCCATAATCACCATAGTACAAGCGCATTCGATACTCACACCAAAATCTGTATGCCAAATAAGAAGCATCTCATTTCTTCTCATTAAATTATATGATTACATCTTCTCTTTCAAGAGAGTACAATTACATAAAAGAATATACAAGTACAATGGCATAGCCATGAATATGATACAATAATTGAATGAGTACAACAACTGATAAAGTAATGGAGAGAGAGAGAGAGATAACATCTCCAACTAGGGCTTCAATAACTTGTTCATCAGTCCCCAATGGTGGTGGAAATGCCTCCCAACCATGTTGACTCATACAAGACCACCCCACTATGCTCGGAGGTAGTCACAAGGCCCAAAGAGAAGTAACAAAGTAAGGGTATACAAGATGGCCAACACTCACATCAATCACAGAGTAGATACATAAAACAATGCATAATTCCAATGTCATAACATAGAGATGCTCATCCAATTAGGGGTTAGGTACTACCCACGACTACTAAGGTACTGGATACTAGAGTGTAAATCAGATGGAGTGTCATCATGTGTGCTCAAAGGGATGGCACCACACGGAACCAAGTACACCTCCCATACAGATGAGAAGACTCAATCATGCCTGAATCAATGCCCCGCACATAGATAGGCCTTCTCTAGTGCATCCTTAGTCTTTACAAGTGCTCAAGGCCATGAAAGGACTCATTATCTTATTAGTGTTTTTACCCCAATATTTTATTATGTTATCACTTGTTTACTATTACACTACTACTAGTTCCCCTAGTAGCCACTTGTAGGCCCCGGGCCCATAGAGAGTCACTCCAAAAGACCACTCTAATTACCTAGACCAATCTCATCTTGTTTAACCAATGAGGAATGCAATTCCAAAATAAAACAATGAAATAGTCTGTTTAAAATCCATGAAAACATTGACTAAAACAACCAAGTAAATCTGCCAATCAATCTTTTAAATTAGCCAATTAATGAAACAATTTCGGTCATTTAAGATAATAAAAAAATCCATGTTCCATCATGAATTAATTGATTTCACAAGCTTCTATAGACAACTCTAGATATAACTAGGCAATAAAATGGCAATCACTAATAAGTAACAAATGTTGATGACAGGTTTCCGTCAACATAATATGCTCAAAATAAAAAGTTCCCAGATCTGAAATATAACCATGACCCAGTTTGTATTTTGGAATTCTTAGTTGGATTCCACCTTTGGTTTCTAAGTTTATGACTGGATATAAGGTGTTTTTTTTAAAAAAACATGTTTTTATGCCAGGTTGGGCAAAAACATGAAAAATGAAAGTGCCCAGAAATAAAACTTGACAATGACCCAATTGAGATATGGGTGTTTCTACATGGAATCAACCTCTATTTTACATTTATGACATGAGGATAAAGTGTAGTTTAAAAAAAAAAAACATTTTTCTTCAGGCTAGCACAAACTTGCCAAAATTTAAACTACCCAGAGATCTATTTGGAGATCGACCCATTTGAGGTTTTCATGTTTCAAGTTGAAATTCATGTTTATTTTATAGTTTAAGATAGTTCATAAGGGTTGGTTTAAGAAGTACAATGTCTCATGCTCAATGTTTAAGCTGGAAACAAATGACTGTAAAGAAGAGTTTAAAACTAGATTTGTCATTAAAATAGAAATAGCCAATAGATCTATACTAACTCCTACTCAAGAACAAGTATTCATCTTAGAGATTCAGGAATAAGAATGAGAAGAGTACCTTAGTCTACCCCCAATCTAAAAATAATAAAAACTCTCTCTACTGTGACCTTCTGCTTTCATATTTGAGCAGCAAAGGGTAGATGGTGGGTGCAACCAAGATCATATTGCCTACAAAATTCTTTAACAACAAGTCTTCTTCAAAAAATTTTCCATCCTCTAAGCGTAGGATTCTTCCTGCTTTAAAACTCAGATTTTCCTCCCAAAGCATAGGGAAAAAAAAGACTGTTTCCTTTCTTTAAAATCTAATTTTAATTACCATTTAAAATCCCCATGTACCCATAAAAGAGTTAAACTAAAAATGAAATAAAATATATATAAAAATTTACTTTTTTTTCATTCTTTATAAAAATCTAATTTCTAACAACTTGAAAATCCATTTTAAAATATTAAACTCTATAAAGACAAAAAAAATCATTTAAAATTACTTAATGAAATATATCATTCTCCCATAATGATTATTAAAATTCACTTAAAACAACATATTTAAAACCACATGGCTATAACAATTTAAATCTCCATTTAATCCTATATTATAAAATGCTATATTTAAACTCCATAACGATGTCAAAATAACCACATTGAACAATCAACGAAAACCAAGGAGAAAATCCTCAACAAACCACACTAGCAAACTACACATGACTAAATTGGGCAATCCAAACATTACCATTAGGTAATTGGATGATAAGACAACCACACTGGAACACTGCACTAACAGGGTATAGTGGGCTAGACTAGGGTATAGGGTCTGTGACTATCTCTAGTAACCACCATTTGGGAATAAGAGTATGCTCATGCGTATGAATCCAAGTGAAGTCCATACCCAGTACTTGCATCATTCCAATCACACATCAAAGTACATGTGCGTATAACATCTATCATATAGTTGAAGCAACATCAATCATCTGGAAGGGGGTCATGATATCTTAAGCCTCTCGAGAATGAGTGTTACAACATCATCCCTTTCCTATCCATAATCATACAAAAGCAATGATAACAATATATAAACATATAAGCATGTAATCCAGCATAATAACTAATCATGTCAACATCATAATAGTATCAGATTTGCACCTCATGGGTGCCAATACAAAAAAATGATAGGATGAACAATCCAATACAAAATACATAGTTATCATAATCCATAAGGAAAAACAACAACAAAATACGAACACGAGGGTTGTTACATTGGACTTTACTACAAAGACAACATGCTATAAAAAATTATGAAAGTTGAAAAGTAAGTAATAATTGCCATTAAAGATCAAAACTGTTAAACATAAAATTAAAATAAAATGAGTGATTTCAATGGGAGGGATATAAGTTTGATGTATTTTCAATGATATAGCAACTCAAAACAACTATAATGTCATGTAATTTTTCAACCTCTTTTTTTCTAATCTAAGATTTTAACATTATGATCATTGGGAATTCATGTTGACCAGAACCTTGTCAATAGTTACAATGTTGTATATTTCCCATCCATTAACTTTATTACTTGTCATTTGATCTCAAGGAATAAAAACCTTAATTATTGGAATTGTGTAATAAGAAAGGCTAAACACATGGAAGTGTTGTAATCCATTACATATATTATTTTACTATAGTGATCCTTAGCCTAAGACATGTGCTGCATTTTTTAGTAGCGGGGATGTATCTTTTTAGTGGTTTCTCATGTTTTTCAAATGGAAATCCACTTCTTAATTTTACTTAGCTAAAATCTAAAAAAAAAAAATTTACTTAGCTAAAATCTAAAAAAATATATATTTGACTTTTTTCTTTGGGTAAGGTAGAAAGTTAGTTTTGTTTTGGTAAAACCAATCAAAATTCATTATAAATTCATTATTTTTCTATACATTATATTTTAATTTTACTTAATTTAAATGCAATATTTTTAACTTTTCAAATTTCCAAAATTATTTCTCTTTATCTAAAAAGTTTTAAGCGATAATGCTCCAAAGTTAAAATTAAATATTGTTAATTTAAAATAATTTAAAATAAAAAATAGTGAGATTTTTCAAAATCCAATGGTACCATACATATACTTTTTGCTTAGTCTAAGTAATATATATTTTTTGTGATGATAAAATTTGAAAGAAAAAAAAAGAAAAAGAGAGAAGATAAAAATCAAATAATACATTATTAATTTAATAAATGATGTGGAATCTTTAAACATTAAAAAATATGTTGTGATAAGTAATTTATATTTTTTATTTTATAATAAATTAAATTTTAAAATTAAATTGAAAGTTATATATTTTATTGAATTTTTATTATAATTATATTAGAAAGTTAATATGTAACATCGTGATTAATATTTTTATTTTAAGCCAATTAAATTTGATAATTTTGTTTTCATATATTATATTTTATTTTTTCCAAAGTAAAATATGATTTTTAACTTTTTTAATGTTTGAAATTATTAAAAACAAATTTTGAAAAATAGTTAAAAATAGTAATAAAATTTTTATATTAATAGAATTAAAACATCCCATAAAAATGTGCACAATTTTCATCTCATCAATACTAAAAACATTCATCAACTATAGAAATATTAAATTGAATGGTGTTCATCCACTCCACTTTCTATGTCCCTAACCCTTAATTAAAAGTTATTACATTATTCATTTTAAAAATTTATCATTTTTAAAATAATTTAAAAATTTATATTTGTCTAAAGATTAATTTTGTTTAGATAGAAATTTATTTTTTAATTTATTATTTTATTTTAATAAATTTTTATGTTAAATTTATGTTTTTTATAATTTAATATTTTTTGATATAATTTTATTTAATAAGTTTATTAAAAAATTTGAAATTAAATTTTATAATTACTTTTTTAATATTCAATTATATCATTGATATTTCAACATTAAATTATATTATTAAGAAAATAAAATATTAAATTACTATACTAAATTATTAATAAATAAATAAAATGATATTCTAATATCATAATTTTTTTATTTATATAATATATTATGATATAACAAACTCTAATTTTAACATTTGAAAAAAAAGAAACTCATAATTTTTTAGTTAGTTAATAAAGAGAAAATAAATAGTCTTTAAATTGCATAAATCTTGGTTACTTACATCTCTTTTTAACAAAATTATAGTTAGAAACAAGTCGAAGCCAAAGAATCTCTTTTTAAGAGAATAATGAAACGAAGCCAAAGATTTATAAATCTTCCTGTGTTTTTTGGCATATTCTTACATATATAGACTAATTTATTACCATCAAACTTCTTATTACGAGTGTCATGATGTTGAAGTTTCTTGATGATGTGTAAGTATATGATTTATTCTAGGATTTTAAGGGTTTTAAGTCTAAATTATTTTTATTTTTGATTTTCTTTTTATTGCAAATATAAAATTGATATTATGTAAGGCAATAACATATAGAATGGAATGTCTTAGATTGAAACATTTCGAATATGTGAAAGCTCATTTGATTACTAATGACAATGGTTTGAAATATATGGAAGAAAAATAACAAGCATTATTGGTGTTGGTCAAAAATTAGTAATTGTAAATATGCCCTTTCTTTATTATTGAAGGGTAGTTTGTTAGAGTTTATTATTGCTTTTTAGAATATGTAAAATTAAATTTATTTTTTCTCTAAATAATTCATCCTAGCATAATATTAAATGTGTATTTCTATCTATTCATCAATAGATTTTAGATTTTAGTTTTACATATTTTAAGTTTTTTATAAAAAGCTACACTAAGAAAATAATAAAATTTTATTTCATGTGTATAATTTATTTTCCCAACAATGTCTTTAAGTGAAATATGAAAATAATATATTTCATTATTTTTCAAGTTCCTTGTCTTGAACATAATGCAAAGTTATAAGAAAGAGTTTTGAATTGCTTGAATATATTAAAAACAATTTTAAAGGACCTAAGTTTATCTCCACAGTACATAAAATTTCTATTAACTATTTGATCTATCCTCACTATTTTTTCATGTCATAAACTAAATGGTTATGTAGTTTGGGTTTTGTCAATAATACAAATTTACTTTACAGAAACGATTGATGGAATTCTAGGGATTTTACCTAGAGATTGTCTATTTTTTTAATAATTCATCTCATGTTAAAATTACAATCATTTTATTTAAATGGTTAAGAATCTCTTAAGAGGTCTAATTAATTAAACTATGATTATTATAAACAAGAAAGCATTTAACATTTAGGGAGGCAAGGGAGACATAGAACCCTTGCTTTACTAACTTTTCAAGAAAATCCTCTCACCTATGTCCTTTGACATTGGCATTCATTGGAATTATGTAGGAGGTTGAGAAAATCATGTTGCATATAAGCTACTTAAATATTAAAAAAAAAATTCTTTCAAAACTATTTTGATTACAATGATCAAGCTAAAACCAAAGTAGTAGAAGTGGTTGTTGTCTTTTGCCAATTATACTATCTCATAAAAGAGAGAATAGAAATATATTTTTTATAGGATGCTCTAGGTTGTGCCAATAAGGAGGAAACTCAAGTGTAAAATGATCCTCTGCAAAAGACAATAACCACCCTTTAGAAAATGCTTTGGGAACTTTTTTGATGGTTCATTATTTTGAGTGAAATTGGTGTGATAAGTAATGTTATTCAATTTTATAAGAATGGTCCAACAATCCATAGATTGGGTACCCTGAGTAGCCCGGTACCGAGGAGGAAAGTTGAACCCGAGACCAATGGGGAGAAAACCCACTACCCAAGCCAACTTTCCTACCCCAAGAGGAAAATTGTTATTTATTTGCTAACCACTAACCAACTCTCTATGTTTATTTTTCTGGGTGAAATAGTTTTTAATTTTTCTAGAGAGAAACAAGATTTAAGACTTAATTTAACAAAAAAACTTATTGGATTAGCTCCTATTATAATATAATAACTATTATTATAATTATATTCTAAATTATATTACATAAAATAATAGTAAAAATATATAATAATAATAATATAATACAATAATAATAGCCGGTATTGGCATGGTGTGATGGTTTGTAGGTGGCATTGTTGTTCTTGCCACCAAGTTCAAACCCTGTTATGGGTGGTATTGTTGAATGATTGTATTTTGGTCCATAGCTCCAGCGTTTACCCCTTGAATAAAAAAAATATATAATACAATAATAATAATTATATAAATATATATTTTATAAATAAGAATATAGCAATAATAATTATATAATTATATATTTTATAAATAAGAATATAATAATGATATATAATATAATTAAAAACAATACTATTATAATATTTAATATAATATTGTTGAACATTATTTCTGAATATATAATTATATAATAATTTTACATATTACTAAATACAATATAAAAAATAATTATATTAATATAATTTTTTAAATATTGTTCTTATTTTTATATTATATTCATATACTAATAACAAAAGAATAATCTAAAAATAACAGCTACAAAGTAAACAAAATAAAATGAATGCTTTCTATTTTAAGTTGATTCTAATAAAAAAAAATTAATTAACAATAACATTTAATCATTGATTTTCTTGATCAATTTGAAATTGTAATAATAGACTTAGAAAAGGAAAGCAAATATTATTTTATAGGTTAATCTATCTAGGAAAGCAAACAACCTGTGTCAATAAAAATTCTTCAAGCAAAAATTGACATGCATTTGTCAATCTTCGAATCTGAAGACATTACAATTCATTAAATTTTATGAGAGACATGATGCAAGGTAGTGGAGAGTGGCATTGACATGTAAACTGTTTCATGCAAACCATCTCTTTATGTTGTGCGCTTCAATTTTTTATCAGCATCCATCTTCACAATGTCATGGTTTTTTATCCTGTGCATGCCTCGCCTGAATATCGTCCACAACTCTCAAGCCCTAATGGAGGGTGACAGCGATGAGGAAGACGAAGCATGGTTAGCAGTTTTCAACATCGAGATTGCAGAGTTTTGTAGATTTCAACATTGGGATTGCAGAGTTTTGGGAACATATTGACGCGCTTAAGCTGATTTACCCACGCAATCAAGTTAATTCAAATTGGATAGACATAGCCTGCTATGCAAATGCAAGTGAAGAACCAGAGTCATATTCACTTCATATACACTATATCATGCAAGGAAGGATCTTCAGAAGTGTACCCAGAAGCAGGTGATTTAGTTTTCTGCCTCCTCCAGGTGCATATTACAGCTGTCATGTTTGTTGCAGAGCTCAATTATCCCTCGGATTCCAACGGATAGATGACCACAACACCATTTTCATGGCATGCATGAATCCTTCGTATCAGAATATTGCTCTGGCCGAAGCCTCTGCACAAACCATGTATTATCGCTCCGCCCTTTAGCCCCTCTATTATAGAAGTATACTCATGCTATGGTTGCACGAATATCTTTGCACAGCCTCTGATACCATTTCCCCTGCAGAGATCTTTCTGATTTTGTTAGTTGAATAGCATCAAGATTTAAGACTTGCTCACCGCTGATTTGTTATGCCAAGCCAAGCAATAACTGTAAAACTTTTCAAAGATGTCAGTAACTTCATTTTTATGTGTTTATTTTGTTGTAACACACAACATCAACACTCTATTTTGTCTTCTAGCATGTAGTTCCAATTAACAACACACCTACTTTGTTTATGCACCTCCTCTGCCTCTTTCAATTCCTTCTACGCGTAGGCCATTGTTGAATGCATAGTCTAAAGTGGAAATAGATAAGAATATGTTTCAACAGTAAAATAATAAAAATGTGAATAGCTAGCAGAGGTACAATAGTTTGCGTTAAGATGGATTCCAGACCTACTAATGTCTGCTGAAGAATTGTATTGCAGATTTTTTTCACATCTGCAAAGGCTTTTGTTTGTTTCTATTCATTTTAGTAATAACTTCTAGATTTAGCAGAATGATACTGATTACTATCTTCTTCTTTTCTTGGTACAATTTTGTATTCTGCAGGCATTGGAGTTGTTCTTCCAGAGTTGAATGGGAAGCTAACTGGAATGGATTCCCTAATGTTTCTATGGTGGATCTCACCTGACATCTTATGATGATGTGAAAGGAGCACTGAAGTATGTTTGATACTTTTCAAGCCACATATTTGTGATTTCTGATATATACTTTTTCTGGATAATATTTCACTCATTTTTATTATTTCCTCTAGGTGGTTTGAAGTCCTCCAATTTTATAATCTTTGGCAGGAGTGCATCTCTTGGATATATGAAGATGGAGTCTCAAATTATTATTTTTTGGGATGAAAGGTGAGAAATTATGAACTTGCAATATATAGTAATTAATACATTAGATGGCAGTGACAAAAGATTGCAAATGATACAAGGTATGATCTAGGAGTAGTATTGATGAGGGGCACAAGGTCAGCAGGTTTATTGGCCTCTCTGAAGCCATGATTGATTGAGCTGCTTGAAAATTTTGGTTTCATTTGGAATTCTATTTCCAATACACTCCGAGTTTTGAGCAACCAATTGACCATTTTGATTTAGATATTTTCTAAAGTTCACATTTAGTAATGTAGATTTCCCATTGCTGCTTCTAGACTTCAATTTTTGAATTACATGGTTTTCATGTTTGTATTTTCAGGTTGGAAAGACCTGTAGAGCTGGATTATGAATTTGATGATGTACGGTACCATATTCAAGTAGAGACCAATTTGTGAAGTTGGTCTCATGGTATGACAATGAATGGGGATACAGGTAATTAATTTAATTCTTTCTTTATTTTGAATTAGATGGGACACACAATTAATATTTTTTCTCAACCAAGAATGCAGTAGATAATGTTCTAAAGTTCACGATAGAGTAGAAGGTTTCTTTTGTGTGTTAATGACATGATCTCATGAGTCTCACAAGTATGATTGTTGCTTGTAACAGCTGGATTGTGGATTTGATTTCACACATGGAATTTGTTGGTTCCTGTAAATGAAATCTTTTGTAATTTGAAGTATTTCAATTATTGTTTGAGAACCTTTTATCGAAGGTTTATCTAGAGAAAGGATCTATAGTTTAGTACTCAGAAAGCTGGAGGATAGAGTTGTGTGATGAGGTTTTCTCAGAGTATCTCTGATAAGATGTGCTTTTCATATTTGAGAATGGTCAAATTTTGATTAGGTATGCTATGCCTTTATTACATACTCTCTCTTTTTCTTTTCTTTTTTTTTTGAATAAATATCATCTACATCATTTTTCATTGAATTTGGAATCAAACATATGTATGTCATTCTTAATGACATTTTGGGTCACTAATATTATATTCTTTCTGGTTATCGCTTTTTTAGGTCATATGTATTTTGCTCTTTCAATTTGAATGAATAATGCAATATTCTTTGTGATTATTTGAGATTGGAGCCAATATATGTAAATGACATGATCTCACCAGTAAAACTATTAAATTTGATGTTTCAGTATTTATTTCTTTTGTTGAATTCCACTAAAAATCAAACCTTTCAAAAATTAAATTTAAAATACATGAGAAAAAAGTAAGTTTTAAAGGTAAAATTTATTTTTGATACAACTATTTTTATTTTTATTTTGTTTCAATAAAATTAAATATTTTGATTTTATGAACATAAATTGGAAAGATTATTTATGTGCTTAAGAATTGTTGATTTACTTTCTTATTCTTTTAACTCTTTTCTATTTCTTAATTTTATTGATCACAAAAGTCTCCTAATTAAACACAAGAAAATATGCTACAAATCTTATGAAACTCAATATTAATATACAATATATGTTAAATTACTACACATAACAAGAAGTTTCCAAAATTTAGAAAATAAATATATTTAAAAATAAAAAATATTAAAAATTATTAAAAAGAAAAATATTATTTGATGTAATTGAAGAATATTTTTTAAATAATATAAAATACTAAAATTATAAAAGAATGGAAGCAATTGTTTATTTCACACACACATATATATATACATATATGTATTGTGAGCACCATAAATTTGCACATCGTAAATTGGTGTCACTTTGATGTGAAAAGTGACCCTTTCCCAACCCTTGACAAGCCAATGATGAAGATGCAATGCTATGATAATGGACAAAATTAGCTATCAATGTGAAAAGAGTAACTTTGCATGAAGTTGTAAATGATCAAAGGAAGGATAGAAACCTCTTATTATAGAATGACAAGTTGGAGAAATGCCCAAAATGTAGCAATGTGGGACTAATTTTCAACCAATGGCAAGGTGCCACTTCTCAAGAGATGGATGGATGAAGGATGTGCACATTTTGATGAATGTGCCCTTAAATGCATAAATTTGAAATTTTAAAATTTTAAAATAACAAGGTGGAGGGAGAGTCAAATGGAGTAATGTCCACTTGGCTCAATGCAAAAGGACAATAAATGACTTGTTGGAAGGACTCATCCCACTTGGAGGGAGATTTGAAATGGAGGAATATTTCACTTTTATGCGATGTTGAGAGAAAATGAAGATATAATAAATGAATTAAATTGTTTTATTTGTGCAAGTGGGAAAAGATAGAGGATGTGACATGCATTAGATTTAACCTTAATCATGATTTGATTAACTTAAGTGAATATTAGGTGATTTTACTTTTTGACTTAGATTTATGGATTAAAATAAATCAAAAGGAGATGGAAAATGATTTAGACTTAGTTAAATAAATATTTTGATTTATTTAACTAAAGAGGATGATGTTATTGTTAAAGATGAATTTATTTAATTTAAATGGAGGACTTTAGAGATTAATTAAATAAGATTGGTTTATTTAATTAAAGATGAACTTTAGGATTAAACAAATAAAATGATTTATTTAATAAAAAGAGGATAATGATTTGATTGATTAACGGAGGAATTAAGATGAATTAATTAAATGGTTAATAGAGGGGTGATTAAATAGTAACCCTCTGTTTATGCTTATGTTTTCTGTTGTGTTTTCACATTGTTTGATGATGATACTTTGTTTAGATATTTTGATCGCTAGTTTTGAGAGATAGTGGATTATTCTATGACATGATGATACTTTGTATGGTGATTATTGTTTTTTGATATGCTTTGATATAGCGTAGATGTTTACTTTCAGTTATTTATTGATATGTACATGTTTATGATGGACTAACTGTTAATTTATTTCATCAGTCTGATGTGACGTGTATTGGTGTGGAGAATGGAATCGCATCACTCGCTTGCGAGTGCCCTGTGATATCCATGATTTTCTCTGCACAGTGTGTTTGTTTAGTGCTTTATATATATATATATATATATATATATATATATATGCATGTTATTTGCTTGGTTGCAGGAATTTGTAGGTACATGACACCGACTCCACCTGGGTACTCAGGTCTGAGCGTGTCAAGACTCAACGGATACGTTGATCGGGAGATAGTAGTTTGGTTCACCCTAGTCTAGCCTTTAACCCTAGTCTTAGTACTTTGTCTGTTTTAGTTCTGAGTCATAGGTTTGTATTGTCATTTTTTGTTTGAATAAATGGTTGAAAGTTAAATATTGGTTAATTTTAATGTTAGTTATTGTGCTTTAATTATTGTTATTTAATTAATGTTTAAATGTGGTAGAAATTTACTTACTTGATAAATTAATTCATTAATTAGCTTATTTGGTTAAATAGTTGATCTTAAAAAGATTAAACTATATTAATTAAATAAATAAATTAATTAAATTAAATTATTAAGTGTGTAAATTATATTGCTTTTGAAAATTAGAAAATTAAATTAAATTAAAAAACGCATGTGAATTGAAAATTGATTTTTAAATTTAAACTAAATAAATTAAAATTGCATGCAAAAATTGAATTGGCAAAATTGTCGTGAAGTGGAGAAGATATTTTCATAACCACTTCTCGACATGTGTGTCAGTGTGTTAAATGATTCTTGTTGAGAAAAAAATTGGTTACAGAGGATATTTTGGATCTCGGGAAAAATAGAGAGGATGTTCAATTTCCTCACAGGAAAATTAACAAAGCTTTGCAAAAAAAAAAAAAAATCTTGCTGTGTAAAAAATTATTTTCTAAGAGGATTTTTTATTTCCTCTGGGGTTGTATATTTGTGGAAGATTTCTTTCCTGGTAGATTTGTCTGGTTGGATATCTTGTGGATTTTGGGTTTTCTTTGGAGAAGCTTTTGGGATTTGCATTCTACAGGCAAAGGTTATTCTCCAACTACCAAGTCTTCAAACACAGGAAAGCAGGTATTTCTCTGGTTATTTCTCTTGTTTTTCTTTAAATTCTTTTGTAAAACTTTCTATTATCTATATGAATTTCAAGAAAACAAGATTAGCGAAAAAACATTGAAAGAAAATTCAAAAGAAACAGTTGTATGCTCTGATTATATAGTAAAATATTTGTTCTTTGTTATTTTGAGAAAAGAAGTTTCTAAAGAATCTTGCTGAAAAAGAATTATTCTGGATTAATTGAGTATTTTAATTTATGGAAGAAAATTTAAACGTATTGTGGATGGAAAAAGTATTTGTGAGGAAATTATTCTGTTTTAAAAAAAAAATAGTTAAACAGATAAATTTCTTAGTTAATCTATAGATGAAACCTGTATCTGATATTTATACAATCACTGTATTTATTTTATTGTAGAAATTATTTATATATATATATAATATATATATATAATATATATATATATATAATATATATATATAAATATATATTTATATAAATATAAATATATATATAAATATAATGAAGAAATTTATGGTATTTCTGATCAAAGATTTAAAAATCGTACGCGGATTTCCGTAGAAAATCACACGGAAATATTATAAGATCGAAATTGTATTTTATTTTATCCGCCTGTCATGGAAAATGAGTTTCTTTTAAATTAAAAAAAAACACAGTATAACAGGGGAGGGCCAAAACCCTACCCATATATTTCCTTGTGGCTGGGCGTAGCTGCTACGGCTGTGCACAGCAGCCAGTGGCTACTGGGCGCAGCCCTAGCAATGACTGCGTCCTCCCCAAATGGGAGGCCACAGCGCTGCGCACAGGTTTTGATTTGCTTTAAATAAAATTTCATTGGAAATTTCATAACATATCTATGTTGAATTCGCATGGTATAAATAAATTAGTTTTGGTTAAATATACATATATTATATATTTTATGTGTTATATTTATTATATATATTATTAATAATATATATAATATATATAATATATATATATATAATAAATTAATTTTGTAAATTTTATTTTAATTAAAGTTAATTTATATTTATTTAAGATTTGGTGAAATGTATTGTGAAAAGTGAATAAGAAGAAAATATTAAATTAGTTTATTATAATAGGCCGTTGAATTTGATTATTAAGTATGATTGTGGAAGTTTAAATGAAATAATTAGTTTTATTTTCTTATTGCAAATAGAATCTTATTTATTTTGAGTAGTTGTATAAATTAAGTGTCTATAATAAATGGATTTAGTGAATCCGAATGGTAGACATTTAATTTTGATTTGCGTTATTGCGTGTATTTTGATTGGGCAAAATTGGGAATGTCGTAGTAGATTAAGTCTTCCAGATTAAATTGTTTAATTGGGACTGTGATTATCTGAGTAGAGATCTTGTGTTAACTAAGGGTGTGTACATGGATTTGTATGGTGGTTTGACACCTGTATATGATCAATGATTTGATGTTCACATTTGGTCTTCTTTAGAGATTTTGGTTATTTGTACACTTTGTATACCCTAGACTTGAAAAACTTAGAAATCCATGTCACGTTTAGGGGAGTGGCTATTTGTAAGGGCCGACACACAAAGTGGTGTCAGGGTAACTTACAAATAGTTAGTAAGTCAGTGAAAACTAAAGAACACAATAGTTAGATTAAAACACTTAATAAGATGTATATGCCTCACTTATTGACTCTTGAGCTACTACAGTCATGAGTATAAGTTGAGAAGGCCTGGAATGGAAAATCAGTGTCTCGTTTCTTCAAGAGACATTCGATTCCACAATAGTATGCAAATGGGGCCGGGTTTCGTAAGAGGTTACCAGGGTAACCCAAGGATTGGGGGCCGAAACCTAGGAAGAAACACCAGGGTAACATTTGCAACGTTGTGATGACACTCCACCTAGAATAATAGTTAACCTTGTATTTGTATTACAATCAATTGTCTAAAATCTGGAAGCAATGTAACCAATAGTCTTTTGTGTACTAATGTCTAGGGTTAGTAAATTAGGTCTAGGTAACCTTATTACTATCTCCTAGAATGGGGGGTGGACCTACGGGTACCACATGGTTGGGTGGAACATGCACCTTACTCTGTTGGGTCCCCAGTTTGATCATGGCATCGAGAGCTTCATGGATGGAGAGCTCGCACTTGGATCTTATATGTACTTCCTCATTGTATATTGTAAAATTTGTATTGTAAAAACATCCCTCCATGTTGTGAGGTGATCATTTGTAAAATGTAACTATTATTTGAACTACCTCATCAGATGGATGAGAATTGTATAATTATCAAATGCAATGTATGGAAAAACATGTATGTACTTTATGTAATTATGAATGGTATTCAAATGAAATTTCAATGTTATGCAAAGTTTATCTTTATGTTAATGTTATTAATATGTGCAATGCGAAATACTTTAGTCACTTATGGAAAACTCAAAGTAGTGAATCGTTTAGTAACTTAACGAATGTATGCAATTAATTAACTTAATATTAATACTTTTTAAAAAAAAAATTATTACACCTTTATAACACATTTGCAACATTCTTAGGTTATTAAGACGGGGCATTACAGAATCGAAGTTAGTTGATCAAGATATTTTTCATGTCTAGATATACATACATACATACATACATATATAATAAAAATTAGAAAATTAAAACAAAAAGGAAATATTCTAAGTTTACTATTACACATAAAAAATATTCTTCTAAATTTATATATTTAAAACATAAAATATTCAATATTGTTTTAAAAAAATAAAGCATTTCAAAAAAGAAAAAAACATTCATATTGTATTTTATTAAAAATTAATATATCTTAAAGAAATATTATCAATTGAACGTTTCACTAAAGATTTACTATAAAAAAATATAGCAACTTAAATATGCATTTAATAGAAAATAAAAGGTTTCCATAATAAGTGCACATCTAAAATCAATTTAAAATAATAAAACTAAGTACAAAGAAAATTTAATAAATTTATTATTAAAAATAAATAGAAGTTGAAACAAAAGAATCAAATCAAAAAATTTGATGAAGCAAAAAGAACAATTAAATAAATAAATAATAAAAATAATAAATCAAGTAAGAAAGAGATTTGATCACAAAGAGAGAAAAATAGAGAATGATAACTCTTTATGTATTTTATATATA
>VDFB02000017.1:246187833-246213137 GCA_007258455.2 Sequoia sempervirens
AAAATTGTATCCCATTTCAATGGATTATATAAGATTATATATTATATTAACATGTAATATATTAAATTTAACATCATATTATAATAGTATAATGTATATACTATATAATGTGTAACATATATATCTAATATATTACAACTATCAATTGATGCATTGTGATTGATCAAACCACATCTACTCTCAATTTATCTATAAATCAAAGAACAAAACTATCCTGCTAGCATTTGGCAGGAACTTGGTAGTAACATGGCCTTGTTAAATAAAAAATATTTGTTATTGAGAAATGAATATTCGTTATCAAGAAATGCATATCCATTTCCTTGAGCCATTCTTTTTAAAAGAATAGTTTATATTATCAACATATATCTAAGACAACCCTATTGCTAGATCTCTTTCTCTTTTACATTGAGATCTCTAGGGTTATCCTTGAATGAAATAATTGGAAAGTGGGTGTGCTCTATGTCCTAAACCATACGAAAGCACCCTACCCCATTTTTCATTGTTTCAATAATTTTCCCTCTTCTCAGCTTGATTAAATAATATTCCAATTATTTAATTAAATATTAATTCCCTTTCCATCATGAATTATTTAATTAAAAAACTTAATTTCCTCTCACCCTCAAAATTAAATAAATTTCTTTAATTATTTAATTATTAATTTTCTTCCAAATTGCACAAAGCATATTCCCTCTAAGAAGGAATATTCCCTTTCAAAATAACTTCTTCCTTCCAAATATAGAAATGGTATATTCCCTCCAAAAGCAATATTCCATAATTCAAATTCAAATTTAGAAATATCTTCTTCCCTCCAAAATATCTCGAATCAATTTCCATGAAATTATGGATAGTTTGGGCTCTCATGAATTCTCCCCCCTTGATCTCCCTTATTTACTATCATCTATTGATCTTCATCTTCAATCTCCATCGTTAATCATATATTTGTATTTCTATAAAGAATTCATAACCTTCATCAAAATCACTCACAATCTTTATGAGGTTGAGCATTCACCATTTTTGAGAAATTTGAGCAATAATTGTGAGTCACATTCATTCATCAAAGATTTTACAACATGGGATATGTACTTGTATTAAATTATAAATTGTCATAATTCCGTAATTGGAGTGTAAGGTTTGCATGTTTCTTTGATTTAATTATCTTTGAATTGGATTTCATAGCTTTTTGTTTGAATCTTTAAATCATGTTTTCTAGTTCCATTGAGTATGAGTGTATTTTATCTTTATCTATTATTTTTTTAGTGTTTTCTAACCCTAAATGCTTTGATTGTGCTTTCTAACCATTTCCCATTATTCCCCTATGACATTTTTGATGTATATACATTCATTAGCTATGAATAGCCTCATGTACATTTATTTTTATGTATATAGCATATCACACATTCAATGGAGAGGTATTGATTGATTGGTATGGTTGGTTTTTAATGCCATCATGATAACTTAATTTCATCATGTTGAAGTTAGTTCATTTAAGATCTTAACTAATATCCCATTTGATCTTGTGTATATCGAAGTGGTCCTTGTGTGATGTGTATTAAGAATGTTTACTTTCTGATTGGGTTGAGTTTATTACCCTCTTCCAATGTGTCTTGTATGAGTGTTTTTGGGTCATGTGACCATCTCCTAGCATGGTGGGAGTGAACCTTATTTTCACACGATAGGGTGGCATTAAAACCACCATTAGGGTTCAGAGGTTCAAGGAGCAAAGTGATATCTTCATCTCTCTCTTTCTTGTTTATTTTCTTTGTAATTAGTTTAATTCAATGTAGTTTGATATTGGAAGGAAGTTTTAGTCCTCTCCTCATGTAAATTGAAAGTAGTTGTAATGTAAAATATAAATGAACCTCTCTCTTGAGATGGCTTGTAATGTGATTTTGAATGTTAGTCTTTTAGCCTTAATTATGTGTCTCAGTATAAATTTTGAGCATAATCCTAAATGTATAATGATTTATTTATGCATTAAATATTTAAAAATAACTTAGGAACATTTATTTTGGGTATTAAAATAACTTAGGAATCTTCTAGTTGTTTGGGTGGCCTGGTGTTGTACTACGGCAACCTAGTTATATCAGAAGTCCCCAAAATCTTCTAGAGTGCTCCTAAGTCTATTGGGTTGGCCTTGGAATCATTGGGGAAACCTGGAATCATATGAGGGAATTTTGTTTGATAGTGAAGTGGCCTATTTATGAGGGATGATAGATTAAAAATTGGCTATCTTTGTTTGGGTAGCCTAGTCATGTGTTGGGATGGCTAGCTCTTGTGTTGGGGTGACCTTGTTCCCCTACAAAAAATGTAAATCCTCTTAAATAGGGTTAGCCAAAGGTTTTATAATCCTATTTTCCTTTTTGGATAATTTTTATGTCTTATATTTTTCCCATGATGATTATTTTCATCAACAATGTCTGTAAAAACCTAGTCAACTCTTCTCTCTTTTAAGACTTCTTAGTTCCTCTTAATTTTGGGAACTCGAATGGATAAAACATGTAAATAATAGGTGTTCATAATGGTACTAGAGGTATAATGATGTTTGGAACTTTTCCTTAAGTTTCTTTGTTGAGGACTTGTGGTTTCTCCTACATCATTTTGCATGCACTCTTTTAATGTTGCTCAATTGGAAAACCTACAGTTAGGGAGATTGTGCACCTAGCCTTGTGAAGTATTGGGAAGTTTGTAAACATTTTTGGTTTTTCTTGTAGTTGTTATCAAATTTCCTCATAGGTATTGAGGTGTTGCACTTTAGTACCTTTCTATTTTTGTGATGACGTGTTGAGATGAGACATCTTGGAAAGCATGTGGTGTGTCTAGAACTCATCATTTCAGTTAAAGAAGAGTTTGTATCTCTTGGTTTGAAATCATTTGGTAATGTTTTGTCCTTGTTTTGTTTGATTAAGTGATTCCATATGTGGATTGGAAGTTGATGATTCTCTCATCCTATTCTGGAGTTATGTTGCAAGAGAACATGATTTTGGGTTGTAACTAATCCTCCTTTAGGGTATGTTCTCTATCTCTCTCTTGTTCTAAATGATGGATTCATCCCATGAGTGGTTATTCTTCCACTATTTCCACCTTCCTTATGTAATGGCAAGATAATCGTGTTGTGCTCATCATGTAATTGTGTTCATGTGACACTTAAGTGCCAATTGTTTTGCAATACAACATGTTGATGTCATATCTTCAGTGTTGTGGTTGTTGTGATAAAAAAATATGTTCGATGATGTTTTTTCTTGTGCTTTATGCGAGGCATTACACAGTCTTATAGTTATCATATAGAGGAATTATGCATAATATTGGCCACAAAAAAAAATTCAGCCAAAAAGTTTTCTCATGTGTATGATGAACTACACAAGTCCAAACACAAAAGAAGATGAGGCAAGTTTAGGAAAATAAGTGGTTTCCTTCAATTCTCAAGAGCCAAGTTAAGATAACTTAGACCTATGGTCTCAAATAATAAGTGACCCTCATGGAAATGCTCACAACTGTTATCAAACTCTCCAAATGTCCATGGATGACTAAACCTAGAATTCAATGTTATGTGTGACCATTTTTTTAATTTTAGATGATATATTATAATTTTAAAATCTATTAAATGGTAGAGTTTGACTTGCTATATTTTTAGATGACCATATATATGAAATTTTAAATTATTATTAAATCATAAAAAATTTATTATAAGTAAATATAATACAATATTCTAATTTATAATATTAATGTATATTATTTTGAAATGTTTTTTAATTTTTTTTTAATTTTTTTTTTGGAAAATCACTATCAAGGAGGATAGCACTCCTTTTATTGCTTTGAAAAATCTGATTACAAATTTTCAAGACATTATATATTCAGATTACAAGCATTTTTAGAGGACCTTAATATCATTGGATGCTTTTGTTTTGAAGTAGATGATTTTTTGTGCTTCACCTTTGTCCATTCTTGTTCTATTGCAAGATTACTGCTTGCCATGTTCAAATTTACATTGTTGTCACTATTATTTGGAGTAACACAAGATAAGGAAGAGATTTATGTGTGCCTATGCTGTGAAGGAGATAGATTCTTAATTATGTTCTCTTGAAGATTTTGGAAATACACTAGAGAGGGTTGAGGCAATTTTGAAACTTTTTCTTCATGCACTCAAGAAGAAGTGGAAGCTTCTTGTTCAAAAGGGGAGATAATATAATGACAAGACTCCATCCCATCCCACCAAGAAGGATTGCAAATGGGGGAAGCCTTATCCTGACCCTTACCACATTGAGTAGTCACATGATCAATTCAAAAAAAAATTCTACACCAAAAGGCAATATTTTCATAATATATGTGTTGGCACTAGCATCTATTGCCGACTTTAAGAAAAATCTCTATAGAAAGACCTTTTGACACATCTATGTCCATGCACAAATGAGCAAAAGTTGAGTTCTCATAATTGATTGTTTCCTTTGAAATGTAGTGAAATTTACCCATCCCATTTCCAATTTCCTTCAAACAATCAATTTCCCAAAACTCTAAGGGAAGATAGGCTAAACGAACCCACTAAAAAAGAAAAAGAAAATGATTCTATTCTATTCATTGATCAAACGAAGGAAACCAAGGTTTCATGAACATGAAATCTCCTTGGAAGAAATATGGACCAATTTTTAGTATCATTTCTTTATCTTTTGGGTGATCCCACAATAGTGGTTTACAATTTTTGGCCAGATTGGACACTGAAATTATTATCTTTAACTAAATCTTCACATTCGGGCAGCTATAGCAGATAAACCGTGAAGAATTTGAAGATAATGAAAACTAGAGTCTCATCACATTTTTCTATAGATTCAAAAATATTTTTTTCAAAATTCTGAACCGGGCTTACACTTCTATTTCCATCTCCCTCAAAAACTAGTTTTTTTTAGAAAACAACATTTTAAAAAGTGAAGCTCACCGTATAACACAACTTTTTTTCCATGATGGATAAAATTCTAATTCTTTCAAATTCAGATTCGTAACTCGATATAAAGTGCTTCCACTTGGTTAGATAGTTTTTTATTGATTTTTTTTTTTAATCAAGTTTCAAAGCCAAACCAATTACAATTCAGACATAGCACAACCGTGATACTCTGCCAACATTTTTGTACAGGCTCAAATTCAAATTTTTTTTGTTGATCAAGGACTTCAACATCTGGAGCACTACTATTTTCCAAAAATTTGATAACTGCTTATTTTCCTATTTCATATGTAGAACATAGACCTTCTATTTTCATGAAAACCTATGTTTTAATAAAACTAAAAAAAAATAAATACATAATAAAACCAAACATATTAAAAATTATATTCATTGGATAGCTTTTATCTTGAGGACTACTTGATTCTAGGCTAAATTTGTAACACCTCCATTTTCATCATCAACCCTTGAGTCCACAAAGTGCCAAAATTTAGGTTTTTCCCTGCACCTGCAGGAGGATGAGGAATATGGGGTTTGAATGAACCCTCAGGGGTTCGAGTGAACCCCCCTTTTATAAGGGTTTTTGATGGAATTTTTGGTGGGAAAGCATTAAAATGGTTCGCCCAAACCCAGGTTCTAGCGAACCCCTAATGGGTTCGATCAAACCAGTATGTTCGTACGAACCCCTAAAATCAATATTTTTTCCATGCATTCATTTTCTATGAGTTTTCCTTCCTCACTTCAATTGTAAACCGCTATTGTGGCTTCACCCTTTTGTAGAACCAAATTCCAAAATGAAAAACCCCTAATACAGGGATAAACACTTACTTTTTCCTCTAGATATTCTTTCCAGTTTGAACTTATCCAAAAATGGAGATCACTTAATTTTGGCCATACCTTCATAAACCTACAAACAAGGGTGTGGGATTGTAAGAAAGCCTCTTTTTCATGAATGAATTTGTCCAAGAAAATTTCAAGGGCTACTGGCGAATGATGCATAGAAAAAGGAGACCTTTGATTTATACCACCATGGGAGGGTGGGCTAGAGTCAAGCCATGGCTACGAATTAGCATTTTGTTGACCATTCAAACCTAGGACACCATGGTAAGCTTCCTTAAAATTTCTTCCATCACCAATGTTGGCCCTCGTGGATGAACCAGGATAGGAAGGATGCACAATGTTGAATGGGGAAGACAAATAGGAGCCATCAAAATCCTTGTAGGAAGTGCATGGGAAGGAGGGAGACGTGGGAATCCTTCAGTTGTGAAGCGCTCATGGTTTTGTTTTGTATACAATAAAAAAAAATATTATAAAAATACATAATAATTTAAAATATTTTTAAAGACAAAATATAATTGTTTTTAATTTTTAAAATATTTAATAAGATTATCTTAAATATTTTTAATATGAATTTAGAAACTTAGTACAATTAATGAGCTCAATCAAAGAAACAAGGTTTTGTATAGCAAATTGGAGGAGTTGGAGCTGAACCTGGCCGCTTTCACTAATGAAGAAGGGAAATGGAATAATAACAGCACTGGTAAGATAGGTGGAGACAATGAGGAAAATTACAAGTCTTTGGAAGAGGAAATGGTTAAAATTAAAAATAACTTGAAAACTATAGTGGATCAAAACCATAAAATGGCTAGGCACAATGCCATTATTATCAACGCTATGTCTGAAAAGCTAGTAAAAACGTAACAAGGTTCACTGGTTGTTGACTTGGAAGCGAAAAAGGAAAGCAAGTTTGAGGATCAAGGTATTTCTAAAATGACCCGAGCCAACCTCAAAAGGAAAGAGCCTCCCACCACTCAGATGGTTCAGATCCTTAAGAGGGGGGTTCAAGAAATGAATGAGCTAGAAGCTGAGACTGTTGATCTTTTAAAGACACAAATTTAGTTGTTGTTGGCTTTTCGGCTAGTTTTTGGTTCTATGGCCTTTATTGGCCCTTTTTATGGTTGTGGTCATTTACTGTTGTTTTTGAATAGCCTTTATTTTTATGTTGTCTTTTTTGACTTTCTCTTTATTTTGTAAACTTTGTGGTTTCGGTCCCTGTAAAACCCGTTTTTCCTCTTTCAAAAACAATAAGATTTTTTTATTTATTACTAATAATTATTATTGGTTTCTATTAATATATGTCATTTTATAATATTTATTATAAAAATAGATATTAATTTAAAATATTTTAAGAGATGGGTATGTGCAGGATCATCATGGAAAAAACAAGCCCTTAAGTGGCAAAAAATTTAGAAAAATCAGAGGTAGGCAACTTGATGTAAAAATTTGAATAAGTTATTTATATTATTTCAAAAATATGTAAGAATAGAATCTATAGAAAATTGAATTTAGCCAACTACTATTTTTTTTAAATAATCTATTTGGTAAAATTTGAAATTCTCTGAAGTAATAGTACTTAACTTAAGGGGAAAATAAGAAGTATGTGGCTTGTCTCTAATTCACCCTAACCACAATAAATGATAATATTTTTGATAAGATTTAGACGTAAAGTAGAGGACTACTAATGTTCGATAGGATGTATATTTTTTGTAATTTTTTTCCAAGTAAATAATTAATTATGATTTTTTATTGCAACTTTTAAAAAACTATAAAACTCAGGAGTGTCTAACCACCTTTTAACTTGGCTAAACTTCATAAAATTCAATTTTTCCTTTTTTAATCCTTTAATAGTATACGGCGCAGGTAGAATGGATGCTGCATGCTTCTGATTCAAAAATGTATACCATTTGAAAGTTTAGATATTTTCGTTTGAATATCTATAAACATCTCTTTAGTCATGTAATTCAAGCAGAAATGAAATAATATTTTTATTAAATCTCAAAGCTAAAACATATAATTTATATTAAGTAGTCATGACTTTGGATTGAACTCCTGCTTTATTTTTTCCATCAACGCCTGTAACATACTCCATGATCCATCATCAAGATGATTAGCAGAGCTAGAGAGAAGTGAAGAATAGATAGCAGACTTGTATATAAATAGGGGAAAGGTGGTGAGGGGAGGATGACATGCACTCAATCCAAAGAGATAAGAAAGACAAAGGGAGGAGAAAAAAAAAATTGGAGAAATTGCAAAGCAGAAAATTAATTAATTTAACAAAGGACATAAGAACCCTAAAGTTAAAGAAAAGAATAAGAAAAAACAAAAAGTGAAAAAAACAAAATTGAGAGAAAATTAATAGGAGGCAACAATTATAAAAAGAGATTGAAAGGACACAATAAGATAAAGAACACAAAGGGAACAAATGAAACATCCAATACAAGAAGAAAAGAGCCGATAAACAATACCAAAAAGAAAAATAAAGTCATGAATTCTAACAACTAAATCAATACAATAATAAAATAAGGTACAAATAATAGATGGAAAGGAAGGCATTCGAAGAAGGCATTAAACAAAAAGAAAGAAACATAAAAAACAAACCTAAAGAAGAGCCGAAAAAAATAACAAAACAAGCAAGGGATAGAAAACACTAAACTATTACATTATAATAAATAAACACTATACACTATAAATTGTATAATATAAATTAAACAATATAAATTAAACATTATATAAATAATTATTAAATAGATATAAATTATTAAATATAATAAACATTAAAATTAAATATAATAAAAATAAAAATAAAAATATTATATAAATTAAATATAATAAAAATATACTATTGTATAATATAAATTAAAATATAATAAACATTAAATTAAATATATAAATAAGGTTATACAAATATAATAAACATTATAAATTAAACATTATATAAATAATTCTTAAATAGATATAAATTATTAAATATAATAAACATTGTAAATTAAATATAATAAAAATATAAATATTATATAAATTAAATATAATAAAAAATATAAATTAAATAATAAAAAGGAGACCCAATATAAACAAGAAAAAGGAAACGAGAAAAAGAGATCAATAGGAGGAAAGATATAATATTAATAAAAATATAATATTTAATATACTATTGTATAAAATAAAATATAATAAACAATATAAATTCGATATATAAATAATGTTATACAAAAATAATAAACATTATAAATTAAACATTATATAAATAATTATTAAATAGATATAAATTATTAAATATAATAAACATTATAAATTAAATATAATATAAATATAAATATTATATAAATTAAATATAATAAAGATTATAAATTAAATAAATAAAAAGGAAACCCAAAATAAACAAGAAAAAAGGAAACGAGAATAAGAGATCAAGAGATCAATAGGAGAAAGATGAAACTAAGAGAAGGATAAGGGCAAGGAAAAATAAGGAAGGGAAGGAAAGGGGGAGGAACAAGGCAGAGAAAAGAGGGGACAACAAAGAAAGGGAAGAGGAGGAGGGAGAGAAGACCAGAAAACTCGAACGAGCAGAGGAAGGGGAAAAAATGAGAAAGGGGGTGACGTGGCAGGGGTCGCTAAGCAAGATGAAAGAAAGGGGATTACGATAGATCAGGAGAGAGGGAATTGAGGTTATTGAGAAGGGGTTTCCAAGAGTGACTCAAAGCCCAACCTCCATCCCGATTAAGGTTGGAGGGGTGATTGTTAATTTCAATGGCCTCTTTGAGTTTTCTCTTGAAGAAGTTATCTTCGTTGAACAAAATTTTGGTGTCTTCTAAGGCGATGTGATGCTTCGTCTTGGAGGAGTGTCTAGCTAGAGCGGATTTGGAGATGCGTTCATGTCTTATGTCAGCACAATGTTCTTTGATTCTTGTGTTGATGGATCGTCCTATTTCTCCAATGTAGGGGATACCACAGGAACACGACACTTTATAGACACTGGGTTTGAGGAAATGATCTTGGGGGTCTTTTGGGGAAGGAATGTGATTTCTAACATTGAATATGGGCTTGAAAGTGCAATTGATGCCTTTTTTGAGGAGGATCTTGGCAATTTTTTGCGAGACACCCTCGACATAGGGGAGGGTGGCTAAGGGAATGGAAGGGGGGCGGGGAGTTGATGGTTGGAGGGTGAGCCTCGCTTTGGCTTGGCAAATTGCTCTGTTGATTTGTTTTCTTTTGTAACCATTTAATGAGAAGACACAGGTAAGGTGGGCCAATTCTTGGTCTAGGTGCTCATTGTCACAAATTACAAAAGCTCTGTGTGCTAGGGATTTGAGGACCCTAGATTTTTGGCATGGGTGATGGTGAGAGGAAGAATGAAGGTAAAGGTCAATGTGGGTCAATTTTCGAAAGACCGTGCGAGATAAAGAACCACCTGGTTTCTTGATGAGAAGAATATCAAGGAAAGAAAGTTGGTTGTCTGATTCAATTTCCTTGGTGAAAGAGATGTGAGGTGAAATGTTGTTTAAATGGGAATGGAATTCTTCCAATTTGTTAAGACCATGAGACCAACAAATATTGGTGTCATCTACATAGCGTTTCCACCACTTGGGTTTGAGGGGAAACAAGTGGAGGGCGATGTCTTCAAAGTGTTCCATGTAGAGGTTGGCCACAATGGGAGAGAGAGGGGAGCCCATGGCAACCCCATCTACTTGTTCATAGATTACACCTTGGAAGGAAAAGAAGGTAGATCTGAGACATAACTCAACTAAGGAAGCAATTTCATGGCTTGTTTTTTTCTTGATAAGCTCAATTGAGTCATGTAAGGGGACTTTGGTGAAGAGGGAGATAACATCAAAGCTAACCAGAATGTCATTATTGTCTAGTTTCTTATCTTTGATGAAATCAACAAAATGGGATGAGTTTTTAACAAAGGAGTTTGATTTACCGATGAGGGGTGAGATAAGTTTGGCAAGATGGGTTGCCAAACGGTAGGTAGGAGAATTAATGGTATCAACGATGGGTCTGAGGGGGGTGCCCGCTTTATGGATTTTTGGAGCCCCATAGATGCGAGGGGTTACTTCTTTGGATGGGTAAAGCCATTTTTTGGTGTTATCATCAAAAGATGACTCAGAAATGGCAGCTTTAACCTTTTTGATTAATTTGGAGATAGGATTGGAATCCAAGATTTTGTAGCTGTTAGAGTCCGATAAGAGGAGTTGCATCTTAGAGGAGTTGTTAGAATTCATGACTTTATTTTTATTTTTGGTATTGTTTATCGGCTCTTGTCTTCTTGTATTGGATGTTTCATTTGTTCCCTTTGTGTTCTTTATCTTATTGTGTCCTTTCAATCTCTTTTTATAATTGTTGCCTCCTATTAATTTTCTCTTAATGTAAAAAGAGATTGAAAGGACACAATAAGATAAAGAATGTATTTTTTATACCATGTTAAATTGTGATATTGCTATGAGGAATCAATTATGTAGTTTTACTAGTCAAAGCTATTGACCTATATTTCATAAGTAGTGATTCACAAGAACTCATTTCTCATGACAACGAATGGACCATTCATTATCATGAGAGATGGTTTCTTGTGAACCACTACCCATGAAACATGGGTCAATGAGTTTGACTCCTCAAACTACACAATTGACTCTTGATAACAATAACACAAAAAGTAAATTGAGTTTGACAAGTATTCATCTGATATTTATAGATATGATGTTCATCATATATATAAATTATTTTCAAAAGATTGATTATTAATAATTAATATTAGAGTTCAGATTACATAGATTATACATTTGTAATAATATGTTTGTTCATTATTCAAACGTCAAAATATTATCTCAATATTAATCTAAACTTAATATTTATGAAAACTTAGAAAATATAAAATATACAATGATATGTTAATTATTATATTAAAAATATATATTTTTAAAATAAAATGATCTATTTTTTTAATTTAATATTATAATATTATAATAACAACTGTCTTATTAAAAGACTAATCTATTATCTTATTTAGATTTTATATTTTTAATACATACAAATATAAATTTATTGAAAAAAAAATTAAAATATTTTTTATAACACAGATAAAAGATTATTAGAAAACTAAATTATAAAAATAAATTCCTATACACATGCCTGTTACACTTTATGGTTTGACTGCTGGTTTAATCCGTTAGCATAAATTCTAAAAGAATTTAGTAAATATAATGATGTTGGATCATATGTTCCTGTGCAGGTTACAATCATGTCTTGACGGTTAAACAGCACACTTTAAAGTTCTGATTTAGTTGAGTGGCTTATCTTAAATTAGATTGATTTTCTCACTAAAATCTACTTATTAATTATTAATTATGATTTCAGATAAACTGCTTAAACAAATCAAAACTTAAAATAAAACGTACTAGCCTATTTAAACTAAAATTACACTGATATCTTTGTCATTCACGAGTCACGACACACGGTTTGCACTTTTTTCATTCATAAACTAAGATGCACCCTCTATTCAAACTGAGTACAGCAAGTCAAGAAAGACTTGAACCTTTTTTTTTATCTTCTTTAAGAGTTGTTCCAAACGTTCATAAGATTAATTTCTCATAAGGATTGATTAACGGAATATCTCTATTCAAGAACCCACAACCCTGTGGAATATTTCTGTCAATGGTATACTAAAGTGGGTAAATATGAATAAATCCTGGAGACTCGCCTTGACTGTTATAAGCGATCTCTAATCTGTTGTTGGCCCAAGTTGAAATATGTTAACAACGGATCTTTCTGGCTGCGAACAAGATTGATTAGATACTTAAGCGTATCTTCATCGCAGGGAAGGATGAGTGGCCTGTGAGTGTCAAACCCATATTCATCCTTGGCCTTTTCCAGCAAAGCGCGGAACAGGGAATGATTTAAATGGCTAATTCGGATCACAAACCGCTTATGGTTTGAACCAGCATAAACAGCCACGTGACCGGGTGGTACGTCTTTGGGAACCAAGCTCTGGGAAAAACCCACGCACGACAATACACAGTTCTGTAGCCGGACACAGAAAACACCCAGCTGGCGGTGTTGCCGTTTTGGTTGAAGCAGCAGCTGCCCGAATTTGTTGTTCTTCATTGTAATAACTTAGCCTGCAAATTTCAGAGTAAATATTGAGGGACTACTGTGAATGTTTGAAAACATCTGATGGAGCGAGGGGCTATATATATGTGTAAGGAAATTGGATGGCTTCGCGACAGTATTATTGATTTCTGTTTGTCGCACAGAAACAACGTGAGAAATGGGGATTGGATATCCTCACGGCCTGCCACATTGAATGCAACTGATCTTAAGTAAGATAGGTAAAGTTGGCCAAACTTTTGTGGGATCCCTCGTGTACAACTGCCTGTGAATGTCATGGCCAATAAGATTTTGATGTCTGTATTTGCACTCCTTTCTTCTTTTGCAAACATCTTTTTTACACGAGAATCCGGTTTTGGATGGATGGTGAGAAAATGTTGAGGTAAATTTACAGTGCTTGTAAAGTGGAACATCAGCCTCAAGTTTACTTTAAACATATTTTTTTCATTTTACACAACTTGTTTTAGAAGCTTCTAGATCAGTACTCTTAAACAGCGGATGAATTTTTGGTTGCCTTCATTTTCTCTTTTACAACATTAATGAACATTTCACCAAAACGACGACATTTTTGTTAGAATCAGGAGTAAGTGGAGTAAGTGTTTTGGAGAAGTTAGTATCTAATTTTGTTTTGTGGAAGATAGAATTCAGAAAGATTAGAGAATATAGAGTTGGAGTCAGAGGATTTTTTTTTTTTTGGAAAGTTGTATTGGTGTATATGATTTTATTAAAATTAACTATTGGATTATATCATTCTAGAAGCACATGTGTAAATATAAAAAAAAATTGATTTTCATAGAAGGATGAGCCTCATGTTGTGTCAGCAATTTGGTACCCATAGATTTATGTGATAGAGACAAGAAACTAATCTTATCTTGTATTGAATTGACATCTAACATGAAATAAATGAACTATAATTTATGATATATGTGAAACTAGATTTTTTTTTTTAAGATTAAACTGTTATAGAAGGAAATATATCTATTCGAAATTATGATAACTAAGTCATAACTTATATCAAATTTTCCATTTTTATTGACTTATGTGAGCACATTTTGAATTTTATGAATTTTACATGTACTATTTACTTCCATTTATTGGAAGACACTATTATGTTTGAGAACTAAAATTGTAGAATCTTAAATTGTTGTAATGAGGAGTCATTTGTCTAGCTAAATTGAACATTTATCAATAGGACCTCTTGTCATTTCACTAATAGTTTTTTCATTGAGACTTCTTTGAATAGAAATAATATTTGTTGGTTTGTCATAAAAATGGAAGACAATTGTAAGGTAGCTAAGAATTTTTTTTTTACAAATATAAAAGAGTTCTCATTGTAGATATTTCTCATCTCAAACACATGCTAAATAGCAATAAATGAGTATCTACTATCATTACTACCTTCAATTTTGACTTTACTTTTGAAGATAATATGTTATAAAAATTATGAAAGCTGAAAACGAAACCTAATAATTGTTATTAAAGATTAAAATAGTAAAAGATAAAATACGAATAAATTAAGTGAATGCAATGGGAGGAGTATGAGTTAGATGTATTTTCAATGATATAACGAATCAAAACAACTATAATTTCAGTTATATTTATGAATGTATAATGATGTATTTATGCCTTATATGTTTAAAATTAACTTATGGGCATTTATATTGAGTATAAAATGAACTTATGTGTCTTCTAGTGCGTTTGGGCAGCCTGGTGTTGTACTAGAGTAACCTAGTCATATCAAGACTCCCCAAACTCTTCCATAATGTTGCTAAGTCTTTTGGGGTCACCTTTTCATCACTAGGGAAGCCTAGTATCATATTGAGGCATCTTGTTTGATAGTTGTTGGCTTGGTTATGAAGGATGACAAACTAAAAATTGGCTATCTTTGTTTGGGTAGTCTAGTCATGTATTAGGGTGGCCTTCTCTTTTGTTGGGGCAACCTTGTTCCCATAAAAAAATGTAAATCCTCTTAAATAGGGTTAGCCAAGGGTTTTATAATCCTATTTTCCTATATTTTTCCAGTGGATCATTTTCATCAACTAGGTCTTCAAAATCCTAGTCAACTTTTCTTTCTTTTAGGACTTGTTAGTTCCTCTTCAGTTTGGGAACTCAAATGACTAAAACATGTAAATGAAAGGTGTTCATAATGGTACTAGAGGTTTGATGATGTTTAAAAAATTTCCTTAAGTGTTGTTTTTGAGGACTTGTGGGTTCTCCTATGTCATGTTTTGTATGCACTCTTTTGAAGTTTCTCAGTTGGCAAACCTAGGGTTAGGGATATTGTGCACCTAGCCTTGTGAAGTATTGGGAAGGTTGTAAACCTTCTTTGTTAGTCTTGTATTTTTTCTCAGCATTCCCCATAGGTATTGAGGTGTTTTTCTTAGTAACTTTCTATTTTTGTGATGTCACATTGCGATGTGACATCTTAGAAAGCATGTGTGCATGTTTGGAATTGACCTATCATCATTCCAGTTAGAGGAGAGTTTTTATCTTTGGGTTTGTCATCATTTGGTAAGGGTTTTTCATTGATTTGGTTGATTAAGTGAGTCTAGAAGTGGATTGGAGGTGATGATTCCCTCATCCTATTCTAGATTCATGTTGTGAGAGAACATTATTATGGTTTGTAATTAATCCTCGTGTAGGAATTTTGTCCCCATTCTTGCAATAAAATGGTTAAAAGTATTATGTTAATTATAACTTGTTTAAAAAAACTAGAGTTATATTCTCTCACCACCTTCTATTAAACTTCTTGATTCCAAACAAGGTTAATTGTAATTATTATCTCCTTATCCACACTAAGAGCAAGTTTCTTTTTCCTTTGGGTTCTTTTGAATTGCTTAAGTTAATGAAAAGTTTACTTTATAAGAATTAGTTGAAGAATCTTTGATGTTAACTCTAAGTGTTCATTTCCAATGTTTCTCTTTATTTAGAATCCTAGTTGAATATAGTTATCCTTGAATTTTTGCAATAAAATTATGAGGAAAATGAATAATATGAATTTGATATTTGGTCTTAAGAATGTTAGTCTTGTTCATTAGCAATTTCGTTCTTGAATTAGTTAACCAAATCTTGAGTTGCTTAAAGTAAGCAAGCTACCCATGTTCATCATATATATCAAAGTTATGTTCACCTTCTCATTAGTATGTTGTTTTTTTATAAAGGAAAAAATGGGTTTTACAGGGACCCGAAACCACCAAGTTTACAACAAAAGAAAGAGAAGGACAAAAAAGTCCAGTGGATAAAATAGGCTGCAATTAAAGAAAAAACCAGAAGAAACAATAGCTAGCCAAAAAAGGTCAGGAAGGTCAAACCAAGAACCAGCCGAAACATAGGCCGAAAAACTAGCAGTAGCTAACCCAAAATCTTCAAAACAGACCCAATCTCAACCTCCAGGTCCTGCATGTCCTAGACACCCTTCTTCAAATTTTGAATCATTTTTGGTGTGGGGGATGCCTTCCTTTTTAGATTGGCCCTGGTTCTCTTCAAAATCCCAATGTCCTCTTCTTGGTTTTTATCTTTCACCTCTTCCAAGTCAACAACCAAAGACCCCTATTGAGCTTTATCCAATTTTTCAATCATAGCATTGATAACGATGGCATTATGTCTTGCCATCCTATTATTCTATTCAATAATTATTTTCACAGTATTTTTCATTTTTTCCAATTCAATTTCTATCCATCTGTCCTTACCCACATTGTCCTGGATCTCTTTACTAGCAATTTTATCATTACTCTCAACCTCCTTCTTGCATAACTCAGAAACCTTAGCTCCCATTTCTTCTAATTTACTCTGGATGGCACAGTTTTTTATTTTAAGCTCATTAATTTCATGAAAAACCCATTCTGACAATTTGAATTGGTCCACAACATTATTCTTAGCTATTCCTAGAAAATCAGCAGAAGACTCCCTATCAATATTGAAGCAACTTTTAGCAAAGTCAAAGGCTCCAGGGGACCCAATTCTAACCTCTCTATCCATCAACAAGGCAGTAGAGGAAGAATTACTATTTTTGGTTGACAATTATTAGTGCTTATATGTGTTAGTTAACAAAGATTGGTGGTTGTATATTGTTTAGTTGTGTAAAATTTGGGGCATGACATAGGAGATGCTCTCTCTCCCTCCCTCTAAATGGTGGATGCATCCCATGAGTTGTTAGTCTTTCATTATTTCCACCTTTCTTATACAATGGTGAGATAGTCATGTTGTTGTGTTTATCATTTCATTATGTTCATGCAAAAATTATGTGCATGTTGTGCAATACAACATGTTGATGTCATATCTTAAGTGTTGTGGTTGCTGTGATAATAGAAAAGATGTTTGGTCATGTTTTTCCTTGTGCTTTAGGTGAGGCATTACATAGTCTCCATAGTTATAATACAAAATAATTTCATATAAGATTGGCCACAAAAAAAAAACTTTTGCCAAAGTTTTCTCATACATATGATGAACTACACAAGTCCAAGGAAAAAAGAAGATGAGGAAAGTTTAGGAAAATACATGATTTCCCTCAATTCTCAAAATCCAAGTTAAGATAATTTAGATCTATGGTCACAAATAATAAGTGACCCTCTTGGAAATGCACACAAGTGTTATCAAACTCTCCAAATTTCCATAGATGATCAAACCTTAATTTGATGGTATGTGTGACCAGTTTTTCAATTTTAGATGATATATTATAATTTTATAATCTATTAAATGGTATAGTTTGACTTGCTATATTTTTATATAACCATATATATGATATTTTAAATAATTAGTAAATCATAAAAAATATTATAGATAAATATAATATAATATTTTAAATTATAATATTAATATATATCATTTTATAATGTTTATTGTAAAAATACATATTAATTTATAATATTTTTAAAGATAGAATTTAATTATTTTTAATTTTTAAACTATTTTTAATAAGATTATCTTGAATATTTTTTAATACAAATTTAGAAACTTAGTAACAATAAGTGGGTTAACTAGGGTCCCAATAGCTAGGAAGTGATGGACACCATCAATTTCTCCCACCCTATCATGAATTTGAATGAGTCTGGTTTGGTTTCCTCCAGCCCTACAGTGTCATCCCTACCTTCTCTGCCTAGCTATGAGCTATTTGTTGACCTTAATGTAGATTTTTCACCCTTTCCTGTTATTGGATCTTTGGTAGGCATGGTTGAGGTTTCTAGGAAACCCCTTGTAGGTTGTGGTGTGGGTTCTTCTGCAGTTAAGAATGGCTCTATATAGCTCTCATTTGTGCATGTAGTGCAAACTAATAGGTCTAGGGAGGGCTCTGTACACCCTTTGAGTTGTGTAGATGATCCTCCTATAATTTCTCTTAGTAAGGAAGTCTCTAAAAATATTGATTTTTACTCCACGACTACTCTTATTTGTAGGTTTTTTCATTTGTGGCCTTCCCTCCCTGATTTGTACCTCTGGATCACCAAACATTGTTCACCATTGGTTAAAGGTTTGATGGAGATTTACCCATTTACAAGGGTTTTTTTTTTGTTTTTTTTTGTTCTCTTGAGGATAGATATGCTATTTTAGACTATGGCTTATGGGAATGGGATTCTCACCCCCTTTCCATGAGACCTTGGGTTCATTCTTTTAACCCTCTAAAGGAACCCTTGGATGTTGTGCTTGTTTGGGTAAGATTACCTTATCTTCCCTTATAGTTTTGGTGTGCCTCTACTTATGAGGGCATTGGTAATGGTCTTAGTAGATTCTTGAAAGTAGATAGTGCTTCCAAGAATTTTACTCACACCTCCTTCACTCAAATTTTGGTAGAGGTAGATTTGTTAAAGGCTTTACCTAATGAGATAGCGTTGCAGGTTAATGGTTGGTCTTGGTCTCAGTTGGTGGATTACGAAGGTATTTGTTTTCACTATAGACACTATTTTTTTGTTGCTCACTTGGCTCATGATTGTTCTAGAGGCTTCTACCCTATTTCTGCCTCTACCTCATGGAAGAATTCTCTTTGTTAATATTTAACAATGTTCCTTGCTATAAAATCTACTTCTTTAGATGAAGATTCAAGGCCTCCTCCATCTATGCAAACAAATATTACTATTGTGGAGGATGCTCCTCCTCCCTTCAATTTTGTAGTGTTGTCTCTGGAAAAAGATACTACTAATGTTGTGAGTGACACCTCCCCTAATGCCTCTACTGCTCCCTCCCTAGAAAAGGCTATTTTAACTAATAATTTTGCTATTTCAAGCTTGGATTTGGATGCCTCACCTAAAGTACTTGTTGTTCATTTGATTAGTTACTCTGAAGGGGAATCTCCCCATTCCAATCATAACATCTCAATTCTGGTTTTTGATTCCACTTGGACAACTATGCATAGTAAGAAGAAACATAATTCTAAGAAGGTCACAGTGTCATTTAATTTTCTCTTAGAGGTGATGTTGTTGGGTTCTAGCTCCAGGGCTTGAACAAGTTCTCTTTGTTGGTTGTTTCTACTCTATCTTTTGTAGGTAGCTCTGCCCTTGCTACAAGCATGTGTTTTTGTGGTTCTTTCTTGTTGTTTCTATCTGGTTTTCTATCTTGACCAATTAGTTTTATTGAGTTGTTTTGCTTTATTCTTTTGGCATTGTTTCCTATTCTTCCTTATTGTTTTGTTGGCAACAAGATTTTTGTCTTGTTGTTGTTTCATCTTGTAGGTATTCTTAATCTTGCTATTGCTTTCTCTTAATCCTTTATTGTATATGGATCAGGACCCCTTCAAAATCCATGCTTACTTAATAAAAAATAATAAGATTTTTATATGTATTACTAATAATTATATTAATATATATCATTTTATAATATTTACTATAAAAATAGATATTAATTTAAAATATTTTAAGAGATGGAATATAATTGTTTTTATGTTTTAGAATACTTCTAACAAGATTATCTTAAATATTTTCTAATATGAATTTAGAAACATATTAACAATAAATTTAAGATTTTTGCATTTATCATTAATAGTTATGTTGTTTTTTAAATTTTGTATAAATCATTTATACTTCGTTGGTGGGAATTGATAATAGGATAATTTTTGTGAATCTTTTGAATATCGAAGGTTTATATTATATTATTATATTTTTTAATGTTTATTGAATTTTTTTAAGAATTATGACTCTTATTAAAAAATAACTAATTAATTTAAATTATATGTATTAATATTTTAAAATAATAACTAAAATATTTACATTTTACTTTATTAAAGACATAAATTTATATTTTTTCATGCTTAATATATATATTTAATAAAAATTATAAAAAAAATTAATATAAAATATTTTACCTAATTTTTTCATAAATTAAAATTTTCTTCACAATTTTATTTTCTTAAAACATCAAATAAAAAACATTTAAATAACAAAACTATCATAAAATTTTTATATAACAAATAAAAATGACCATAAAATTAACCTTAACATGATATATTCCAACTCTATAAAAACAACCAAAAACTGAATAAAGTAACCTTAGGAACCCATAGACCACATCCAATATTCTCAAGAAAGCACTTAATTAAAGAGAATTCATATTTGTACTTTTACTACAGTTAAAATTAACTTCCACATGGAAGTGAATTTTTCACAAAGTAATGTTCTGGTTAATCACAAAAAAGTGTAAAAGCAAGTTCCACTTTAGGCAAGGAAGTCATTTCGAAAGAATAATTTTATTTTTATTAGAATAATTTATTTGTTAAAAAACATAATAATTTATTTAAAAGATTGTGGATTTAGTAGAAGTAAATTGTGATATTGCTATCAAGATTCAACAGCATAGAGTCAAACTCATTGACCCATGTTTCATGAGTAGTGGTTCACAACAACCCATCTCTCCTGATAATGAGTGGACCATTCATTATCATGAGAAATGATTTCTTTTGAACCACTGCTCATGAAATATGGGTCAATGAGTTTGACTTGTAATGATTGACTTTTGATAACAAAATCAAAATAAGTAAATTGAGTTTGACAAGTATTCATTTGGTATTTATAGATAAAATATTCATCATATATATAAATTATTTTCAAAAGACTGATTATTAATAATTAATACTAAAGTTGAGATTACATAGATTATACATTTGTAGTAATATGTTTGTTTACATAAATTATTCAAATATCAAAATATTATCACAATATTAATCTAAGCTTAATATATATGAAAACTTAGAAAATATTAAATATACAATGATATCTTAATTATTATACTAAAAAAATATTTTTTAATTAAAATGATCCATTTCTTTTTATTAATTTAATATTAAAATATTATAATAACAACTATCTTATTAAAAAGACTAATCTTTAATACATACAAATCTATATCCATTGAAAAAAAAATTAAAATACTTTTTATAAAACAGATATTAGAAAACTAAATTATAAAAATAAATTCATATCCACATGCCTGTTACACTTTATGGTTTGACTGCTAGTTTATCCCTTACCATAAATTCTAAAAGAATTTGGTCATGCAGATTCTTTATTAAATCGTGAATATAACGATGTTGGGTTATTTGGTCCTGTGCAATCATGTCTTGACTGTTAAACAACGCAATCTGAAGTTCTGATTTAGTTGAGTGGCGAGTAAGGCAGCTGAAATCCAAGTGTCGTGGACATCTAGAAGATCTTTGGAAACCAGCGAGAAAGACAGTGGAGGAAATTGGAATTGAAAGAAAATAACACGAGGAAGAGTAGTCCATTGTCACTTTTCTGTGGGCGACTTCAGTGTTGAGAAAAAGTTGTTTGGGTCTGGCTCATTAAGTCAAATGGTATTAGTTAAAGGAATTTTTCAATAAAAATAGGATGACTAGGGTAGAGGTTCAATTGTCTTATAAGTTAATTTTATATTTTAATAAGTAAAATTTCTGTGAAAATTTCATCATATTTCTATTGGCAAATTAAGTTCTTGGAGTTATTGTGTCAGTCTACATCATCAATGATGTAATCATATAAGCTATGCTTTCACATTATTGTGTATCCAACCATCAAAGGTGCAGTTGACTATATTTATTAATCAATGGAAAATCAGAATATAACAAACTTTTTAGTTTCAATTAATTAATAAATATGATCAAATGTGCATTTTGAGGGCTAGATAGATGCCTGCTTTCACTGAGTTATCTAAAACGGTCAAAGAAAAAAAGTTAGACTAAAAATGTACACATCAAGTCATGTATTACTGCATGCCTTATGTGTTACTAAATGATTATTTGTCTCTTTGATGTAACTTGTGAATTTTTATTTTTATTTTTAACTTCTTAGATTAAAATATAATGACTACTAGTCCTTAAGTTTACAAGTAATGGATAAAAGGAAAAAAATAAAGAGCTTTTTGTTGGACAGTAAGACAATTGAATTTTCTTTTCTATTAGTCATTTTTGTATTAAGATGAGATGTTAAATTGATTGTTTGACTATAAATAGTTTAAATATTTAAATTTTTAGTGACAAAATGACATTACACAATGAACTACCAACTGATGTCAATATCAAATACAAAAGAAAACCTTCTAAAAATTCAACACTATATGAAATAATAATTTTTTTATCAAAAATCCAAAAAAAAAACTATCATAAAAAAATATACACAACTGTTGGTGTATAACTCAACATGAGTTATTCTAACATAATCATAGTTAGTAGCTTTCCTCACATGTGGAAATACTAAGTCTCCTTAGGTGAGTCACTAGTCGATGTGTCAACTCATTTTTAACACATTGCTGCTATATAGAAGGGAGGTTGAACTATTGAGCTAGTCTCATGGGTTCTCATCCGCCACCTTTCATATTTTTTTGGAGTCTTGTTGTAGACTTTGTCTCAAGCTTCACCTATAAATACCTTATTAGTTGTAAAGCTAAATATTTGATTTCACTTGCAATCTCGTGCTTGTTTGTTTTTCCATGATCTTGGCAGTTTCCACATGGTATCAAAGCAAACATCGTAAGCCTCAAGCCGTTTTGCTCACTGTGTGAATCACTTCCATTTCTCTAAAGTCTCAACGCCATCCATTGATGTGAGTTGCATAGTTTTGAATCCTCATTAGGGACCATTATCCCACAGGCTAACACACATCGTGAGGAGGCTCTCATTGACCCCAAAGTCAACAAAGGCCTCACAAAGGCTCTGTCGGCTTGCACCACACAAACGAGTATGGTCACTTTCAAATGCCTTCAAAAGGCATCTACAGTCATCGACCAGGTGTTTAAAGCATACTGACTCTCCTTTCTAGCATGCTCACCTCATAGAGGCCTCTCCTCATTCCTCTCCATGTTGAAGGTACCACAGCAAGGGTATTGTCCCTCAACGTCTGAACCTAAAACTCTTGGTTCCCCTTATTCGCCCTCCATTTTTCCCTAATAGTCACCCAATCTACCACGAAATCGATGGGAGAAGAGGTCATTTTGGGGGGAAAACAAAACTAAGGAGGAAATTAAATCCGATCCTTGTAATCTAAGGTGGAGATAATGCATCAAGGAGAGTGCAATTTAATTTCTTGAGGCGTGATTACATTGATGAGGCAGTGATTTGTGAGAGGCCTGATCTGTTGTTAGATTGGCCGCCCCTTTATTTGGAGGCTGCAAACTTCTTATTGCACTCTGCATATGATTCAGAGGCATAGGAGATTGGAATTTCCTTTGCATCACCGACCAAGTCATTAGATCGGCATCCTTCTCTGCCAGGTCATCCTCACCACATCGATGGTAATCTAGTGTGTTCATATTGCACACTTCCTAGAGAAGTGATTTTTTGTATGGGTGTGTTACCTTTTCACATCTTCATTTTCACTTTCTATATCTCTTTCTTTCAAATTATATGCATCTACTTTCTAAGTGACTAAAAGCACCATGGAGTCTATAGCTCACATTCTCCCACTAATGCCTTTCAGTTATCATGATGGGAAGATTAAAGTTAGCCTTGTACTAAAAAATAAGGGCCTATATAGGATAACTATGGGAATAGAAAAAGAACCTAATGCAGCCAAAGAAAAAGAAAAGTTTTTCAACAAATGTGATCAAGCATTTGGCTTTCTGTGTTTAAATATATCTCTAGAATTATTGTTTCATGTCAAAAATTTAACTACACCCCATCAAGTGTGGGATACTTTAGACAAACTATTTGGAAAATTTGATGAACTCAGAAGTCATGAATTGGAAAATTAGCTCTTAGGTCTTAGTCCTAGAAGTTTCACAACTTTAAAAGATTTCTTCACAAAGTTTAAATCTTTAAAGTTCTTGTTAAAAGATTTTGGAATTGACAAGAAAGAGGATCAATTAATCCTTTCAGTACTTTCCAAATTAGGTCCAAAATTTTCTATGTTTGTATCAACTTTCTATTCTACTAAAAGTGCTCTTGGAGCATCATGGAAAATGCCCATTCTAGATAAATTAATTTTTTATCTCACAAGGGAACAAGAGAAACTAATTCAAATGGGTTCTTTGAAGTCTATGAAGCCTCAAGCTCTAATCACAGGGAATTACAAGCCACAAACTTCAAATGGGAAGAAAAACACTAAAAAGGACAAAGGTGGTAAGAAAGGAGATAAAATTGATGATTTGAAAAAGGATAAATCTTCTCAACAAACTAAGCACATTACTAAGAGGATAATATGTGTCTTTTGTAAAAAAATTGGGGCATGATGAACATCAATGCATGAAGAAACAAATCGAAAGTCTCTCAAATATTATTAAGAAGAATAATATTGGGATTCCTGATTTTGGCAAGGCATCTTCATCAACTCGGGATAATGCCAAGGACAAAGAGAAATTAAAAGGAAAAGCTCTAGTTGTTATGTCATCTTCATCTTCATCTCCATCATGGATTATTGATTTTGGTGCTACTCATCATATGGGTTCTTCTTAGGTTGCATTCACATCCTTAGAGCCATCCAGAATGTCTTCAGTCAACTTAGGTGATGATACCCCATCATTGGTTAAAGGGAGAGGTTCTGTTGAAGTTGAAGGAGGAATTTTTTCAAAAAAAAATAGTGTACCTTCACTATCAACTAATCTCCTTTCAGTGTATCAAATAACACACTTAGGGAAGGGTATGAGATTTTATTTCTCTCCAAATTCAGTTGAGATAAGAGAATTACAAAGTAATAGCTTAGTTGCTATAGGAGAAGCCAATCACCAATCCAGATTGTATTCCTTCTCTAGTTTTGCTACAGATATTTTTCCAAAGGCGCTACTAACTCATTCAGATGAAGTTACTAAATTATGGCATGAACGGTTTGGCCACCTTAACTACCGTTATCTTGAACAACTACGACAACAAAAAATGGTTAATGGATTACCAAAAGTCAAGTTTTCTAAAGGACTATGTGAAGGATGTGCACTTGGTAAACATCCTAAAGAAAAGTTTGAAAAAGGAGAAACTTGGAGGGCAAAGCAAGTCTTAGAACTTGTTCATAGTGATGTTTCAAGGGTTTTTCCA
>VDFB02000017.1:246213237-246328541 GCA_007258455.2 Sequoia sempervirens
CAAAGTTTTCTCAAACATATGATGAACTACACAAGTCCAACCAAAAGGGAAGATGAGGCAATTTTTAGGAAAATAAGTGATTTCCCTCAATTCTCAAAAGCCAAGTTAAGATAACATAGACCTATGTTCTGAAATAATAAGTGGTACCCTCTTGGAAATGCTCACAACTGTTATCAAACTCTCCAAATATCCATGGATGATCAAACCTAGAGTTTTATGGTATGTGTGACCATTTTCTTAATTTTAGATGATATATTACAATTTTAAAATCTATTAAACATATATTTTGACTTGCTATATTTTTATATAACCATATATATATAATTTTAAATTATTAGTAAATCATAAAAAATATTATAAGTAAATATAATATAATATTCTAATTTAAAATATTAATATATATCATTTTATAATGTTTATTATAAAAATACATATTAAATTAAAATATTTTTAAAGTCAAAATATATTTTTTTTTAATTTTTAAAATATTTTAAATAAGTTTATCTTGAATATTTTTAATATGAATTTAGAAACTTAGTAACAATAAATTTTTTGTGTTTAATACTAATAATTATTATTGTTTTATATTAACATATGTCATTTTATAATATTTATTATAAAAATAGATATTAATTTAAAATATTTTAAGAGATAGAATGTAATTGTTTTTATGTTTTAGAATACTTAAAATTATTTGGAATATTTTTTAATATGAATTTAAAAACTTACTAACAATAAATTTAAGATTTTTGCATTTATTATTGATAGTTATGTTGTTTTCTAATTTTGCATACAGCATTTATGCTTTGTTGGTTAGCATTGATAATGTGATAATATTTGTCAATCTTTTATATATTGAAGATTTATATTATATTATTATGTTTTTTATTGTTTATTGAAATTTTTAAGAATTATGATTTCTATTAAAAAATAATTAGTTAATTTAAATTATACATAATAATATTTAAAAATAATAACCAAATTATTAGCATTTTACTTTATTAAAGATATAAATTTATATTTTTTCATGTTTAATATGCATGCTTAATAAAACTTATAAAAATATTTTCATATAAAATATTTTACATAATTTTTTTCACTTATTAAATAATTTTTTTGACAATTTATTATTCTCTTAAAATCTCAAAGAAAAGACATTTAAATAACCAAACTGTCATAAACTTTTCATATAACAAATAAAAATATCATAAAATTTACCTTAGGATGACATATTTCAACTTTATAAAAACAATCAAAAACTTAACAAAATAACCTTAAAATTCTAGAGGCCACATTCAATATTCTAAAAAAAAATCACCTAATTAAAGAGAAGTCATATTTGTACTTTTTACTACAGCTAAAATTAACTTCCACATGGAAGTAATGTTCTCGCAAAGCTCTCTACAAAACTGCCAGCAAAGGTCATCTATCCACTTTAACTTTAAGTTACTGCTCACTTGATAACTACACTAAAATTAACTTAGCTTGATAATCATGTTGTTGTGATTTAAATGTTCTTCTGGTTAAGCAGAGAAAAACGCAAAAGCAAGTCCTACTTTAGGCAAGGAAGCCATTTCGAAGAATAATTTACTTTTCATTAGAATATAATTTATTTATTTTTTTAAAATAATAATTTATTTAAAAGATTGTTGATTTAGCAAAAGTAAATTGATAAATAGAAGGTATTTTTTATAGCATGTCAAATTGTCATATTGCTATGAGGAATCAATCATGTAGTTTTACTAGTCAAACCTATTGACCTATATTTCATAAGTAGTGATTCACAAGAACTCATTTCTCGTGACAATGAATGGACCATTCATTATCATGAGAGATGGTTTCTTGTGAACCACTACCCATGAAATATGGGTCAATGAGTTTGACTCCTAAAACTACACAATTGACTCCTGATAATAATAATAACACAAAAAGTAAATTAAGTTTGACAAGTATTCATCTCATATTTATAGATATGATGTTCATCATATATGTAAATTATTTTCAAAAGATTGATTATTAATAATTAATATTAGAGCTCAAATTACATAGATTATGCATTTGTAATAATATGCTTGTTCATATAAATTGTTCAAATGTCAAAATATTATTTCAATATTAATCTAAGCTTAATATTTATGAAAACATAGAAAATATAAAATATGCAATGATATGTTAATTATTATACTAGAAATATGGTAACAACGGATCTTTCTGGCTGCGAACAAGATTGATTAGATACTTAAGCGTATCTTCATCGCAGGGAAGGATGAGTGGCCTGTGAGTGTCAAACCCATATTCATCCTTGGCCTTTTCCAGCAAAGCGCGGAACAGGGAATGATTTAAATGGCTAATTCGGATCACAAACCGCTTATGGTTTGAACCAGCATAAACAGCCACGTGACCGGGTGGTACGTCTTTGGGAACCAAGCTCTGGGAAAAACCCACGCACGACAATACACAGTTCTGTAGCCGGACACAGAAAACACCCAGCTGGCGGTGTTGCCGTTTTGGTTGAAGCAGCAGCTGCCCGAATTTGTTGTTCTTCATTGTAATAACTTAGCCTGCAAATTTCAGAGTAAATATTGAGGGACTACTGTGAATGTTTGAAAACATCTGATGGAGCGAGGGGCTATATATATGTGTAAGGAAATTGGATGGCTTCGCGACAGTATTATTGATTTCTGTTTGTCGCACAGAAACAACGTGAGAAATGGGGATTGGATATCCTCACGGCCTGCCACATTGAATGCAACTGATCTTAAGTAAGATAGGTAAAGTTGGCCAAACTTTTGTGGGATCCCTCGTGTACAACTGCCTGTGAATGTCATGGCCAATAAGATTTTGATGTCTGTATTTGCACTCCTTTCTTCTTTTGCAAACATCTTTTTTACACGAGAATCCGGTTTTGGATGGATGGTGAGAAAATGTTGAGGTAAATTTACAGTGCTTGTAAAGTGGAACATCAGCCTCAAGTTTACTTTAAACATATTTTTTTCATTTTACACAACTTGTTTTAGAAGCTTCTAGATCAGTACTCTTAAACAGCGGATGAATTTTTGGTTGCCTTCATTTTCTCTTTTACAACATTAATGAACATTTCACCAAAACGACGACATTTTTGTTAGAATCAGGAGTAAGTGGAGTAAGTGTTTTGGAGAAGTTAGTATCTAATTTTGTTTTGTGGAAGATAGAATTCAGAAAGATTAGAGAATATAGAGTTGGAGTCAGAGGATTTTTTTTTTTTTGGAAAGTTGTATTGGTGTATATGATTTTATTAAAATTAACTATTGGATTATATCATTCTAGAAGCACATGTGTAAATATAAAAAAAAATTGATTTTCATAGAAGGATGAGCCTCATGTTGTGTCAGCAATTTGGTACCCATAGATTTATGTGATAGAGACAAGAAACTAATCTTATCTTGTATTGAATTGACATCTAACATGAAATAAATGAACTATAATTTATGATATATGTGAAACTAGATTTTTTTTTTTAAGATTAAACTGTTATAGAAGGAAATATATCTATTCGAAATTATGATAACTAAGTCATAACTTATATCAAATTTTCCATTTTTATTGACTTATGTGAGCACATTTTGAATTTTATGAATTTTACATGTACTATTTACTTCCATTTATTGGAAGACACTATTATGTTTGAGAACTAAAATTGTAGAATCTTAAATTGTTGTAATGAGGAGTCATTTGTCTAGCTAAATTGAACATTTATCAATAGGACCTCTTGTCATTTCACTAATAGTTTTTTCATTGAGACTTCTTTGAATAGAAATAATATTTGTTGGTTTGTCATAAAAATGGAAGACAATTGTAAGGTAGCTAAGAATTTTTTTTTTACAAATATAAAAGAGTTCTCATTGTAGATATTTCTCATCTCAAACACATGCTAAATAGCAATAAATGAGTATCTACTATCATTACTACCTTCAATTTTGACTTTACTTTTGAAGATAATATGTTATAAAAATTATGAAAGCTGAAAACGAAACCTAATAATTGTTATTAAAGATTAAAATAGTAAAAGATAAAATACGAATAAATTAAGTGAATGCAATGGGAGGAGTATGAGTTAGATGTATTTTCAATGATATAACGAATCAAAACAACTATAATTTCAGTTATATTTATGAATGTATAATGATGTATTTATGCCTTATATGTTTAAAATTAACTTATGGGCATTTATATTGAGTATAAAATGAACTTATGTGTCTTCTAGTGCGTTTGGGCAGCCTGGTGTTGTACTAGAGTAACCTAGTCATATCAAGACTCCCCAAACTCTTCCATAATGTTGCTAAGTCTTTTGGGGTCACCTTTTCATCACTAGGGAAGCCTAGTATCATATTGAGGCATCTTGTTTGATAGTTGTTGGCTTGGTTATGAAGGATGACAAACTAAAAATTGGCTATCTTTGTTTGGGTAGTCTAGTCATGTATTAGGGTGGCCTTCTCTTTTGTTGGGGCAACCTTGTTCCCATAAAAAAATGTAAATCCTCTTAAATAGGGTTAGCCAAGGGTTTTATAATCCTATTTTCCTATATTTTTCCAGTGGATCATTTTCATCAACTAGGTCTTCAAAATCCTAGTCAACTTTTCTTTCTTTTAGGACTTGTTAGTTCCTCTTCAGTTTGGGAACTCAAATGACTAAAACATGTAAATGAAAGGTGTTCATAATGGTACTAGAGGTTTGATGATGTTTAAAAAATTTCCTTAAGTGTTGTTTTTGAGGACTTGTGGGTTCTCCTATGTCATGTTTTGTATGCACTCTTTTGAAGTTTCTCAGTTGGCAAACCTAGGGTTAGGGATATTGTGCACCTAGCCTTGTGAAGTATTGGGAAGGTTGTAAACCTTCTTTGTTAGTCTTGTATTTTTTCTCAGCATTCCCCATAGGTATTGAGGTGTTTTTCTTAGTAACTTTCTATTTTTGTGATGTCACATTGCGATGTGACATCTTAGAAAGCATGTGTGCATGTTTGGAATTGACCTATCATCATTCCAGTTAGAGGAGAGTTTTTATCTTTGGGTTTGTCATCATTTGGTAAGGGTTTTTCATTGATTTGGTTGATTAAGTGAGTCTAGAAGTGGATTGGAGGTGATGATTCCCTCATCCTATTCTAGATTCATGTTGTGAGAGAACATTATTATGGTTTGTAATTAATCCTCGTGTAGGAATTTTGTCCCCATTCTTGCAATAAAATGGTTAAAAGTATTATGTTAATTATAACTTGTTTAAAAAAACTAGAGTTATATTCTCTCACCACCTTCTATTAAACTTCTTGATTCCAAACAAGGTTAATTGTAATTATTATCTCCTTATCCACACTAAGAGCAAGTTTCTTTTTCCTTTGGGTTCTTTTGAATTGCTTAAGTTAATGAAAAGTTTACTTTATAAGAATTAGTTGAAGAATCTTTGATGTTAACTCTAAGTGTTCATTTCCAATGTTTCTCTTTATTTAGAATCCTAGTTGAATATAGTTATCCTTGAATTTTTGCAATAAAATTATGAGGAAAATGAATAATATGAATTTGATATTTGGTCTTAAGAGTGTTAGTCTTGTTCATTAGCAATTTCGTTCTTGAATTAGTTAACCAAATCTTGAGTTGCTTAAAGTAAGCAAGCTACCCATGTTCATCATATATATCAAAGTTATGTTCACCTTCTCATTAGTATGTTGTTTTTTATAAAGGAAAAAATGGGTTCTACAGGGACCCGAAACTACCAAGTTTACAACAAAAGAAAGAGAAGGACAAAAAAGTCCAGCGGATAAAATAGGCTGCAATTAAAGAAAAAACCAGAAGAAACAATAGCCAGCCAAAAAAGGTCAAGAAGGTCAAACCAAGAACTAGCCGAAACACAGGCCAAAAAACCAGTAGTAGCTAACCCAGAATCTTCAAAACAAACTCAGTCTCGACCTCTAGGTCCTACATGTCCTAGACGCCCTTCTTGAAAGTTTGAATAATTTTTGGTGTGGGGGATGCCTTCCTTTTTAGATTGGCCCTGGTTCTCTTCAAAATCCCAATGTCCTCTTCTTGCTTTTATCTTTCACCTCTTCCAAGTCAACAACCAAAGACCCCTATTGAGCTTTATCCAAATTTTCAGTCATAGCATTGATAACGATGGCATTATGTCTTGCCATCCTATTATTCTGTTCAATAATTATTTTCACAGTATTTTTCATTTTTTCCAATTCAATTTCTATCCATCTGTCCTTACCCGCATTGTCCTGGATCTCTTTACTAGCAATTTTATCATTACTCTCAACCTCCTTCTTGCATAACTCAGAAACCTTAGCTCCCATTTCTTCTAATTTACTCTAGAGGGTGCAGTTTTTTATTTTAAGCTCATTAATTTCATGAAAAACCCATTTTGACAATTTGAATTGGTCCACAACATTATTCTTAGCTATGCCTAGAAAATCAACAGAAGAATCCCTATCAAGATTGAAGCAACTTTTAGCAAAGTCAGAGGCTCTAGGGGACCCAGTTCTAACCTCTCTATCCATCAACAAGGCAGTAGAGGAAGAATTACTATTTTTGGTTGACAATTATTAGTGCTTATATGTGTTAGTTAACAAAGATTGGTGGTTGTATATTGTTTAGTTGTGTAAAATTTGGGGCATGACATAGGAGATGCTCTCTCTCCCTCCCTCTAAATGGTGGATGCATCCCATGAGTTGTTAGTCTTTCATTATTTCCACCTTTCTTATACAATGGTGAGATAGTCATGTTGTTGTGTTTATCATTTCATTATGTTCATGCAAAAATTATGTGCATGTTGTGCAATACAACATGTTGATGTCATATCTTAAGTGTTGTGGTTGCTGTGATAATAGAAAAGATGTTTGGTCATGTTTTTCCTTGTGCTTTAGGTGAGGCATTACATAGTCTCCATAGTTATAATACAAAATAATTTCATATAAGATTGGCCACAAAAAAAAAACTTTTGCCAAAGTTTTCTCATACATATGATGAACTACACAAGTCCAAGGAAAAAAGAAGATGAGGAAAGTTTAGGAAAATACATGATTTCCCTCAATTCTCAAAATCCAAGTTAAGATAATTTAGATCTATGGTCACAAATAATAAGTGACCCTCTTGGAAATGCACACAAGTGTTATCAAACTCTCCAAATTTCCATAGATGATCAAACCTTAATTTGATGGTATGTGTGACCAGTTTTTCAATTTTAGATGATATATTATAATTTTATAATCTATTAAATGGTATAGTTTGACTTGCTATATTTTTATATAACCATATATATGATATTTTAAATAATTAGTAAATCATAAAAAATATTATAGATAAATATAATATAATATTTTAAATTATAATATTAATATATATCATTTTATAATGTTTATTGTAAAAATACATATTAATTTATAATATTTTTAAAGATAGAATTTAATTATTTTTAATTTTTAAACTATTTTTAATAAGATTATCTTGAATATTTTTTAATACAAATTTAGAAACTTAGTAACAATAAGTGGGTTAACTAGGGTCCCAATAGCTAGGAAGTGATGGACACCATCAATTTCTCCCACCCTATCATGAATTTGAATGAGTCTGGTTTGGTTTCCTCCAGCCCTACAGTGTCATCCCTACCTTCTCTGCCTAGCTATGAGCTATTTGTTGACCTTAATGTAGATTTTTCACCCTTTCCTGTTATTGGATCTTTGGTAGGCATGGTTGAGGTTTCTAGGAAACCCCTTGTAGGTTGTGGTGTGGGTTCTTCTGCAGTTAAGAATGGCTCTATATAGCTCTCATTTGTGCATGTAGTGCAAACTAATAGGTCTAGGGAGGGCTCTGTACACCCTTTGAGTTGTGTAGATGATCCTCCTATAATTTCTCTTAGTAAGGAAGTCTCTAAAAATATTGATTTTTACTCCACGACTACTCTTATTTGTAGGTTTTTTCATTTGTGGCCTTCCCTCCCTGATTTGTACCTCTGGATCACCAAACATTGTTCACCATTGGTTAAAGGTTTGATGGAGATTTACCCATTTACAAGGGTTTTTTTTTTGTTTTTTTTTGTTCTCTTGAGGATAGATATGCTATTTTAGACTATGGCTTATGGGAATGGGATTCTCACCCCCTTTCCATGAGACCTTGGGTTCATTCTTTTAACCCTCTAAAGGAACCCTTGGATGTTGTGCTTGTTTGGGTAAGATTACCTTATCTTCCCTTATAGTTTTGGTGTGCCTCTACTTATGAGGGCATTGGTAATGGTCTTAGTAGATTCTTGAAAGTAGATAGTGCTTCCAAGAATTTTACTCACACCTCCTTCACTCAAATTTTGGTAGAGGTAGATTTGTTAAAGGCTTTACCTAATGAGATAGCGTTGCAGGTTAATGGTTGGTCTTGGTCTCAGTTGGTGGATTACGAAGGTATTTGTTTTCACTATAGACACTATTTTTTTGTTGCTCACTTGGCTCATGATTGTTCTAGAGGCTTCTACCCTATTTCTGCCTCTACCTCATGGAAGAATTCTCTTTGTTAATATTTAACAATGTTCCTTGCTATAAAATCTACTTCTTTAGATGAAGATTCAAGGCCTCCTCCATCTATGCAAACAAATATTACTATTGTGGAGGATGCTCCTCCTCCCTTCAATTTTGTAGTGTTGTCTCTGGAAAAAGATACTACTAATGTTGTGAGTGACACCTCCCCTAATGCCTCTACTGCTCCCTCCCTAGAAAAGGCTATTTTAACTAATAATTTTGCTATTTCAAGCTTGGATTTGGATGCCTCACCTAAAGTACTTGTTGTTCATTTGATTAGTTACTCTGAAGGGGAATCTCCCCATTCCAATCATAACATCTCAATTCTGGTTTTTGATTCCACTTGGACAACTATGCATAGTAAGAAGAAACATAATTCTAAGAAGGTCACAGTGTCATTTAATTTTCTCTTAGAGGTGATGTTGTTGGGTTCTAGCTCCAGGGCTTGAACAAGTTCTCTTTGTTGGTTGTTTCTACTCTATCTTTTGTAGGTAGCTCTGCCCTTGCTACAAGCATGTGTTTTTGTGGTTCTTTCTTGTTGTTTCTATCTGGTTTTCTATCTTGACCAATTAGTTTTATTGAGTTGTTTTGCTTTATTCTTTTGGCATTGTTTCCTATTCTTCCTTATTGTTTTGTTGGCAACAAGATTTTTGTCTTGTTGTTGTTTCATCTTGTAGGTATTCTTAATCTTGCTATTGCTTTCTCTTAATCCTTTATTGTATATGGATCAGGACCCCTTCAAAATCCATGCTTACTTAATAAAAAATAATAAGATTTTTATATGTATTACTAATAATTATATTAATATATATCATTTTATAATATTTACTATAAAAATAGATATTAATTTAAAATATTTTAAGAGATGGAATATAATTGTTTTTATGTTTTAGAATACTTCTAACAAGATTATCTTAAATATTTTCTAATATGAATTTAGAAACATATTAACAATAAATTTAAGATTTTTGCATTTATCATTAATAGTTATGTTGTTTTTTAAATTTTGTATAAATCATTTATACTTCGTTGGTGGGAATTGATAATAGGATAATTTTTGTGAATCTTTTGAATATCGAAGGTTTATATTATATTATTATATTTTTTAATGTTTATTGAATTTTTTTAAGAATTATGACTCTTATTAAAAAATAACTAATTAATTTAAATTATATGTATTAATATTTTAAAATAATAACTAAAATATTTACATTTTACTTTATTAAAGACATAAATTTATATTTTTTCATGCTTAATATATATATTTAATAAAAATTATAAAAAAAATTAATATAAAATATTTTACCTAATTTTTTCATAAATTAAAATTTTCTTCACAATTTTATTTTCTTAAAACATCAAATAAAAAACATTTAAATAACAAAACTATCATAAAATTTTTATATAACAAATAAAAATGACCATAAAATTAACCTTAACATGATATATTCCAACTCTATAAAAACAACCAAAAACTGAATAAAGTAACCTTAGGAACCCATAGACCACATCCAATATTCTCAAGAAAGCACTTAATTAAAGAGAATTCATATTTGTACTTTTACTACAGTTAAAATTAACTTCCACATGGAAGTGAATTTTTCACAAAGTAATGTTCTGGTTAATCACAAAAAAGTGTAAAAGCAAGTTCCACTTTAGGCAAGGAAGTCATTTCGAAAGAATAATTTTATTTTTATTAGAATAATTTATTTGTTAAAAAACATAATAATTTATTTAAAAGATTGTGGATTTAGTAGAAGTAAATTGTGATATTGCTATCAAGATTCAACAGCATAGAGTCAAACTCATTGACCCATGTTTCATGAGTAGTGGTTCACAACAACCCATCTCTCCTGATAATGAGTGGACCATTCATTATCATGAGAAATGATTTCTTTTGAACCACTGCTCATGAAATATGGGTCAATGAGTTTGACTTGTAATGATTGACTTTTGATAACAAAATCAAAATAAGTAAATTGAGTTTGACAAGTATTCATTTGGTATTTATAGATAAAATATTCATCATATATATAAATTATTTTCAAAAGACTGATTATTAATAATTAATACTAAAGTTGAGATTACATAGATTATACATTTGTAGTAATATGTTTGTTTACATAAATTATTCAAATATCAAAATATTATCACAATATTAATCTAAGCTTAATATATATGAAAACTTAGAAAATATTAAATATACAATGATATCTTAATTATTATACTAAAAAAATATTTTTTAATTAAAATGATCCATTTCTTTTTATTAATTTAATATTAAAATATTATAATAACAACTATCTTATTAAAAAGACTAATCTTTAATACATACAAATCTATATCCATTGAAAAAAAAATTAAAATACTTTTTATAAAACAGATATTAGAAAACTAAATTATAAAAATAAATTCATATCCACATGCCTGTTACACTTTATGGTTTGACTGCTAGTTTATCCCTTACCATAAATTCTAAAAGAATTTGGTCATGCAGATTCTTTATTAAATCGTGAATATAACGATGTTGGGTTATTTGGTCCTGTGCAATCATGTCTTGACTGTTAAACAACGCAATCTGAAGTTCTGATTTAGTTGAGTGGCGAGTAAGGCAGCTGAAATCCAAGTGTCGTGGACATCTAGAAGATCTTTGGAAACCAGCGAGAAAGACAGTGGAGGAAATTGGAATTGAAAGAAAATAACACGAGGAAGAGTAGTCCATTGTCACTTTTCTGTGGGCGACTTCAGTGTTGAGAAAAAGTTGTTTGGGTCTGGCTCATTAAGTCAAATGGTATTAGTTAAAGGAATTTTTCAATAAAAATAGGATGACTAGGGTAGAGGTTCAATTGTCTTATAAGTTAATTTTATATTTTAATAAGTAAAATTTCTGTGAAAATTTCATCATATTTCTATTGGCAAATTAAGTTCTTGGAGTTATTGTGTCAGTCTACATCATCAATGATGTAATCATATAAGCTATGCTTTCACATTATTGTGTATCCAACCATCAAAGGTGCAGTTGACTATATTTATTAATCAATGGAAAATCAGAATATAACAAACTTTTTAGTTTCAATTAATTAATAAATATGATCAAATGTGCATTTTGAGGGCTAGATAGATGCCTGCTTTCACTGAGTTATCTAAAACGGTCAAAGAAAAAAAGTTAGACTAAAAATGTACACATCAAGTCATGTATTACTGCATGCCTTATGTGTTACTAAATGATTATTTGTCTCTTTGATGTAACTTGTGAATTTTTATTTTTATTTTTAACTTCTTAGATTAAAATATAATGACTACTAGTCCTTAAGTTTACAAGTAATGGATAAAAGGAAAAAAATAAAGAGCTTTTTGTTGGACAGTAAGACAATTGAATTTTCTTTTCTATTAGTCATTTTTGTATTAAGATGAGATGTTAAATTGATTGTTTGACTATAAATAGTTTAAATATTTAAATTTTTAGTGACAAAATGACATTACACAATGAACTACCAACTGATGTCAATATCAAATACAAAAGAAAACCTTCTAAAAATTCAACACTATATGAAATAATAATTTTTTTATCAAAAATCCAAAAAAAAAACTATCATAAAAAAATATACACAACTGTTGGTGTATAACTCAACATGAGTTATTCTAACATAATCATAGTTAGTAGCTTTCCTCACATGTGGAAATACTAAGTCTCCTTAGGTGAGTCACTAGTCGATGTGTCAACTCATTTTTAACACATTGCTGCTATATAGAAGGGAGGTTGAACTATTGAGCTAGTCTCATGGGTTCTCATCCGCCACCTTTCATATTTTTTTGGAGTCTTGTTGTAGACTTTGTCTCAAGCTTCACCTATAAATACCTTATTAGTTGTAAAGCTAAATATTTGATTTCACTTGCAATCTCGTGCTTGTTTGTTTTTCCATGATCTTGGCAGTTTCCACATGGTATCAAAGCAAACATCGTAAGCCTCAAGCCGTTTTGCTCACTGTGTGAATCACTTCCATTTCTCTAAAGTCTCAACGCCATCCATTGATGTGAGTTGCATAGTTTTGAATCCTCATTAGGGACCATTATCCCACAGGCTAACACACATCGTGAGGAGGCTCTCATTGACCCCAAAGTCAACAAAGGCCTCACAAAGGCTCTGTCGGCTTGCACCACACAAACGAGTATGGTCACTTTCAAATGCCTTCAAAAGGCATCTACAGTCATCGACCAGGTGTTTAAAGCATACTGACTCTCCTTTCTAGCATGCTCACCTCATAGAGGCCTCTCCTCATTCCTCTCCATGTTGAAGGTACCACAGCAAGGGTATTGTCCCTCAACGTCTGAACCTAAAACTCTTGGTTCCCCTTATTCGCCCTCCATTTTTCCCTAATAGTCACCCAATCTACCACGAAATCGATGGGAGAAGAGGTCATTTTGGGGGGAAAACAAAACTAAGGAGGAAATTAAATCCGATCCTTGTAATCTAAGGTGGAGATAATGCATCAAGGAGAGTGCAATTTAATTTCTTGAGGCGTGATTACATTGATGAGGCAGTGATTTGTGAGAGGCCTGATCTGTTGTTAGATTGGCCGCCCCTTTATTTGGAGGCTGCAAACTTCTTATTGCACTCTGCATATGATTCAGAGGCATAGGAGATTGGAATTTCCTTTGCATCACCGACCAAGTCATTAGATCGGCATCCTTCTCTGCCAGGTCATCCTCACCACATCGATGGTAATCTAGTGTGTTCATATTGCACACTTCCTAGAGAAGTGATTTTTTGTATGGGTGTGTTACCTTTTCACATCTTCATTTTCACTTTCTATATCTCTTTCTTTCAAATTATATGCATCTACTTTCTAAGTGACTAAAAGCACCATGGAGTCTATAGCTCACATTCTCCCACTAATGCCTTTCAGTTATCATGATGGGAAGATTAAAGTTAGCCTTGTACTAAAAAATAAGGGCCTATATAGGATAACTATGGGAATAGAAAAAGAACCTAATGCAGCCAAAGAAAAAGAAAAGTTTTTCAACAAATGTGATCAAGCATTTGGCTTTCTGTGTTTAAATATATCTCTAGAATTATTGTTTCATGTCAAAAATTTAACTACACCCCATCAAGTGTGGGATACTTTAGACAAACTATTTGGAAAATTTGATGAACTCAGAAGTCATGAATTGGAAAATTAGCTCTTAGGTCTTAGTCCTAGAAGTTTCACAACTTTAAAAGATTTCTTCACAAAGTTTAAATCTTTAAAGTTCTTGTTAAAAGATTTTGGAATTGACAAGAAAGAGGATCAATTAATCCTTTCAGTACTTTCCAAATTAGGTCCAAAATTTTCTATGTTTGTATCAACTTTCTATTCTACTAAAAGTGCTCTTGGAGCATCATGGAAAATGCCCATTCTAGATAAATTAATTTTTTATCTCACAAGGGAACAAGAGAAACTAATTCAAATGGGTTCTTTGAAGTCTATGAAGCCTCAAGCTCTAATCACAGGGAATTACAAGCCACAAACTTCAAATGGGAAGAAAAACACTAAAAAGGACAAAGGTGGTAAGAAAGGAGATAAAATTGATGATTTGAAAAAGGATAAATCTTCTCAACAAACTAAGCACATTACTAAGAGGATAATATGTGTCTTTTGTAAAAAAATTGGGGCATGATGAACATCAATGCATGAAGAAACAAATCGAAAGTCTCTCAAATATTATTAAGAAGAATAATATTGGGATTCCTGATTTTGGCAAGGCATCTTCATCAACTCGGGATAATGCCAAGGACAAAGAGAAATTAAAAGGAAAAGCTCTAGTTGTTATGTCATCTTCATCTTCATCTCCATCATGGATTATTGATTTTGGTGCTACTCATCATATGGGTTCTTCTTAGGTTGCATTCACATCCTTAGAGCCATCCAGAATGTCTTCAGTCAACTTAGGTGATGATACCCCATCATTGGTTAAAGGGAGAGGTTCTGTTGAAGTTGAAGGAGGAATTTTTTCAAAAAAAAATAGTGTACCTTCACTATCAACTAATCTCCTTTCAGTGTATCAAATAACACACTTAGGGAAGGGTATGAGATTTTATTTCTCTCCAAATTCAGTTGAGATAAGAGAATTACAAAGTAATAGCTTAGTTGCTATAGGAGAAGCCAATCACCAATCCAGATTGTATTCCTTCTCTAGTTTTGCTACAGATATTTTTCCAAAGGCGCTACTAACTCATTCAGATGAAGTTACTAAATTATGGCATGAACGGTTTGGCCACCTTAACTACCGTTATCTTGAACAACTACGACAACAAAAAATGGTTAATGGATTACCAAAAGTCAAGTTTTCTAAAGGACTATGTGAAGGATGTGCACTTGGTAAACATCCTAAAGAAAAGTTTGAAAAAGGAGAAACTTGGAGGGCAAAGCAAGTCTTAGAACTTGTTCATAGTGATGTTTCAAGGGTTTTTCCACATCCTTCTTTTACAAAGGCTAGATATGTTCTCACATTTATTGATGATTTATCATGTTTTACATGGGTCTACTTCCTTAGGAAAAAATCATAAGTATTTGATTCTTTTCAAGATTTCAAAGCTCTAGCTAAAAAACAATCAGGGAAAGTCATCAAGGTTCTTCGAATAGATAATGGCAGAGAATATGTTAATAACATTTTTGAGTAGTTTTGCACAACATAAGGGATAGAGTTGCAACGCACAGTTCCATTAACCCCTCAACAAAATGGTGTTGCAGAATGTAAAAATAGGTCTTTAAAGGAGATGGCTAACTGTATGATTCATTCCAAAGGTTTAACACCATCTTATTGGGTTGAAGCTATCAATTGTGCATGTTACATTCAAAATAGGGTTCCTCACAAAGCCTTGAAAGGAATTACTCCCTTTGAAGCTTGGAAAGGATGGAAAGGATGGAAACCAGCAGTTGATCACTTAAGAGTCTTTGGTTCACCTGCTATGGTCTACATTCCTAAAGAACATCGCAAGGCTATGGATACACAATCCAAACCTTGTATCTTTGTTGGATATCTAGGTGTTAAAGGTTTCCGCCTACTACACCATACCACACATGAGTTGTTCATCGAGTGAAGTGTCAAGTTTAAAGAAACACCCCTTGAAACTATTCTTGACATTCCTCATCATACTATTGATTCTCCATATTCTAATAATATTTCTGATGATTCAGATCATTCGCAGCAAATTTCTAGTGCAGTTAGTAGTACTTCTTCTTCCTCTAGTTCACAAAGTGATGATTGCACTGAAAATTCATCTTCATCCAGTTCAGGGATTGAATTTAGAAGTTGACATTTCTACACCAGATTCGCCCACATCTAGAACTCTAAGCTCACTTCATACAACAGATTCTTGGGTACAAACTGCAGCAGATGACAGATAGCTTCAGACAGACTTTCAGGGGGAATCTCATGCCTTCTTTGCTTTAGTTTCTAATCTACAGACATTTAAATATGCATTAAGCATACCTTAGTGGGATGTTTCCATGAATGAGGAATATGATTCCTTAATCAAAAATCACACTTGGGACTTAACTTCTCTTCCTAAGGGGAGAAAAGTAGTTTGATGTAAATGGATATATCAAACTAAATATGCAACAGATCGTTCAATTGACAAGTACAAAGCATGGTTAGTTGCTAAACGTTTTTCACAAATAGCAGGAATTGACTATATAGAGACCTTTGCACCTGTTGCAAAGAATACTTCAATTAGACTCACACTTGCTATAGCCAAAACACATGGGTGGGCAGTATGTCAAATGGATGTAAAGAGTGTCTTTCTTCATGGAGATCTTGAGGAGGAGATCTACATGGAACAACGTCTGGGGTTTTTTCACTATTCATCCTTAGGTGTATACTAAGGAAATCTATCTATGGCCTAAAAAAAGCACCCAGGGCTTGGTATGGTAAGATGGGTTCCTATCTTCTATCTTCATGATTCACTCAATGCAATTCAAATCCTAATGTGTATCTTATGTGGCATGATGATTCATTGTTAATATTGGTTCTTTATGTTGATGACCTTTTAATCACTAGGAGTGCTTCCTCTACTATTATGGCAGTAAAATCAGTGCTTCAAGAAATATTTGACATGACAGACTTAGGGTTATTGCATTACTTTCTTGGTATTGAGATATCTCAATCAAATTCAGGGATTGTTCTTGCTTAGCCCAAGTATGCTCTCGATTTACTTGAACGTTTTAACACGACTAATTGTAAACCAGCTCCAACTCCCTACTTTTTTGGTGTTAAGATTGATACTTCCTACCCTACCACATTATTTGATGCAAAATTGTATAGACAACTTGTAGACAGTCTTATTTACTTAACACATAGTAGGCCTAACATATCATATGTAGTTGGCTTAGTTTCTATATTTATGTAAGAACCTCATGAGTTGCACTGGAAAGCAGCTAAGAGGATTCTTCACTACCTTCAAGGTACACTTACATTTGGGATACATTACAGAGTTGGTTCAACTATTGATTTAGTTGGTTTCACAAATTCAGATTGGGCTGGTGATACAAAAAATTGCAAGTCCACTTCCGAGTATAGTTTTTCACTTGGTTCAAGTCCTATCAGCTGGTCTAGCAAAAAGAAAAATGTTATTGCTATATCTTCTACAGAGGTAGAGTTATGAGGAGCTGTTAACTCAGCTACAAAATCCATATGGCTTCAAGGAATCATTTCTGAATTTGGCATTCCTATCAGATGACCAATAGTTATCTATTGTGATAATTAGAGTACTATCCAAATATGCAAGAATCTAATTCAACATCAATGAACCAAACATTTAGATTCATATGCATTATATTTGTGAGCTTATCCATGATCAGATCATCAACCTAGTATTTTTCCAGTCTTCAGAACAAGTTGCTGACATCTTTACCAAACCCTTTACAGAAAGAAAGTTCATTCATCTATGAGCTCTTCTTGGCATACAGTCTACATCGACATCATTATCATCATAAGGGGCCATCTAAAGTCCTCTCTTCATTTTCTCTTTTTTGGAGGAAAGCTTTTTCCCACGAGGTTTTCTTTCTTTCTCCAATTTTTGAGAGATATTTTGTAAATGTGTACCTAAAATGGCACACAACCAGGACTCATGTTTCATAAACCTACCTAAGCTATGCTTAAGGGGGGTGTTGGTGTATAACTCAAAATGAGTTATTCTAACATAACCATAGTTAGTAGCTTTCCTCACATGTGGAAATACTAAGTCTCCTTAGGTGAGTCACTAGTCGATGTGTCAACTCATTTTTGACACATCACTACTACATAGAAGGGAGGTTGAACTATTGAGCTAGTATCATGGGTTCTCATCTGCCACCTTTCCTATTCTTGTGGAGTCCTTTTGTAGACTTTGTCTCAAGCTTCACCTATAAATACCTTATAGGTTGTAAAGCTAAATATTTAATTTCACTTGCAATCTCGTGCTTGTTTGTTTTTCCACAATCTTGGCAGTTTCCACAACAACTAATTACATAGCCCTGTATCTAATAAATATGTTAACTACTACACTTAATTTCATAAAGCTACTGGATCTCCAAAATATTATAAAAACACTCATTTATTATTATTTTTTATGAATAATAATTAAAAATTAATAATTCTGAAACCCCTTTCTAAACAAGAATATAATGAGAGTCTTATTAATAATTCTAATTTTTCTGAGACGTAACCCCCCAAAGTTTTTTGGTCTACAAACCAAATCCCACCCTATTAGAGGCATTATCTTCCTTTCTTCCACTCCAGACCAAAGGAATATTTTATGGCTCTTTTAAATGGCCTTAGCATATTTAGCAGGGATTTTGAAGAGGCTTAAAGCATAAACTGGGAGGTTCTAAATAGAAGCTTTACGAAGATGATTTTTTCAACTTGGCTCAAAAGAGCTCCTTTCCAACTCACCAACTTATTTTTGAACCTGTCAACCAAAGAGTACCAAAATGATTCTGGAGGTTTAAGGCATAACTGAAGTCCAAGATAAGAATAAGGTAAGGATTCCACTCTCCAACCAAGGATTCTTGCAATCTTGACCTATCTATGCTCAGGGGTATTAAAGAAAAAGATAGAACTCTTCTGACTGTTGACCATCTACTTTGTCACCTTCTCATACACTTCCAAAGTTTTTTTCAAAGTCTTAGCCTCATTCACAGTCAATCTTCCCATCAACATTGTATCATCAACAAACTATTGGTGAGAGAAAATAAGATTCATGGAAGAAGGACTAAGACCTGCAAGAGACCTTTGTTTAATCAATCGCTTAATATTCCTTCCCAGGCTTTCAACCATTATAGTAAAAAGAATAGGTGACATAGGTTCACCTTGTCTTAAGCCTCTAAAATTTTGAAAGAATCTAGAGTGAGAATCATTCACAATAATAGATATGGAAACCATAGTAACCAACTAATTCACCAACTAAATGACTCTACTACTAAAACCAAACCCCCTTAGAATTTTGAATAAAAACTTCCAGTCAACATGGTCATAAGCTTTGGATATGTCTAGCTTAAGAAGAAACCCTTCAGTTTTAGATTCCACAAGTGAATGAATATTCTCATGAACTGTGACTATGTAATCTAAGATTTTCCTACTAGGAACAAAACCATTCTACTGAGGGGAAATCAAGGAAGGAAGGATAGAAAGGATCCTTGAATTCAATACCTTTGATATGATTTTATAGAGAGAATTGCAAAGACTAATAGGGTTTGAATGCCTCAAACTCCATTGTACCTAGTTTCTTAGGAATAAGGACCACAAAAGTAGCATTTATTTCCTTAAGGAGCCTTCTAGACCCAAATAATTCCTTAACGGCATTCACAACATCATTTTCCACAATATCTCAAAACCATTGAAAAAAGAACATAGGAAATCCATCAGGCCCAAGGGCCTTGTTTCCTTCAAAAGAAAAGATAGCTTTCATGATTTCTTCCTTAGATGGGATGGCCACAAGCTTTTCATTGTCTTCCCTAACAAAAAACTTGGGGATGGCCTCTAATAAAGAGTCTTGGTCATTTTGATTGATTTCCCCATTCACCGAAAGAAGGTTATTATAGAAAAGGATAGCTTGCTTTTTGATGTCTTCCTCTTCCTCAAATCTAGTACCATTAACTTCTATGGAAGTGATTCTATTGGTGGCCCTATGTTTAGAAGAAGATAAATTGAAGTACCTTGTATTTCTATCTCCAGCAGAGATCCATAGTACCCTTGATCTTTGCCTCCAGAACTCCTCCTCTTTTGCTATTGTGTCATGCAATTTCACTAGCAGTTCATTTTCTCTATCCTTATTATTTTCAATGTATCCTTCCTTTTGGATTTTATCCTGGATCTCCACCAACTCCATTTGAAGTTCAGATTTAATACCAAAATATTTTCCAAAGGATTCTTCTTTCCATCTTCTTAAATTGTGTTTAACTTCTCTCAGTTTTTTGGCAATTTTGAACATAGCAGTGCCCTGAACATCAATATTCCACCATTTCCTAATTTCATCAAAGATAAGGGGATGGGATATCCACATTCTTTCAAATCTAAAGGGAGAGTTCTCCTTCACCTTTATAGGGTCTGCCACAAAACTTATGGGAAAGTGATCCGACCCAACTCTAGAAAGAGCTTTAAGAGAGAAAAAATAGCTTAAAAGCCACTTATGAGAAATTAAAGTTCTATCTAACCTTACTTGAATAAGTTCCTTACCATTTCTTCTATTCGACCATGTATACTAAGCCCCTTGCAAGTCCATATCAATCAGCTCCTTGTTGTTGATGAAATTGAAAAGATCATATTTGCTCTCCTGATTCACCTGAGAGCCTCCAAATTTCTTCTCATTTAGAAGGGGAGTATTAAAATCGCCCATAACTATCCAATGGTCATTATCAAAAATCTTGCAGAAAGCAGAGAGCTCATTCCACAAATATTTTCTAGCTCCTTTCCCATTGGGTGCATAGATGTTCGACTGCATCCAACTAAAGTTATCTCTTATATGAGTGAGTTTAGTAGCCACATGATTGTTGCTCTCCAATAAAGGTTCCCCTTTAATGAGGCTTTGGTTCCAAAAGGTAGCAATGCCTCCTGACACACCATCTGAACTATTTCCTTGAATCCCACAGTTCTGAAAAATTTTGATCTTCTCCACCTTTTCTTTGGACATTTTAGTTTCTTGGATGAGGAGAATATCAGGTTTATGATTCCTAACAAAATTGTGCAAAAAATCCCTCTTGTGAAGGCTAATGAGCCCTCTTATATTCCAAGACATAATCTTCATATCTTCCTAGGGGATTGGAGAATCTCCAAAATGGTCTTCTGAACACCATCTGTTATATCCTGAAAGCTTTCATGTTCTCTCTGCCATTTGGCTGATCTTCTACCATGGCTAGGCTTATTAGCTCCATAATCCACCTTTGCTCTTATTTTGGTAACAACTCCACTCGGAGTATTCTAATGTTTTCTTTTTTCCTTCTTTTTCTTAGAATGAGAGAGGACTTCTTCCCAGTTAGTATCTTCTTGGCTCTCAATCTCTCTACCAGATTCCCATTCCTTATCATACATTCTTCTTTTCTCCCAAGGGAGGGTATCCATTAGGCTATTTCTAGGCTGATTCAGATTATCACTCAAAATTTTGATGTTCTAGCTCAAGTCCTCAAATGTGTCCTTTACAAAATCCAGAGTTGTATTTTCCCCAAGATTAAGACGATCACTCAAAGGGGATCATTCAACAAAGGTCGTATTCAGGATGGGAATTCCAATATCTAAAGACAGACCCTGGATAGGAATGTCCTCCAATCCAAGAAACAAATTTTCTTTTCCTTCTAGTAAGATCTTAAGAGTAGAGGAAACAAAGTCCTCATCCCTTTTACCTTCCTCCGTATTTTCCAATGTTTTTTCATCACCTACCTTAGGAGCATTATTATTTTCTACCCTTGTTTGATGATTCTTCTACGCATTAGGATCCTTAGATTTTGTTTCATCATTATTTTCAGAGGTATTCCTCTGAGTTTCATTTTTCCTACTAGCCCCCTCATTGGTATTGCTTGCTTGTCCTTCCCCATCAAATTTCTTTCTCCAGACAATCTTAGGGTTGGGCTGGTGATTTTATTTTTCTTTATTGACATTTAATGGGAATTTCTTAGCCCAGTGCCCCATTTTTCTACATTTAAAGGAGGAAAAGGGAATGGACTCAAACTCTATAGTCTACATCCAGGTTCCCAACTTAGATTGAATATCTATTGAAGAAGGAATGTCGGCAGTCTGTGAGACTCCCACATAGCTTCGATCAAACACCAACCACTTTCTATTTGTTGTCATAGGGTCAATAGATAGAAGTTATCCAAAAGAACTAGCAATGTTGTTGAAAATTTCCTCATTCTAGTATTCCAAAGGGAGACTAAGGAGTCTAGCCCAAACTGGAATGCTCTCAAAGATAGAGTCAGAGAGATCCAGGCAAGAGGTCCACTTCTTAAGGGCTAGGGAAGATTTTCCAATGATTGAAGGTTTTCCACTCCTCATAGCCAAAATATCCTCGTTGTTGGTGAACTCAAAGGAAAAGAAACCTCTTAGAAGAGCAGTCACCGTAACTTTTCCATTAGTTCTCCACTTGTTTTTGACATACTCCATAACTACCTCAACATTTGGTATAGGTCCCATGAACTTTCCAACCAGGATTTTTTCCATCAAAGCATTATTATTATCAATAATAGGATGAGGCACAGAGATGGAAAATTTACCTTTCATTGGGTCAGAATGATTACTCACTAGAGGGAAAATTGATTTACCATTTGGTTTAACACCAAACAGTGAGGACCAAGGTTTGCACTTTGCTCCTTCCCTATCAGTGGTCCCTACCACTTCATTGGAATTTTTTCCTTTTTCACTTTGTTGTCCTTCAGGGGACCCCCCAAATTTATCTTTCCTCCCAAATCCACCTAGATTTTGTTTCTGGTGTCCTCCTCAAAATCAACCTTACCTTTCTCTGCACTTGGAACATGCACCGATTCTTCCTGGGATTCCTCAGATCCTGCTCCACGACCTCCTCCATTGCTCAAAGATTCAAAATTCTTCTTTTCCTACCCATGCTCCACAGTCCTGCCCATTCTACTTTAACTGTAAATGGATCCCTATCCCAAGCTACATTAGTGTTATTTTATTACCTCTTTTTACAATTTCTCTATTTCTCTATAATATTTAGTGTGAGGTGATGCAACTCAAATTTTTAATGAAGTTTTTTGGGCTATACTCTTTTCTACATGGGTGTTTTGCATAGATGATTAATTTATTGTTAGTGTCTTCTTGTTATATGTTTTTGTCTCTAAGGTTAAACCCATTTTGGAGACTTCAAAGAGATTATCACTCTTTGCAGACCATGGAGAAATTGTAGTTAAATCTTCTTTCTTCTTCTAGAAATTGTAAAAGAGCTATTATACGACAAATCCTATTCATGGCTCGACTTTCAAAAATCTCGTCAAAAACTTCAAACAAATAACAAACACTCTGCATATCTATATAAATGCATATTTGTCTATATGCAATTTCTCCATCCATATAAAATCATAACGGTAGACATCCATGGAAAATGACTTACAGATTATGGAGGAAAAAAATTTTAACATAAACAATAAATAAACCATTTATAAAAAACACCCAAGTAAAATGACCTATAGATTGTGTCAACATGATAGTTTTAAAACCCTTCAATCTTCCATAAAATGGAGTGGACACTGACGATTTTTACAATACTCTACAATCAAACAATATTATGATTTTTAGAATAGTCCACTATGAAACCAACACCACAATGGCTCTTTTGATAATGAAACTTAATCAATATAAGTTTCCTCACACATTACGTAGAAAATATGAGCTACATTAGCTGGAATTAAATATTATAAAGAAACAAAGAAATTGTAAAACACCTATTACACAACAAATCCTATTCAAGGCTCGGCTGACGAATATCTCATCAAAAAATTCAAACAAATAACAAACCCTCTACATATCCATATATATACAATCACTCTTATCTTAATCTACAATTAGGCAATAAAATTACCAACCCTAACCATTTTGACGGAAGAACCTAGATTTAACTACTATTGCTCCTATGGTAACAGGTATAAGGCCAAAAATGCACAGAGATAACTACAAACAATAAACTAGGAATGAAAAAATTACAAACCCTAACCATATTTTTTTACAAAACAAAAAAGATTCAACTGTAATTTCTCCATCCACACAAAACCATGACGCCAGACATCCATGCAAAATAGCTTACAAATTATGGAAAACAACAGTTTTAACATAAACAATTAAGAAACAACCTATATAAAACACCCATATAAAATGACTTACAAATTGTAGAGTACGAAAATTTTAAAACCCTCCAATCCACCACAAAAAGCAGCAGAAGCTGACAATTTTTACAATAGTCTCCTATCAAACAAACTAGGGAACTGCATGCGACGATTTTTAGAATAGTCTACTATCAAACCAACACCATAATGGCTCTTTCGACAGTGCAACTTAATCAATATACTTTCTCACACATTACGCAACACATCAATGTTCAAACCCTTAAACTTGCTATCAAAACAAACAATAATCAAATAACAAAAGACATAAACAATAAATTAATCATTTATGCAAAATACCCATGCAAAACAACTTACAGATTTCACAGCCCAATAGTTTTAAAACTATCCAACCTGCTAAAGATGGAGTTGAACGTGATGAATTTAACAATAGCTTGCTATCAAACTAGCACCAGAATGGCTCTTTCAACAATACAACTTCATCAAAGTATACTCTCGCACACGCTAGCATTCAATATTGCATTTACTTCATCCATCACCATCATGCAATGATAGGATACATTGGCCCTTGTGCCAACAAATGCTTACCATTCACCTTCCTCGTATCCAGGACCATTCTCTACCACCACCAACCCACATAATTACCAACATCCACGTCACCACAAAAAAACCCAATTACCTCCCTTTTGGCCATGACACCCCCGACGCCAACAAATCCAATTCACAAGTAGGCTAATGAAAATCCTAGAAAAAACTTCAAAAAAATAGCCTATCGGCTAAATTATTCTACACTTTAATATATACATATTGATATAGAATATAATTTGTTCCTTTTGTACATGAAATTTTACTTTTCAACCTAATGTTTGAATATATAATCACTTTAGAATGGTTGATCTATGAACAATATCATATTATAGATTAATTCCATATTATATGATTTTTAATTTTTTTTATAGAAATATCATATGTAGTTTTGTAGACCTTAAAACATATTAACCTTTCTTTCCATGATGATAGTCATAGTTAGATATATGATTGTGTAGACACCTAAAATTTTCTAAGTGTGTCACACATTCATATTCACCTAATTAACATCATTTTCTTCATTATCTCCTAATTCCTCAATTTTAATAAAATAATTCCTAATTACTTGATCGTAAACCCTAATTTCCTCTATTAATTAAATAATTGATTTAATGTGATTAATTCACCAAAATAATCATGTTCCCTCTTCTCACCTTGATTAAATAATATTATAATTATTTAGTTAAATATTAATTCCCCCTTCCATCATCATTAAGTAATCTTAAATTATTTAATTAAAAAATCCCAATTTTCTCTCATCCTCACAATTAAATAATTTTCTTTAATTATTTTTTAAATTACTAATTTTCCTCAATCTTGCACAAAACATATTTCCTCCAAAAATGAATATTCCCTTTTAACATATCTTCTTCCATCCAAATATCTAAATGGCATATTCCTTCTAATAGGAATTTTCCATAATTAAATTCAAATTCAAATTCAAATTTACAAATATCTTCTTCCCTCCAAAATATCTTTAACCAATTTTCATTAAATTAGGGATAGTTTGAGCTCTCATGAATTTCCCCCCCTTGATCTCCCTTATTTACTCTCATCTGTTGATCTTCATCTTCAATCTCCACCACTAATCAGATATTTGCATTTCTCTAAAGAAGTCACAACCTTCATCAAAATCACTCACAATCTTTATGAGCTTTTAAGCATTCATCATTCTTAAGAAATTTGACCATTAATTATGAATCACATTCATTCATAAAATATTTTGCAACATGGGATATGCATAATTCAATGTTATAAATTGTCAGAATTCCATAATGGGATTGTAAGTTTTTCATGTTTCTTTGGTTTAATTATCTTTGAATTGGGTTTTGTAGCTTTTTCTTTGAATCTTTGAATCATGTTTTCTAATTTCATTGAGTATGGGTGTAATTGATCTTTATCTCTTACATTTTTTAGTTTTTTCTAGCCCTAAATGCTTTGATTATGCTTTCGAACCATTTCTCATTATTCACCTATGACATTTTTGATGTATATAAATTCAATAGCTATGGATAGCCTCATGTACATATATTTTTTATGTATATAACATATCACACATTTGATGGAGAGGTATTGATTGATTTTTGTAGTTGGTTCTTGAGGCCATCATGATAACTTAATTTCAACCTATTGAATTTTGTTCATTTAAGATCTTAAGTAATATCCCATTTGATCTTGTGTATGTGGAAGTGGTGCTCGTGTGATGTGTATTAAGAATGTTTACTCTGTGATTGGAGTTATTTTATTACCCTCTCCCAATGTGTCTTGTGTGAGTGTTTTTTGGCCATGTGACTATCTCCTAGCATGGTGGGAGTGAACTTTATTGGTTTCATGTGGTACGGTGGCATTGAAACCACCATTGGAGTTCAGAGATTCAAGGAGCAAAGTGACATTGACATCTCTCTCTTTCTTGTTTATTTTCTTTGTAATTAGTTTAATTCAATGTTATTTGAGTATATTTTAGTCCTCACCTCATGTAAATTCAAAGTAGTTGTAGTGTAAATTATAAATGAACCTCTCTCTTGAGATGGCTTGTAATGCGATTTTGAATGTTAGTCTTTTAGCCTTCATTATGTGTCTTGGTATCAGTGTGGAGCATAATATTGAATGTATAATGATGTATTTATACATTAAATATTTAAAATTAACTTAGGAACATTTATTTTTGGTACAAAAAGAACGTAGGTGTCTTGTAGTGAGTTTGAGTCATCTAGTGTTGTACTAGGGCAACCTAGTCATATTGGGAGTCCCCAAACTCTACTAGGGTGTTTCTAAGCATGTTTGGGTGGCCTTGTCATCATCAAAGCAATCTGGAATCATACCAAGGCAACTTTTTTGATAATGGGGTGTCCTGGTTATGAGGGATGATAGACTAAAAACTGGCTATCTTTGTTTAGGTAACCTAGTCATGTGTTGGGGCATCCTGCTCTTGTGTTGGGGTGACCTTGTTCCACTATAAAAAAAATGTAAATATTCTTAAATAGGGTTAGCCAAAGGTTTTATAATCATATTGTCCTTTTTGGATTATTTTTATGTCCTATAGTTTTCCCATGATGATCATTTTCATTAACTATCTCTTTAAAATCCTAGTCAACTTTTTTCTCTTTTAGGACTTGTTAATTCCTCTTCATTTTGGGAGCTTGGATGGATAAAACATGTAAATGAAAGGTGTTCATAATGGTACTATGGGTTTAATGACATTTTGAAACTTGTCCTTAAGTGTCTTTGATGAGGAATTGTGGGTTCTTCTACATCATTTTGCATGCATGCTTTCAAAGTTTCTCAATTGGCAAACCTAGGGTTAGGGAGATTATGCACCTAGCCTTGTGAAGTATTGGGAATGTTGTAAATCTTCTTGGTTTTTCTTGTAATTTTCCTCAACATTCCTCATAGGTATTGAGATGTTGTGTTTTAGTACCTTTCCATTTTGTGTTGTCACAATGTTGCAATGAGACATCTTGGAAAGCATGTAGTGTGTCTAGAAGTGACCCGTCATCATTCCAGTTAGAGGAGAGTTTGTATCTCTTGGGTTGAAATCATTTAGTAATTTTTTTTCCCTTGTTTTCATTGATTATGTGATTCTAGATGTGGGTTGGAGGTTGATGATTCCCTCATCCTATTCTAGATTCATGTTGCAAGAGAAAATGATTGTGGGTTGTAACTAATCCTCATGTAGGGTATGTTTTCTCTCTCTCTCTCTCTTTCTAAATGGTGGATTCATCCAATGAGTGGTTAGTCTTCCATTGTTTCCACCTTTCTTATACAATGTTGAGATAATCATGTTGTTGTGTTCATCATGTAATTATGTTCATGTGACACTTATGTGCTTGTTGTTTTGCAATACATGTTCATGTTATATCTTCAGTGTTGTGGTTGTTGTGATAAAAAGGGATGTTTGTTCATGTTTTTCCTTATGCTTTGGGCAAGGAATTACATAGTCTCACAATTACCATACAAAATAATTACACATAAGATTGGCCACAAAAAAAACTTCAGCCAAAGTTTTCTCAAACATATGATGAACTACACAAGTCCAACCAAAAGGGAAGATGAGGCAATTTTTAGGAAAATAAGTGATTTCCCTCAATTCTCAAAAGCCAAGTTAAGATAACATAGACCTATGTTCTGAAATAATAAGTGGTACCCTCTTGGAAATGCTCACAACTGTTATCAAACTCTCCAAATATCCATGGATGATCAAACCTAGAGTTTTATGGTATGTGTGACCATTTTCTTAATTTTAGATGATATATTACAATTTTAAAATCTATTAAACATATATTTTGACTTGCTATATTTTTATATAACCATATATATAATTTTAAATTATTAGTAAATCATAAAAAAATATTATAAGTAAATATAATATAATATTCTAATTTAAAATATTAATATATATCATTTTATAATGTTTATTATAAAAATACATATTAAATTAAAATATTTTTAAAGTCAAAATATATTTTTTTTTAATTTTTAAAATATTTTAAATAAGTTTATCTTGAATATTTTTAATATGAATTTAGAAACTTAGTAACAATAAATTTTTTGTGTTTAATACTAATAATTATTATTGTTTTATATTAACATATGTCATTTTATAATATTTATTATAAAAATAGATATTAATTTAAAATATTTTAAGAGATAGAATGTAATTGTTTTTATGTTTTAGAATACTTAAAATTATTTGGAATATTTTTTAATATGAATTTAAAAACTTACTAACAATAAATTTAAGATTTTTGCATTTATTATTGATAGTTATGTTGTTTTCTAATTTTGCATACAGCATTTATGCTTTGTTGGTTAGCATTGATAATGTGATAATATTTGTCAATCTTTTATATATTGAAGATTTATATTATATTATTATGTTTTTTATTGTTTATTGAAATTTTTAAGAATTATGATTTCTATTAAAAAATAATTAGTTAATTTAAATTATACATAATAATATTTAAAAATAATAACCAAATTATTAGCATTTTACTTTATTAAAGATATAAATTTATATTTTTTCATGTTTAATATGCATGCTTAATAAAACTTATAAAAATATTTTCATATAAAATATTTTACATAATTTTTTTCACTTATTAAATAATTTTTTTGACAATTTATTATTCTCTTAAAATCTCAAAGAAAAGACATTTAAATAACCAAACTGTCATAAACTTTTCATATAACAAATAAAAATATCATAAAATTTACCTTAGGATGACATATTTCAACTTTATAAAAACAATCAAAAACTTAACAAAATAACCTTAAAATTCTAGAGGCCACATTCAATATTCTAAAAAAAAATCACCTAATTAAAGAGAAGTCATATTTGTACTTTTTACTACAGCTAAAATTAACTTCCACATGGAAGTAATGTTCTCGCAAAGCTCTCTACAAAACTGCCAGCAAAGGTCATCTATCCACTTTAACTTTAAGTTACTGCTCACTTGATAACTACACTAAAATTAACTTAGCTTGATAATCATGTTGTTGTGATTTAAATGTTCTTCTGGTTAAGCAGAGAAAAACGCAAAAGCAAGTCCTACTTTAGGCAAGGAAGCCATTTCGAAGAATAATTTACTTTTCATTAGAATATAATTTATTTATTTTTTTAAAATAATAATTTATTTAAAAGATTGTTGATTTAGCAAAAGTAAATTGATAAATAGAAGGTATTTTTTATAGCATGTCAAATTGTCATATTGCTATGAGGAATCAATCATGTAGTTTTACTAGTCAAACCTATTGACCTATATTTCATAAGTAGTGATTCACAAGAACTCATTTCTCGTGACAATGAATGGACCATTCATTATCATGAGAGATGGTTTCTTGTGAACCACTACCCATGAAACATGGGTCAATGAGTTTGACTCCTAAAACTACACAATTGACTCCTAATAACAATAACACAAAAAGTAAATTAAGTTTGACAAGTATTCATCTGATATTTATAGATATGATGTTCATCATATATGTAAATTATTTTCAAAAGATTGATTATTAATAATTAATATTAGAGCTCAAATTACATAGATTATGCATTTGTAATAATATGCTTGTTCATATAAATTGTTCAAATGTCAAAATATTATTTCAATATTAATCTAAGCTTAATATATATGAAAACATAGAAAATATAAAATATGCAATGATATGTTAATTATTATACTAGAAATATGGTAACAACGGATCTTTCTGGATGCGAACAAGATTGATTAGATACTTGAGCGTATCTTCATCGCAGGGAAGGATGAGTGGCCTGTGAGTGTCAAACCCATATTCATCCTTGGCCTTTTCCAGCAAAGCGCGGAACAGAGAATGATTTAAATGGCTAATTCGGATCACAAACCGCTTATGGTTTGAACCAGCATAAACAGCCACGTGACCGGGTGGTACGTCTTTGGGAACCAAGCTCTGGGAAAAACCCACGCACGACAATACACAGTTCTGTAGCCGGACACAGAAAACACCCAGCTGGCGGTGTTGCCGTTTTGGTTGAAGCAGCAGCTGCCCGAATTTGTTGTTCTTCATTGTAATAACTTAGCCTGCAAATTTCAGAGTAAATATTGAGGCACTGCTGTGAATGTTTGAAAAAATCTGATGGAGCGAGGGGCTATATATATGTGTAAGGAAACTGGATGGCTTCGCGACAGTATTATCGATTTCTGTTGTCCCACAGAAACAACGTGAAAAATGGGGATTGGATGTCCTCACGGCCTGGCACATTGAATGCAACTGATCTTAAGTAAGATAGGTAAAGTTGGCCAAACTTTTTTGGGATCCCTCGTGTAGTGAATGTCATGGCCAATAAGATTTTGATGCCTGTATTTGCATACCTTTCTTCTTTTTGCAAACATCTTTTTTACACGAGAATCCGGTTTTGGATGGATGGTGAGAAAATGTTGAGGTAAATTTACAGTGCTTGTAAAGTGGAAAATTGTATTGGTGTATATGATTTTATTGAAATTAATTATTGGATTATATCATTCTAGAAGCACATGTGTAAATATAAAAGAAAAAAATGATTTTCATAGAAGGATGAGCCTCATGTTGTGTCAGCACTTTGGTACCCATAGATTTATGTGATAGAGACAAGAAACTAATCTTATCATGTATTGAATTGACATCTAACATGAAATAAATGAACTATAATTTATGATATATGTGAAACTAGTTTTTTTTTTAGATTAAACTGTTATAGAAGGAAATATATCTATTCGAAATTATGATAACTAAGTCATAACTTATATCAAATTTTCCATTTTTATTGACTTATGTGAGCACATTTTGAATATTATGAATTTTACATGTACTATTTACTTTCATTTATTGGAAGACACTATTATGTTTGAGAACTAAAATTGTAGAATCTTAAATTGTTGTAATGAGGAGTCATTTGTCTAACTACATTGAACATTTATCAATTGGACCTCTTGTCATTTCACTAATAGTTTTTTCGTTGAGACTTCTTTGAATACAAATAATATTTGTTGGTTTGTCATAAAAATGGAAGACAATTGTGAGGTAGCTAAGAATTTTTTTTTACAAATATAAAAGAGTTCTCATTGTAGATATTTCTCATCTCAAACACATGCTAAATAGCAATAAATGAGTATCTACTATCACTACTACCTTCAATTTTGACTTTACTTTTGAAGATAACATGTTGTAAAAATTATGAAAGCTGAAAACGAAACCTAATTATTGTTATTAAAGATTAAAACATTAAAAGATAAAATATGAATAAATTAAGTGAATGCAATGGGAGGAGTATGAGTCAGATGTATTTTCAATGATATAACGAATCAAAACAACTATAATTTCGGGTATATTTATGAATGTATAATGATGTATTTATGCCTTATATGTTTAAAATGAACAAGTTATGAGCATTTATATTGGGTATAAAATGAACTTATTTTTCTTCTAGTGAGTTTGGGTGGCTTGGTGTTGTACTAGAGTAACCTAGTCATATCAAGACTCCCCAAACACTTCCAGAATGTTTCTAAGTCTTTTGGGGTCACCTTTTCATCACTAGGGCAGCCTAGTATCATATTGAGGCATCTTGTTTGATAGTTGGTGGCTTGGTTATGAAGGATGACAAACTAAAAATTGGCTATCTTTGTTTGGGTAGTCTAGTCATGTATTAGGGTGGCCTACTCTTTTGTTGGGGAAACCTTGTTCCCATAAAAAAATGTAAATCCTCTTAAATAGGGTTAGCCAAGGGTTTTATAATCCTATTTTCCTATATTTTTCCAGTGGATCATTTTCATCAACTAGGTCTTCAAAATCCTAGTCAACTTTTCTCTCTTTTAGGACTTGTTAGTTCCTCTTCAACTTGGGAACTCAAATGGATAAAACATGTAAATGAAAGGTGTTCATAATGGTACTAGAGGTCTGATGATGTTTAAAACTTTTCCTTAAGTGTTGTTTTTGAGGACTTGTGGGTTCTCCTATGTCATTTTGTATGCACTTTTTAAAGTTTCTCATTTGGCAAACCTAGGGTTAGGGATATTGTGCACCTAGCCTTGTGAAGTATTGGGAAGATTGTAAACCTTCTTTGTTAGTCTTTTATTTTTTCTCAACATTCCTCATAGGTATTGAGGTGTTTTTCTTAGTACCTTTCTATTTTTGTGATGTCACATTGCGATGTGACATCTTAGAAAGCATGTGGTGATGTCTGGAATTGACCTATCATCATTCCAATTAGAGGAGAGTTTTTATCTCTGGGTTTGTCATCATTTGGTAAGGGTTTTTCCTTGATTTGGTTGATTAAGTGAGTCTAGAAGTGGATTGAAGGTTGATGATTCCATCATCCTATTCTAGATTCATGTTGTGAGAGAACATTATTGTGGTTTGTAATCAATCCTTGTGTAGGAATTTTGTCCCCAGTCTTGCAATAAAATGGTTAAAAGTATTATGTTAATTATAACTTGTTTAAAAAAACTAGAGCTATATTCTCTCACCCTCTTCTATTAAACTTCTTGATTCCAAACAAGGTTAATTGTAATTATTATCTCCTTATCCACACTAAGAGCAAGTTGTTTTTTCCTTTGGGCTCTTTTGAATTGCTTAAGTTAATGAAAAGTTTACTTTATAAGAATTAGTTTAAGAATCTTTGATGTTAACTCTAAGTGTTAATTTCCAATGTTTCTCTTTATTTAGATTCCTAGTCGAATATAGTTATCCTTGAATTTGTGCAATAAAATTATGAGGAAAATGAATAATATGAATTTGATATTTGGTCCAGTAAGAATGTTAGTCTTGTTCATTAGCAATTTCGTTCTTGAATTAGTTAACCAAATCTTTAGTTGCTTAAAGTAAGTAAGTTACCCATGTTCATCATGACAATTATTAGTGCTTATATGTGTTAGTTAAAAAAAAATGGTGGTTGTGTATTGTTTAGTTGTGTAAAATTTTGGGCATGACATAGGAGATGATCTCTCTCTCTCTCTCTCTCTCTCTCTCTCTCTCTCTCTCTCTCTCTCTCTCTCTCTCTCTCTCTCTCTCTCTCTCTCTCTCTCTCTCTCTCTCTCTCTCTCTCTCTCTCTCTCTCTCTCTAAATGGTGGATGCATCCCATGAGTGGTTAGTCTTTCATTGTTTCCACCTTTCTTATACAATGGTGAGATAATCTTGTTGTTGTGTTTATCATGTCATTATGTGAACATGCAAAAATTATGTGCATGTTGTGCAATACAACATGTTGATGTCATATCCTAAGTGTTGTGGTTGTTGTGATAAAAGAAAAGATGTTTGGTCATGTTTTTCCTTGTGCTTTAGGTGAGGCATTACATAGTCTCCATAGTTATAATACAAAATAATTTCATATAAGATTGGCCTCAAAAAAAACTTCTGCCAAAGTTTTCTCATACATATGATGAACTACAAAAGTCCAAACAAAAAGGAAGATGAGGCAAGTTTACGAAAATACATGATTTCCCTCAATTCTCAAAAGCCAAGTTAAGATAATTTAGATCTATGGTCGCAAATAATAAGTGACCCTCTTGGAAATGCACACAAGTGTTATCAAACTCTCCAAATGCCCATAGATGATCAAACTTTAATTTGATGGTATGTGTGACCAGTTTTTCAATTTTAGATGATATATTATAATTTTATAATCAATTAAATGGTATAGTTTGACTTGCTATATTTTTATATAACCATATATATGATATTTTAAATAATTAGTAAATCATAAAAAATATTATAGATAAATATAATATAATATTTTAAATTATAATATTAATATATATCATTTTATAATATTTATTCTAAAAATACATATTAATTGAGAATATTTTTAAAGATAAAATTTAATTATTTTTAATTTTTAAAATATTTTTAATAAGATTATCTTGAATATTTTTTAATACAAATTTAGAAACTTAGTAACAATAAGTGGGTTAACTAAGGTCCCAATAGCTAGGAAGTGATGGACGCCATCGATTTCTCCCACCCTATCAAGAATTTGAATGAGTCTGGTTTGGTTTCCTTCAGCCCTTCAGTGTCGTCCCTACCTTCACCGCTTGGCTATGAGCTATTCGTTGACCTTAATGTAGATGTTTCACCCTTTCCTGTTATTGGATCTTTGGCAGGCCTGGTTGAGGTTTCTACGAAACCCCTTGTGGGGTGTGGTGTGGGTTCTTTTTGCGGTCAAGAATGGCTCTATATAGCTCTCATTTGTGGATGTAGTGAAAACTAACAGATCTAGGGAGGGATCTATACACCCTCTAGGGTGTGTAGATGCTCCTCCTATAATTTCTCTTGGTAAGGAAGTCTCTAAAAATATTGATTTTTACTCCAAGACTACTCTTATTTGTAGTTTTTTTCATTTGTGGCCTTCCCTCCCTGATTTGTACCTCTGAATCACCAAACATTGTTCACCATTGGTTGAAGGTTTCATGGAGATTTTCCCATTTACAAGGGTATATTTTTTGTTTTTTTTGTTCTCTTGAGGATAGACATGTTATTTTATAGTATGGCTTATGGGAATGGGATTCTCACCCCCTTTCCATGAGACCCTGGGTTCATTCTTTTAACCCTCTAAAGGAAACCTTGGATGTTGTGCTTGTTTGGGTAAGATTACCTTATCTTGCCTTATAGTTTTGGTGTGCCTCTACTTATGAGGGCATTGGTAATGGTCTTGGTAGATTCTTGAAAGTAGATAGTGCTTCCAAGAATTTTACTCACACCTCCTTCACTCAGATTTTGGTAGAGGTAGATTTGTCAAAGTCTTTACCTAATGAGGTAGCGTTGCAGGTTAATGGTTGGTCTTGGTCTCAGTTGGTGGATTACGAAGGTATTCCTTTTCACTGCAAACACTATTTTGTTGTTGGTCACTTGGCTCATGACTGTTCTAGAGGCTTCTACCCTATTTCTGCCTCTACCTCATGGAAGAATTCTCTCTGTTAATATTTAACAGTGTTCCTTGCTATAGACTTTGCTTCTTTAGATGAAGATTCAAGGCCTCCTCTTTCTATGCAAACAAATATTACTGTTGTGGAGGATGCTCCTCCTCCCTTCAATTTTGTAGTGTTGTCTCTCGAAAAAGATATTGCTAATGTTGTGAGTGACACCTCCCCTAATTCCTCTACTGCTCCCTCCCTAGAAAAGGCTATTTTAACTAATAATTTTGCTATTTCGAGCTTGGCTTTGGATGCCTCACATAAAGTACTTGTTTTTCATTTGGTTAGTTACTCTGAAGGGGAGTCTCCCCATTCCAATCATAACATCTCAATTCTATTTTTTGATTCCACTTGGACAACTATGCATAGTAAGAAGAAACATAATTCTAAGAAGGTCACAGTGTCATTTAATTTTCTCTTAGAGGCGATGTTGTTGGGTTCTAGCTCTAGGGCTTGAACAAGTTCTCTTTGTTGGTTGTTTCTACTCTATCTTTTGTAGGTAGCTTTGCCCTTGCTACAAGCATGTGTTGTTGTGGTTCTTTCCTATTGTTTCCATCTGGTTTGCTATCTTGACCAATTAGTTCTATTGAGTTGTTTTGTTTTGTTCTTTTGGCACTATTTCCTATTCTTCCTTATTGTTTTGCTGGCAACAAGAGTTTTGTCTTGTTGTTTCATCTTTTAGGTATTCTTGATCTTGCTATTACTTTCTCTTAATCCTTTATTGTATAGGGATCAAGACCCCTTCAAAATCCATGCTTACTTAATAAAAAACAATAAGATTTTTATATGTATTACTAATAATTATATTAATATATATCATTTTATAATATTTACTATAAAAATAGATATTAATTTAAAATATTTTAAGAGATGGAATATAATTGTTTTCATGTTTTAGAATAATTTTAACAAGATTATCTTGAGCATTGATAATAGAATAATATTTGTGAATCTTCTGAATATTGAAAGTTTATATTATATTATTATATTTTTTATTGTTTATTAATTTTTTTAAGAATTATGACTCTTTTTAAAAAATAACTAATTAATTTAAATTATATGTATTAATATTTTAAAATAATAACTAAATTATTTTCATTTTACTTTATTAAAGATATAAATTTATATTTTTTCATGCTTAATATATATGTTTAATAAAACTTATAAAAAAAATTAATATAAAATATTTTACCTAATTTTTTCATAAATTAAAATTTTATTCACAATTTTATTTTCTTAAAACATCAAAGAAAAAACATTTAAATAACAAAACTATCATAAAATTTTAATATAACAAATAAAAATGACCATGAAATTAACCTTAACATGACATATTCCAACTCTATAAAAACAACCAAAAACTGAATAAAGTAACCTTAGGAACCCATAGACCACATCCAATATTCTCAAGAAAGCACTTAATTAAAGAGAAGTCATATTTGTAGTTTTACTACAGTTAAAATTAACTTCCACGTGGAAGTGAATTTTTCACAAAGCTTTCTACAAAACAGTAGATATTGTGATTTAAATAATGTTCTGGTTAATCACAAAAAAGTGTAAAAGAAAGTTCCACTTTAGGCAAGGAAGTCATTTCAAAAGAATAATTTTATTTTTATCAGAATAATTTATTTGTTAAAAAACATAATAATTTATTTAAAAAATTGTGGATTTAGTAGAAGTAAATTGTGATATTGCTATCAAGATTCAACAGTATAATTTTACGAGTCAAACTCATTAACCCATGTTTCATGAGTAGTGCCACTGCTCATGAAACATGGGTCAATGAGTTTGACTTGTAATGATTGACTTCTGATAACAATATCACAAGAAGTAAATTGAGTTTGACAAATATTCATTTGGTATTTGTAGATAAAATATTCATCATATATATAAATCATTTTCAAAAGACTGATTATTAATAATTAATATTAAAGTTGAGAGTACATAGATTATACATTTGTTGTAATATGTTTGTTCACATAAATTGTTCAAATATCAAAATATTATCACAATATTAATCTAAGCTTAATATATATGAAAACTTAGAAAATATTAAATAGACAATGATATCTTAATTATTATACTTAAAAAAATATTTTTTAATTAAAATGATCCATTTCTTTTTATTAATTTAATATTAAAATATTATAATAACAACTATCTTATTAAAAAGACTAATCTTTAATACATACAAATATATATCCATTGAAAAAAAAAAAAAAATACTTTTTATAAAACAGATATTAGAAAACTAAATTATAAAAATAAATTCCTATCCACATGCCTGTTACACTTTATGGTTTGACTGCTAGTTTATCCCTTACCCTAAATTCTAAAAGAATCTGGCCATGCAGATTCTTTATTAAATCGTGAATATAATGATGTTGGGTCATTTGGTCCTGTGCAATCATGTCTTGACTGTTAAACAACGCACTCTGAAGTTTTGATTTAGTTGAGTGGCTTATGTTAGATTACGTTTATTTTCTCAGTAAAATCTATTTATTAATATGATTTCAGATAAACTACTTAAACAATACTATTTAAACGAAAATTACACTGATATGCTTCAGATACTTGTCATTCACGGTTTGCACTTTTTTTCATTCATAAACTGATATGAGGAAGAGTAGTCCATTGTCACTTTTCTGTGGGCGAGTTCAGTGTTGAGAAAAATTTGTTTGGGTCTGGCTCATTAAGTCAAATGGTATTTATTAGTTAAAGGATTTTTTCAATAAAAATAGGATGACTAGGGTAGAGGTTCAATTGTCTTATAAGTTAATTTTATATTTTAATAAGTAAAATTTCTGTGAAAATTTCATCATATTTCTATTGGCAAATTAAGTTCTTGGAGTTATTGTGTCAGTCTACATCATCAATGATGTAATCATATAAGCTATGCTTTCACATTATTGTGTATCCAACCATCAAAGGTGCAGTTGACTGTATTTATTAATCAATGGAAAATCAGAATATAACAAACTTTTTAGTTTCAATTAATTAATAAATATGATCAAATGTGCATTTTGAGGGCTGGATAGATGCCTGCTTTCACTGAGTTATCTAAAACAGTTAAAGAAAAAAAGTTAGACTAAAAATGTACGCATCAAGTCATGTATTACTGTATGCCTTATGTGTTACTAAATGATTATTTGTCTCTTTGATGTAACTTGTGAATTTTTTATTTTTTTTCAACTTCTTAGATTAAAATATAATGACTACTAGTCCTTAACTTTACAAGTAATGGATAAAAGGAAAAAAATAAAGAGCTTTTTGTTGGACAGTAAGACAATTGAATTCTCTTTTCTATTAGTCATTTTTGTATTAAGATGAGATGTGAAATTGATTGTTTGACTATTAAATAGTTCAAATATTTAAGAAATTGTTAGTAAAAAAATGACATTTCATAATGCACTATCAATTGATGTCAATATCAAATTTAAAGACAAACCTTCTAAAAATTCAAGACTATATGAAATAATAATTTTTTTTCAAAAATCCAAAAAAAAAACTATCATAACAAAAATATACACAACTAATTACATAGCCCTCTATCTAATAAATATGTTAACTACTGCTCTTAATTTCATAAAGCTACTGGATCTCCAAAATATTATCAAAAACATTCATTCATTGTTTCATTTTTATGAATAATAATTAAAAATTAATAATTCTGAAACCCCTTGCTAAACAAGAATATAATGAGAGGATATAATGCAGGTTGTTTTGGTTTTGGTTTCATGACAGTATTTTTTATTTCTGTTGTCCCACAGAAACAACGTGAAAAATGGGGATTGGATGACCTCACGGCCTGCCTGAATGTCATGGCCAATAAGATTTTGACGCCTGTATTTGCATTCTTAACTTCTTTTCGCAAACATCTTTTTTACACGAGAATCTGGTTTTGGATGGATGGTGAGAAAATGGAGGTAAATTTACAGTGCTTGTAAAGTGAAACATCAGTCTCAAGTTTACTTTAAAGAACATATTTTTTTCATTTTACACCACTTGTTTTAGAAGCTTCTAAATCAGTATTCTTAAACAGCGAATGAATTCTTGGTTGTCTTTATTTTCACTTTTAGAATCAGGAGTAACTCAGGGCTTAAATTTGACGGTCGACCTTGCTTGATTCAAAGGTGCCCTTAAAACATTATGATATACCTTAGTGTAAGCAAAAATTATATATAAATCAAATATATATATCATTAGAATTCTATATAAATTTTGACAGTCTATCCAAAATCTCTCCTTTCATCTAATACAATCTTCTTAAAATTTTGATTGTATTTTACAGCAAAAATCTTTAAATACGGTACGGCCATCAAATTTAAGCCTTGGGAGTAAGTGTTTTGGAGAAATTAGTATCTATTTTTTGTTTTTTTTTTTGGGGTGTTTGTGGAAGATAGAATTTAGAAAGATTAGAGAAGATAGAGTTGGAGTTAGAGGATTTGTATTTTTCTGAAAGTTGTATTGGTATTATATAATTTTATTGAAATTAATTATTGGATTATATCATTTTAGAAGTACAGGTGTAATATAAAAATGGTTGATTTTCATAGAAGGATGAGTCTCATGTCATTTTAGCAACTTGGTACCTATAGATTTATGTGATAGAGACAAGAAACTAATCTTATCATATATTGAATTGACATCTAACATGAAATAAATGAACTATAATTTATGATATATGAACACCAAATAGCAAAAAATAAGTATCTACTATCATTACTACCTTCAATTTTGACTTTAATTTTTGAACATAACATGCTATAAAAATTATGAAAGCTGAAAAATAAAATTAATAATTTTTATTAAATATTAAAACAATTAAAACATAAAATACAAAAAAAATCAGTGAATGCAATGGGAGGATTGTGAGTTAGATGTATTTGCAATGATATAGCAACTCAAAACATCTAGAATGTTGTGCAATTTTCCAATTTCTTTTTTTTTGAATCTAAGCTTTGAACAGTATGATCATTAGGAATTCATGTTGACCAATACCTTGTCAATAGATACAATGTTGCATTATTTCCAATCCATTAACTATTTTACTTGTCATTTGATCTAGAGAAGTAAAAACCTTAATTATTAGGATTGTGTAATAACAAAGGCTACACAAGTGAGAAGTATTGTAATCCATTCTATATTATTTTACTTTAGTGCTCCTTGACCTAAGACATGTGTTGCATTTTTTAGTAGTGAGGATGTGTCTTTTTAGTGTTTTCTCAAGTTTTTGAAATGGAAATTCACTTCTTATTTATATTAGGGTAATATAAGAGTAAGTGTAAGATCGTGGTGGACCAAACAAATGAAATAGGGAAAAAAAATGTACTTAGCCAAAATCCAAAAAGAAATACTTGACATTTTATGTGGATAAGGTAGAAAGTGAGTTTTTGTTTGATAAAACCAAGGAAAAACAAATATCCATTCATAATGGATGTTTGTTTCTAAATAACAAATATCAATTTTTAAATAATAAATATATCCATTACTAAATAAGAAATAATTTTTTTATTGAGAAATGAATATACATTTCCTTCAAGCCATTTTTTTTTTAAATAGTTTTTGCCATCGACATGATTCATTAATTTCACACAATAGAAATATATGAAATTGTAGAAATATATATCTAAGTTGAGATATTGACATCCATTTTGGAGAAAAAAAGTTTGATCTTTGATCAACCATAGTGTAGAGGTAAGTTTTCCTTTTCCTTTTCTTCAATTTTTTTTAATATGATTTAGGTAAATCTGTTTTTAAATTGTAAGGATTATTTTCAAATTATACTTTTTATGTTTTAAATTGCAAAGAGGTAAAATGGTTGAGGAATGTAAAAACAAAAAAAAAAACCACCAAAACTTCCTCCATCAAACCCTCCTTCAATTCAAAAATAAATTGAAAAAATATTATTGAATAAAATAACATTATAGAAATTTATCATCAACACCCTTGATTGACTTCAATGGCATCCACCGTAGAGGGAATTGTCACCCATGTTTCGATCCTCACAATAAAACATGAGCCATTTCAATGATGATAAGTTGAGAGGGGAGAACATTTTACAAGTTTTTCATATGAGCAAGTGAAAGACTTAGATATAACCAAAGTCATGTTAACACAACATTTTATAAATTGTAAAACTAGATTAAATGTTGATGTATGTAAGACAAAATTTTCAATCAAATAGTGCACATGTGTGGGTATGAAAAATATTTTTTGGGATTGTTGGTGGATGGTTTTTGATCAACCACCTAACAATAATCTTGATGTATGGATGGTTTTGGGATTGTTGGTGGATGGTTTTTGATCAACCACCTAACAATAATCTTGATGTTCCTCCACAAACTATAGGAAATTTAATTTTAGGCCACCATGTCAACTATTTTTATTTTAGATATTTCCAAGGAGTAAGTAAAGGAATTCCTTAAGATAGTCATTTTTGTAGATGCAACAAATTAGAACCTCCATACCATAGACTCTTTAAATGGTCATTTTATACACAAATTTCTCAAGTAGCACAACTACATGATATTGATGCTCTTAGTGCATTGGTTGTTATTGGTGGACCCACCTTGTCCACACCTATGTGTGTTCTTGATCATTGCACTATGTGAGATTAGTTGTGTTTATATCCTCTCAAAGAGACTAGTGAGCCACCCCTAAACACATATAAATATGTTGTCCCTCATATGTCACCTTCACGATATGAGCCACCAAGTTCTAGAACACAAGTTGAGGCATTAGGGACAAGAACACATGAAATACCATTAGGGGGTAGAGAAGAGAAGTAAGGTCAATCTTTCTTAGAGGTAAAATATAAAGTTACTTTATTTTGTATTTCATTTGAAGATAATATATCAATTATTAGTTATAATGTATATAAGTGGTATAAAAATTGATGAAAAAGGAGGGGAATAGAGAGGTTCATCATGGTACTCTTTCACCAATTCAATTACACCTAGACTTGATCATATAATTTTTCTACATGTATAATTTTTTTATTGTATGTTTTTTTTTTTTTGAGTGATTATATATCAATTATATCTTGATATTATATTGCTTTTTCATTCTTGAAAATTTGAATGAGGTAGAATATTTTCCCCAACATGTTTTAGTACAACTCCTAATAATCTTAATAGACTATCATTCACAAAAAATCTCTAGTAAAAAGAGAGTCAAGTCAATTGAATTCTATTTTAATTAAGTTAATACTTTAGAGAAATTATATTTGATTATATTGATTTATCTTTTAGTTTCAAATTTATTATTTTTATATGTCTACATATAGTCTTACATTCTTGTCATTTTTTATATAGGAAAATATAGTTGGTTTATCAATAATGAGTCCTCAGTCAATGCAAGAGGCCTAATTGATGGTATACATTCTTTGTACTAGATACTTTTATGTTTAGTAATCTAGATTTCTAATTTAGCCATCTAACCTCTTTTTATTGTATGTATTTTCTTCTTTGTCAATAATTATATATTAATTTATGCGAAATTTATTTTACCTATTATATTTTATTCCAAAAGTGAGTGATGTGGATCCTCTACCTCCATGATTTTCTAGGACTCTTGATCATCCTAAGATACCATCATTTGTAAAAAAAAATATCTTTGGAAAACACAAAGTGTTGAGTTAATTGAATTAAATTTCTTTAATTGATAGTTTAAAGAAATTATAGTTAACTATAGTGATTTAGATATTAATTTTAAAATACTAAATTATAATAAGTAATTTCCTATTTTTAGTCTAACTTAAAAAAATTTAACATTGAACTAATTAATCCAATTTGTGGTTTAAAATAAATTATTGTAGTCAACTTTGTATTCATCAACTAGTAAACATTATGTCATCAAGAGACTATTTTTTTAAGATCCACCACAAGTTGAGGATTCATTAGAGACATAAGGTCAAGTGGAATCTTAGGATTTGATGTAGTTATTTGAGATTTAGATTGTATATAGATCTTGAGATGACATATTTCATGTATTTTATAAAAAAAAAAGTTATCATATATGCCAAAATTGTGTATGTGTTCAATTCTTCTACACTTTAATATATGTATATTGATATATAATATATTTTTTTCTTTTGTGCCTATATTTTTAATTTTTAACCTAACATTTGAATGTATAATCACTTTAGAAAATTTGTTTTATGAACAATAACATACTATATATTGATAAATTATTATATTAATATTTCTCTTGATATAAAGAACATATGTGGTTTTATAAACCTCAATACATAACAATATTGCTTTCCATGATGATAGTCATAGTTAAATATATGATTATCTTAGAATGACATGTGACCAATTTTCCATCAAATGAGTTACTATATACTTCTCTATTCAAATAACCTAATTACTAATAATTAATAAAAATAAGAATGATGACAATCATATGAAATATATATTTATCATTTCATTTTAATTTATGTTAAATTATCACATACTTGTTCAATATTTATGTATGCTAAATAATACATGCATTTAAGGCAATTTAAGGGCACTGAGAGATCATTTTTCATCATAAATGTTGTGGGTTAAAACTAATTGCACCAATATGTTGGATTGGGTAGGTAAATAAGGAATGTGTAGAAGGATGGGTGACCAAAAAGTGGCCACCACCACTTTTTCATCCATCTAGAATATAATGTGAGCATCTTATAATACACTTGTGTTTTTTTTGACATAAAAAGCATACTATGTAAAGATTGATCTCATTTAAAATTGGCCTCTCAATACCCCACAATAGACCACGGGCCAAGGAAAGTGCACACACATTTTTCATTTGATCAATTCACCACCAAAATTCTGCAACAACATCCACAAGGTCAAGGAGGTAGGTTGTGCATTAATTTTTTAGCCAAAAAATTAATTAAATAGTAATAGAGAAAAAATTGATTTAATTTGATTTAATTTTCAAGAATTGGAAACTACAATAAAATCCTCCTATGTTAATTCTTCTATGATGTCTATTATCTTCACATTCAAAAAAGTGTTCTCAAACGTTTCACTCAATTCACATACTTCTTTTTCCATATTTTAGTCTCAAATATTTCTATCTTCCCCATTAATTTTAGTTTTTTTACACTTTTCTCTTTTTCACACTTTGACAAAGCTCAATTTAATACAATGTATAATCATATATAATAATATTATTAAATATAATAATTAATAATATATTTTATATTTAGTAAAAAAAAATTATATGTTAGAAATTATATTTATATTAATTATCAAAAACATTACATTTGGATGACAAGCATTCACCATAGGATATCCAAGGCTACAAACAGAATTTAATATTTATCTTACAAAGGCTACATTGAACCTTGACCAGATACCTAAAACCAAAACCCTCATTATGCACCTATCACCCTTTCTTGTGGTTTGAAAATTTTCCTTGCAAGTCCCAATTTGTATACTTGAAAGAAAAAACCACCATTACCAAAATGCAGATGCCATAGATAGAGGAAAACCACATAGTCAACGATACCCATCAAATATAAGTTACAAGTAAGCAATGAAATCTCTTACCCATTTAAAATTTTGGACTAGATCCAAATTCAACCACCACTTGAAGAAGTTGGCTCACCTCAAAGCCCTATCTCGATGGCTCCAAAGAAGCTTTGCACCCTTGACATCTAGAAGGAATGGGTAATGCTTAACAAAAATACCCGAGACAAGAAGCAAACTCAAAGCCCTTGGCCGCGGAATGCCAATCCCAAGTTATGCAAAAATGGTGTTGTCTTCGACTCTGCCCACAAGATTTGGTTTGACCAATTTTCTTACCATTACTAATACCATGCACTTTGAAGTCTAGAGATCTAATAGTTTTGCAACAATCCTTGATGAAATGTCTGTGTTCACATAGTATCTTTCCTCAACCACCAAGAATTCATGACCCAACACCAATTTGATCACCTCCAATGCTAAAAAATTGCCTATCATGAATATTGATTTGAGCCTATGCTTCGTGATTAGCCCCAAAAAGGCAATATACCTTTTGGAACTCCTAATTCTTATGGAAATGTCCATGTCACTTCCAGTAGAACTCTAATCAGATCAATGGATGACAAGAAAGAACTCGCTAAGCCATATATAATGACCTGACAAATGTGCCAACCTTGATGGAAATAATCAAGTGCATCACCATCATATTTTAGAAGTGATTCCAAAACTATTTACATTTATACTTGATCTAATATGAATTGATTAAAATTCAATTCGCATCGAAGTGACCTCTACTAACATGTTTGATCTTAAATCCCCTATGCTTCCCTATTGATATTATCTTGACAGGTGTTTTCCACATGAATGTTTGTAACTACTCAACATAAAGGAGGGGTAAAAACTTATTAAATAAAGAAGAAATACAAAGCAAGGGCATTACACAACCCTATCAAGCTCCATCAAGTGGTCCAACTATTGAGACAGATCTGGGGGTAACTGACCCCGATCCACCAAATTTCAATCATGAATATGATTAAAATCCCATTTAACCAAACAATCAACAACACCATTCCATTCTCTAGGAATATGAGTGAAAGTAATAAACTCCAAAGAAGCACTAAGGTTGAGAATCTATTCAACAATCAAATCCAAATTCCAGCTAACATCATCTAAATTTTGCCTATTCAACAAGTTCACCACTACCTAGGAATCAGACTCACAAATGATCCTTCGCCACCCCAATTTACTTCCACACTCCATAGCTGATAAAATGGCCTAAGCCTCCATTAAATTATTAGTATGAAGACCCTTATAAATAGAAAAGATAAACTGAACATCTCCAAAACTATCTCAACCAACACCACCAATTCCAGCATGACTAGGGTTTCCTCGAGAAGAGCCATCCATGTTGATTTTTAAGACTCCTTGAGGTGGGGGAGACCATTGCCCCTCCCTATTTACCTTCGGAGTAGGATGTCTACATCTGTTGCACATGAGTTGTCGCTGCTGAGGAGGAAGATGAAGATGATTACAACAACCAACATCACAAGGATCCATTTATTTTGTCACATCACACTTAGCCACAACAGATTCTCCCAAAGAATGCAAAATTTTCCACCACAAGCAAGGGGCCACCAGCATCACATCCTAAAAAATCTGATGATTCCTCTCCAACCAAAGGTTCCAGATAATAAAGGATGGTCCAAGAGCCCAAGAAGCTTGAAGAAAGGAAGTAAAAATAGGGCCCCTGCCCCACCGATCCACAAACTCAACCAACGAGGAAACATGCCAACAAGGCATGTTCCACACCCTCCACCAAAAATGCCAAATCTCCCTATCATAGGAACATTGGAAGAAGAGATGAGAGACACTCTCATCATAGTTATGAAACAAAACACACATTAAAGGGCCTTGGAAACCACACTTACACAAATTATCCCAAGTAAGACATTGATTTTGAGCCATTAACCACATGAAAAATTTACACTTGGGCCCTGACAACTTATGCCAAACTTGTTTCCACCAAGAGACCTCAATATCCCGAAACAACTTCCTACCAAGCTACTTATAACTAGCAGACATAGAGTACTTCCCAAACAAATCACTACCAGCCCAAGCCAGGACATCAGGCCCCCTCAAAGAATTACAATCATGAGAAGCAAGAAGTTGAACTAGCTCACACCTATCTCACTCAAACCCCCCAAGTGGCCACTTAGAAGGGTGCTTCCAACAAAATCTTACAGTCAATCCACAATGTTGGGCAACCTTATAATGGTCAACAGTATCCCAGCTAGCCACAGTAAAAGCATCAAAAAGAGACTAGAAGTGAGGAAAAGTAGAGAGAATGGGTGGGGGACATCACAAGAATCTAACCAAAATAGAGCTTGTGACCCAGAATGATAGATCCAAAAAAGTGCACGCTTTATCAACTAAGCCCCCACTTTCAAAGTATGTCAAATCATAGAATCACTCCCCTCTACAGGACAGCGAGGAACCTCAAAAGACACAACACCTCCTAAGATACTTATGGTTGAGAATATGGGTCCATAACTAATGTTGATTGGTACACCAACACCAGTGAAGCTTACCAGCAAGAGCTTTCCCATTCAAAATAATCAAGCGTAAACCAAGACCACCCTCTTGCTTTGGTCTACACACAGATTCCCACTTAACAAGGCTCTGCTTAGTAGAAAAAAAGTTACCACTCCAAAGAAATTGGCGTGAGAGAGCATCAAATTACCTAAGGAAATGCATAGGAGCCACTTGAACAAAGCATCTATAGATAGGAAGGGCTTGAATAATAGACTTGAGAAGAGTCACTCTAGCAATAGTAGACAACCACCGATGAGTCTAATGATTGACCTTCCGCTGTAGCTTATCAAGAAAAATCTACTAGGAGGACCTGGGCTGACAACCTACAACAAGAGGAATACCCAAATAGACAAAGGGAAGAGACCCTATCTGAAATTGCAAAATAGCCGCAATTTTCCATTGGATAGCCTGAGGAGTATTAAAGAAGAAAATAGAATACTTTTTTCTCATTGACTTTCTGACCTAAACCCGCAAGGTAGATATCCAAAGCTTTCCTAAAGGATTCAGCTTCCTGAATACAAGCCAACCCCATAAGAAAGATGTCATCCACAAACTGAAGATGAGAAAGTGTTGGAAAACCAAAACCCCGCTGCCAACCGTGAATCAATCCTTGAGAAACCTAAAATTTAAGAAACCAACCCAACCCCTCAACCATTACAATAAACAAATAAGGAGAAAGAAGATCCCCCTAATGAAGGCCCCTGGTAGCACCAAAAATCTCTGAAGGTTTTCCATTAACAATAACTGAAAATGAGGAAGAAGTCACACAACTCATAGTCCAACTCATCCAATCAAAAGAGAAACCAAAGGCCAACAAAATCTTCTAGAGAAAATTCTACTTAACTTTGTCATAAGCTTTGTCCATATCCAACTCAATAAACATAGACCTATCCTTAGAGGTTGCCATAGAATGAATTACCTTAGAGGCAATCACCACCCCATCCAAAATTTGAAAACCTACTAAGGTATGTGCAGGATCATGATGGGCCAAAAAGTGGCAATATGATGTGTATGTGGCTGACAACTTTTTTTTAACCCAAAATTGATGAAACAAAAAGGGTTTTTAAAGGATATTCTCATCTTTCCACCAATATAAATTATGCTTTACTTTAAATTTAATAAGTAATTATTATTCATTTTCTATTCAAATTACGACTAAAGTCCCTGATTGATAGATTGATTGAAAAACATCTATAGCTTTCAAAAGAGTATCACATTTTTAATCCAAAACATGTTTCACATTCTATGCTTTGCATAATATAGGATTAAAAAAAAAAGAAAAATTAAATTTCATGAAGTTTTGACCAAGTTAAGGTGATCGACATACAATTTTTATTTTTTAAAAGTTGTAAAAAAATTCATAATTAATTATTTACTTGGAAAAAATTACAAAAAATATGCATCACATCGAGACATGAGTCCTCTAATTATATCTAAAATCTTATCATTTTATTGTGGTTAGGGTGGTGAGAGACACCTACTTCTTATTTTTTCCTAAAATTTAAGTGCTACTACATTGAAATTTCAAATTTTCACCAAATAGATTTTCTTTTTTTTTTTAAAAACCTAGTAGTTTAGAAACTACATTCAATTTGCTACAATTCTATTCTTACATATTTTTGAAATAATATAGATAACTTATTCAAATTTTTAAGCCAAGTTGCCTAGCTCTGATTTTTTGAAATTTTTTACAACTTAAGGGCCTGTTTTTCCATGATGATCCTGGACATACCTACTACAAAGCCTCCTTGCTCCTCAGAAATGACAACAGGAAGACAAGGTTTAAGCCTCTCATCTATCAATTTAGTGATAATCTTATACAACACATTACAGAGTGTAATAGGTCTAAAGAATTCAAGCCTATCGACACCTTCCTTTTAAGGAATGAGAACCAAAAAAGTAGCATTCAAGGCTTGAAGCATCTATTTACTATGAAGAGACTCTCAAACAACCTCCAACAAATCTAGATTCACAATATCCCAAAACTCCTAGAAAAATTCAACTGGGAAGCCATCAGGGCCTGGAGCTTTCCCCTTATTCATCCCAAACACAATCTCCTCCACTTTAGACAGAGCAATCGGATGAGTAAGAGAATCATTCAGAGTATTAGAGATCAAAGACGAAATGCGAGCAAGGACCATATTCTCATCATCCTCGATTGGAGGTGAATCTTTAGTAAACAGAGTAGAGTAAAACTGATGAGCCTCTCTAGACAAAGCCTATTATGAAGAAATCGAAAGACCCTCAGAATTAACAAGAGAAGAGATATAACACTTATTTTAGCAAACTTGCACATAATGATAGAAGAAAGTAGTATTCCTATCACCCTCAAGAAGCCAGTCAATATAAGCCTTTTTCTTCCAAAAAAGCTCCTCACGAAGCTCCCACTCCACCAATTTTAAAGCCTGGGACTCGGCATGTCCAAGAGCCTCTGAAAATCCCAAATCCTAAATTTGATGAGTAATAAGAAGACGATCATGTGCTTCCCTTTTCTTAGCCTGAAGATTACCAAAACACAACCTATTCCAATGCTTATGATGATACTTGACATATTGCAACTTAACAAAAGAATAAATAGTTGTACCATACACAAGGGCTCCATCCCGCCACCACTAAGCAACAAGATCATGCAAGGAAGAATCTTGAAGCCACATAAGCTAAAAATTAAAGGGAGGATTCTTTGGAATGGGAAAAGAAGTAGAAAACTTAACTAGCCAATGATTAGAGCCGCACCAATCAAGAATCTCAGAGCAAGTGACTAAGTTGCGACCCACCCAAAAACTAGAAACAAGAAATCTATCCAACCGCTTAGATATCACTTCTGGCCCACTTTGTATATTATTCCAAGTAAATATTCCATTAGGGGGTTTAACATCAACAAGAGCAAGAGAATCCACATTTTCCCAAAAAAGAACAAAATTAGGACCAAGCCTAGGTAACCCCCCTCTTTTCCCCTCCAAACACAACACAGAATTGAAATCACCAGCTAAGATCCAAGAATGATAAGGTGCACAAGACCTAAAATACCTAATACGGGCCCAAAGCTAGATTTTACCATAGATGTCAATTGGAGCATAAACATTAGTGACCAAAATAGTCTCACCAAATTCCAAAACAGAAGCCACCATAGAAATAGAGGAATGGCTAGAAATCCACCAGCGAGGAACAACCTTACATGGATCCCAGAAGAGAGCCAGACCTCCAGAGTTTCCCATAGAACCAATACACTGACATTGACCAAAAGACCAAATACGAAGAGCATATTGAAGCATGCAGTCCACCTGAAGCTTAGTCTCCTAAACACAAAAGATATTCGGAGAATGAACCACAATCAAATCCTAAATAGCCTTTTGATGGGAGGTGCTATTCAACCCCCTTGCATTCCATGAAATAATAATCATGAGGAAGGTTGAGAGAAGTGGGAATCAATGGTCTTAACAGACCCACATTCTACCAGCAAATCCCTAGTAGGTTTAATCTTGTCCACATCCTTCTTACGACCAACTTTAGAGGAATTTTTGAAATGACCCTTCTTGAAAGGGCATTGTTGCACCCCTAGAGTTGGAGAAGACCCGCGTCCTTTACCTAAAGTCAACCCCTCCTTAGCTAAATCCGCTAATACAATATCATCTTGGAAAACTTGCAGCAGCACTAGGAAGCCCAAAATTCCCCTACCCTAAAGCTGGAGAATTATCCTTAACAACAACTTCCTACTCCAGCCCTTTATTAATACCAATGGCCCCAAAAGAAATATCAATAGGAATCCCCTCCTCCAAGGCCTGATTATCCAAGACCTCAAAACGGTTGAACCCCTGATCACTTTTCCTATCCTTATAGGCCAGCTTTTGACCCCTCCCTTTAACTTGCAGCTTAACAGGAATAAAGCCATCCTTATCAAGCACACCCTCAGCCATAGGATCCTTTCCTTTATCCCCCTTCTCCACCGAAGGCCTTGATGAAGGAGGAGAAGAAACCCCAACCACTTTGGGTGCCCGAGGACATTGGCGTCGAAGGTGTCCATACTCATTACAAAATAAACATCAAAAAGGAAGGGACTCATAATCCAACTGTTGAACCCATGAGGTAGAGCCTGTTGGAGTTAACAACCCAAGATCTTCAATCTGCAACACCAAAGAACCTCCACAAGAGATAGAGAGAAGCAACAATGGAAGATGCTATTCCACCAAACAAGGATTGTAATATGATACAATATGATCAATGCAATACTATACAATGCTATATGCCATCTATTAACAAATATGCTAGAGATGCCTTGCTTATAAAGGCAAGGATAAGAGATAGGATAAGACAAGATCATGACAAGTGTCTTAATCCTATCACATGAGACAACTAACTCATAACTTGGAAAGTGGAAATTCTAGATTAATACTTATCTAGATATGACAACTAATATCCAAACAACAAGTCCCCTAAGTCCCAGGAATAAACTAGGTACAAGACTTATTTAATGTACAAACCTCTTCCACCCATGGCAACCCAATATGCAGGACAAGACCCCAAGGACAACTTAAAGAAAAATCGAGCCAAAAATATATGATCAAATACTCTGAGAACACCAGATATTGAAGTGCATGTGGTGCTTAGTCCACATGCTCCAGGGTTGCATGAAATATGAATGGAACTCTGATTGTCACACCAAAGAGTAGTGGGCTGAGTGGAAGGGAATCCAAACTCAGTCATCAACTAATGAAGCCACAAAACCTCCTGACTAGCCAACATTGCACCTCGATACTCAGCCTCTGTCGATGATAATGCAATAGCTGTCTGCTTCTTACATGACCATGCAATTAGACTTGATCATTGACATCACCAGTAATCTGAGTCGAGAAGCCCACGATGCACAAGTGTTGAATATGGTACTGAATGTTCTCGCATTGACCTTCCAATGACTCTCGTTGAGTCCTATTTCATTTGAAACTTGATTAAGGAAGGAAAACTATTAACAAAGTAAAATTATCTGAAGCAAATCAAGAGGCATGAAGACCCCTCACACTAGGTAATTCAAGTCATATACAAATCTAAATCATTGAAAGAATCAAATCATCCACAAGAGAGTATTATCCCTTATTATCCTTCAGTGTAGCCGGAAGCAAGCAAGAAACTATCATCTTCTCATACCAAGCGGGGGCTTTTTGAGTTACAATGTCCGAATTTTTATCTTGCACAAAAGCTTATATAGATCTCCTCATGAAGATCCCCATGCAAGAAAGCACTCTTCACATCCATCTGATATAACCATCCCTGAGATTATAGCAAGGACAAGGCGAATAGAATCCATCTTGGCAACAGGAGCAAAGGTCTCGGAATAGTCAATTCTTCAACCTGAGAAAAACCCTTTGCAACAAGACGAGCCTTGTACTTGTCAATGGAACCATCTGCTGCATACTTGGTACGATACACCCACTTGCACCGAACCAACTTTCTTCCCTTAGGAAGAGGCACAAGATCCCAAGTATGATTCTTCATCAAAGAAGAATACTCATCATCCATAGCACTATCCCACTCTGGAATATGAAGCATCTGAAAACTTTTGAGGATCATCTGAAACTGCATGACTCAAAAGACTAATTCCAGAAGTCTGAGAACGAGTGCGGCGAGTGTCTGTGGGATCACCAACAAGAGGACCAGCCTCCTTAAGAATAACTCGAGCCCATCATGGCCTAGTGGGTGAGTGAGGAGGAGGTGCATCAAGACCATCATCAAAGTCTTCCTCAAGTAGCAAAGTATCATCTGAAGAAGATTGAGTAGGTTGTGATGAAGAAGAAGTTGAAGGAGGATCTGGCTGGGTGAAGGTCTCAGAAAACTGAACATCACGTCGGAAATGAACCTCTCGTGTGTCAGGATCAAACAATCTGTATGCCTTCACATCCTCACAATAGCCAACAAAGATGTAACGCTGACTCTTCTTCTCCATGGATTTACGCCGACCATTCGGAATGAATGCCCAAGCCTCACTACCGAATACTTTGAAGAAGGATACATTAGGCTTGGATGAGACCAAGCCTCCTCAGGGGTCATATTTCGGCCTTTGGGGCATACGATTTGAATATAGTTGGCACAATTGATAGCTTCGGCCCAAAAGCAGGAGCCATGGACCTAGACTGAATCATACAATTGGCCATTTCCCTGAGAGTCCTATTCTTTCTCTCTGCCACACCATTCTCTGAGGAGTGTAAGGAACTGTGTGTTATGAAGAATACCAACTGCAAAAATCCTATGCCTGATTCATACTCCCCCCCATTATCTGTGCGATCGAAGAGAAAAACCTGACTGCTTCTCCACTTTGAAGGTCTTGAAGTTGGTGAGGACTTCACTCTTGAGCTTCAGAAAGTAGACCCATGTCTGGCGGGAAAAATCATCAATGAATGTTAGCACATACTTGGCCCCTGAAAAAGAAGGAGTTGGGAATGACATAAGATCACTATGGACCAACTCAAGGGGTGTGGTTGCACGTGTAGCATGACCCTTAGGAAAAGGATCTTGATGTTGCTTGCCAAGAACACATCCTTGACAAACACCATCTGTGCAAGTGATCTTTGGAAGACCAACCACTAAGTTATGTGCTTTCATTTGCTGAAGATATCTATAATTCAAGTGCCCAAATCTCTCATGCCAAAGCTTGCTCATTGAATCAGCATGAGCAACAAAACATGAACCTGATGTAGACTCAAATCCATCAAATCGATACAAATGATTCTCATGATCAACTACTCCTGTTGCGACAACCTTCTCAGGATCTTGCAACTGTCTAATAGTCACATTTTGTGGAGTAAACTCAACTAACTTCCCATCTCCAGAATGACAAATCTGATATATGGAAAGAAGATTCGCTGAAATATCAGGAACAAGAAGAACATCCTCAATGCACCCATCTAGCATCTGAAAGGTCCCCAAAACTGGAATCTGTGAAGAGTTCCCAACTGCAATCTGAGAAGTAGAAGTATGAACTATGGAATCAAGAAGATCACGTGAATTTGTCATGTGATGTGAAGCACCTGAATCAAGAATCCAACTATCTGAAGGTGAATGCATAGCTCGTGCAGAAAGAGCTTGCCCTTTGCCCATGGAAATATTATGCTTCATATAGCTTCCTCCAAGGCCTCTAATCTCTTAAAGCAATGAGATGCATCATGCCCAGTTTTTCCACAAAATGAACAAGGATCTCCTTTCTTTTTCTTGGACTTGGAAGAAGAATCTCCAGAGGTAGAAGAAGGAGATTGAGTGGACTTTTGATTGTTCTTCGGCTTTGGTTTGGAGGGATTCTCACTACCAGAAATGATTCTGCTTTGGGCTTCTTCTTGTTCTTTCCTTTACCCTTGGATGATTGAGCCATTAGGCATGATTCTTAGAATTGGTAAGGCATCCAACTGAATTAACTTGGCCTCCTCCCTAGTAGAGCTCACAAAACAACTCAAATGTAGGCATTTTGTAATCTTTCCCCATTGCATCCATAGTTAATAGAAAGTAGAAGAAAACACTTGATAAGGGCCCTTTAACTTAGACAGAATCAAGAAGATACATTCATCACTAGATACATCATGTCCACATCCTTTCAACTGTGACAAAATCATCTTGAATTGAGCAAGAAAATCCTGCATTGAAGGAAACGCATCTAGAGAGAGGGATTGTAGTTCTGCTTGAAGTTGCAAGGTTCTGAAATGATTTACTTTACCATACAATTCTTCAAGTTTGTCCCAAACATTCTTAGGTGTTTTGCACTCCGAAATATGAAACAACAGATTATCAGATACATGTAAGCCAATGAGCCCTTTTGCTTCATCCATTTTACATCTATGGACAAACTTTTCATAATCCCTTGTAAATTCAGGTTGTTCTGCATCTAACATTGGCCATAGACCCTTAGATTGTAACAATTGAGTCATTTTTAGCTTCCATGTATGATAATTGTGTGGAGTGAGTGGTTCAATTTGCCTTAGATCCGCCATGAACACCAAAAGAAAAGGACAATGTGGCACTTAAATTGTGCCTTTCACCCCCCCAGAATGTATTAAAAACTGATTTTGCAACCCCCCCACAAATTACAATGAACAATTTTTTGCAATTTTACAAGTGACAAGCTCAAATCAACCGTTTATAACACACGGTGATTTTTACAATTTTTCAGAATAAGGAGCTTGCAAAGCTGAAAACAGAGGTTACAAACAGATTCCTTGCGATTTTCTGATCAATTTCAAAAAAAAGTTTGCCAAATTTTGACTTCGTTGGCAAAAGTTACATCAAGAACAAGCAATAAATGCACTTGTACCTTCAAGCTGAAAAATCTGGAAAAATGACAAAATCTGGCAAAATCACCTGCACCACTGCGAAGAACCAGCTTTCCGACGATATCGTTTGCAAAAATCCGACTCCGTGGTGAAAAGTTATGCAAAAATGAAAAAAAGGCCTATTTTAGGTTGCAAATTTGAGCCCCTGGCTATGACCCATCTCTTTTGAAAACCTACCGCCAGCATGTCCTAAGCGGTTTCGGTGGCGGTTCTTAAGTGCGGACTCCGGCGGGTGTGAATAAACCCCGGACCTTGAGCGGCTTAAAAGACAATATACAATGGAATATGAATTTTATAATTTTTATAATTTTCAAAAATAAAAATGCCGTGAAAATTTTTTGAAAAAATTTCTTGCTTAACGAGGGAACTAAAATTGCACGAATAACTTTTGCCCAAATTATATATCAAAAAATTGGAAACGGCCACCCGGCACAATGGAAGACTTATTTTTGGCTCAAAGTGCACCTGTAAAAAGTTGTTCACCAGATCTGAGCTCGAAACCCTTCTTTGCCAAAGCTGCAAATGGTGACGAAATTAAGTGAAACAAAAGCCAGATCTGACTTTTTCGAGCCTCCTGGACGCAATGGGACACCTAAAATACTGCCACTATAGCCAAAAGCGCTGCAATCACCAGATCTCACCAAAATGCAAGCATGCAATATAGGATACAAGAACTCAAAAAATGACAATAGAAATTGATGGAAACTCTCTAATAAAGAAATGGAAGGGGCTTGCCAGATTCAAAGCTCTGATACCATGTTGGAGTTAACAACCCAAGATCTTCAATCTGCAATGCCAAAGAACCTCCACAAGAGATAGAGAGAAGCAACAATGGAAGATGCTATTCCACCAAACAAGGATTGCAATATGATACAATATGATCAATGCAATACTATACAATGCTATATGCCATCTATTAACAAATATGCTAGAGATGCCTTGCTTATAAAGGCAAGGATAAGAGATAGGATAAGACAAGATCATGACAAGTGTCTTAATCCTATCACATGAGACAACTAACTCATAACTACCTAGGAAAGTGGAAATTCTAGATAAGACAACTAATACTTATCTAGATATGACAACTAATATCCTAAGTAAACTTAACATGTGAATTAAGTCCCCTAAGTCCCTAGTAAGGGAATAAACTAGGTACAAGACTTATTCACACCAACAGAGCCAAGACAAATTTCCAAAGAATCCGACAATGGATTATTTATGTCAATTTCAACAAAAATATGAGCATAAGAGAATACCTTTTTATCCAAAGTATTCTGAGTGATGGCAGCTGGCTTCCCCAAAAAAGCAGCAATCTGGTGTAGAATATCCTCCCTCCAAAGCTCCAATGGCAACCATGGCAGACAGACCCAGATAGGAACCCGTGAAGGAAGATCCTCTGCCACATTAAATCCTCCATGACAGGGTTTCATGAACAATCCAACATGATTGTAAAAATATGGCCTCCCTCAAAAACTCGATTACAATCCAAAATGCAAGAAAAATCAACCATGAAATAGACATTCACAACCACCAAAATATCAAAATCACCTTCAACCTGCAAGGACTGACAAATCCAAGACTCTAAAGCCAAGAGAGGGACACAAATACCCAAGAACTTACAAATCAGAACATTTGGCTCCAATAAGATATGTCCTCTTGTACCAAATCAGGAGAAATAACCAAGACTGGATGATCTTGACTCCACGACAAACAGCCATTCACTTTCTTAAGCTTAGAGCTCTCACCCACAAAAGAGGTTCATTCGCTGACCGTGCATGCAAATTTGCGGAGAAACCTTGAGACGGCTTTACACCAGCAAGCACCAAGCTTTTGGAAGCCCTTTCCATTCCACCGCACCCAACACCCAAAAATGTTAACACCCAACACCAAACTCCACATGCTACCCCAACACCGTTCCCACCCAATGTCAAACCCCACTCACTGCGTCAACACCAAACCCCACTCACTTCCACCCAACTCTAGCCCCACAAACTGCAACACATGCCCACTAAACAAAGAGGGAGCCACAACCTATTACAGGTCGCGGGCACCCAATGCCATCACCTCAGACATCCCCGACTCCAATTCAAATGTTTGTAACTACTTGAATGTTCCTTTCACTTAGGATTAATTCACTCAATAAATTGGAAATCATATTAGATCCTTGATGTTTCATTTCTAGCATGCATTTGATTATTTGATATTTCAATGCTAAAAATATGCCACATGCTCAACAGAGTGATATTTTTGAGTTTTACCTTACTATTCTTGACACTTTGCCACCCACAATTGTCTTCAATAGTTAGCTCAGCTTTGGACCCCTTCAACTTGCCATCCACTAGCCTTATGGCATAGTTTTCTGACGTTCTGCAATTGTATTAGCCTCCCAAATTTTCACCTTTCATTTGAATGTGTTTCTTGATTTTGTTATAAACTCTTTCCCTTCAACCCCCTCATCTTCCAATCCATCAACCTCATGATTGGCCTCCCTGAAAGTGTGATTAATTAAAAAATTATTGAATATTTTTAAATTATCATGCACCTCCTCTAATAGTGCATGTAACCTACAATTTGAAACTTTTTTTCCTTTGACCTTATTAACAACCGGCATAGGATCACCTTCCATTATTATGTTAGATACTTTTAGTTCTCAGCATAACCTTAAATTGAGGACGAGGGCTTTGAAATTTGCTTCGTTATTCATCCCCTTTGGTAAGGGTATTGAGAGATTTCCAACTGTAGATCCTTTCCTATCCCTTATTATGCATCAAGATAGGTACTTTTGAAAAACTTGATATCTAAAAATAATTTAAAGTGTCTAAGAGTCCTGTGTATCAGAGGTTTAAGTCTTGAAGTGAAAGAAGTTTTGAAAGTGCAACAAAACCTAATTTTTCTATATGAAACATATGTATGCATGCAATTTTTGATATTTTTATAGAAATTAAATATGTTCAAATGATAATTTGTAAAAATTGAATACTATAATGACTATTTTTTCCAAAAAATACATAAAAGTAATTTTTTTGATCTTTTGAAATGAAAGTACTATGCAATTTTTTTACCTTTTTAATGTCATTCACTAAAATATGTATGCATAAATTGTAGAATAATTTTTAATTAATTTATCAATGAAAATAACTTAAATCTAAGCCCTAGGCAAGGAAAATCAGGTCTAATTTGTTTTGCAATTCAATTTCAATTATTTTTGAATTTTTATGATAAAAAAACTAATTAAAATGGATAGTTTTTTTGAAAATAAATGAAAATTAACAAGATTTTCAAATAGTCTAGGTTTTAAAATTCAATTTTTAATTTTATTCAATGAAAATTCAAAAAGAATTCAAGTGTTGGATATGTCAGGTTCACCAAAATGTTTCATTGGAAAAGGGATCCTAGGTCCAATATCTAGATCACAAGGATCAAGCCTTTTCTAATAAACATTGGAATTGAGATTACCAAGGGTATGAGAATGACTTGCAACCTAAAAGGTGAGTCAATAAACCTTGGATTTGATTATTTGAAGGTCTTAAAGATTATATTTTGATGTGATGAAATGATGTAACCATATAAACTATGAAAATGTAGCATTTTGTTATGAATTATGACAAACTGAAAGTAGGTAGACAAATTTCAATTTCAAAAATGAGGAGAGCAGACAAAAATGCACCTATCATGTAAATTTGAGTTGATTCTTGCTGGTATAGGATGTAAGGACACCCTATTCTAAGCACCTAGATCTAGAAATTGATTTTGTAGGCCTGAGGTCCCTAGTATGTAGCTTTTTTCTTTCATATTTGGTTTTCAAATCTTCATCTATTCATGAGAAAATGTAGATTCTATGACTTGTCAAATTGTAGGGTTTTGATGCATGAATGAGAAACTTATCCTCAATCTTCCTCCAATTCACTTCAGATTTGTAACCTACACACATGAAAATAGGGGGAGAGTTATGCCATATAGGGTCTTGCCTCTATCAAACCTCGTATTCATATTTCTACCACCACATTGGCAAAGTTGATGATAAAAAATAGCTTATCCTTTTGAGGGATAGAGGCTAAATGAAAAACAAGAAATGAAGTGGCAATTTGTTGTAACTCACCACTCAAATCTAATCTCCTTGATGGGCTGAAGTCACACTCATCACCTTCAAGGGTCAATTGTTTCTTGACTTGATTTGATTTGGAGACCTAAAAGTGATGGTGATAAAAAATAAAATGCATAAAAAACATGAATGAAACTCACATAAAACTTGGCATGATGCTTGAATGACAAAATTTTGCAATATTATTACTAATTCTACCCTTGATTGATTTTAGGATCTTCAATTTTCTCAATAATTTCTCTTAGCATTAGAAATGATAAAATGACTAGGTATTTATATGCAATTATTCTAATTTCTCAAAAATAAAATATTGATGGTCAACAATTGAAATTGGAAATTAAAATAATAAATTAATGACACTAACATATTCAAATTTGGAGCCAAAAATGTTAGTGTAGGGCATAGGGTGCCCTAGACTAGATTCATGTTTTTTAGGATCAAAAGTGTCAAGTTAAACTATTAAATGCATGCTTTGATTTCCCATGTTTGATTTTCCAAGAGATATTTTTAAAATGGAAAATTAATGCATAATTATGAAATTAAATGTATAATTAGATCCAAACACAGAAGGAAGAAAAACCTAGAGTGAAATTGTCAAGGGTGACAATTTTTTATGCTACACTAAGGATATCATTAGGTAGGAATCCCACCCAACCCACTTTGATACAAAGCTATTTCCAACAATATTGGGAAACGGAACATTGAATTAGCAAGTGATTGGAATTTTCTTTATTTTCTTTGCAATACACAAACCTAGAGGCCCCTTGTATACCTAACTTGGAAAATTTATGTAAAATCCCCATCTCAGGCACAATAATTTTTATTTATTTTATTTCCAAATTCACACAACTACCAACTTAACGAACCATGCATCCTTCATCTAGGTTTGAAGTGTTTATTTCAAAAAAAAATCAATCATCCTAGTGGCAATAAATCTACATCACCACTTATATGTTGACACTCAAAAAGGTGCTAAGCTCTTATCCCTATGGTCATTCCTAAGTCTACACCTAAACCTTGAGGGTTCATGATGACCCTACCTATGTATCCCCTCATCAGAATTAGAGGTTTCATTGTTTGACTGCCTATATCAAAGGGAGTTCATTCTCTCCTCTTGCATGATATCTCTGATCTCTTTTTTAACCCATGACTATTAATTAAGTACATATAAGCTATCAACATAGAAAATTATATTATAATTATAATAACTTTTCAACAAAGTGTTGGGTCCATATTGAAAATTACCAAGCATTAGTGTACAAACTTTCACACTATCCACAAGGGGCATATCATACCATAATCCCAGAGATCATGCACAATGACTATCACAAGCATACCTCCATAAACACAACCTAACTAGCTCATACATACTACAAGTACAACAGTGACTAGATCATACATAGATCACAAGTACAATAGTGATTGGACCATACATAGATCACAAGTACAACAATGACTAGATCATAAATAGATCACAAGTACAACAATGATTTCCTCATGTATACCACTGACAACCTGCAACTCATTCCTTTACAATTTTCTCAAAATCCTTGACATATACAGCTTCAAATGAATTAATGCTAATAGTGTTGACATCAATGACAACCACATATCAGCAACACAACCACAACATCCAACACACATAATGTTATACAAGATGTTGGTTTGTGTTCTATAGAAATTAAAATTATTCTCCTAATTATCAAACCTTGTGTATCATCATATCATTCCTTTTAATAAAAGCGGTAAATACTTTATTGAAATCAAGAAATTAATAGTACATAGGGATCAAGGAACCCATAGGCTCCCAAGAAAGAAAGCACCAGAACAACCATCTAAGACAAAAACCACCATCCAAACATCCACCAACACCTTATCCCTCCATATCATCAGCAATGACCCTCTCTAATTCATGAAAATAATCAAGGGACAACTATCCCCAACCCTCAACCTTCCAATCATCTGCATTCTTTGAAGCTCACTTAGCCAAATAGTCAAAAACCCTACTCCATTCACGCAAAATTTGGGTAAAAGACACCACTTCCAACATAAAGTGCATCTGCAAAATCTATCGAACCACCAACACAAGCTACCAATTAACCTCAACAACCTTTTTCTTGTGCAACATATTAACAATAATCTGTGAGTCAGCTTCATAGATAATCCTATGCCAACCCAAGGCACAAGAACGCTCGATAGCCCAAAGAATCGCCAACCCCTCTATAAAGTTGTTAGATTTTTTCCCTTTATGAATGGAGAAAAAGAAAATAATCGAGCCAGAATAGTCTCTTCCAACTCCACCAATCCTAGTAAGCCCAAGATTACTCCTAGAGGAACCATCTGTATTGATCTTTAGAAAATCCATTGGAGGAGGAAACCATCTTCCAACCCTTTGAACCTTCTTTTTAGCCTGCCTACCTCTTCTGACACAAGCAGAGACTAAATTCAACCCTTGCAATCCCAATCTATTCACAATATCATCATCACTCCTTTCCAATGGATAAGCCACTTCACATTTGGCTTCCACCATCTCTTGGATCATACCAACAATTCTATGTTAAACCTGATGAATCATCGGCCTATCCCCATGAAAAATCCTATGATTCCTCTCCAACCAAATTTTCCAAAGGATGAACGTAGGATAAATGCACCACACAATCTAGAGGAAAGAGGCCTAGGTAGGGGGTCTTCCCAAATTGCTCCAAAACTCAACAAGGGAAGAAGCATGAACACATGGATGTTTCTAAACACCCCACCATAAATTTCAAAGCAGCATAGAATAAGAACAATGGAAAAACAAATGGGACTTGAATCCTCCTCACTACAACCACACAGAACACAAATAGAGGGACACTGGAATCCCCACTTCCAAATATTATCCCAAGTCAAACATCTATTCCAAGCCAGAGTCCACACAAAAAATTACACTTTGGCCATGAAAACTTGTTCCACACATGTTTCAACCAAGGGACCTCCACCCCACCAAACTTATGAGACAGTAACTCCTGATACCCACTAGCCACAGTGAAAGCGCCCTTAGGATTCAACCTCCAAGCCAAAATATCCTTATCCCTAAGGGAATTGCATTGTCTACTAGCCAAAATATTTTGAAGCTCAGCACAATCCTCCTCCAACCCGACAATAGGCCAGTCATAAGGATCCTTCCACCTAGCCACCTCCATCTTCCCACATGGATAAGAAGTCTTAAAATCAATCACCATTAACCAACCAGCCTCCAAGAAGTGTTGGAAAAGATTCAACAAATTAGGATACTAGCGCAAAATAGGGGAAAATTCATCCCAAGAATTAGACCAAAAGAGAGCCTCAACCACCTATTACATATCTAGAACAATCCCTCCTTGATCAACACATCCCCTTTCTTAAGCATTCCCCAAATCACATAACCTTTCCCCACCAAAGGATACTTGGGAAGCTCCTCCTTCAAAACCCCCAAAAGGTACTTGTGAGATAAAATCATGGCCCAGATATGATCCTACTCCACACACCACCTCCAGTAAATCTTCACAACCAACTCCAACCTAAACCAATTCAATTGTCACAATCCAAGACCCCCAAATTGCTTTGAGCTACACACAATATCCCATTTCACTAGGCTTCACTTAGAAGAGGATAAGCTACCCACCCATACGAATTGTCTAGCCAAAGAATTCAAATCCTTTACAAACTCAACCAAAGCCACCTATAGCATGCACCTATAAATAGGAAGAGCCTACACCATAGTTTTAAGCAGCTAAACATGGCCAGCAAAGGACAACCATCTATGAGTCCAATGATTAACCTTCACACAAAACTTGTCTAGAATATTCTGCCAAGACTCCCTAGGAAGACTACTAGAAGAGATAGGAATTCCAATATAAGTTAAAGGGAGAGACCCAATTTGAAACCTCAAGATACAAGCAATCCTTTGTTGAATAAGCCTCAGAGTATTGAAGAATAAAATGGAAGATTTATCTTGATTAATCCTTTGACCAGAAGCAACAAGATAGATATTGAAAGCCTTGTGCAAATTCATAGCTTCTCTAATCTTAGCCATACCCATCAAGGCAGTATCATCCACAAATTGCAGGTGAGATTGAGGAGGAAAACCATTTCCCCACCCCCATCCCTAGATAAGACCCAACTCTACATTGCATTTCACCAGTCTCCCCAGGCCTTCAGCAAGAAGAATAAATAAATAAGGAGAGAAAGGATCCCTGTGATGAAGTCTTCTAGAAGCACTAAAAAAAGAAGGCTCACCATTTATCAACACTAAGAAAGAAGTGAAATTAACACAACACATAACCCATTGGACTCACTCCTTAGCAAAACCAAAAGCAATAATAATTTTCGCAAGAAGGACCACTTAAATCTATCATAGACCTTTGTCATATCCAGCTTGATGAACATAGCCTTTTTCTTTTGAGGATGCCATAAAATGAATGGTTTCAATAGAAATGACCACCCCATCCAGAATTTTTTGATCCTCCACAAAACCAATATGTTCCTTAGAGATAATCCCTCTAATTCATCGCTTCAGCCTCTCAACAATCAACTTGGAAATGATTTTATAAACCACATTACAAAGGGAAATAGGTCAAAATTGACTCAAACAATGTACCCCATCACATTTGGGAATGAGAGCAAGGAATGTAAATTTCAAATCCCACAACATCTGCTTATTCCTTTGAGACTCATGAGCCACCTCCAAAAGGTCCAACTTAATGATATCCCAAAATTTTTGATAAAATTCAACCAGAAATTCATTAGGGCCCGAGGCTTTCCTTTTCTTCATCTGGAAAATAGTAGCCTCCAATTCCTCCAATGAGATATAGCCCAAAAGATTCTCATTCATCTCCCTAGTAACCAAAGAGGGGATACAAGATAAAACATGGTTTTCTTCCATCAAACCATCCTAAGAATCCTCTATAAATAATGAAGCAAAGTACTACGAAACTTCTCTAGACATATCATACAAAGAAGATAAAAGTTGCCCCCTGTCATTCACAAGAATAGGCATAGAATTACCATGTCTCCTAGCTTTCATTGAGTTGAAGAAGAAAGCAATTTTTATGTCTCCCTCCTGTAACCACTCAACATGAGCCTTTTGTTTCCAATAAATTTCCTCATGTAGCTCACACTCTTCCAAAGCTTTTAAATCCCTTGCCTCCTCCCTGAGTAAATCCTCAAAAAGACCAAACTCCCTTATCTCCCGAATGATGAAATCCAAGTCAGCTTGAGCAACAACCTTAGCATGAAAAATATTTCCAAAACACTACCAGTTCCACCTTTTGAGTTGATATTTCATATATTGCAGCAATTTGGAAAAAGAATACATAGCAGTGCCATGAAAGGTCTTCCCCTCCACCACCATTCATCCACATACTCCTACAAAGAATAATCTCTTAACCACATAAGCTAGAACTTGTAAGAGGGGGACTGAGCAACATGTGTCGAGTAGAAAATAACTTAATAGGTCAGTGATCCAAGCCCCTCCAATCCAAAATTTCAAAGCAAGTAGACCACAATCCTCCAACCCAAAAATAGGAAACCAATAAATGGTCAAGTCTCTCAACAATACAGTTCTCTCACATTCTCCTATTGTTCCAAGTCAACTAACTGTTACAGGGCTTAATGTCAACTAGATTCAAGGTAGATATGTTATCATGAAGAAGGAAAGTAGAGGGCTCCAATCTCACAATGCCACCCTTCTTCTCATCCAACTCAATAATGGCATTGAAATCACCCGCAATAATCCACAGGAAAAAAGGAGCAGGGCTTTGAATGAAATTAATATGAGACCACAATAAGTGCTTACCAAGAAAATTAGTAGATGCATAGATTTTTGAAAGTAGAATAGTTTCCCCCAACTCCAGACTTGAAGTAACCACAGAGATGGAAGACTTAAAGGACATCCACCAAAGAGGACGAATCTTCAATGGGTTCTATAGGCAAGCCACACCCCCTACATTACCATGAGCCCCAATACACTGGAAATCACCCTACCCCCATAGCTTTGGCAACAAACCAATCATACTTTCTACAATTAACTTAGTCTCCTATAAAAAAAGGACATCAGGAGGATCAATTCTCACCAATTCATGAACAGATTTTTATCGAGGGCCACTGTTCAAGCCCCTTACATTCCAAGAGAGGAAATTCATTTTGGAGGGTCAGAAAAATGGGAATCCAAGGTCTTAATAGATCAAGACTCCACCAAAGTCTCCCCCATCATCTTTATTTTTTCCAAGTCCTTATTTCTCCCAACTTTGGAAGACTTCTCAGCAACCCCTTTCTTTTGGTCTTTCTAAAGAATTCCCAACGAAGGATAATCCTTGCTACCTTTTACTGAATTAGACCCCATTTTCACCACTGGAGTAGAGATCTCTCCCTCCCCCATCTTTGTATCTGCAAGAAGCTCGGACCTCCTATGAATCACCAAACTCAGATTTGTTTCCATTTGCAAAGCACAAGTCTCTTTAGAATTCTATTGTAATATGGAATAATTCCTTCCTGAACCCCTTCTTAAACACCTTGATCCATAAAAATCATACTTGGATTCACCTCCTACTAACTAAGATCATCTAGAACCTCAAATATATTAAAATTATCTCCTTCTTGATGCTCCTTAAGAGTCCTCTTTTGACCTTGATTCCTATTATGAGCCTTAACAGGGATAATACCCTCTGCACCAACAACCTCACCAGGAATGGGGTCCTTTCCTTTGTTGACCTTAAGAGGATCGCGAGGAGGCTGAGCAGTCTAAGACTCAAAAGATTTAGACTTTGGGCATCTTCTCTGCAGATGGCCATATTCATGACATAGAGGATAAAAAGAGGGAAATGTCTCATAATCAAGCTACTGCACACAAGAATATGAACCTGCACAAATTTTCAAAGAATCTAGAAGAGGGTTATTTAAATCTATTTCAACACAAATGCAAGCAAAATTCATTACCTTTTTATCCTAGGTTTTTTGAGAAGGACCCACTAGTTTCCCTAGTAGTGAATCAACCCGATGTAAGATGTCATTGTAATAATATTCAACTAGAAATCTAGGGAGATGAACCCACAGTGGAACCTGATTCGGAAGTGCCTCCAAAGGATCAAAACCCGCATGTCAGGGTTTAATAAATAAAGCAATTTGGTTGTGGAAATAAGGCCCACCTTCAAACACCCTATTGTGATCCTCCATGCAATCAAAAGTCACCATGAAGTAACTATTTTCTAACAACATTATTTCCATCTCACCCTCTAGGGACCAGGTATGATGAGGCTGCAACTTGAAAAATTGGAGTGAAACCCTCATTCCCAAAAATTTGTAGAGCAAATCATGCTTCGAGTAATACTCAATATCTTCCACGATTGATTCTAGTTGAATCATTAATATTGGCCTATCTTTGCTTCGTTCCAGACACCCATTAATTTTTGAGATATGAGGACCTCCAGATGGAGTGAATCCTCCATTCCCCGAATCATTAGAGAAGCAAGTTATTATCAAACACTTTCATTGAAAGAGAAGGATATTTTGATCCAAAAGTAGATCGGAAATCTAGAGCAGTATTGACCCCCAAAGCCATTGCCAAGAGAAAAAGACAATACACCCTTATACCTCCACAAAATTTTAAAAATCAATCCATAACTGAGAAACAAAAGTATAAAGCAGCTCAAGGAAGCCACAAAACCCTGCTACAAGCAAACACTAGTCGGCATATATATGGAGAAAATAAACCATGACTTGAAACAGACCCCACACACCATACAACACCCACCCCACGCACTCTAAAGATACTCCACGCACCATCCAGGAACCTAATCACTCATGCACGAAGATCCTATGACATGCAGGCCGCAACCTTATTGGTCGCGGGCCTACACAACCACCGCTCGACCACCGTTCAACGCCATCTCCACCCTCGAAGTCATTTATTATCATATCATACATTAATTGTTAATCACATTAATTTTCCATATCATCAATTAATCATTTATTAATAATCATTAATTACCCATTATTATTATTTATTATTATATTAATATCCATTAATTAATCATCTAATTAAACAATATTTTATTATTTAATTAAGATGAGCTAATTACCCATTTAATTAAAATTAAAAATTATATTATTATCTTTGAATATCTTCTCCATTAGTTAATTTATTCTTCAAATTACTAACTTCCCCGTCAAAACATATATTAAATAAACTAATAAATTCATTTTTATCATCTCACAAGTTAACTCTATCTTCAAATTAGAAAAATTTCTCTCGCCAGTTCACTCCATCTTTGAATGGAAACTTCTCCTTCTTATTTAACTATTATTAATTTAAATATTTTATTATTATCTTCCTAGGACTTTGAAATGGAAATTTTCCAATCTAAGTTGAGTTGAGTCCATAGTTAGTCCATAACTTTAGTCCATAGTTAGTCACTTAACTCAAGCCTCTAATCTTATCCCCATCAATCCATTTGATTTTTCTCAAATAATCTATAAATATTCTCATCCTCTCATAATTTCAATCATCTCAATTATTTATGAAAATCCACTCTATCAAAATCCATTATCAATCAAATGCAATGTTATCCTAGGTACTAAGTTGCATCCACATTCCTAATGAGCAAGTCACTACAACAAGGTTGATCTTGAGATTTTTTGTGAGATTGGTAAATAGCAATTTGATTTGTTGATACTAGTTTATTTACATTTCAAGTTATTAATTTTCTTATTTTCTATTTTCATTGTATACATATTTTACTAGGACATGAGAAGTAAAGGATGGTGATGATCAAAGAATTGAACATGGGAAAATATCCTAATTTAGAAGATTGAATGGAATGGTTAGTAAGTAGATGACATTGACAAGAGTATTTAAATGATATCATTGTTAGAAATTTGAAATAGATTGAATAACCCAAGGAACTTTATAAGAAAAATTCAAAGCTAAATAAACTAGAAAAACATAAAGAATGCAAACCAGAAACTTCAAGAGATATGCAATGTCATGATGAAAAAATTGCATTAAGAGCTTCCAAGATATGAGACATACAAGATAGGCAGTGAGTTCATATAGAACTAAGGAGAGGATGGAGGTGAAAAATCAACCAATATGAATTAACCACCAATAACCACTAATATTAAATAAAGTCATGAAAATTAATTACTCAACACTTTAAGGGTGGAGACACCTCATCACCTTATCTCCTAGTTATTAAATAAAAAAATCACTTTATTATCCTAAGTAAGCTTAATAAAAGTGTAGGGAAAACCTATAACTAAAGGAAAATAAATTAACCCAGTAGGAAAATAAAAACCTACACCAACACCCCCCCTTAAGTATAGCTTAGGAGGATGTAAAAGATGATGGGTCTCAAGAAATGAGGTCATGTTAGGTACCCATGTGCATAGAAAATCCCCCCCAAAGAAGAAGAATCCTCCCCACAAATATAAAGTGAAGAAGAGAAGGACTAAGTACCCCCCTAAAGAGATCCAATGGTAGATGCTCAAAATTGGATGGAAACGATGTTCCACAATCACTAAACAACATTCCTCCCCTTAGGAAGAAGCAACACCAAAGGTGTATCCAAGTTATCTCCTAAGCCATGAAATAGATTGAATAACCCAAGTAAATTTATAAGAGAAATTCAAAGCTACATAAACTAGAAAAAAAAATGCAAAGTAGATTTCTAAGAGATATGCAATTTTAGGATGACAAAATTACATTAAGAGCCTCTAAGATGAAAAATATAAGCTAGGTAGTGAGTTTATATAGAACTAAGGAGAGGATGGAGGTGGCATAATAGCCAATAGGAATTGACCATCAATAACCACCAATATTAATAAAGTGATGAAAAAGTAAATAATCCACCCTTTAAGGGTGGAGACACCTCATCACTTTATCTCCTAGATATTAAATAATAAACTCACTTTATCATCCTAATCAAGCTTAATTTAAAAGTATAGGAAAAACCTATAACTAAGGGAAAATAAAAACCTACACCAACACCCCCCTTAAGCATAGCTTAGGAGGTTATAAAATATGATGAGTCTTGGAAAATGAAGCCATGTTAGGTATCTATGTACATATAATATTCCCCCCAGAGAAGAAGAATCTCCCTCCACAAATAGAGAGAACACTCCCCTAAATAGAGAGAGAAGAAGAGGACTAAGTAGCCCCCTAAAGAAATGGAAAATAGTAGATGCTTGAAACCGGATGAAAAACATGGTTCATGATCATTGAAAAACATTACTCCCCTAAGGAAGAAACAAAACCAAAGGTGTGTGCAATCTATCTCCCAAATCTTGAAAGGAATATGTAGGAAGAAAGTGCAAAATATATATGAAGTCTTTGAACTTGACTCAATTGTCTCCATGTTGATGCTAAAGTCTCTCATAATCAAATCAAGTGTTCTAGGCCACTCTATTGAAAATAAAAACTCAGAATATAATAGAGACTAATGTAGAACACAAGCCAAAGACTCAATTACCTCCTCTGAAGATGTCTCCTCCAAATTTTGATCCAATGTATCTGCACTCATGTCAAACTATGATGAATGATCATATAGAGGATGAACAAGAGGGTTAGAGTGTTCCCTCACAATAATTGAAGAAGAATCAAATCCATCAAAGAGAAGATAAATACAATCAATAGTGTCTCTCAAATTTACAATAAGTGTCTCCATAAACAAGTCTAAAATACCTGTCAAGAGATCATCTCACAAAGCTATGTCTAAATGTACTATGTATGTATTGTTGCAAGAATTCACTAGAGGCTTTCAAAGAAGCAATATTAGAATTTGTAGTAGCAATAGATACAAGGATGAAAGGGTTTTTCTCAAATATTTTTTGTCAAAGAGAAGGTGTGTGTCCTCAATAGTGTCACCTAGATCCAATATGAGGGACTCTACAAACAAACAAGAGATGTCTAGTAGAAATTGGTCCCAATGAACTAAATCCAAAAGACATAAATGATCCTACTATAATGAATCATTGGAGGCTCTCAAAGAAGCATCTCTAAAATTTGTAGTAATAGGTTTTTTTGATGTGGTTTCAATGTGAGGATGAGAATCAAGAAGATAACTCTCAATATCATCTAAACATTCAAGACTTATACAATACTCAATCTCCTCTAAAGTAGTGTCATCAAAGGGTATGCTATTTGCATCATCAACTAGAATGAGGAAATCTGAAGCAGAATCATCTAAGAATGGAGAACATGAGGGTCTCCAAACATCTCCCAAACCTTGGTCCAAAGTGTGTGGGGACATTCGATGTCCATCATAGGCCACATAGTGTCATTATCAACATGAGAACCAATCAATTTTATTACCCCATACTGATTTCCTTTTACATGTGTCTAGTTCATGCATGAGCCCATAAAGATAAGGAAAAAAATTTAGCCATTTGAGATGGGTTAGAATGTCTTTTTTCCAATACTCATAATTAGCCTTATCCAAGATTATCATAGAATTGTGAATAGAAAAACCCATGATACAATCCTCAAATGACAACAAAAGAATGTCAAATAAGAACATCAATACACTCCCACCCTATTCACTAGTATCAAAAAACACCACTCCCCCAAATATTTTAAGATTGGCACTTTGTATTTTGGTGTGTACTTACAAAGTCTTTTCCAAGATACAATGCTCAATAGGACAACAATAGCCAAAATTACAAATTTTGATACAAAATGAACCTAAAATAAAATAAGGAAAAATTATCCTTGTATCTATATAGTTCTCTTCAATACCTTTCCAACACCTATTCATTTCCAAAAAATAGAGCACCAAGGAAAAATTTATTGCATGTTAAAGAAATTAGCAACAAATAGCTTCAACCTGAAATATCTAATAGAAAATGGAAAAAAAATCTATTTAAGACCTCTATGGATGGAAAGTGTTGATCTCTAGCTTTCTAAAAATATCTAAATTTCCAAAAAAATAGACAACATTATAAAAAGTTATAATTTTTATAAATTGGTTGAATTGAGCAATGACCCCTTAGGAAAATAAAAATTTGCCAAAAATAAAATTTGTTTAAAATGGATAAATTTTATATGAAAATAGGAGTTTTTGGGTCATCTAAGAATAATGGAAAGGTCCATTTGGGCCAAAAATGCTCTTGTACAAATTTGTATTCCAAATATGAGCTTCAAACCCTTGCTTGCAACTATGTCAAACTATCTCCAAATCGGATGAAATGAAAGCCAATTTTTGACTTCCTTGAGCCTCCTAAATGTATTGGAACAGTCAAAAATATTGTCAATACAACCAGAAATATTTTAATCACCTAGATCTCACAAATACATATGCAATATGAAGATATTATTATATATTTGTAAACCCTTTCTAATTATCAAGATCATTCAAAACACAATAGAAGTGCATACAAAAATTTAGAAGATCTTACATGAAAAAATCAATCTCTCAATTAGGAATCTAAGAACTTAGATTTCTCAAAAAAAATATTTGATACCATGTTAAAAATATAAAATAGATTGAATAACCCAAGGAATTTATAAGAAAAATTCAAAGCTACATAAACTAGAAAAACATAAACAATGCAAACTAGCAACTCTGGGAGATATGCAATGTCAAGATGATATAATTGCATTAAGAGCTTCCAAGATATGATAATACAAGCTAGGTAGTGAGTTTATATAGAACTAAGGAGAGGATGGAGGTGGAAAATCAACCAATAAGAATCGATCACCAATAACCACCAATATTAAATAAAGTGATGAAAACTAAATATTCCACCCTTTAAGGGTGGAGACACCTCATCACTTTATCTCATAGTTATTAAATAAAAAAATCACTTTATTATCCTAAGAAAGATTAATAAAAGTGTAGGAAAAACCTATAACTAATGGAAAATAAATTAGCCCACTAGAAAAATAAAAACCTACAACAATCATGAGTTATTCAAAAAGAGGTAGTGAAGGGATGTTGCTAGAGTTTTATTTAGGTATAAGAAAGAAATGAGGCATCTTCTACAATGTAAAATTGGAAGTGGTCAACAAAAAAGCAATAACTTTGGTATTTCTTAAAATGAAAATAAGTCTAACTATAGAAATACAAGATATAGCCTACTTTTGGATCAATTTCCATTTCATCTCTCTTTGTACCAATTTTATAATTTAAACCCTCTTATTTATATTGATTTTGACCCATTTACACTTGCTTCCGTAAATTCACCCCTAACATATAGATTATCACTTTATTTTGATGGTTCAATTTTATGTTACTCAAGGTTGATCTAGTTCAATCCCAAGAAATATTGAATTGAGCCTAAAGATTCAATGATCAAATCCTAAAAGTGGTTACATGTATTTATATAGATAAATATTAACTTTTTATAGAAAACTAGAGTGTCAATATTTTAGCCAAATTATAGTACAACAATACCTATACCAGTTAGTCACCATGCATAAACTATATTTCTTATATTATGCACTATCCTTTTATCAACTTGAGAAGACTAGAAATCAATAATTATAGGAAAAAAATTAACATATTGCAATAACATTGACTAACTATTAAAACCACTTACAACTATTTTTATAAAAGTAGGTAAAATAAATGTGCACTACAAATATTGATCACATCTCTATTGGAAATGCTTAAATCACTTATACTAATAAGTTGGCCAAAATTTTGACACAATTTTGTACTTTTACTCCCATTTCACTCCTTAGGCATGTCCTAATTATCCTGGACTACATTAATATAGTGAAGTCTCTACAAAGACTTGAGAATGAAAAATATCAAACTTTGACATTACTATTATTGTAAGTTTGGCACCTAGGAATGTTTCATTTACATTTACAACTAGATTTTGGTTCAATCTACAATAACCTATCGTAGTTTTTCTCAACTCCAATTCATTCAATCAAGGTGGAAATGAATGCAATATTCTAAAATATTTTATTATTATTATAAGGGTGCTAAGAGAGATAATTTATGTTATGCACCTTATGGAGCCAAACTAGAATGGTTCCAACAAGTTCAAATTTCTTGGTTAATGCTACTAGATATTCAAAAATTGTGATGGATATATAAGGGTACTTCTTAGGAATCCTAATCCTTCCCAACTAAACAAATCTAGCAAATTATCTCTAGAGTAGTAGAGATAAGATCCATCACATCCAAAATATAAATTCTCCATAAGGGAAGAACTAAGCATTGATGGTCAACAATTGTATGATGCTTGACAGGGAAGTTTCACCTACCAAGGTCACAATAATGTAGTACTAGGCAATGGACTTCATGAACCAAGTACCAAAAGGCCTCATAGCTACACACAACTACCAACAAGAAGTGTTAAATTATAAAACATCTAGAGATATTTTTTCCTATGTTGATTTTAAATTATAATATAATTTTGGGTGTCAACTACTATGGGCTAGGTAGTCTTTCTTATAAATATGGGCCTACTTACCCATTCATAAGTTAGATTTTACTTCTACACTTGAGCTTTTTAGCCTAATATGGAGCTCCATCTCATTTATCTTTGCTACTATATAGGGAAATCCCTATATGTGTTTTCAAGATAGATTATGTAAATGTAATCTCTTATTTGATCAAATATAAGAAATTTCTAATCTTAGAAGTTCTAATTATTATTTTTATTTATAATTTTACCCCTTATATAATTTGAATTGATGTTTTATTTATTATCATATCACTAGTATCTAATCCTTGCTTTGGTGGCTAATACTATATCTATCTAGTGTAATTCTTTGTTATGCTATATTTATTTTTTACAAATTATCTCCCCTTTTCATCCATCACATAATATATTTAGGCTTAGCTTAGAATAGATAGGGAGATAACCCTCCAATTATAGAGCTTTTCTTGTAAGAACCACCAACATTATTATTTCCTACAAGGATTTCCATTTTATCAATCACACTCATCACATTAGCCCTTAAAAAATTTATTTATAAATATCAACATTTTCTAACACACCTAATGGGACTCAAAAGTTATAGTATTTTATTCTTCATTGTCAAGACTCAAACCCACTCTTGGCTAGACCTCAGTGGACTCTTAGCCATAAACTCTAATATTTTACTTGAAAATTATGTATTGATCAAACCAAACAATCCTATGGCCCTTGGGATAACCAAGAGACATGAAATCAAATTTAATGGACTCACATCCTTGTATATCCCCTTATGTTCATCATATAAGAAGAGCTCACACTATACCAAAACCACAAGATCAAATCCATCAAGGAATTTTCACTATGATTATGCAGCAACCTTGATCACATCCTATATGGAACATTAGAGGTCCACTAATCCTGTCACTACCACGTGTAGTATGGGTTGCCATATTAAATTTTTCGTTATGTTATCTTCCCCTCTTTACAAGATAAAACCATAATTCTTCTATGAATCACTGATATGACATTAGGAATCATATTATTGTTCACAAGAGAAAGAAAGCATTATTTTCATGTACTCCTTATGGATTCATTCAAGGGGAATGTTGTTGATTAGTTTTTGGTTGATTAGATTTGGTTGTTGATTAGTTATTGGAACAAATTATGGGTATGTGCAGGATCATGATGGGCCAAAAAGTGGCAATATGATGGGTATGTGGCTGACGACTTTTTTTACCCAAAATTGATGAAATGAAAAGGGTTTTTAAAGGATATTCTCAGCTTTCCACCAATATAAATTATGTTTTACTTTGCTTTTAATAAGTAATTATTATTCATTTTCTATTCAAATTATGACTAAAGTCCTGATTGATAGGTTGATTGAGAAACATCTATAGCTTTCAAATGGTATCACATTTTTTGAATCCAAAACATGTGTCACATTATGTGTTTCGCATACTATAGGATTAAAAAAAGAAAAATTGAATTTCATGAAGTTTTGACCAAGTTAAGGTGGTCAAACATACGAGTTTTTAAAAGTTTTTAAAAGTTGTAATAAAAAATTCATAATTAATTATTTACTTGGAAAAAAAATACAAAAAAGTATATATCACATCGGGACATGAGTCCTCTACTTATATCTAAAATATTATAAAAAAATATTATCATTTTATCATGGTTAGGGTGGTTAGACAGACACCTACTTCTTATTTTTTCCCTAAAATTTAAGTACTACTACATTGAAATTTCAAATTTTCACCAAATAGATTTATTTTATTTTTAAACAAACCTAGTAGTTTAGAAACTACATTCAATTTTCTACAGATTCTATTCTTACATATTTTTGAAATAATATAGATAACATATTCAAATTTTTACGTCAAGTTTCCTAACTCTGATTTTTCTGAATTTTTTGCCACTTAAGGGCCTATTTTTTCCATGATGATCCTGCACATACCCTTATACTAGGGTTTCCTTGATAATTTCAAACAAAAGGGGGATGATTCATCATTATTAGAGTATCTAACAATTATCAAGCAAGATGTTATGGATATAATAGATTATTTCAACACCACATTCTAGAGGACACAACAATACATGGATCCCCTTAAATTTCCATTATTAATTGGGTACAGACTATATTTATTATGTAAAATCTTTTTATTCTAAAATAAAAATGGTCATGAAGAATAGGGGAGGAAATTCTCTCCCAAATGTATATGAGATTGTAATAGCTATGAAAAAAACTTTATATAAATCAGAAGGTTTGCACCTCACACCTATGTCATTATATCCAAATATTTGGCCACCATATCAATTTATAAATATTATGCAACTTTCTACTTTCCTGTTCATGAATCTCATTCCCATCAAGCCTAAACTAAAATATCACTTAGTCAAGCCATCATCCCCCACCAATATTGATGAAATGAAAAACTTACTCCATACCATGTCTAATGAGGTCGCTATTTTAAAAATAAATTAACATAATGGGAAAAGACCTCCATATTCAAATAATTAATACCCACTAAACTAGAAATATAACCAACAACCTAATCAAGGCTACAATCTGTTCCAAGATAGTCAACACTAATAGAAAAGGCCCTTATATCAATTAAATAAACCTCATATGTACAACCACATTTAAATTAATTATTACCAATAGAACAGTCATTATAAAAGGTCCCAAATAATCCCAATAAGGAGCTGGTAGTAACCCAAAACAACTATACTCAAGAGGCCAACACATGGTGCTATAATTTCTTTGTCTTATACTCTCAAAAATTATTCACTAATTCTCAAGACCAATATGAATTGAAATAAACCTAGATGCTATGAAATCTAGACCACCAATTAAGGTGATCCATAATTTTTTATAGAGACTTACCCAAAGGAAACAAGTAACCAAGAACAAATATTGGTGATCTAAGAATAATATAAATCATACACTCAAAATGAACATGTTGAAACTTCAAAACAACCACAACCTAAATTTAACTATTAAATGAGAGTAAGAAGGAAGGTATTATAATGAAAATAATAATTGAGGATACCATCTATGGGATAAATAGTTGATAATACACCAGTAGTCAATGTTCCAATGACATCCACTTCAAGGCCCATAGTAGATGATAGTTTAAAATTAAGCAAATCTAGAACCAATAGATTAACAAAGGCCCAAACAATGATGATTAATAATGAATACTATACAATGGTACTCATTAGGTATCCAATTTAACCAAGATGGCACAAATTGAGAGCTCATTCAACATAATAGAAAATATCAAAATATTTATTGTTAGTGTGCCATCCTAGAAGGTTCTTTCTAGACCTAAACAAATGAGCATGTTTGAAGAGGCTCTCAAGAGAAAAAAAATAAAGAAAATGAAGAGTGCCACTTACAAAAGCAATGTCCACCATCAATGATAACAGTGGAGCAAAGATTTTCCTTCAATGTTTTTGACCCTTGCAAGTCTTCTTTCGGCCCCTACTTCTTTTTCGTGTTATGATGGCACCACGCCCCAAAGGCTAAAGGTTACTCTTGCATAAAAGTGTGAAATGCGCCACGTGGTGGCTACATGGATTTTCTTTATATCAACTTCCTTTTAGGGCCAAACCAAGACAAGTGGTTTTCTAGTGGGGATTTTTCCCAAGCTACCCTCACAGATTCAGAGATGCCCACCAGCATGCCACGTCAGCCATTTCGTTGGGTGAGATATTTCTTTTGTGGATATGTCTCTTTTGGTGGAGTTTGTTGGATAGTGTGATGGAGTTCTTACTTCCGGGGTTGGACTTTTGGGGTGGCATCATCATTCCTCATAGCTGATCGGATTGTGTTTTTCCAGGCTGTGCTAGGATCTAATCGTCCTCTAATAGCATATCTTCACAAAACTTCTACAATATCTGGATCCATTAATGAAGCAGCTCAATCTTTATTAGTGAAGATTGTTGTGATCTAATCAGACCCTAGATTGGATTACAATCTATCAGGCGCAAACACTTGGCAGTTGTTCATTTCTATTGGTTGTGGTGGTGGCTCCTCCTTCTGGATATTTAAAGGGTTTTGTAGTAAAGAGGAAAGGGATTTTAAAAAAAAAGATAAAAATCAGGTCATAGGTTTAGAATAGGGAGATATATTTTCCAAGCATAGGAGGATTTTTACAAAGCACTATATACGCTCTATGGCATGTTTAATTTGTTAAGACTATAAATCAGATTAGCATCCAACCTTTATTTTCAGTTGATTTATTGCAAGAAAAAATATTATTAAGAAGAAATATTTTAGATTGTGCATTTTATGGCCTTTATCTCGAATTTCTTTTCGCTATATTGTTTATGTCGAATACTTTGTGTCAAGTCTTATGGAGATAGTCTTGGTAACTGTTTCATATGTTGTTAGCTTTTATGTTTGATGCTATCTTTCATAAATTGGATCATGTTCATTATACTCTTTCATTTTTTGTGAAGGTTATGTTGTATTTGATATTATGTTATAAGAGAAAAAGGGTTCTATAAAGATCCAGAAGTTCTTGTTAATTTTAGGATTCCTTATTTTTGTTAGACCTTAATGGATGCTTCCCACGGAGAGATTTGAATGACTGATCTTTTATTTATTTAGCCTTATTTGTTCATTCTCTTCCCAACAATGAAGGGTTTGTGGTATTTTGTGTCCATTTGATCAGGACTAAGGAATTGTTAAACTCTGAAATGTTGAAAAGGCTTTGGCACATTGCCATCTTTTTATTTTCCTTACATTTATCTTTTCCCCTTTTCCCAAAAAAAGATAAGAGTGGGATTCTATAAAAATCCTTAAGGTTATTCAATGAGGCATAATTTGGTCCCCCACTCGTTGAATTTCCCATAAGGATGTTCGGAGAGGCGCAAGCTTTTATGATCAACAATTATTTTTCTGGCACGCCAGTGGGACCCAAATTTTTCACAATCGTCTGATTAGAGCTCTTTTAGAAATATTTTATAAATCAGACTAACTAGAGAGGTTGGCAATCTCATGCCCAAATTTCAAACCAGATCATCTTCTAGAGGCAATTTATAGTACTCCCAGCTACCCACTTCAGCCCCTAGGAGAAGATGAGTTATAGGTTTTGTATCACCTATCATGAGCAATAAAGTGAAATGTGTTAACCCACAATCTAGAGCTTTATCCTCTCCCCCAGGAGGCCAAACCTTCCAAATCAAAACACCCATCTACCCCATCCACAATAATCTATTTTCAATGACTCACTTAGGTGCTCCAGCTCCTAGAAATTTCATAACCTAGGATAGTGGTAGCCTACTACTTCCACCTAAGCCCCTGATGTGTGGCCCACCATACCTTCCAATGCTCTCAAATCAATTATGAGGTTTACTAGGGAGGATTTTAAAACCCCTTTTGAACACCACTAGTACATAAGGGAGGTTTGTAGAGTCCATAACATCATGGAGGAAAATGTGGCCCTCATATTGCTAGTTGTGTCTTTCAAAGGGAAGGCTTAGGACAAGTATAGATCCTTGACTTCCAGTTCCATTCGCTCTAGGGATCAACTCGAAGAGAAAATTTTTGATCACTTTTCAAAGAAAGGAGATTGCTCCCACTTACTACAACAATTGATTACTATCAAGAGAGCCCTGCAAGAGGCCATGATCGACTTAAACACTAGGTTTCACAAAACTTGGAAAAAGATTCCTATGATAGCTAGGCCTCTAATAGCTATGGCATTCATGTTCTATCTAAAGGCTTTCAATTCAGACATCACAGTCCTAGTACAATCAATGGGAGGAGATACCTTTCCTAATGTGTATGAGTTGGTCATGCACGCAGAGAACAGTCTAATTGGCATAGGGAAACTTCCACCACGACCATTGATGCCCATGTTCACAAAGATCTATGGTGGACCCTAGGAGGAAGCAACTCCTAGTACCTTTGTCCCACTCCCTAGCACATCTATTGCACCATCGCCATCCATGTATGTATACCCAAGCGCATAACCTATCATGTTAGTATCCTCTTCGCTAGCAACGGATGTCAATGATATGAAGAGCCTCATGTAGTCCTTTGTAAATGAGCTAGTCCTTATTCAATGTTAGCAAGCGACACCTCTGAAGCCTCCCATGCAAAATTATAGAGGAAGGTCATTTTACCAACAAGAGACATACCAAGGAGCTTCGAAAGGAGGTAATGAATAGCAGGCATCTATGAGCCAAATAGTCTATGTCAGAATGTTGCTTCAGATTGTCAAGAATAGCCCAACTAAGGATTTGGTCCCCAACCAAAACAACCTAGCAGAAGATGAGAACACATGGTGCTTCCCATGTAATAATAGTCATATGCCCTAAAATTGTCCGAGGAGAAATCTTCAACAGAAGATAGAAGAATAGAGAGGCTAGGGTGTGTTTTCAAACACAAAGGATTATTAGTCTCCCAGAATGGAGAATTCCTAGTTTAGAGCGCAGACACGAGGGATGTCCTTAGAGCAAGAACTAGATATCTCACCGAGCCAAGAACTTTTTTCTTGGATGGAGGAGGAAGATGCAGTATTTTCAAATGATGTTCTGACAACCAACGATCCATAGGTACAATCATATTATAATATGTGATCCAAGAGAAGACTCATCGAAGAGTATGTGCAACAAACTCCATAATAATCACAGCCACAAGTACAGTAGGCTTCACAGAAGTGACCCACTCAACAATCATAGTGTCCACCATTTCCACAAAAGGTTATGGACAAGGCCTTGAGTCCATCTATGTTAGACCAACCTTTTCCTATGGCAAAATAAATACCACCATTTAAACCCAAGGTCCCACCAATCAAAACACTTAATGTAGTAGATAAACTAAAGAAGGTGCCCACTAATGTGTCTCTATGGGATGTTATATCAATACCGGAGCAGAAGATCTTGCTCCATGAGGCATTGAAAAGGGAAGAATAGTCACTGCGGGGGGATACGATCACACTGTGCAATCAAGATAGAGGAAAAGGGCCTACATCGGACCCAACCCCCAAGAGCTACAACATACATAAATGTCACAGATAATAAAAACATAAAACAGGTAAGAAAACCAAAGCCCACCCCCTTCTTTTTAATGCTTATTGTGGGAGATAAGATTTTACACAATAATATGATTGATTGGGATATAGTACCATGGTCATGCCCAAACAAGTGGTTGATGCCCTAAAACTTAAGTACAAGCCTCTCAAGAAAGGGATCATGCAATTAGATGGGAAGAAAGTCCCAACTGTTGGTTGCATCGCTAATCTAAATTATTTGACCCTATTCTCATGTCTGAGCCAAACCGTCACATAAGAAGTGATCATAATCGACATTTCCCCTATTTTAGGATGTGTCTTTCAAGAGACTTCATGGCAAAGCTTGGCAAATATCTAGCACTTGATTGGTCTCATTTGATACTATGAAAAAAGCACAAGGCAAAGATGAAGATCTTGTATGAGTCTTTGCACCCCGAACATATAGTAGAAGATGTGGTACTGAGCTTTGAAGCAATGCATACCTCCTTCTCAAAAAAGGAGATGTATTACGTAGAAATGTTGGAAGATGAGGAGGACACAAGTGATCAGACCCCTAAGAAGGATGTCCCTACTCAATTAGTTCATCAATTCTAACCCATTTGGGAATTTCCATGCTACTGGGTTAGGAACCTATGTTACCTTTGATGAGGACCAAGTCCTCCCAAAATTGGTGAAGGAACAGGAGAAACCTAGTAGATTGGGTGACAATAGATTGTGGACATTACATTTTGATGGTGCCAAATGCAAAATCGATTATGGAGCCGGCGTTCGATTAGTATCTCCAATTAGGTCGAAGACCCTCAAAATTTTCCACTTCTAGTTCTCGTGCTCAAATAATGACATGGAATATGAGGTTTTGGTCCATGGTTTAACTCTTGCAAAATGGATGGGTGTAAAGAGAATACAAGTGTTCAAGGATTCAGAGCTGGTTGTAAGCTAGGTCCGCGGACAAGCGGCTACCAAAAATGTGAGGATGAGATTTTATTGGCACAAAATATGGGACCTAATTGAAGGTTTCGAAGCTTTTAACATATAGGTTATTTTGTGAACTCAAAATTTAATTGTTGATTAGATGGCTTCAATCGGCTAACAATTTGATCCAACCCCCAGATCAACCAGAAATCAACATGTAGTGCATACCATCTATACTCGACAATGACCAAAATTGGAAGGTCTTTGAAGATAAGGCTTGGATCGCCACGTTCCTACAAAATTTGGGGAAATATTTTGATCATTCACAGTCTAAAGCTGAAAAGGTTATTGAAGAACAAGTAATTCAATTAAAAAGAAATAAGCTCCCATGAGGCTTGATTTCTCTCAAGAATCTCTTCAACTGTGAGGATGCAAGAAATAGTAAGCAAAGATTCACTGTTGACGAAGGGGACTATGAATACCTCAACGTTGGAGGAGGTAGAAAGCTAAAATTCGAAAGAAATGTCCCGCAAGCGAACAAGGAAAGGTTGAAAGGCTTATGTGCTAGATATGACAGAGTCGTGGCCTAGACCTACAACAACCTCAAGGGATACAATAATGGCATCATCTAGCATACAATTGACTTAGCTGAAGGCTCAAAACTTGTCCAACAGAAACAAAGGTCGGTTAATCAAAAATTAGAAGCATTGATGGCACAGGAGTTGACTAAGTTGAATGAGTTAAGGATCATATACTCGATCAAACATTCCACTTGGGTATCCAATCTAGTCCCGGTCCAAAAAAGAATGGTGACATTCAGCTCTGTGTGGATTTTCAGGACTTAAATAAAGCCTCATTAAAATACCACTACCCTTTGCCCTCAATGGAGCAAATTCTACAAACCGTGGCCAAATCAAAGATGTTCTCGCTACTCAATGCTTTTTCAGGGTATAACCAAGTTTATGTAAATGAGGAGGACTAGCACAAAACAGCGTTCACCACTAAGTGGGGGACATTCACATATGCAAAGATTCCCTTCGAACTCTCTAATGTGGGTGCCACTTTTCAATGAGAGATGGATATTTCCTTCAAAGGATTGATCAATAAGATCATTCTAATAAATCTGGATGACCTAACCATTTTCTCCAAATCAAAAGATGATCATTTTGATCATCTAGAAATGGTCTTCTAGAAGTGTCAACAGTTTAGGATTTCCTTAAATCCCAAAAAATTGTTTTTGGTGTACCACAAGCCAAGCTACTTGGCTTTGTGGTATTGAAAGAAGGAATAGCCATATACCCTGAAAGGGTGAAGGCTATAATGGAACTACCACTACCCATCAACCAAAAGAGGTTACAATCTTTTCTAGGGAAAATTAACTTCATCAACTAGTTTATTTTAGATTTTGCGGACATCGTGAGACCCATCATGTTGATGTTGAAGAAGGGCTTAATGTTCAAATGGACTCCTAAAGGTAATCTTTCTTTCAAGTAGATTAAGGTATCCATCTCTACAGCTCCAATGTTAGCTAACCCGGACTTCTCAAAAAATTCAATGCTTTACAATTATAGTGGAAACACAACATAGATTCAATGCTCACTCAAAAGGATGAAGAGGGAAGCGGAGAACATCCCATCACGTTTCACTCCAGGACTCTCAAGGGATATGAGACCAAATATAACTTTTTTGAAAAGCAGGTCTTTCCTATCGTCAAAAGCCTAAATAAATTCTAACATCTAGTATCAACCAGCAAAATTACCATCCTTGTCACTCATCCCAGAGTTAGAGAATGCATCACCAAGGGTGAGATAACCAAAAAGAGAGCCAACTAGATCACCAATATCCTAGAATATGATGTAGATATCTGACCGACCAAGCTGGTTCGAAGAAGATGTTTTGTGAATACCTTGCGCAAGAATTAGGCCCTTAGGTAGAAAGAGAAATCGACCAGGTCTACATGAATCAGTTCGAGTCTAATGAGTCATGGGTGGTTGATTGGACATAATTTATATAGACTGGCCAATATCCGACTAACATCCCACCTCACAAATGAAGATACTATACACTACAAGGCATTGGGTATGTATTGGTAAAGGAGATTTTATTTAAAAGAAATTACAATGGAGTCCTCCATTGTGTGGACAAGCCACCGGCTGATAGGATTCTAAACAAATTCCATAGCAACCTCGAAGGTGGAAACTTCTCCACCAAGACCACCGCCTTGAAAATAATGCGGGTAGGCTATTACTAGCCTACGATGTTGGGTGATCCCACAAAGCTGGTTTACAATTTATGGAAGATTCTGATTTTTGCTGAAATCACATATTTTTAGAAAATATAATTATTTAAGCCTTTAAAATTTCCATTTAAAGCATTCCAATTGAAGAGGGTTTGATCAAACTACCTTAGATCAAACCCCCTTGGATAGAACCCCGCTAGTTTTAAACCATACCTATAACAGAGTCTCCTTTACACCTATCAAAATGCTGATAAAAAACCACTTTTAATTTACCTTTTGGGGAATCAAATGAATTCATTTAAAATTTATTTTTTGTAAGTATGTAGTCCTTATTATAAGCTTCCCAAAAAGTATAATTTTAAATAAATTTAATTTTATTATTATATTTATTTTGTATTTCTTGTGAATGTAGGTTTTTCACTAAAAAATGAAGCTCTTTGTTTTGCACATGTGGAAAAATAGAATATTATCCAAAAAAATTGAAAAATATGAGTGCACCAGATATTGAAGTCCTTGATCCAACAAAAAAAATGAATTTTGATACATACAAAAAAAGTTGTGTTATTCAATCCGCCTATGTCTGAATTGTAATTGATTTGACTTTGAAACTTGATTAAGGAAAAATTATTCAATAAAACACTATGAAACCAATTGGAAGCACTAGGAATCATAGTTACAAATCTAAATTCGAAAAAATTAGAATTTTATCCATGGAAAAAAAGTTGTGTTATATGGTGAGCATCACTCCTTAAAAATGGTGTTTACTAAAAATTAAAAAAAATCAAAGGAGATGGAATAAGAAGTACAATCTAATTCCAAAATTTTTGAAAAAAAATATATTTAGAATCTACAAACAAAATTTCACAAATCACTAGTTTGCATCATCTTCAAATTCCTCATAGTTTAGCGGCTATAGGTGCCCAAAAGTGAAGATTTAGTTAGAAAAAATTAGTTCAGTGTCTAGTTTGGCCAAAAATTGTAAACCAATATTGTGGGATCACCCTGTTCTCTGAAGCCCGTCATCTAGTACGAAAATGTACTCAGTGCCACTATTTTGTTGGAAAGTAGAAGAACTCTACCATGCCATTGAGCCTAATCGTGACTAAGGAACCCTTTGCACAATGGGGCTTGGATTTTATTGAAATGATCAATCCCATCTCTAGCACAAGGCACAAATGGATACTCACAAAAATCGACTATTTCATGAGATGGATGGAGGCCATTCCCCTAAAGAATGTTATAGAAGTAGAGATTGTCAATTTTCTCAAGGAATTGGTAGCGAGGTTCACTTCACCCAAAATTTTCATTTTGAACAACACACGAGCCTTCATAGGCTCTCGTATGTTGGACTTCTCTCTTAAGCATAGGGTCTACCTCAAGATTTCATCCAATTATTACTTGCAAGGAAATGGGTAAGTAGAGTCAACCAACAAGAACCTAATCAGGTTGATAAAGTATATCAGTTCAGAGCACCAAAAGAAATGGCATGAGCATCTATGAGCAGCCTTATGGGAAGATCGGATCACGCCTAAGCATATTCTAAAAACCTCCCCTTACGAGTTGGTGTACGAAAAGAGGTAGTCCTACCCATTTCCATGGAAATCCTGATACTACAACTATTAAAAGATTTGGAAGCTGAGGATGACAGCGGAATGGAGGTTAGACTAGCAAAGCTCCTAAGCCTCAAGGATAAAAGGGAAAAGTCATTTGATGCCATGATCGAATGCAAACAAGTGGTTAAACATTGGTTTGATAAAAAGGCCTCCAGCCTAGATTTTAGGGAGGGGAGTCTTGTGCTGAAATACGATGAACGAGCTGCAAAACTAGGGTAGCATGTGAAATCTAATTCATTGTGGAAGGGTCCCTTCCGCATCCATAAATACAAAGAAATAAATGCGTACGAGCTAGAGGATATAAATGGAAACATTTTGGATATACCGATAAATGGTATTCATCTAAAACTATTTAATTAGGTATGCACATTCCATTAAAATTTACAATTATGTACCATATGTATTTTTTTGTAAAATATGTGTTTTTGTGAATGAGCCATGAGCATGAACATAGAAATAACAGGAAAATACTATATTATATATTCATCAAAAATTATTTATAATATAGTATGGGATTTTGAGCCTAAGGCTCCAAGAGAAGCTTGAAAGTCTTCTCCTTCAAAACCAAAGATACATCTTCAAAAAACCAAAAAAAGGAGGCGGCATGAAAATGATAGTGCAATTTAGCCTCCAAGGGTAGTAGCAGTCAAAACATTGTGTTTTTTGAGGTTCACCAGCAAAGCAGTAGCAGGTTTATTAGCACACAGGGCACACAGGCATGGAACAGACCTTAATCCTAGATGTTGAGGCTATAGACCAGGTGCTCAAAGTGGGTCATCCACTTGACACCATAGAAGCACTCCACATTGTACATCTTCAAAAGAAAGGAAGCTACAAGTCAAGCCCATAGTCGATGGAACTCGAGTCCATGGTCTAAAATTCTATGAGGAAAGGCAACCAAGGCTCCATTTCTACATTATCCACGTGCCTCTGAATGTTCATGGAAAATGGGATTCAAACACCAAGAATGGCCACTTGAACGACCTCACCCAGCCCGTCCAGATACACCAAGTCAAACATGGTGTGGCAGAGCTCAAGGATCTAGGGCTTAGCAATGTCCAAGTCCAACAACAAAGCCACGAACTAGGAGATGATGTTTGTATTACAGCGCGGCTAGTTCTCATATTTTACATAGTCTTTCCTGAGAACCCACTTAAATGCCACAAGAACCAAGCGGTTCTTCATTTGCAACAAGTGTTTGATCCTCTCATTGCTGACCTCTCCTACAAAGGCTATTTGTTGCTTTCGAATCAAGAGTTGAATTGGGGTACCCAAACCACTCATAATGGCAGCAAGAAAATTTACAGACTCAAGAAGGGAGGAATGCAGTGGAGAGAACTTGCCAACTTAATGCCAACTCAATGAGTATTTATGCAAGGCAGACGTTGCTATTTATAGAAAAATGTACACCGAGGAGGCTAGTGAACGAAAATTTTATTTCTCATCAAGCAGCAATGGAAAATGTATTAAAGTGGTAAGAAGAAAGGGGTAAATCATATGAAATATTTTAAACAAAGCTTTGAGGAGTTAATGCTTGTGTATACGACCTACCACCATGTGTTTTTTGTCCTCATCAACACCAACCAGCTCACCTATGTGAAAAGACATTTTTTGAAGCTAGTCCCTACTTAATTAATACAAATTTATTTTCTAAGCATGCTTCCCATCACTCAAGCTTATCTATCCCCAGGGGTGGCATAAGGAATGTACTAAATTCATTCTTATGGTGAGGACAGAATTCCCAAGAAGTACGAACCTCACTCTACACGTATCACCTCGCTAGCAGCACTTAGCAAGCTATCGATAACGGCAATACATTTATTGCATGTATGAAAATTAAATGTGCCAAAAGGCATAAAATTTTACTAAGTTTTGAAACCCTCAAGTAACGGCTTCTCTGAGAGTTGTTTCTACATATTTCTTCCAAGAATACAAAAATGGTTGAAGCGTCATCCTTTGGTCAGTATGATGGAGTCTTGTTTGCAAGGTCAGGCTATACTAATGTCTTTGGAGAAATTTCATATGCCAATTCTATAGTGCCATAGGAATGGAGCTTTCCTCATACCAAAACCATAGAACTAGGTCAACATGCCAAAAATGAGGCAATTAAATATTTTGCAGACAACGTCTACAACCCAAAGTTGCACATAAACCCTAAAGGCCTTAGAGAGGTAGCACTGCAGAGAATCTCATCAAAGGGTCGACTGATGGTTTTGCAACATGACTCTAGCATTGTGGTCTACCACAATTCATACTTCCCTCCATGCATCCATGCCCAAATCTGGTTGATGCATGCACGTGGAAAATATGGACGAGGAAGTTGGGGTTATCAATGGCAACAAGTTGAAGGTTACCATCAATGCAATAGCCATCCAAGATATTTTATGCATCCCCTCAAACTGGGAATCCAAGAGATTATGTTGCAAGAGAATGGAAGAATTTTGGGCAACCAGGGATAAACAGTTCAAATTCTATAAGATGAAACAAATGAGGAACCAAAGAATAGTAAAAGTGTCTTCCCTCTGACATACAAAAAATTCCATTCGGATTCATAAGTTGTTTTCTTAATGTTAGCTTTTATATATGGCCATGAAAATGACGTTAGGGTCTGCAAATTCCAAATGGGCTTGGCCTTCATGCTCAAGAAAGAAAGGAGCTAGAAGAATTTTGATTTCACTGAGACAATCACCGAGAGAATATTGAAACAATTAATAGATTATAATAGCACTTTCAAGTTTAGGTATTCCTCTTTTCTAGTGCACTTGATTGTACATCAAAACCCTGAGTTCTTTAGTGGAAATTATCTACTTAGTAAGTTTGATGTGTCAGGATTATATAAGCTAGCTTCAGCCTGGACCCATGTGCTTTCCAACACATGGGATTATGATTTATTTGTCACTTATTTTTGCAACCGGTACTTCTGAATTTGGCTTCGCATTCTTCGGGAAGGTTTTCCCCTGAAGGTTTGGATTGGATGAAAAACCACCAGACCCTGATTGATTATTTTATGGGAGTCATTTTTTATTTTATCAGATGTCATGGTTTCAATGAGGAGCCCTTTAGGCTTCCAAAATTTTTAATAGATAGGACCCTCGCCTTAGAGGCATGTCATCAGACAACCATTGTCGACAATGCTTATGGCACTAAGAGGCACAAGAAAGTGCTCTATGCACTTCCCCTCAACATTTTCAAAAGCCAAGTAATGCTCATAAAGAGGGAAGAGCAGGATGTGCTAACCAACAAGTTGGTCTACCTAGGCCTGGTACTCATTTTTGATAGATGGAAGTACAATCCTATTGAGTGTTTCAATTTCAAACATGAAGAACAGTCATATTGGGAGTTGAGGAAGAACCCGACCGAGGAGAAGGTAGAGGTCTACATTGACCTATCCTTTATACCATTTGAATGACCCCCATGGCTCGACTTCTATCCAAGGATGGTGGAGTTCTAATAAAGTGTCCAGATGGACAAATCCCTCATAACACACCTAAAAAATTTGAGGTGGTCAAAAAAAAATAGTTGATTTTTGGAGGTATCAACAGGATACCAAACACCTAAACTCCCCAGTAAGAATAGCTAAAGAAACAGATGAGTGTTTTGAGAAGATTTATGACGTTGGGGTTGGATCTAATCAGGATCCTAAACAAGAGAACGCGCCATTTTTGGATCCACCACCTCAAGCCTCTGAAGCAATGAAGGGGAAGGAAAAAGGGCCAAAGCATAGGGAATCATAGATCTCATCCTCTGCCAACATCCTACCAAGGGGTAAGAGGACCCGACAGTCTCTGAAAAGGTGCCACAACTCCAAAGACCCAAGGATCATCGGGATTGGTTGTTGGAGAGTTTGAATCAACCAATGCAGCCCTTGCAAATAGAAGAAGAATCCAAGACTTAGGTAGACCAGGCTCCTCGAATAGAGGAGAAGAAGAGGTGAACTTTGTTCCACTTATATCTTCAACCCTAATAATCCAAGTAAGTTTTGCACCCACTATCCTTTCTTCTACTGCATCTTTATTTGTTGGTTCCCCCTCATCTACAAAATGAAATCCTCCATCCATGAATTCTAAAATCCTCGTCCTTAATACACCCCTAGCTATATTTGATAATGAGCCCCATGTAGAAACCCCGCATGTCGAACATGCATCTTCCACCTTAGCTATGATTTACTATTTGATTTCCTTATCGAAAGCACAAATTGTAAACATTGAGATACCCATGCTGCAAGTTTCATCGCCACTACCTACTTATAGACATATTCCTCTTTTTCTACATACTTCCCCTTTTACTCCAATAGGCACCCCTCTTTCTCAATTCATACATGGCATCCCAACCTCTTCAATTTGATAACACTTCCTTTTTCCTCTCCAAAAACTCATTCATCCAAGATTACCCATTCTATCACTCTCTATGGCCTCCCCACCAGTGTTTGTCTTACTACACAAAGTAGTGAGTCTCCACAAAGCCTCTGGACTCATATTGAAGTAACCGGGTAGGCCTAACAAACGAGGAAGCAGAAGTTGCAAGTAAAAGCCGCAATGAATCCAACCACCCCAAATTTGGAAACTTATTTTTATGAAGAGAATAGCGCTCTATTGATCTTATCTATGAGGTCACAGATATCCAAATTCCAAGGAGAAATGCATTTCAAATATTATGACATCCAAGCTATGGGTCTCAATTTGAGCTAAACTCTTTCACACAATAAAGTAGACCTAGCCAAGGCAACATAGAAGGTGGTCTATACTGACTATGAGAAATTGGACAAGAAATTAAAAAAGCACAAAGAAAATTTGGTGAATATAAAGGCCACAGTAGACATACTACAAGCGGAGATCAAAGGAAAATATTTGGAGATGGCCCTCTTAAGGTAGGCACAAGGTCAACAAGGTGAAGTGACTAAGTTGCTCGAAGAAGCTCAGACTAAAAAGGATCGACTTCATGCTAAGGTGCAAAGACTAAAATCTGAGATCTAGGTCGAGCATGAAACAACTGTAGAGCATCGACAAAGGAAAAAATATCTTCAAGATATGACAACCCAAAAAAATAATATATGTGTGGAGTTACAAAAGGAGTTGCAGGAGATGGATAAGCAAAAGGAAAATGTACAAGAAGTTTTGGCTAATGCACGATCTCAAGGTGTCGACGATCTTCAAAAGGCCTAGTTGGAAATAGAAAAGGAAAAATTGGAGAAGCAAGATGTCGAGTCTATCCTATAGACTCGCAATGAAGAGATATAGAAGTTGTGCTCGAAAATTTTGAACGCTCTCTAGGAAACAGAGCAATTAAAGGAAAGCATGAGAGCTCAAGAAACCCAATTCTAGCAAGAATTGGCTGCAACACGAGCATATAGGCTCCTCCTGATACTTAGAGGAATGCTATCCTCCCATTGGGAAAGGATCATGAGTGTGGTAGCAGCCTTGAAGCCAGTCTAGAAGTTCCTAAGGGATGTGCACGAATTAAATGCCAAGGTCGGCCCAGCAGTTGAGTAGATTCTACAAATGGTCACCCCTCATTTTGAAGAATCGGGGAGATTAATCGCTAAGTTGTATAATGTAACTAAGGAAGATTTGAGAGGTGCAAGCATTCCAAACCAAAGGGAAGCAGCTAGAAAAGTAAATAATTTTATCACTTTCAATCAATTCACTTAGGAAAGCAAGGCTTATTAGGTGTCATTAACTAAAAAGATTGAATATATTAGGGAAGATTTGTAGGCTCTAATCCATATTGGGTTGCCCTCCTTATTTTTAGATGATGGAGAAGTATTGGCAGAGCAAATCAAAGAGGCCATTCGACTCAAACAATAGGACTTATCATCACTTCAAGGCCTGAGCCCATCTCCTTTGGTCACGTAGGTCGAGAAGGTGCTCCTCCATTTATCCAGCCTCTACTACCACATCGGAGTTGTTGCATCAAAATGAGGAGTTTCTTTCAAAGACGTCCTTGATCTTGATTAGGCCTACGAGACACTGTGCACCCTTGTCTTGCCCTCTGATGGAGACTGGGAGTCCCAACATGTTGCTTTCCTTAAACTCTAAGGATTATTTTATATCTGGGTTCATACCTCCATAAGTGAAGGCCCCCTGTGAGTCACTAGAAACTATGGAGCAATATTTTTGACCCTTGCAAGTTATGATTGAAGGCTAAAATTTACTATTGCATTAATGCACCATTTTTGACCCTTGCAAGTCATCTTTCAGCCCCTACTTCTTTTCCACATTATGATGGCACCACGCCCTAAAGGCTAAAATTTACTATTGCATAGAAGCGCACAATACACCATGTGGTGGCTATGCGGATTTTCTTTATATCGTCTTCCTTTCGGGACCAAATCGAGACACATGGCTGCCTGGTAGGGATTTTCCCTTAGCTACCCTCACAAATTCAAATATTACAAGCCAACATGCCACATAGCCATTTCGTTGGGCAGGCTATTTCTTCCACGGATGTCTCTTTTGGAAAATTTTGTTGAACAATGCAACAAAGTTCTTACTTTCAGGGTTGGATTTTTGGGGTAGCTTCATCATTCCTCATAGCTGATAAAATCATGTTTTTCCAGGCTATGCTAGGATCTAATCGTCCTTTGATAGCATATCTTTGCAAAACTTCTACAATATCCAGAGCTATTAATGAAGTAGCTCAATCTTTATTAGTGAAGATTGTTGCAATCTAATCAGACCCTAGATCGTATTGTGATCTATCAAGTGTAGACACCTAGAAGTTGTTCATCTCTATCGGTTGCAGCGATGGCTCCTCCTTCTGGATATTTAAAGGGGTTTGTAGTAAAGAGGAAAGGGTGTTTAAAAAAAAGGATAAAAATCAGGTCATAGGTTTAGAAAAGGGAGATATATTTTCCAGGGATAGGAGGATTTTTACAAAGCATTGCATATGCTCTATGGCATGTTTAATTTGTTAAGACTATAAATTAGATTGGCATCCGACCTTTATTTTCAGTTGATTTATTGTAAGAACAAATATTATTAAGAGGAAATCTTTGAGATTGTGCATTTTATGGCCTTTATCACGAATTTATTTTCCCTATATTGTTTATGTTGAATGTGTTGTGTCAAGTCTTATGGAGATAGTCTTGGTAATTTTTTCATATGTCCTTAGCTTTTATGTTTGATGCTATCTTTCAAAAATTGGATCAATTTTATTATACTCTTTCATTTTTTGTGAAGGTTATGTTGTATTTCATATTATACAGTAAGAGCAAAAGGGTACTGTAAAGATCCAAAAGTTCCTTTTAATTTTAGGATTTCTTATTTATGTTGAACCTTAATGGATGCTTCCCACGGGGAGATTTGAATTACTCTATGCTTTCTTTTGCCTTATTCATTCATTCTCCTCCCAACAATGAAGGGTCTATGGAATTTTGTGTCCATTTCATTAGGAGTAAAGAATTGTTAAACTTTTAAATGTTGTAAAATCTTTGGCGCATCGCCATCTTCTTTTTTTCCCTACATTTCTCTTTTCCCAAAACAAAAGAGAAGAGTCATCTTCTATAACAATCCTGAAGGTTATTCAGTGAGGTACAATTTGTTCCCCCACTCACTAAATTTCCCATAAGGTTGTTCAAAGAGGTGCAAGATTTTATGATCAACAATAACTTTAAAAACCCCTCCTCAAGAAAAGATATAAAATCCTCAAGAATATTTAACTTTTTTGGAAATAATATTAATTTTTATTGGCGAATCTTTCCTTTTTTTGAAAAATAATTAATTTTATTGATGATTTTTTACGTCACTAAAATTTTATAGAAAATCTTGGCGAATCTTGGAAAAAATAGGAAAATACATTAATTATGTTGGAAAATCCTTCCATTTTTAAAAAATAACTCATGGAAAAAGTGGTCAAGGGTGGAAATGACCCATGAAGATGGCTATTAGATTTTTTAAATAATGACAACTAAAGATTGGAAATATGACCCTAAAGAAAATAATAGTTATGATAGAATATTGGTGAGTTAATTTAGATTTCTACTTGTGATAGGTCGAATATATGCGTTAGAAAATGAGCAGCAAACTAAAGAGTGCAAATAAACACCAAAACAACCTACACCTCAAGATTAGCCTAAGTTGGAATCAACACAAGATAAAACAACAAATGGAACTTTATACCTTGTTTTGAATCAATCCTTTGGTTGGCCCTTCGATCTTTGATGTGTATGCTCCTTGGATGGCAAGTAGATGCAAGATGTGAAGTGTGAGATGCAAGATAGTTGGACAAAATGGAATGCAAATGGCTAAGTGTAGATTGAGAAACAAAACTGCAAGAGTTTGGCTAGCAAAATGATCTCCTCCAAAATGAGAGAAAAGAGGGGGTATTTATAGGAATTTTGAGAATTCCTAGAAGAAATGGACGGTTGAGATTGATCCCCACATGGCTACTATGTAGGGCTATGGTGAGTTGAGAACTCACAAGCCCTCACATCTTGACATGTGGCAAGGGGAGAGGCTTAAGAAAGATGATGTGGACATGAGGTGTAAGAGAAGTACATGACATGGATGTACTTCAAAGGACCATAGGGATTTGGTCAAGATATCCTCATAAAGGATGTCCTTGTCCCATGTGGGTGAGAGGACATGTGAGGAATTAAAAATTCCTCAAATATCCTTATGGGGAGAAGGGAAAGAATTTTAAATTCCAAAGGGTGCATTTGGGATTAAAAGTGAATTAAAAATTCACATGGGGAAGTGGAGTGCCTTGCCCAAAAGGAGAAGTCCTTTAATAAGGTTGACCAAGGACACATGTCATAAAGGACATGGGGAAGAGAAAAGGAATTTAATATTCTTGAAAGATGAGAGTGGAATTAAAAATTCCTCAAAGGACTTTGGGAAGACAAAAGGAATTAAAAATTCCTTGGGGGATGGGAAGAGTTGACTAAAGGGGTGATTAGACAAGTTGATGAGGGGTTAGAGGAAGGTTAGGTGGCTAAGAAAGGTTAGAGGCCAACTTGCAAAAGTTGGAGGATGTGACACCCAATCAAGGATTAGTGCACATCCCTAATGATGATTAGAAGAAGGATTAAGATTAAGATAAAAAGATGGAGGATGTGACATGTGAGGAATTAAATAAATGTGATATTTATTTAATTCATTTGATGAAAGGAGGATTAAAGAGATAAGGTATTATTGATTAAATACCTTAGGGATTTGGCAGAATTAAAGATATTAATTAAATAATAGCAGTATTACTTAATTAACGAAAATAAGATGAAAGGGGATGAATTTGGATAAATTAAGTGTCCAAATTTAGATGTCTACACTACTATAACATATAAAATTTAGGTGAATCTCATCTAATCATGTATCGTATAGTATGACATTATTTTGAGTTAAAAAGTTTAACAAAATAATTTTTTTGGTGATTTAAATAAGACTAAAATAAAATTTTGTAAAAATGTGGCGATTTAGGTCATGTTACCACCTATTACCTTAAAAATGATAGGAAATAAGGTTTTATATTTGGCATTTTTTCACAAGGATAAGTTGATACATAATTATATGGTAGATTATAGTTCAAGTACCTCAATGATGCTAAAAAATGTTACATATACTCCTAGTTTGATATATGACCCTAATACCAAGGAATTCATCTAATTGGATGGAATCCCAATTAATTCTATAAGAATGATTAATAAAATTCCTTTGTCCTTATATTCTTTCCACAATTTTGAATTCCTTTAGGACATTTGTGATTGAGGTACTTTCCACATTTAGAAATCATGTATCTATATATTTGACTACTAAATTTGAGGATATCTCTACCTCAACTAAAATCCTATGTTCTCAACCATAATATATGGCACCAAAATGAGGATACCCTCTAAATTTCTTAGTATGCATCACATTAAGATAAATACTATCATCCATAATTATCATGTTCAATAATTTACAATTGAGGATGAGATATATATTCTTGAACATCATGATGAGGATGTAATGAAGATCATGATGCACGATGGTCATTTATTGATGGCACAAGATAAAATTAGCATCAACTATTTGAATAAAATAGCTTGAGTACTTACCAAATTCATGAGGAGATTATTTTGATCCCAAAAATCATAAAAGTAAAGAAGATAATGTCAAAATGTGGAAATCTTATTTTTTATGGTGTTAATTGTAAAATAGGCTCTTGATATAGCATCCAATTGATCTTCTCTTAAGGAGAAAATTATTATTATCCCTTTCAATTTTAATTCAATATACTTACAACATTAAAAGTATGAGGTACTAGTGGAAGGGTTGTTATTTGTAAAAAATAGGGGTATCAAGATGCTCCAAATATATGGTGACTCAAAGCTAGTAATCAAATAATTAAAATTCTTATGACAATCAAGAATTATTTTATGAAAGCATACAAGTACCAAATTGATGGTCTCCTAGATTCATTTGATGCTATTACTCTATAGGTATTACCCATAAATATAAATATTAAAGCTAATGGAAAGTTTCTTATTGGCTCTTAGTTTGATCCTGCCATGGATTTGTTGAGAAATAAGAATGGATTCAAACTATCAATTAAACCTATTGTATTAGACAATCACTCACATCAAATGGTATTTTAAAATGATCAATATATTATTGAATTCCTCCAAAATGGATGAATATTCAGAGTAACTTCTTTCATTGAGGAGGATTATGAGATAAAATCATCTAGCTATAACAAGCTACCCAAAGGAATGGTCGCTATTATGAGAATATTTACTCCTAAAAAATATTATAGAGAGAAAAGAAATATATTTCTAAAAATAAGTATTATAAAAAGATAGAGATTACTTCAATAATATTTTTGAATTTTTCTATGTCATATACATAAGTATAGAAGGATCACCTTATCAAGCTCAATAAAAAATGTGAGCAAGTTATCCTAAGATTATTAAATATTGAGAGGCTATGATAAAGAAGCATCCAACACACAATTTAAATGGACCTAATTTTAAACTGTCAAACATAAATTGAATTTGATGAATCCAAAAAATTGAGCCTCTTATTAAGCAAGAGTTGTACAAGCTAGTGATCTCAAAAATTATTCGCCCAATTAAATATTCAACATGAGTCTTGAATGTGGTCCCACTAAGAAAGAAAAATGGATAGATGGTATTGTATGTGGATTTCAAGGATTTGAATAGGGTGTCTCTCAATGATCATTACCCAGTACCATCCATGGACCAAATCTTGTAAAAAATGGTTGGTTTTGATAAATTCTCTATTATATATGGTTTCTCTTGCTTCAATCAAATACTAGTGGAGGAATATGAGTATAAGATAGAATTTACCAAAAAATAAGGCACTTATGTCTATCAAAAAGTGTTTTTTGGCCCATCAAATGCTAGAGCTACATTTTAGATAGTAATGAATATTGGTTTCAAGGGCCTAATATATTAGATCATCCTAATATACTTGGATGACCTAATTATGTTCTCTAAGAACAAAGTGGGTCACTTTGATCATCTAAAAAAATTATTTGAATGTCTCAACATTTTGTGATCTCCTTTAAGCTAAGAAAATGCATGTTTGGGGTTCCCTATGGAAATATATTGAAGCATTTTATTTCTAAATATGGAATTATTATAGACATAGAAAGAGTTGAATCCATACAAGAACTCTAAATTCTACAACACAAGAAAGGTTTTCAATATTTCTTAGGAAATATTAATTTTGTAAGGAAGTTCATATCTAAATTTGTAGGAATTATCTATCGCACCATTATCATGCTAAATAAGGACCAAAAACTCAAGTAGATAGAGGAGGGACACCAAGAATTTGATCTCATAAAACATGCAATTGCAAAGGCTCCAATGCTAACCAATCCTTATTTCTCTAATTACTTAAACAATCTCTATGTATATGGAGGAAAGGAAAAAATTATCACAATGGTCACTCAAAGGAATGAAGCAAATAACACCAAAAAATTATCACATTTCCTTCTTCAATAAAACCTTGAAGGATATAGAGGAGAAGTGAGTTTTATTTAAAGCAAGCCTACACCTTCAAAAGGGGGTTGAAAATTTTGAACACAATTTGTTCAAAAATAAATTAATATCAATGTGGTTCATTCAAGAATTAGGTAATTCATCATGTGTGGAGACATTGGGGAGAATGGTCAAATGGATCACAAAGATCCTATAATGCATCATAGATGTGAAGCCTACAAGTATTTTGACCCACCATTTCTTCATGAATCCATCAAAAGGGATTTGGCACTTGAGTCTACATTACTAAAAGGTAAATTCCAAAATAAACCCTTCCCTCTAAAGAAGCCTTTCCAAGGAAACTTCAATCAAAAAAATTCCCTTCAAAGAAAGAGGAAGATGCAAGAAATGAGTTGAGGAAGAATCTTTACTTTACATGCAAAGATCCATGAGAACCAAGCCACAGATGTATCAAAAAGGAAAATTCAAACTACATTGAGGTAGTGTCAAATGAAGAAGAATTGGGAATAAAAGAGGTAGAACAAGAAAGTGAAGAAGAAGAACCTTGGAAAGTTGAACAAGGGGAAAACGATGCTTCAATACGTATTCTTGCCAAAAAAAATTGTACACAAAATTATAACCATTTTAGAGTTTGTGGGTTCCTTTGTGGGTAGCAAATGATTGTGCTCATTGATTCTAGAGAAACACATAATTTCATCAATGAAGAGGTTGTTGCAAGAAAATTCCTAAAAATTAAAGATTATGAAGGCTTCAATGTGATAGTTGTAGATGCATTTTTATTCAATGCACAAGAAACATTCTAAAAATGAGTCTCATGTTGGGAAATGATGAGGTAAAATATGACTTCTATGTTCTTAGAATAGGAGATACTCATGCAATTTTGGGTGTTTAGTGGCTGCACTCTTTGGGTGAGATTACTCAAAATTTTAATACCATGGACCTCAAGTTTCATTCAAAGGATAAGAAATTGATTCTTCGTGAAATGTCCAATGGTTCTCCCAAGGTTGTTTCAACTAAGTGCATGGAGAGTATTTCCCTTCATGACCAAGTTACACAAGTTTCCCGATGTTTATTCATGCCTACTATTACTCTTGATGGTAAGAAATCATATCAATTTGGTGTTCTATATCTTCTTGATAAGAATAATAAAGTTTTTAGTGGTATACCTCCTATAAGGCCTCCAAATAGAGGATTGAAACATGTCATTGAATTAGAAGAAGGATTTGAACATGTAATTGCTACACCTTATGACCATCATAGAAGGCATAAAGAATAAATTGAGAAGGATGTTAAGGAGCTCCTAGTTATAGGCCATATAAGGCCAAGTTCTAGTCCTTTTATGTCATCAGTTATTCTAGTCAAGAAAAATATGGGACTATGAGGATGTGCATTCATTAGAAAGATATGAATAAGAAAATAATCAAAAATAATTATATTATCCCTAGGATTGATGAGATCATTGATAAATTTCATGGTGGAGTTTATTTTTCAAAAATAGACCTAAGATCAAGGTACCACCAAATCAAAGTTTGTGAAAAATATTTTATAAGATAGCCTTTACGTGTCATTATCGACACTACAAATTCTTAGTCACACCATTCAACTTAACTAATGCTCCCACCACATTTCAATCACATTGTATGGACCAAGTGTTCAACAAACAGTTAAGGAAATATGTTTTGGTCTTCTTTGATGATACCCTAGTATACAACAAAACATGGGAAGATCACTTGAGGCATTTGAATGAAGTGTTGGGTATGTTGGAATCCTAGACTATTTTTCCAAAGAACCAAAAGGTAAAATTGGTATGACTAAAATTATATATTTGGGGCATGTAATTATATCTAAGGTTGTGCAAATTGATTAATAAGATATTTAGGGCATCTTGGATTGGCCTACACCAAAAACCTTCACACAGTTGAGAGGATTATTTGACCTTTGTAGCTATTATTGAAGATTTGTGAAGGGATTTTCTTGGTTAGAAGCTTGGTTGACTGATTTGATAGAGAAGGAGGATTTTTCTTTGTCAAAGTGAGTGTGAAAAACTTTTAATAAACGTAATGAGGTAATGAGTTCTTGTCCAGTGTTAGCCATTCCAAAAAAAAATCCTCATTTTTTGTTCTTAAGTGTGTTTCTTCTAGGAAAGGGATTGGAGTTTTTCTAATGTAGAATAGGCATACTATTGCATTTGAGAGTTGCAAAATTAGAGTAATTGAAAGAGGATTCTCAATTGATGAAAAATATATGTCGTTTATAATGCATGATTTATCTAAATTCAATAAATACCTTGTTGGAGATAAGTTTGCGGTTAAAATTGATCATAATGGTCTAAAATACTTTCATAGTCAAAAATATCTCAATGAGAAGCACAAAAATTGGGTTAGTAAACTCCAATATTATGATTTTGACATTGATTATGTCAAAGGAAAAAAGAATATAGTGATTGATACTTTTTCCAGAAGGCCAAATTTATGTTTTATGATGGAGATTACTATAGATTGGAAGGTCCAAATTCTATCTAAATATGCTAAAAAAATATTTTCCCACTAACATCTTGGAGGAGAATTTGAAAAATGATAAGCATGTGGTGGTGAATGAGTTGATTCTTTACAAGGGTATAATCTTATTAGTGCTTAAATCTAATGTAAAAGAGAATATTTTAAGAACTCTTCATGATACTCCCTTTGTTGGCTACCAAGGATATTTCAACTTATAAGAAGATTCAAGAGATTTTTATGTGGAAAGGGCTTAAGGATGATGTTCTTAAGCATATCATAGAATGTGAGTATGTCAAAAAAAAAATGAGTGCACTTTTTTATGGGTTGTTACAACCCTTTTCCATTCCATATCAGAAATTTGAAAGAATATCAATGGATTTCATCATTGGGTTGTCTAAAGTGCAAGGTAAAGATTGTATATATGTTGTTCTGACATATCAACAAAAAAAATCTTATTTTTCATTTCTTTATATTTGAGAGTTCCTTGGGTTAAATTTTTTTTTAGATGTGTTTAGACTGTATGGATTGCTAAGAAATATTATGAGTGATAGGGATAGTAGATTCCTAAATTTATTTTGGGATGATTTTTTATGTTTATCAAGGATTAAGCTCACTCCCAACATTAGTTATCACCCACAAATTGATGGGAAATTGATGTTATCAATAAGTGGTTTTAAAGATACTTGAGAAATATTTTTTAGAACTGTTGGTGTAAATAAAGTCTTGTACCTAGTTCATTCATTACTAGGGGACTTATTTACACATGTTAAGTTTACTTAGGTCCTAGGAAGGAATCTTTCTAGAAGGTGTTAGTTGTGATTAGTTGTTATCTTATCTTTTGACTTGTAACACGTGAACCTAGGTAAGTGTGATTAGTTGTCTCATGTCATATGATTAAGACACTTGTCATAATCCTATGGCATCTTGCATCTCACCTTAGCTATATAACTAAGGGGTCTCATTATACACATCACAATCATATCATTGAATCATATTGATCTAAGAATACACTTTATTCTTGTCACATTCCATTCTCTCTCTTTGCGCTTTCCATTTGGTCTAAAGATCTTGGCATCCATAGCCATTTCTAACATGGTAGCAGAGCGGGTTGGGTGCCATTGGAGAATCTTTTTCTAAAGAGAGATACTAGATTTGGGGTGTTCCTTTTTTGGCTCTTTATTGCAGTTTCATATCGAAGCTTGTTGGTGCAAATATAAGCTCACTATTATGTTCAAAAGGTTCCAAAAATTCAATTGTTCCTTTTGTTTCATCTAAATCGGACATATGAGGCCAAATATATGAGGGTTTGAAGTTGAAGTGTGGTTGCCATATCTAGAAGGTAGCTGGAATTTTGGAGCATTTTGGGTCAAATTTAACCCTACCATTGCGTCCAGAAGGTCCAAAAACCCTAATATCAATTGCCAAATCATCCAAATTGGAGTACTTGTCCGGTGAGGCAAAAAAAAAATTCCCAAGGAGCCATACAGCCCCCCAGATCATCACAATAGCAGACAATACGATTTTTTTTAAAATAAATTTAAAAATTTTCAATTGAAAATTTTTTGTAGAAAAAATTGATTTAGCAATTAAATCTTTTGAGAAAAATTTGTATTGAAAAACAAAAAAAATCAAAGGAAAATATTTTTCTTCTGCAAGTCAAATCTATGCAGAGTACCATCCTCAGGGGACAGTGGTCCCTGCAAGCACCTAGAGGATAGCCATGTGGCCTGTTGGTCATGGCTACCACAGGCCCCACCTCCGTAAGTAGCCGACAGCATAAATATAAATCGGCAACGGCATAAAGAAATTCGGTCTTCAAAACCAGCGACATTCAAATCTTCAACCAGCAGCTCCATTTTGAAATTTGGCGGTCTTTTTGAAAAATCTAGCAGTATATATAGAGAATATTTGGTAAGAATATTCCTCCATCGGCATATTCTTTGGAGATTTCACGACAGCCAGCTAAACGTCAAAATTAAGCCTGCTTTTTCAACATATTCTTTGTAGGGACGAATATTATTTTTTGATGGTTATGCAGATGTCAAATTTAATTATGCGTATTGCTAACATCATCATTTTCTAAAAAAAATTTCCCCCCTCACCATTGATTTTTTTGTTTTTGCAATTCAACTTCGAAGGCTCATAACTTGCTCATTTTGACTCCTTTTTCAAGCAATTTTTTTTAATTTGGGCTAATTTTTCATGCTCTACACAGTGGTGCAATTATTTTTTGGTTTTGGTGCTTGGTTTTTCTAGGATTTTCAGATTCTCACAAGTGTTGTTGATTCATCCTCATTTTGGGAACTTCAAGGGCTCATATCTTACTCCTACAGTAACATTTTTGGGTGATTTTTTTTTGAAAGTGCATGATTTTTTGTGTATTTTTCAATGGTATGGTCAGAATGATCTCATTTTGTACCAAAAAATGTACTTTATTCTATGGCCCATTTTGGCATCTGTAAGCACTAAGATCAAGTCTAGCTTGTTGTTTTTGGCATCTAGCAATTGTAATCGCACTAAATATAAAGTTCCAAATCAAATATTGATTGGGGGTTTCTTGATTGAGTGATTTGGGGGGGTCTCTTGATGCATTTTTTTGATCTATTTTCTTGTGCTCTCTCATTTTCATGGATCATTCTAAGGTTCCTTTGCTCACATCATATAATTATTCAACATGGCATCAAGATGCATGGAGTATTTTAATGACAGAAGGTCGCTCTCTATATGTTGAAAATAAGGTACCTGAACCTACAGATGATGAGAAAAAGTTAAAATGGATGATCAAACATACCAAAGCTCTAGGGTGTCTCTGTAGACTAGTTTCTCAAGATTTTTTGTTCCAAATTAAATCATGTAAAAATTCTCATGAATCTTGGGAAAAATTGAAAACATTGTATGGTACTATAGATGAAGTAAGAGGCTATCAAATTGATAATGAACTAATGAGCCTTGATCCTAAGAACTTTGAAAACATCCAAGACTACATCACTAAGGTTAATGATCTAAGAGAGCAATATAAAGCATGTGGAATTGATAAGGACATTCAATTGGTCTACAATAAAATGAATAAACTTGGTCCTAATTATGCTTCTTTTGTTTGTAGCTTTCATACTCATAGATTGACTATGGGGTCTACATATACTACACCTTCATTTGCATCATTTTCTTAGATGTTGATACATGAGCAACAAAAGCTTATCTCAATGGGTCTCATTAAGACTTCTAAATCTCAAGAATTGTTGGTTAGTCAAGTGAAAGAATCAGAATCAGATAAGAAATAGAAGAAAGCAAAGAATAATCCACAATCAGATCAAGCAAAGAAAAAATTCTCTTCTAAAGGGGAATCATTTAAGAAGGATAGGCCTACTTGTGCATATTACAAGAAGGATGGACATGAAGAATGTTATTGTTATAAGAAGGATATTGATGAGTTGAAGAATCTTCTCAAAAAGAATCACATTGATTTTCCTTCTAGAATTTTTGAATCACCTCCTCCTCCTTCTTCAAAACAGTCTAAAAAGGACAAAGGTAAAGCTTCTACATCAAAAAAAAAAGTTCAAACTCTTTGTTCTCTTTCAGGTCCAAGATCAAGGAGATGGCTTCTAGATTCAGGAGCATCTCATCATATGGCATCTTCGTAGCCTATCTTATCTTCATTTTAGCCTTGTACTATGTCTCCTATCTTGATGGGAAACAATACATACATGAGTGTAATTTGGAAGCGATCTATTAGTTTTGGGGACAACACTTTTCAAGATGTTTTGTGTGTCCCTCATTTGATGAACAATCTTCTTTCTATATATTAGATTACACATGGTGGAGATGGGAGAACTATGGAGTTCACTCCTGATTCAGTCATCATTCGAGACTTGGAGACTAGAAAGATCATTGCTACTGGGTTGGTTGATCATTCATCTCAGTTGTATACCTTTGCAAATTTTTCTTCTAATCATGACCTTGTTCCTTTGAATTTTGATAATATGAACCATGATTTAGAGGAGACATTTGGCTTCTTGAACTTGGTAGTTCTCACATCAGATTCAGTTCTTGAGTCATGCATTATATCTCCTCCATCTATTATTGTACCTAAGGACACTTGTGATGCCACAATTTTGATTCCTTATGATTCAGTGCAGTAGGACATACATTGTCTTTCAGATTTTTCTACTTGTGATGGCTCCTTGATAGGTATTTCAGCCTTGTTTATGGATTCTCATCTTGCAATTTTTGGGTACATCATTGATGACATTCATCTTCTCTTTGATGGAGAATAACCTTCTTCAATTTTTGTGAGGGAACACCTTGACCCTCTTGTTAAATCTCTACATGATCATTCTTTGCAGTTTGACATGACTATGGATACTTTTGGATAGCATTTGGAGGAGGCTTCTTTGTCTTCAGAGGGGATATCCCTATCTTTGGATCATGTTCTACATTCATCTCCACTAGATGAATTGGATTGACATCTTTAGTATTGTGGCCTAGAATGCCTATTTGGAGTGTGTCAACTTTCAGCATCAACATGGAGACACTTGAGCATGCTTCAGAGACATCATCACACATCATCCATATTTCTGACATCCTGCATACTATCTTGGTTTTGTTTCTTCCTAAGGGGAGGAACATTTTTCAATGAAATTGACATCTTCATTATTTCATGTTGAGCCTACCATCACTGAAGGGAGACCAACATTGAGGGGGGCCTCCTTGTCTCTCTCTACTTCTCTCTTATGGGGGCTTTTTCCTCACATGGGGTTTTATCTTCTCATTCTTCATTGATTTTTGTCCCACCGGTTTTTCTCCTTTTCTCCATTTGTGGATATTTCATTTGCATTTTCATATGTACATGGGTACCTTAACATGCTTAGTAGTCAGGACCTATCTTTGTATCTCGTGTCATTTGCATAATTATCTACTACTCCCTAAGTTGCACTTAAGGGGGGTGTTGGTGTAATAAAGTCTTGTACCTAGTTCATTCATTACTAGGGGTATTATTTACACATGTTAAGTTTACTTAGGTCCTAGGAAGGAATCTTTCTAGAAGGTGTTAGTTGTCATTAGTTGTTATCTTATCTTTTGACTTGTAACACATGTGAACCTAGGTAAGTGTGATTAGTTGTATCATGTCATATGATTAAGACACTTGTCATAATCCTATGACATATTTCATGTCACCTTGGCTATATAACCAAGGGGTCTGATGCAGGAGCATCCCTGGTTCTTGGCAATCTTGCATCAACCAAAAATATTTTCATTTCAGTTTGTTCTGTTTCAATTCTTCTTTTAGTTCAAGTTGGCAGAATCAGTGTTTCGTCATATTTTCTCACTAGACCTTGTAGATCCATATGTGCATCATGGACATGTTCATCTCCCTTATCCCAAGATTTCAGATGGATTGGATCATTTTTTGGCAAGATTAGCGCTTTTGGATTATGTGGCAGTTTCTTGAACCGGCACCAGAATAATTTTCAAACCTAACAGCTAGTTGGATCGCTCGTGGATCTTTCTCATATCTTGCAGACTATGATGATGATATTCAAATTGTTCTATGGATTGTCCCCAACCTTAATTTGGTTCCACACTTCATCTCATGCATTCACTGTGGAGTAATTCAAATTTGAAGCCGACTTATTCATGTGCACGTTACATTTTCTTTCATTGGAGATTGTAATGATCTTTGGCCGACACGGACGATTCCAGAACTCAAGACATGATATAAAACATTGTAATCAATCATTAGAAAGCAGTGAAGTTAGAAGATAGGATTTGATAAGTAATATTTTTTCTCACATTAAGGAACATATTGAATATTGTATGTAGAACATGATGTATCAGGCATGTGAGTCGAACCTGTAAGCCCAGATGTTGCCAGTTGTTTGTAATTGAATTTCCAAATAATAAGAATGTTTGAATTTACATTTTCCTCCATATTCTATGTTTCTTTCATTGTGTAACTCTTGTTGCATGGTCTGGATTGTTCTCTTTGAGTATCCTCCTACCATGGTTGCGCCAGATTGGTATCAGAGCGAAATTCGTTCCATGAGAGATCATTAGATTTTTTGAAGTACTGTTGAAGATTTATTGTGGGGTGGTGGACTAAGGATCCAACCTACAGCTACAAGGGACTTGTGTAATGATTGCGGGAAGAAGAAATGTTAGAGGAAATGGAGTGCATGGAAATGCAAACCTAGGTTTGATGGAGATGTTGAGGGGAATTCCTGCTAGATTAGATGCAATTGAAATGGCCCAGAGGAGAGGTTGACTAGTTGATGATGTGAGTGATGAAGAGGTAGTCTAAGTACATGAAGAAAGGGAAAGAGAATATCAACCTGGCTTGGATCAAGGAGAAGAGAGGTTCATAAGAGCCCTAACTAGAGTAAATACCATACCACATTTCAATCCACCAGATTATAATGGTAAGTTAGATTGGGATGAATTGCTTGATTGGATAACAAAAATGGAGTACTTTGATTTTAAAGGTATCACTGAAGATAAGAAGGTGAAATTCACTAGTACTAATTTGAAAGGACATGCATCCCTTTGGTGGGAACATTTTCAAACGGATAGACAAAGAAGAGGAAAGGAGAAGATACAATCATGGGATTAGATGGTGAATAAGTTAAAGACAAAGTTTATGCCTACAGACTATCAGATCAGTTTGTTTCAAAAGTTGCCAAATTTAAAGTAGAAGGAGTTGAGTGTGACAGAGTATATTGAGGAGTTCTAAAAGTTGAATATCAAATCCATACATTCAAAGGATGAGGTTGAACAAGTAGCTAGGTATGTGAATGGTTTGAAGCCATCTATACAAGATGAGATTAGTTTGATCAAGTTGTTGAATGTGGAGGAGGCATATCAATGTGCCCTAAAAGCAGAAGAGAAGTTGAATAAAAGACATGAGAAGATACAAAGAGGAAGAGGTGGAATATTTTAGAGAGGAAGAATTATTACTGGAGGAGGAAGAGGATATTTTATAGATCAAAATAAAGATAAGGAAGTCAGTAAGAATGATAATTCGTACTATAAAGATGATGGAAACTCTTATCAGAGAGGAGGATATGGTGGTTACCAGAATGAAGGTTATAGGAAGGATGATAAAGGACAGGAGAAAAGTGTATTCAGAGGAACTTGTTTTAAGTGTGGTGGAGAAGGACATAGAGCATTCAAATGTAATCAAGGAGAGACAAGCAGAAAGACAAAGAATAATAGGAGAATAGCCTTTGTTGAGGAAGATCATGTCGGATCATCTAACAAACTAGAAGAAGGAGAAGTGTTGGTGAATAGAAGAGTATTATGTCAAAGTGAGATGGAGCAGGAACCGTTGCAGAGAAAGAATTTGTTTCGAACCAGATGCAAGGTAGTTGGTAAATGTTGTAAGGTGATTGTCGATAGTGGAAGCTCGGAGAACCTGGTTTCTAAAGAAATGGTGACCAAATTGAAGCTGGAAATATTGAAACACCCAAAGCCCTATTAGATAGCATGGATTCAAGATGAGCATAAGGTACTGGTAAGTGAACATTTTTTGGTGAAATTGAAGATAGGAAATTATCATGATGAAGTTTTGTGTCATATTATGCCTATGGATGTATGCCATATTTTGTTGGGAAGACCTTGGTAGTATGATAGACAGGCTATTCATAATGGAAAGAAGAATATATATACCATTGTTGCTAATGGGATGAATCAAACTTTGTTACCATTGGAAGATGTTCCTACTATTGAGGTTTGTATGAATGCAAGAATTTGTTTGGTTGATAGAAGGATATTTCTAGAAGGATTGAGACATGAGAACATGTGCTATGCCTTGGTTCCTAAGAAGACTAAACACTTGAGGCATGTAAAAGAACAACCGGAAGAGATAAAGGAGTTGTTGATAGAATATGAAGAGACCATTTCAGATAATGTACCTAATGGATTACCACCTGTGAGGAGTATTAGTCATTGCATGGATTTGATTCCTAGAGCTATTTTTCCTAATAAAGAAGCACACTGGATGACACATACAAAGAATGAAGAATTGAATAGACAAGTGCAATAATTGTTGAAGAATGGTTTGATCAGAGAAAGCTTAAGTCCTTGTGCAGTACCTGCTATGTTAGCACCTAAGAAGGATGGAGAATGGAGGATGTGTACAAACTCTAGAGCCATAAACAAGACCATAGTGAAGTATAGATTTCCTTTGCCCCAAATGGATGACATTATGGATTGTTTGAGTGGAGCTAAATACTTTATAAAGATAGATTTGAAGAGTGGATATCATCATATCAGAATCAGAGAAGGGGGTGAGTGGAAGACAGCATTCAAGACAGATGAAGGATTGTATGAATGGTTGGTGATGCCTTTTGGACTAACAAATGCATTGAGTACTTTCATGAGGCTGATGAATGAGGTATTGAAGAAATTCTTGGGTAAGTTTGTGATTGTTTACTTGGATGACATCTTGATTTTTAGTAAGACTAGAGAAGAACATTTGTTGCATATAAGACAATTTTTGCAGAGGTTGAGAGAAGTTGTTGATAAACATTAAGAAGTGTAGTTTCATGAAGGAAGAATTGGTATATCTAGGATTTGTGATATATGTGAATGGATTAAAGATGGATCCTGGGAAGGTAAGAGCAATTGTTGAATGGCCTACACTGAAAAGCATTGGAGAGGTAAGATAATTTCATGGATGGGATAGTTTCTACCAAAATTTCATTAGGAATTTCAGTTCTATTTGTAGTCCTATGACAGAAACAATGAGAGGAGATAAGAAGGATTTGAGATGGACACCTGGAGCAAACCAGAATTTTGAGTTGTTGAAGCAAAAAGTGACTGAGCAACCTGTGTTGGCTTTACCAGACTTTAGTAAGGTATTTCAAGTAGACTTTGATGCAAGTGGAAATTCAATTAGAGCAGTATTAAGTCAAGAAGGAAGACCAGTAGCTTATTTCAATGAGAAATTGAATGATGCCAAGAGAAGATATTTAGTGTATGATATATGCCATAGTTCAAGCCTTGAAGAAGTGGAGACATTACTTGTTGCCTAAGGAGTTTTTGTTGTATACGGATCATTAGGAATTGCAATATTTGAATAGTAAAGGTAAGTTGAATCAGAGACACAAGAGATGGGTGGAATTCTTGTAGAGTTATACTTTTGTTCTGAAGCATAGAAGTGGAAGGTCAAATAGAGTTGTTGATGCTTTGAGTAGGAGAAGGAATTTACTGACCGAGATGAGATTGGAGGTATTAGGCTTTGATGAATTGAAGAACTTGTATGAAGAAGACCCGGATTTTGTAGAACCTTAGAGAGCTTGTAAAGAACCATTCTTGGAGGATAGGAGTCAGTGGTTGGATTATTTCATTTAGGAGGATATGTTGTTCAGAGGAAATCAGTTGTGTATACCCCAGAGTTCAATGAGAGATAACTTGGTGAAAGAAAAACGTAGTGGAGGATTAGTAGGACACTTTGGAATTGATAAGACAGTAGCATTGGTGAGTGAGAATTACTTTTGGCCACAGATTCACAAGGATGTTAGGAAATTTGTGCAGAGTTGTAGAGTTTGTCAAATTGCAAAAGGTAGTAGTCAAAATGTTGGAGTGTATAAATCTTTGACAATTCCAGAGATACCTTGGGAGGATATCAGCATGAATTTCATACTTGGATTGTCAAAGACACAGAGAGGTAATGATTTGATATTTGTGGTACTGGATAGATTTTCTAAAATGGCACATTTCATACCTTGTAAGAAGACAACAGATGCAGTACATGTAGCATACTTTTTTTTCAAGGAGGTGGTGAGATTGCATGGATTACCTAAGAGTATTGTTTTAGACAAAGATACAAAGTTTTTTGGTTACTTTTGGAGGATACTTTGGAAGAAGTTGAAGACAGACTTAAAGTTCAATTCTACTTTTCACCCATAGATCGATGGACAGAAAGAGGTAGTAAACATGAGTTGGGGAAATTTTCTAAGATGTTTGGTTGGGAAGAACACCGGAAGTTGGGATTTAGTCCTGGCACAAGCAGAGTTTTCTTACAATAATTTAGTGAACAGGAGTACCGAAAAGACACCCTTTGAGATCATTACTGGAGTTCATCCTAGAGGTATATCAAAATTGTTGGACATCAGTCAGGAAGATAAAAGGAGTGTAGTAGCAGAGGATTTTGCAGAACATATGCAAAAAGTGCATACTCAAGTGAAGTAGCAATTGGAAGACATGAACCAGAAGTATAAGGAGCAAGCAAAATGAAAAGAGGATATATGAGCTAGTTAGATGAAGTGATGAAGGGTTTGAGGAAGGAGACTTCAGCTGGCATACAATAAGTCGATGAGTAAGTTGGACCTCAGAAGACTTCAAGAAATTTATCCAAGAAATGCATGAAGTAGAGTTATTTGATGGAGGCATATCACCCAATATTCAACATTGTACATCTACATCAGGTATCATGAAGGTAATCTGAAGATAGTAAAGGAATCGAGAATTAGTTTCAAGCAAATCCGATGAGAAGAGATTGATACCATAATGGGAGGAAGATTTACGGAAGATGTAAAGAGCAAAGAATATCTTTGTGAAGTGGAAAGAAGACTGCAAAGATTCTTCAGGACTTTTAGGCCGAGGTAGACTATTTGGTTCTTTTAGCCCCAAGAAAGTGAGGGATTTGCCTTTTCAATCACCTCAAATGTCTGATGCAGAGCATCCTCGCTCTTAGGCACCGGCATCAACCAAAATATTTTCATTTGAATTTGTTATGTTTCATTTCTCTTTTAGTTCGTTGGTAAATTCGCAGAGCTGCATTATATTTGGTCACTGCACTTTGATCCATATGCAATGTGGACAGTTCATTTTATCCAAATATTTCAGAACACCTGACTATTTTCAGCAAGATTAGTGCTCGATTTGCGTAGTAACTTTGAATTGGCACCGAATAATTTTTCAAACCCACAGCCTAATTCAGATTGCCTATGGATTATTTTGTATCTTGTGATCAGATGATGATAGTCTTTAATTGTTTCAAGGAGTGTCCTAGACTTTAATTTAGGTCCACACTTCATCTCATGTATCTGGCCTATAGTAACTTGAGCTGAATTATCTTATGCATTTCAGGCCTTTTCATTGGAGATTGTAATGATCTTTGGTCGACACAGACAATTCTAGAACTCAAGACATGATATAAAACATTGTAATCGATCATTAGAAAGCAACGAACTTAGAAGATAGGATTTGATAAGTAATATTTTCGCTCGCATTAAGGAACATATTGAATATTGTATGTAGAACATGTTGTATCAGGCCTGTGAGCCGAACCTGTAAGCCCGGATGTTGTTGGTTGTTTGTAATTGAATTTACAAATAATAAAAATGTTTGAATCTGCATTTTCCTCCATATTTTGTGTTGCTTTCTTTGTGTAACTCTTACTACATGGTCTGGATTGTTCTCTTTGAGGACCCTCCTACCGTGGTTGTGCCAAGGTCTCTCATTGTACACATCACAATCATATCATTGAATCATATTGATAAGAATACAGTTTATTCTTGTCACATTCCATTCTCTCTCTTTGTGCTTTCCATTTGGTCTCAAGATCTTGGCATCCATAGCCAATTCTAACAAGAACAATAGAAGGCTAGGATTAGATGGCTCTATTTGGGAGAGTATTGTTATAATACTACTTATCATATTTTTATCAAAATTTCACATTTTATGGTAGTGAATAGTCATGAAGCTCCAAGATTCATTGATCTTGTGTTTTGTGATAGCAAGGTACCAAGGTACAAAGTCTTACTTAGTTCCAATATGTCCTAAAATCGCATAAAGACAACCTTGAACATGCTCAAAATTAGCAGAAGTTGTATGTTGATCAACATAGATTTGAGCACTCCTTTGAGGTTGATCACATGATTTACTTGTTGTGACTCTATAGGCAAGCCTCTCTCAAAAAGAGTGGAGTTGATAAGATTAAACAATTATTCTATGGTCCATTCAAGGTCAAAAGGAGAGTTGGATAAGTGGCTTATGAGTTGGATATACCAGAAAGTAGCAAGGTGCACAATGTGTTTCATGTTTCATGCCTTAAGAAGGCACCTAACCATAATATGCTTTATTTAATTGAGTTAACTCCATTGGATGAAGAAGGGAATTTAATTTTAATTCTTGAAGAAATCTTTGATTTTAAAACTAAGGAATAAGAGCATCAAGGAGTACTTGGTCAAATGGAAGAATCTTTTAGCTGAGGATGCTACTTGGGAAGGAGAGCGAATTTTGGAGCATCTTGAGTTGCAATTGTTTGAAGATAAGCAATTTTGGAGAGGGAGGCCTATAATGTCCCCTTCTTAGGCATAAGCTATTAGTGGTCCTTATCCTATTTTCCTAATTTTTTTTCTATGTTATTGGGTGTTGATAAAGGGAAAATAAGTTAAATAATTAAATTAAGTTGTCAAAAAGGCACCTTTGATTAATATTTTAATTGACAACTTATTACACCAAGAGGCGTATTACAATGATATCCATCAAAAAGAAAAATTCAATGTAAGGAAAAACTCTTTAGTTTGATTTGGCATTCAAATGACATGTAGCTAGCATAACTACATTCATTGTATATAGACATTTTTCCAAGCAGATTTAAAGTAGATTTAAAGTAGATTTAAAAACAGTTTTAAATCAATTTGATATCTTATTCACTCTAAAATACTTATTTTTTATATCATAATCAATTTTATAATGATTTCAAATTTTTTTTATTAATACTAAAATTTAATATTAATAATTCTAATTAATTTAATTATAGTAATTATTATAATAAATTAGTATTTATATAACATTATTATTTATATAAAAAACGTCGAGAGTTATCCTTCTTGAGCTACTTATTTTCATCATTGGTTAAAAAGTTGTGTTATTGACCCATTTGTAGGGAAAGCAAGGTAAACATTATTTTAAAGAATGATTTTTCATTTTTTGCTTTATAATTTCATTAAATCTTTCTAAAATAAATAAATGTTACTTATTTTGACTTTGTAATTGTTATTTTATATTAAAGAAAATATCACAAAAAGCAATTAACTATTTTATAGAGATTTGGATTCACACGATTAAAATAATAAAATAAAATAAAAATTGTATTATTGTTTCCATTAGGCTAGTATCTTTGTTATATGTGTTTTTAATATTTTATGGTATAATTTATTTATTATATGCTCTTCTTCTTTTCATTAATAAATTTTTTTCATGGTGTAATTTAATTATTATTATATGCTCTCCTTCTTTTCATTATTATTTTTTTTCATGTATATTTTTATATTAATTTATATATATAAGTTCTCCAGAAAAAATTATAACCTATAATATACAGGTATATATTATAGGTTATATATATATATATATATATATATATATATAATCTATTGTATTTTAACCATCTATTTTTTTATTTTAATTAAATCATTTATTTAATTTTCCAATTTATATTTTATATATAATCTCATCTTTTTTCTTTTTTCTTTATTTTTGATTAAATTATTATTGTTTTAAGTTTTAGTATATTTTCCTTTATATCTTCTTTCATTTCTTTTAATAATATTGGTAATTGTTCCTCAATCATTTTGTTATATAATTCATCTATATAATTCTCATAGAGATATTTATTCGTTGTTTGAGACATTTAACCTTTAACCTTTTTTGATCCATTTATTTGTGTTATATCATATTATTATATTATTATGTCTTCATCATTTTTTGCCTATTTTCACTTTTACTTTATTTTTCAATCTCCTCCCTCTCTACCCTCTCCCACCATTTAACTCTTCTTAAGGTCATTTCTACAATCATATTCCTCATTATCCTCTTCCTATGATGAATCATTGAGTTAGGGTCAGGGTAGGGTCATTAGAGTTATTTATTCATTATATCTTCATCATTTTTTGCCTATTTTCACTTTTACTTCATTTTTCAATCTCCTCTCTCCCTACCCTCATTGACCTCTTAACTCTTCTTAAGGTCAATTCTACAATCATATTCTCCATTATCCTCTTCCTATGATGAATCATTAAGTTAGGGTTAGGGTAAGGTCATTAGAGTTATTTATTCATTGTTTGAGACATTTAACTTTAACATTTTTTGATCTATTTATTCGGGTTATATCATACTACTATATTATTCATTCTTCTATTATGTCTTCATCATTTTTTCCCCTATTTTCAATTTTACTTCATTTTCCAATCTCCTCCCTCCCTACCCTCTCCCACCACTTACCACTTCTTAAGGTCATTTCTATAATCATATTCTTCATTATCCTCTTCCTACGACGAATCATTTAGTGTGGTTCGAAACATCAATTCAAAATAGCATACATAGTTTAATCTAGAAGTATTTACTCTATCATTCATGGACTTTGAAAAAATCATACCATCTATAATCATCTATTCATTAATATTTAACAATTATTGATTTGATTGAAGAGATATAGTTGCACTTGTGTCTACTATGAATCAAATTTGATAATTTAATATAATATATTTTATTTTTAAATATATATATAATTAAAAAAAAAACTTATAATAAATAATCATTTTAATATATAACAATTTTATATCAATAATAAGAGAAGAAACATTGCCAACATGTAATATCCAACTTTTAATGATTTTTAGCATATATTATATTTATTTTATTCATAAAATTTATTTAATATATAATAATTTGCAATATAACATTTATTAAATATGTTATTTATTTAAAAGTTAGTGATAAAATTTAGGTTTATAATTATGGATAGTGTTACGATCATAGTTAGGGTTACAGATAGGTTCAGGATTAAGATAATGGTTTAAAATTTATTGTTAGGGTTAGAGTTAGGAATAGGGTTAGGGTTAGCGTTAGGGATAGACGTAGAGTTAGGGTATGAGTTAGG